>JBBBVM010000039.1:4505724-5220437 GCA_037355625.1 Petunia x hybrida
TAATGTCATAGTTTTGCAATTCTCCACAAAAATAGCCTATTTGTGCAAATTACCCACCATTCATGTGGCCAACCCAGCTTAACTTACCGGAGTTGTAATCAATTTTTTGGAAAATAACTAGATGAACATTTTGAAAATTTGTACTAAAATTCTAAACACATTTTTCTTAAATATAGCTATATAAACAAATAGAATCTTTTATCTTATGTTCTAGCCAATACGTTTTATCTTCAAGGTGATATTTTAATCCATTTATTAAGGGATAACTGATGTTGATGTCTTAATTTAAGGGATTAGGTTCAACTATTATTTTAAGTCAAATTATTTTCCCTTCCATTTTCCTGTATTTCATCCTTCTTTTGTATGCACTTGGTATGAATACATATTATTATCATTCTCAATAATTTCGTTTTATACATAATTTTGTAGGTATTGTTTATGTAATTTTTTTTTTCAGTTATCATCGACAATGGTGTGTGTGTGTATATATATATATATTATTATTCACTACATATTCGGCATACATTATTCACTATTTATTCATTAAGTATGCACTTGGTATCCATATATTATTCGCTATTTATTCTTACGTATGCATTTTATATGCATATATTATTCACTATGTGAAATTATTGTTAAATGACAATATTTAGTTGTATGCACTTGGTATGTGTACGCACTTGGTATGCATTTTGTTATTTGCTTCTTTTCTCTTTTTTGTAGTTGGTGTTGAATAATATTTCACCAGCAACTAAAGAGATGTCGACCATTTTTTTAGAGAAAATGAAGTAAGAAGAAATAAGGGGAAGGGGAGACGTTTTTCACCTTCAAGATCGAAAATTGCTTAGAAAAAAGGGAATAGGATTCCAGATTTTAGATACATGTGGAATGTTTCTACTATATTTTCCATTATATAAGTTAAGAAAATTGTTTTTTTTTTATTTGGATAATGGTTATGGCGAGTAGTTGTTCGGATGTGCTTACCTATATTAATGCAACATATCTGCATCCCACATTAAAATTCTATATTTTAGATAACGAGCTCTTATCTTCATTTCCTAGTCTGTTACCTTAGGTAAAAATATTTGGCTAGAATTTGATAGGTCTAACTAAATAAAAAATGTTATTATGACCTGGCTACTTATGTATTTTCCCCTTAATTTTTTAAGACAGAAAATTATTTTTGTTGTGAAAGTGCTGGCATATTTGTGTAGTGGTCGAGGTCGGCCCAAACCAGCCCAAATGGGGTTAGGGGCTGGGCTTGCTGCGTTTTGAAACCGGAAGCCCAGTTCAGTTAGCGACCATTTGTGTACGGGCCCGGATCAGCCCAATTTTGGCAGGTTTCAATTTTTGAATGTTTTTGTTTATTTTTGGGCTGATTACAAAAATATACAACTCCAAACTCTAAATAACAAAATACCAATATTATAGCACATATAAAACATAACAACAATTTTTTACCTACAATATACAAATTTTAACAAACTCACAAATTAGAATTTTTTTCCTCTTTCTTCCTACTATCCCCTCCCACTGCTACCACCCCAATCGCTGCCACAACCCAGTCGTCGCCGAGATTATTATTTGCTTTTTGGATGTAAAAATTGAAACATATAAAAATACACATATACACATTGATAACATTTTAAAATTACTATTACAAATTACATATACGGAAACGTGTGATATACATACACTAGACACACAGATACATACAAGGATCAAAGGATATACAAAGTAAATATATAAAATTATGTGTATTACACTTACACTTGACATACATATACAAAAATATACAGATATATATACTCAGACATACACATACATACAATGATATACACATACATACACTTGTGAACCTGTAAAGATATTCATGAACATATACAAATATACAGATACATACACTTGTATAAACTAGACATACATTTACTTCCACTTTCAAACAACCACAAAAAACCGCCAAGACATACACATACAGGGTAATACAAAGCCACACAAGTGTGTACACACGCGCGCGCGCGCGCACACACACACACACACACACATATATATATATATATATATATATATATATATATATATATATATATATATATATATATATATATATATATATATATATATATATATAAGAGGAGAAGCAGATTGGCGGCAGTAGCAATAGTAGCAAATTGGAGCAGCAGCAGTTCCGGCGATCAGCGAGTGGGTGGAAGAGGTGGATAGAAAGAGAAAGAGACTAGGGCTAGGTGTTAGAGATAGATGAGGGGAATTTCTAGATGGTATGTTTTGTAATAAACTAAAAAAATATTTTTATATTTTGTAGCTTTTAATAATAACGTTATAATGGATACGAGCTCCAACAGTCAACAGTGCTGCCTGCTCACGCCATCTATAGGCATACTCCCTGAAACTTTCACTGGGTTTTTTTTGTGATCGTCTTTAAGGAAGAACGATCAGGAGCAGCCTCCATTTTGTAACCATAATGGTTTAGGAAAGCGCTGGTCATGTCATTAAAGGTGACCCACTTCGAAACATCTTGTTGCACAAACCATTCTGTTGCCGGTCCTCCCAAACTGTCAGCAAAGTATGCCATCAACAATTCATCCTTCTCAATGCCCCTCATTTTGTTAAGGTAGATCTTCATGTGGATCCTTGGATCACTTTGTCCAATGTACAGATCAAATTTGGGCACAACAAAACCTTCAGGCAATGGCACATGAGGAAACAAACACAGGTCTTTGTATGAAATATTGGTTTTACCCCCTTGCTCTTGTATGTTTTTCACAGTTTGCTCCAAGCTTTTCAATTTTCGAGCGAAATCATTCTCTTCTATTTTTCCCAACCTCTCGATATCAGCATGTGATTCTGGGTGGTGTCCCTGATCATACGACTCGGTTTGGCGGAAGACATTACCCTGAGCTTGCTCAAATTGTTGATCATGGGCCCTTAACTGTGGGTCACAGTTCGATCTTTGCAAAGTGTATCCTGCAAGAACGGTGAATGTTGCGACAGGAACCTGGGGTTGGCCATGTTGTCCTTGTTGTGGGAAATGTGCCCCAGGTTGTATAGTAGAGGGTCCGGCTGCATTGTCAGTTGCCGGATGTGGACCAAATCCCGGAGGGTAACGGGGGTCTCCTGCCACTGTGGATTGCCCTTGCCCTGGTGGCTGAGTATTTGCCATGAAACCAGCAGCACCTGGCAGAACAGGAGGTGCGTGAACTGCTGCCAAGTTACGAGTTAGCAGCGTCATCATTTCTTTCATGGCTGCAAAGTCCTCGGCCATCTTGGCCTGTTGCTCAGCTAAGCGATCCAGTTCAGTGTTCTCAATTTCCTCAGCCATCGTTGTTTAAGTGCTTTCCTGAAGAGGAGCTTCAACCACTTCTGGTACAGGCAGTGGTCCTTTGATCCTGGTGGAGTAGGAATGTGGGGCCAGCATGACAGTTGCTCAAGCTAATGAACCAAACAGGTTAGCACAAAAGAAGCACAGATTGCAGCCTAAGGTTGTTATGCGTCATCCCGAAACGGTTAACGGTGTAAGCCGAGCGTACCGATCGTATCCCCAAAAGATTGCTTATGTGCCTTGATCAAAATTAGAAAGAAATTGTAACTGATACGTAATCAGTACAAGGACGAACTTGGATGATTATTATTATTTTTTTCCTTTCCTATTTTTTATGACTCAACAAACGTAACTTAGAAAAATGACACGAGATGGACTCAAAATAACATGCTTGATGTGATGCACGAGTCAAAAGACATATATATTGGGCGGGTACACCCAGACAGTGAAAATAATGGGACTCGACATTTTAGCGGAGTCAGATTATTCCACAAGGATCGACACAAAATACAACTTAGCTAATTACAATTTATCGTCTGTACCCTGACTTGACTTTAAACAAAATAAAATAAAGCGGGACCCTTAAACAATATTTTTTTAAAATGAAAAATTAAGATTCAACCGGAGATTCGAAACGGAACTTAAGAACAGATTATGAAACAAACTATTTTTCTTATCCGAAAGGTGACTCCAAAATCGGACATTACGGCAACGCAAAGACGGACACAATTTTTTTTTTTTGAAACAAACTCTTTGATCTAATTCGAGAAAGAATCTCAGAGTATTTACAAAATCTGGCAATTAGGACGACACAACGACACAAAATATTACACAAATTATACGCAAAATTGGTTTCTAAAATTGGCCATTATGACAGCGTAAAACCCCAATAAATTACTTTTTAAAAAAATATGGACTAGAGATGGACACAGACACAAAAGGGTCCCAAAATTTTGCGATTATGCCGGCACAAAACTATAACGGCGCAAAACTATGATAAATTATTTTCTAACACTAGGGACCAAATCCGGACACCAAATGAGATTCAAAAAATTATTGAAAAATTTCGCAATTATAACGGCGTAAAACAAAAAATTGTTTCAGGACACGGGGCTAAAACCTGTTTTCTGTCATTTCCCTTTTCTTTTCTTTTTTTTTTCCAAAAATTGACTCTCGGCCCCCGGTGATCAGTCAGCATAACAACCCTTCGACTAGAACAAATGCAACATATAATATGCCCATGATGTGTCTTTTGGGGATACGGGCCCCATCCTGACACGAGGGAGTCGGCCTAGACAAGTGCGGTACCGGTGTACCGCACCTCACTAAGTCTAATGACATGCAAATAAATCGGCCTAGATAAAAGCACAGGTTCAACTCTAGGTGACTCAACGGGTTCATGTTCTAGTGGTTCAGCAATTTGGAAGTACCTCGGGGGTACCGGTCGACAACGTCTAACAGCCTAACCCAACGCACCTCCTCTTAATCAAGGGTAAACTTTTTGTGTCCTGAGACATGAAAGAAATTCCAGACGCCGAAGCGAAACTGGTGTGCTTGTGTGCAGTGTTCCAGAAGACTCAGAGGTGTACGAGAGAAGACAATTGTGTATATACAGTTCAAGAAATATCAAAGCAATAACATTCAACTAATCCAGGCAATATACAAACAAATATTCAAAAGTCGAAAGACGACAAATTTTAAAAGCCTGAGACTCAGTTTTCACTTTCCTCCCCAGCGGAGTCGCCAAGCTGTCACGACCCTTTTTTAACTAAAATAAAAGGTTGTGACTTAAGGTGTTTAAAGGTACACTATTTATTAGAGATTTCGGAGTCGCCACTTGACAAGTTAAAGATGTGCCAAGTCACCAAAGTGGTGTACCTAGAACACCTATGACTCGTAAATGGTCTGCGTCAGAGTTCCGGGTAAGGATCTCGGTTGACTCTCGGGAAGGTGTTAGGCACCCTCGAGTCCTGTGCCAAGCACAATTGCTTTTATTGACGCATTTCGACTCTTTAAAATTGTTTGTTATATTTTGCCTTTATTTTGTTACGCTTTAATTTATTTTTTTAAGAATTTATTTTTTAATTTTACCGTTCAAATGAAACTCATATCACGATATAATCGCGCGAGCACTTCACCCGTTCGAAATCTTCCGACTTAAATCGATTAAATCGCGCAGACACTTCACCCGTTCGAAATCTCTCGACTTAAAAGTGAGTTTCAAGTGAACAATCGGACATTGATATTTTGTTAAGTCGGTCCAAGCATTGATTGTGCTTCCGACTTACTAAAAAAATTAGTTTTCTTTGTTTTAAAAAAATTAATAAATACTAATACTTCGAATATAATGAGATAATTACTACGTCGTCTTTATGATTACTATGACGATCTGCTATTGTTAAACATGTTTCCTAACAGACGTCTGCCTTTGATCCATATCTTAATAATTAAACTAAACAACCACCATTCAACTAAACCTTTTAAAGTAGCCTACTATCTTAAAACTTGTGGTCTCTACTTAAAAGGGCCAAACTTATGAAAATTGGTTTACTTTTGTAAAACATCTATCAACAGTCCACCACTTAGTTTCTATCCGGCATCCAAGTTTTGCACAACAGCCCCCCTTTCTGTTAGATTTCGCTAAATATCCTTTTTTTTTGTCAAATTAATTTTAAAACTGACAGGCCAAAAGCTTAAACTGAATTATCTATGCAAATCTGGCCTACTGAGCCTTCTGCCCGTTTTCCTTTATCTTATTTAGCAAAACAAGTCTCCTTTACTTTACTTATTTCAGATCTGGCCTACTTTATTAACAAGTCCACCAAAATGTGCAATAGTTAAAGACATTCATCATTTCAGTTTATACATAGCAAACATCATACATTTAGAAGAAACTGAAAATGATGACAAGAGAGTAACGTGCCTTTTGGGCCTGATTTGCATTTTTAAGGTATTGAACATGCCTCCCTTTTAAATTTAAACCTTAAAACATGCTGAAATTCATACACCATATACATTAAAAGATTTAAGAGAAAGTACCTATGCGTTTAGACCCTTAGCAGCAACAGTAAAACTCCAACGACTTGTCCAAGATCAGCCAGCAACAAATAACCAATCTAGCAGCCCTTGCAACATTAAACCCAAAACTTAACTCCTTTCATTTTTTTTTGTTTCGTTTTCTCCTCTCACTATATTTTTTGCTACTAACTCATAGTATTTTTTTTCAAAATTTTAGCTCCATTTTTTCACTCTTTTCTTGTTTCAGATCTAGTTCTCAAGTTGAGACTAGTAAAATTTTTTTGTTTAAGATATTGTTGGTGTGTAATGAAAGAAAAGACTCCCTTTAAATAGACAAAGTAAAAGATGGGCAGGTGGGTAAAAAGTACAAGGGTCACATGTGACCAAATTTACTTTTTCAAAAGGGTTTTTTACACAAATATACAAATTTGACCACTTAATTACAAAAACTAGCAATACTTTTCAAATTACAAGGTATAACAATATTTTTTTAGCACATTTTACACCAATCAACAGATTTCAATTTCATTTCCCCAAATCACAACATCTCACTTACTCTCCCTTCCTCCATCACCTCACCCCCACCGCCACCTCCATCGCCCCACCGCCATCACCCCCACCCCCAAATCCAAGACAAACAGAAACGATTTAGGCAAGTTAATCCCGAAAATGTAAATACCCAGTTTATAAGCAAACAGTGGCAGAAGACAAACCTTTGATGTCCCATCAATGATTTTCCGGCGAACAGAGCAGTGACAGGCTGGGGAACCACCGGAGCCGCCCATTCAATCCACCACCACCACCTGTCCACCACCGATCCAAACAGAAACAGAGATGGGCAAAACACCAGTCTGAAAATCGGGTCGGGTGGGTCCAATAATGGAGTTTATCAGGAGAAGAAATGGGCAGACGATTAGCTCGATTGATGAGCTGTGTAGAATCAGTGATGCCGCTACTCTTTCTGAAATAGTTTAATCTATGCTAATTTTTGTTGCATGCGTAAGCGTCTCAATACTGAAATTTTACAGCAAAACGTGACTACGTTTCATCCTAGTGGTACCGAAGTTCTGATATGCTTCTCCATTGTTTGCTTTGGTTTCAGAAACTTGTCTTTCTGTTTCTTCAGTGACAATAGCTTGGTGTCTGATAAGTTAAAACAGATCACGCAATTAGCATTAGTTTTCTTTGTTAACCTCTTTTTGAATGTGTTGGTGCTGTGTCAATCTCAAACAGCTGTTGAAACAGTCTGAAACGGGCGTTGAAACAACATGATACAATCTGAAATGGTGTTGAAATAATTTGAAACAACTTTGAAACAGTCTGATACAGTCTAGAAAATAATTAGATACGGTGCAAAACAACCTGAAACGGTGTTGAAACAATCTGAAACAGTGCTGAAATAGCGTTGATACAGTGAGATACAGTTTCAAACATCGTTGAAACATTGAAATAATTGTTGCAACAGTTTGATACATCTGAAACGATGTTGAAACAATATGATACTATATGAAACGACATTGAAAAAATCTGAAATAACTGTTGAAACGGTCTGATACGGTCTAAAATGGTAGTTGATACAGTTTAAAACATTATGATACAGTCTGAAATGGGACTTGATACAGTTTAAAACAGTCCGATACAGTCTGAAACGGAGTTGATACAGTCTGAAACGAGACTTGATACAGTTAGATACGGGCTGTAGAAACAGTTGAAACAGTGCAGAAACAGTTGAAACGGTGCAGAAACAGTTAGATACGGTTGAAAACGGTGCAGAAACTGTTTAGATACGGTGCAGAAACAGTTGAAACGGTGCAGAAACTGTTTAGATACGGTGCAGAAACTGTTTAGATACGGTGCAGAAACAGTTGAAACGGTGCAGAAACAGTTGAGATACGGTGCAGAACCAGTTGATACGGTGCAGAAACAGTGAGATTCAACGAGATACATTGAGGATGGATGAGGAAAAGTGAAATTGGGGAAAATGAGTGGAGTAAAAGTGAAATTGAGGGGAAATGGTGGGAGGAAAAGTGAAATAAGGGAAAATGGGAGGAGCAAAAGTGATAATGGAGGAAATAGAAGGAAGAATGTAAGGGTTTGGTATGTTATGGGAAAATATTGCTATGTTTTTGCTATATTTGTAATTATCTTGTGTTTTCCTCTATATAGGGTAATTTTACTAAAATGTTGCTATGTTTGGTAATTAAGCTCTAAAACTTGTACTTTTATGTAAAAAATCCTTTTCAAAAAGGGGAACAGACCCATGTGAAAATTTTCAACCTTTTATGCACACTTTGTACTTTTAGTTTGACTCTCTTTGACACACTTTTTTATACAAAAATTTAAAATCAAACCACCTTTTGAACCAAAATCCTTAAAATACTAGCTCTAAAATTCACAATCCTATTTTGGTAAGTTTTGACATCTTCTATCTAATTAATTAATTAAAATGGCTAAATAAAGAGTAAAAAATTAGACAAAATCACACAATAATTAACACGACTAATTTACGTAATTTTTTTTATTTTTGGTGTCAAAATTAGTTGATTACAGAGGTTTAATGCTATAGTCTTTTTATATTACGAGGCTTTACATTACCAATTTATAAATATTATATATGAATTTTTGTAATACAAACACAGAATTTGTACCAAAGTGAATGGACCCGGCCGAACCCCCAAACCTCCTCTAGCTTCCCCCTGCTTGACACCCGTAGATGTGCGGCGCGTCTAATTTTACTGTACTATAGAACATGATGTAGGGTTGTGTATTTCAAATTGTAGCATGGACTCAAGCAAGTATCCCAAATCAAGAGGTCATTTTAGTGGGCTATCAATACTGCGTGATGACTGACATGTGGACATATTTATTTGAACGGTTGGTATTTGCTTCCATATGCTAGCGTTTGTTTATAGTTTTTGGGGGGTGTTTTTGGGGTGTTTTTCGGGAATTTTTTTGGGTATTTGAACCAGTTTTTGGGATTTTTTGGAAAATCCCCTCACAAACTTCAAATTTTGTTCCAAATAAAATGCATGTCCAAACAAAATTTCAATTTCCCAAGTTCCAAATCCCAAATCCCAAATCATGTCCAAACGGGATAGAATAGTTTTGGTTAAATTTCTTTTCATGGTCTTTTTGAGGTTAACTCTTGTTTGGACATCAAACTTGGGATTTTTTTTCAAATAATATTTCAAATCGTTGTTTGTTTATAAAATTTGTCCAAATTTTGAAAACCAACTTCAAATTTCTAAAAGCTAGTTGAGACTGTTTTTGGGAAACAAGTTTTTTTTAACTTTTTTTCAAGTGATGTATGTCCATACCCAACTTTAAGTTTCAAAAAGTATTTTTAAGCTCAATTTCAAAAACTCATTTTTTCAAGTGTCAATCAAATCTCTGTCCAACTGCTAGCTTAATTTTGCATGTTGAATTTCTATAAGTAAAGATTAATCAAGCTTAATATAGTCGATTAGACCATTAATAAGAAATATCGAGTTTTCTCATTCGTTCATATCTACATGTTGATCTAAAAAATTAATTTAAGTTTTTATAATTACTTTAAAAAAAAATTGACTATGTAATTACACTTGTACTAGCAAACACCAAAGAAATTGTAGTGTAATTACGGTTTGACAAACTAACATGTCTCAATAATTTCTACCTTACTAATGTACACAATATTAGTAATTATATAGTGATTTCCAAATAGTCGCGCGTGGGGGCGCGTTCAGCAGCCCCAAAGTGTGACCGCATCTCTAGGAACGTGATCGCGATGAAGGGGTGGCGCGGCGGGGATTCAGTTTGATGAATTATTGATTCCTTCCTTGGTTCAATCAATAGCACATCCAATTATGGGAATTTCATATCCAACGTCTACGAACCATAAAGGTTTTTTACGTTCTTTACTAATTCATTGAACTCCCCAACAAACCATCCCAAAATTAGATGTTAGTCGTAATCACTAACTTATTCCAGTGATAGCATCCTTAACATGTTACTAATTAAGATTGCACCACAGCAAGCAGAAATATTTCTAAAAGAAGTCTTAATGCGTGTTAGCAATCATCATTAATTGTAATACTAATTAGTAATAAAACCAGAACTAATATAGGTCGAGGACAAAAAATTTTAAAATTCAAACAAATTAAACAAAATGTTTACATATGCGAATTAAACAAATCTGACAATGGATAATTTGGTATTAGTATATGTAACTAACTTACTATGAATCAGCAATGATCAAATAGGTATATCCTAATTATTAAAATGATAAGAATGATTTAAGCCTTTGATTAAGTGACAGAAGGCAAGGTTACCGGGCAAAATCCACGATCAAGACTGGCTTTCCATACTTTCTCAACATCAAACATCATGTCCCCACACTCGTTCTCATTCCAGCCTTCTAATGCATGTAGAATCCCAGCTATTCTCCATGCACTCATCACTCTTCTTGGAAGCCAATTCTGCCATTATAACAAAATAGAAAATTGATCAGAAAAGATTCAACTTTTGAAAATTAAGGAGGACTAGTTAGTAGTTAAGAGTAGTTTATATTATTTCCAACCTCACAAGAGTCAACATTTTCAAGATGTTTGGGAACGATCATGGCTGGTGTTTGGAAATAGAAGCAATCCTTGCGAGCTTTCTTTGGTGGGAATTGTGAATAAGGAATGAATATTGTTTCTTTTGGTGCCTTCAATTGTTGTTCTTCATTCAATCCATCTCCTACTAGCCATATCTGCAAAACAACAAATAATAAGTCATTAACATATCATAATTCAAGATTGGAAAAAATATTTTCTCTTGTTTTCTTTACACCTTTGAAGTATAGGTTACTGAAGGGATCAGATTAGTTGCAGCCTCAGGGGTAAGTGAAGAATAATTCTGGAACACAAAGTTCACAGGACAACCGTATTCGTTTCACTAATCAATAACACAATCACATGCAAGTTAACATGAATTGTATCAAATATCCACAGTCTAAAATCGTACCTTGTACAGACGTTTGTTCCTTGCTAATTTCGGTGAAGTGTCTTCAATTGAAATTGCTTAGGAACTAGGATCTGAGAGAAGAAGAAGAAGGAGGAAAAACTGTTTTTCTTGCGTTAGGAAAAAAGTGTTCTGCAGGAAAAGGGACGCTTCCTTTTTATGCAGTGAAAACAACGTTTAAAAGGAAAAGTTGTGTCTTTTCCTTTTCTTCTTTATTTAATCAAAATAATAATAATAATAATAATAATAAATATATAACTAATATATATTTAATAATATAATTATTATTTTGGGATGGATCCGGGTTGACCCACATGGGTGACCCGATCCAATTTCCTTCATCTCCCACTCACCCATAGTGGGTCAACTCTCATCCCAAGTCTGTAACTTTCATACATTACGACTAGACCGTGTGACCAGTGCATACTACGAGAGCGCATTGCTATACATCTGTTAGGAATATATAACATCTCGATCAACGGCGTCTTGGAGTAGATTAAAGTATGCAGTACCCTAGATCATTTATCACATTCATCTCTCTCACAATCTCTTTGTATTAATTTGAGTTCATCATTATGTTCTTGTCGCAAAGACAAACATAAAGGACCGGTCAATGAACACAACTAATGTGACAATATTCAATGATCTTGCTCATCTCAAGAATCTCTTAATCTCAACTCGATTTGCTTTTCTAGAAATGTCCCGCCAGACCGAATCATCCATGATCTCTTGGCAACACCCTAAGATAGCAAACACCAAATTGAATCTCGAGAAACTGATAAAAGTCATGAGGGTACGATAGGGAAAATTACATGTAATTTTCATTGCTTCACACGGTAGCAAGTAGAGATTTTAACTTGTACCCGCCATAAGGTCATCTTATGCATACGTGGTATGATTCACGTATCACAGTATTAACTCCTTTCCCATGGAGCGTATGTCTGTTCCAAAATAAATAAATAAATACTGTGCAGATGATAGTTCAGACAACCTATGTCTAACTTTGAGTTCACAAATCTACTCGTTCCACTTTCTATCAACAGAACTCACATCTGGCAATTAAGACAGACTTCACTTTTAATCACACTTGATTAAATATTTGAAGAAACGACATTTATATTATAAACTTTTCGCTCTCTATTATTATCACTTTCGATAATAATAAGTTTATAATTGTCTCATCTCTATTAGTCACTTAGATAATAGAGGCGATTGCCTGTGTGAATAGGCCAATCTTTTGTCTGTCCGACATACTTCTTATACTCGAATTTTATGTTCCAAACATAAAATTTATATGTATATGAACCAACAAATATGGATAATTAGGCTTCAACTATCATTAACTTCAAAAAATTGATGTAGTTTTTTACATGAACATGAATTGGGAAAAAGTAAAATAATAAAAAAAATACATTAGCACCTACGCAATCCCAACGACTTCACATGTTTTTCATAAGCATCACATGCTATGGGTTTCGTTAAGGGATCTGCTACCATATGATGCGTAGATATGTATTTCACATTCACTTCTTTATGTACTACCAAGTCTCTAACAAAATTATACTTAATATCAATATGTTTAGTCTTGCCATGGTACTTGGGATCCTTTGTGTAAGCTATTGCAGCTTGACTATCGCAATTGATGCTTACTGGTTCAACAGCATTGTCATACACACCCAAGTGTACCAGAAAACGTTTAAGCCAAACAGATTCTTGCACAGCGGCTGAAAGTGCTACAAACTCAGCTTCCATTGTAGATAAAGCTATGCATGATTGTTTCTTGCTGCTCCATGATATGGCGCCATTGTTCAACAAGAATACATATCCAGAGGTTGATTTTCTCTCATCTAAATCTCCTCCCCAATCAGCATCAGTGTAGCCTCTTAGTTGCAGATCATCACCTTGGTAACACAAGGAGTAGTCAACTGTGCTTTTAAGATACCGTAGTATCCTTTTAACTGCTTTCCAGTGTTGTTGTCCTGGGTTAGATTGATATCTGCTAACTAACCCAACAGCATAACAGATATCAGGTCTAGTACACATCATAGCGTACATAAGACAACCGATTGCATTGGCATAAGGAACCCTTCTCATTTGTTCCATCTCTTGTGGAGTCTGAGGACACATCCTCCGACTTAAAGCTTCAGCCTTAGAAACAGGAGTGTTTATGGGTTTGCAGTCCTGCATATTAAATCGTTCAAGAACCTTCTTGATGTAAGGCTCTTGTGAAAGAGACAACAATCTCTTTGAACGATCTCTTGAAATCTTAACTCCAAGAATGTACGACGCTTCACCCATATCTTTCATCTCAAATGTTGATGATAACCACTCTTTCACTTCTTTCACATACTCAAAGTCACTTGCAGCTATAAGTATGTCGTCTACATACAATGATAAGATCACAAACTTATCTTTGGACCTTTTGATGTACACACAATGGTCTTCATGAATCATAGTGAAATCGTATGATATGATTGCATTATGGAAACGTAAATACCATTGTCTAGAAGATTGTTTAAGACCATAAATTGACCTACGAAGTCGGCATACTTTATGCTCTTGGCCTTTTTTCACGAAACCTACAGGTTGTGCCATGTAGATTTCTTCTTCTAGTTCTCCATTGAGAAACGCAGTTTTAACATCCATTTGATGCAACTCAAGATCCAAATTAGCCACTATTGACAAAATTAGCCTTATTGAAGTAAAACGGACAACAGGCGAAAAAGTTTCCTCATAATCAATTCCTTCCTGTTGTGTATACCCCTTAGCTACTAGGCGAGCTTTATATCTCTCAATACTACCATCGGCCTTACGCTTGATCTTGAGAACCCACTTGTTCCCGATAGCTTTTCGGCCCATAGGTAGATCAACCAACTCCCATACTTGGTTTGATTTCATAGACTCCATCTCCTTCTCCATTGCTTTTAACCATTTATCCTTAGCGGGGCAAGTAATAGCCTCATTTACATTCCTTGGCTCTTCTTCGTCTTGTGGAGTAACCATAAATGCTTCCCCTTCGATCTCAAATCGACGACGGGGAACGTGCGGACGACTCGTCCGTCGAGCTTGAGATTGACAAATTGATTTATCAATTGATGAGTTACTCCCACTGGGACCAGCAACATTAAATGGATTTTCTTCGAATGGTGTATCGGTGGCAATTGGAACAGATTCATTATCACCATGGTGAATACCATCCAAATCCATTTGGGTATCTATAGCGGAAGCGGTCTGGTCCGCAGTTTCGAAGAGAGACAAGTCATGACCTATCTCTCCCTGCTTAGGAAAATCATTCTCTAAGAATGTAACATCGCGTGATTCAATTTCAGTTACAGTGCCATTATCTTGTTCACCTATGAACACATAACCCTTAGATTGTTCGGAGTATCGAATGAAGATACACTTTCTTCCCCTTGGACCTAATTTTCCATATCGGGAAGAAGAATTATGGATAAATGCAGCACAACCCCAAGGCTTTAAAAAACTCAAATCGGGTTTTCGATTAGTCCATAACTCGTATGGAGTAGATGTAACTGATTTAGAAGGGACACGGTTAAGTACATATGCAGCAGTAAGCAATGCATCACCCCAATAGGTGATAGGCAATTTTGCTTGTGCCATCATTGACCTAACCATTTCCAACAAGGTTCTATTTCTTCGTTCCGCAACACCATTTTGTTGTGGAGTATAGGGAATAGTCAACTGTCTTTGAATTCCCTTTTCATCACATAATTGTTTGAATTCATCAGACAAATATTCTCTTCCTCGATCGGTTCTTAAAGCCTTGATTTTTCTGTCTAGTTGATTTTCAACTAAGTTCATAAACTTGATGAAGCAACTTAAAGCCTCAGATTTATGAGAAATCAAATAGACAAAACCAAATCGAGTAAAATCATCGATAAATGTGATGAAGTAAATAGCACCATGTCTTGCCCTTACATTCATTGGACCAAGATGTCAGAATGGATTAACTGCAATGGAGTATCGGCTCTAGTACCTTTTCCAAATGGTTTTCTAGCAGTTTTTCCAGCTAGGCAAAATTCACAAGTAGACATATCAATTTTGTCTAAAGTGCCAAGAAGACCTTCTTTGGCTAAGCGATTCATTCTTTGTTGACCAATATGGCCAAGCCTAGCATGCCACGTATTTACATCATTTTCATAGTTGGAAGTAGACGTAAATAAGGAAAAACTAATATTATTATTATTATTAAAAGTAGGAACAATATCCAATACAATAAAACCATCATAGAAATAACCAGTGCCATATTTTGTCTTGGCCAAATACAAATCAAGACCTTGTTCATGAAAGACTAAATGAAATCCTAAACTAATCAACATAGTAACTGAGACCAAATTTCGGCGAATTGACGGGGCAAATAGTACATCATGTAGAAATAGAGTTCGGCCACCACGCATATCAAGCTTGCAGGTACCAATCCCTTTAACTTCCACTTTGGAGTTATTTCCTACATAAATCCATCTTGCTCCATGTGAAATTCGTCGAAATTCCACGAAGGCGTCTCTATCCTTCGCTATATGGTCGGTGGCTCCCGAGTCTACAATCCACATAGGATGAGATTCAGTTAGATAAGCAGAACAAGAAACATTTACATCACTATGTAAATTTGGAATAAGGTCATATACCTTTTTAGGCTCGGGGCAATCACGAGCATAATGTCCTTTGTTCTCACAGTTGTAGCACTTCTGCTTAGCCATGTCCACTTTCTTCTTTTGAAAAGAACCATCTTTCTTTCCTTGATGATTAGTCTTAGGTTTCTTAGAGGCTTGTCCTTTCCCCTTCTTTTGAGAAAACCCGCCATACTTGCGTTTTTTGCCTTGTCCACGTTTTGGACCAGAACTTGCCACATACGCACTTGTAGTAGCTTTGTCCACCCCGAGGCGCTCTTCCTCGAGTTCCAAATGACGCTTAGCATCTTCCATTGTTTTGATGCTAACATTGTGGGTCAGGTGCATTTTCATGTTTTCCCAGTTTTGAGGTAAGGAACGAATTACCGCCTGGACTTGTTGCTCCTCAGTCAATACATGCCCAGCATCCTTTAGCTCATTCACCATATTCGACATATGACGAAGATGCTTACGCATAGTATGATCAGGGCGTTTCTTATAAGTATCAAACTTAATAGTAAGTGCCCTCAACTTAGCAACTGAAGTATGACCAAATTTTTCTTTCAATGCGGACCACATGTCCTTAGAATTGTCATACTCACGGAACTCTCTCATTATATCATTATCCATACTACTCAGCAAAGTGATACGAGCGAGAGAGTTCTTCTTTCTCCAAGCCTGATAAGCCTGAAGGTCTCTCACATGTTGTTCAGTGTCACCATCTTCAGGAGGCGTCAGAAACACATTAAGAGCCTCAAGAGCCTCTTGCTCTTCCAAGACATACTGGATTTTCATACTCCATATTTCATAATTGTCACCATTTAGCTTATCGCCTTTATTAAGCTCGGCGACAATGTTCTTAGTAGCAGTTGACATACTGATATTCAAAACAAGTATAAAAACTAAAGTGAGACAACTAAGTACATAATTTAAGCCTAAATTCATATACATATTATTCCTTAAAATAATTAACTATATAAATATTTATTCCATATTAGATTTAGAATCGAAAGTTCGCTAAGTTCCCAATCATCATCTAAAGAACTAACATGTAGTAAATTCAATATAATTAACTATGCAAGGAATACATTGTCTTAAAATAACTTAAATTCAAGACAAAATAAACAAGGAACAAATTCTATAACAAATATAGAAATATTCAACTTACACAATAACAATCAACATAGACACTAAAGTCAAACAAAAAAAAAATTTACATACTTATGCAAATACTACATCACATAGACAACTACTAATACTAAGCAGACCTATACTTAAATTCTTTCACATGGACTGGAATAGATTTAATAAGAGCCCTGTACAAATTAGGGGGCAATAGAAAATATGGCAATAGAAAACCGGCTCTCGGAACCACTGGTCGAACTAAATTCAACCTATTTCTATCTCTCATAGGTAGTCCAATAGAACGACACACAGTCTTCTGGATATTTATAGCAATATCGTTATACAATTTCTGCACAATATCCTGAACTAACATTCTATAAGGTCCGACCAACACGAAAGATCCAGCCAATTTGTTTTGAATCTCTTTCCAAGTTTTATCAAGCATGTCTCTATAGAACTCATTAAATGACAGGGTTGATCGTAATGCCTTATATTTTTCCTCATCTATTAACAAACCACCAAACCACACGGTCTGTTGGATTAACTTGTTAACCAATATAAGATGTTCCACAAAACATACTAGATCTTCTTTTCTAGTATTAGGTGCTAGAGGGAATTTGGCCAAAATATCAATCATATCTTTCACCCTTCTCCTCTGACTCTCAGTGCGAACTCGTATAGGCGTCCTTCTTAGGCATCCCATGATTTTCTGTAACACATACAGAAAAATTAAGAGTTGCCATCAAACATACACATGTATATTAAAGAAGGACGCACAATAAAGTTTTACAAAAAAACTTTATATGGTAGTTTATGAGGAAAAATGTATCTATATCCAGTAAGTGACAATATTTTGCCAAAGTATTAGAAGGTCTGCCTTAGTAATTAGTAGTATGTACTAGGTCTGACTAGAAATATAAGGTTCTGATATTTTCAGACAAGAATGAAACGGATTCTAAATATACTGCACTATTCCCATTTTTTCAAGACAAATAAACAGACACCACAGTGTCAATGTATCTTTAAAAAAAATTGGAAAAAAACAGTTAGATGTAAAAGGCCATAGGCAGCGAAACTAGGAAAACAATATTTTCTTTACTGTAGGTCCATCCCAAAAACAAACCAAACATCTTTGCAATAGAAACTGGTACTTGCTCTTAGAGTGGCATAAAAAAAACAAGAGTAAATGTACTTTTGATTTTTTTCAGACGCTAGTTGATAAAGAAACTAGTCACATGGCTTGAGATTATAGGAACACACCAACTCATATGTGTCAATCTCTGCAACTTTGTACCATAGTCCAAAAAGAAGTAAAAGGAATATATATATATTATATATAGTTGGTGCTTGAGCAGATGTTGCACGCTACTGGGCCACGTCAACTTTCAGTCATTCATTCAAGTAAAGTGAACAATGAAAAACTTGTACTTTGGAGTTTGGACCAAAAATTTGATCAGATCATTGACGTGGTTCTTTTAAAACCAAGGAAAAAAGCTTACATCATCTTTTATTCTCTTTTGCTCTATGGATCAGAAGAATCTTATGGTACAGTTTTATTTCATAAAATATATAGAATGTATTGAATTCTAACACTGCTTACAGTATTCTCGGAATGCCCCCCAACAAATTCCAACACTGCTTATAATTGGACAGATTCCGGAAATAAATTTTAACCAAAAACAAAAACATGCAACCAGATACTGCCCAGAATTGAGATTTAATTCTATGATCAACAGTATTATAAAAGACTTTCCACCACCAATGAAAACTTGTACAAAAAACCACAGTAACAAGAAATAAACAGAGGAAAGAACACATAAATTCATCAATTTCCACAAACCAACTAGGAAACGAATAGCACTGGCTCTTGATACCAATGAAGAATAATTCTGGAACACAAAGTTCACAGGACAACCGTATTCGTTTCACTAATCAATAACACAATCACATGCAAGTTAACATGAATTGTATCAAATATCCACAGTCTAAAATCGTACCTTTTACAGACGTTTGTTCCTTGCTAATTTCGGTGAAGTGTCTTCAATTGAAATTGCTTAGGAACTAGGATTTGAGAGAAGAAGAAGAAGGAGGAAAAACTGTTTTTCTTGCGTTAGGAAAAAAGTGTTCTGCAGGAAAAGGGACGCTTCCTTTTTATGCAGTGAAAACAACGTTTAAAAGGAAAAGTTGTGTCTTTTCCTTTTCTTCTTTATTTAATCAAAATAATAATAATAATAATAATAAATATATAACTAATATATATTTAATAATATAATTATTATTTTGGGATGGATCCGGGTTGACCCACATGGGTGACCCGATCCAATTTCCTTCAGTAAGCCTTGCTTTAAGCATGTTGTAGTCATTTTCGCACAACGAGACAGCCTATCACATTTAGAATATGAGAAACATGGGAGCCTTTGAAGAAAACTCATCCAATTTAGTGATTGAATGCTAATTACAATACCTGAATTCCACCTTTACATAAGGCAAGAGCTATGGAATAAGCTACTTTTGATAAATGGCCTCCAAGAACCACTTGGGTAGTTCCCTTAGGAATGGAATTTAGAACCACAGCAACTGCTAGGCTACTTCCATCTACCAACTTCAGTTTAAGTTGAGGATGCTTTCTTATGTATTGTTCACCATTCATATTTAGTAGATCCTATTAAAATTTCATTTATCATTAGTTCAAATAACCCATGTTGTCTAGTCATTAGAGATCAATTTTCGAAGCACATACAAGCATTATTGAATCATTGGCATGCTTTTGTTTTTACCTGATTTAGAAGTCCTAGAGTCAAAACTTTTACACCTTTCTTATCTGCTTCAATGATGACCTCCTCAATCAGATTGCTAATAGTCTCTCTTTGCCATGGCATTAAGTACTGCAAAAACGATCAAGGGAAAGGCCAACAAACACTTAAAAATGAATGGAAAATGGTGAAAAAAGAGAATAATATGTAGTGTTTTAAATTCTTACTTGTACACGATATTTTGGGTCAAAGGCCAACAAACACTTAAAAATGAATGGAAAATGGTGAAAAAAGAGAATAATATGTCGTGTTTTAAATTCTTACTTGTACACGATATTTTGGGATGACCCAAGTTTGCAATTTGAGATTCTTGAATATGTTTCTCTCTATAGTAAATGCATGGCCATAAATCCAAGTAACCATTCTAGACCATAATGTGAGAGGCCACATTATTGGGAAATACCATTTGGAGGTGTGAGGTTCTGAGGCCAATGATGCAAATCCCAGGCGTAGATGGTAGATGGATTCTACAGTTATTAGATGTGTTAGGTGCACCACATCTGGTGATTCTCCTGGCCTCTCAAGTGATTTTTCATATAATGTATCTGTAGATTTGTCCAATGTATTATAGATGTAGTCATACATAGGCATGAAAAGTGAATAATTTGTTCGGAATTGAGTGGGATGAAGTGAATGGTACCTACACTGTAAGAGGATTGTTGTTAGTAGAGTTTATTTAGGGAAGTTATTTCTTATTTTATTTCTTAAAAGGTTATTTTATGGGGTTTTTACACATATATACAAGCCTTCACTCCTATATTACAAAAATATAGCAATATTATACAAATTACACTACATAGCAATATTTTTCCTAGCACATTTCTTCAATTCCAATCAAAACACCCGAAGTCACAAAGCACAAGAGAAATTTGCCCAATCTTTTTACCCCGTCGGATTCCGCCGTTGAACCACCGCTGGCGACGGCAACCATCCAAACCCGACTACGATTTCCGGTGGATGGAAACAACAAACTGGAGGAGAAAAGGGAGCGACCACCAGTCTGTTTCTGGCAGCACCGCTGCTACCCATCTTATCTATTTCTTTTATTGTTTCAGCAACAACCGTCGAGGAGGAGCAGAAGAGGTGAATGGCGATGGCTTTTTCCAGCGTAAATTGACGTCGCCGGTGACCCTCAAGATCTTCAAATTATGTGTTGAAGAAAAAAAAGAATTCTCAGAGAAACGCCAAGCGGGGCTCGTCTCGCAGCTTTCCTTCACTGGTTTTTGGGGGAAAAGGCATAAAGAAGACCTCTGTTAGGTCTACGATGGTACTAGTGTTAGTGTAGCTAATTTCACATCTAATTTTCCTACGAGGATTCTTGTCAGCAACTTACTTTCACAGCTAATTTTTTGCCAACTTGCAGGTATTGATCGCTCCCCTTTCCAGGTCTCAAGTCTCAACACAACCATGTGAACAATGGTCCGATATTGTACTAAATCGGTCCAAAATATCATTAAAAAAAGAAAAACAAATATGAAAAGCTACTGACATGGTCTGAAAAATGCTGACACAGCGCAGAAACAGTTAGACACGGTGCAATAACAGCACAGATTCAACGAGATACAGTTAGATACGGAGCAAAAAAAGTACAGATACAACAAGATACAATGCTGAAATAGTCTGAAACAACTAGGGAAAAAGTCTGAAACAAAATATAAAAAATAACGTGAAACAACGCAAAAAAGGCGAAATAGTTTAGAAACAGCGAGAAACAACGCTCAAACAAGATAAAACAATGTTGAAACAGCTAGATACATTCTAGAAGTAGTTAGTTACGGTGCAAAACAACGCAGATACAACGAGATACGATAACATACAACGAGATACAGCGAGATACGAGGTGCCTGGTAGTTGAGATACAACGAGATACGGGGTGGTTGGCAGTTGAGTTACAACGAGATACGAGGTGGTTGGTAATTGAGATATAATGAGATACAGTGAGATACGATGTGGTTAATAGTTGAGAAACATCAAGATACAACGAGATACGAGGTGGAAGAGGTTCCCCTCTAATCCGCTGTATTCTTAGTGTGGCTGCTTCTTCGCGTCAGTAGTTGAATATGAATGAAAACACAGAAAATCTAAATATGACCCTAGCTACAGTTCTAAAGGAAGTTGTTAGAGTGTATCCTAATTTTTGGCCTAATTCTTCAACTGATGATCGATTTAACTTTTGATCAAAAAGATATACTTCGGTTATATTTCATCTCTTCAACAAGTTTAGTCATGAGCATAACAACCCTATTGTTCCGATGGAGAGAAGAACCTATGATTAGCTTTTCGGGAAATTTCCAAACAAACAATTTCAACGAAATGTTTCAATTTCGTAGGTTCAGGGCTTGACCGACTACTCCATGAGCACTCATCCATAAACCGGTTACTGGTACAAAAAACATAAAGAAATGTAACCAATGTTTTATTGGAAAAAAAAAACCCCAAAGATTGTTACTTAAGAAACATCGAGATGACAAGTGAGGGTTGCTCAGATGGTAAGCACCCTCCACCTACATTCAAGAGGTTGTAGGTTCGAGTCATTGTAGGAATAAAAAGCGGGAGGGCCACTATTTGTTCCGAGAGAGGGGAAGGGGTGGGGTTAAAAAAAAAAAAAAAAAGAAACATCGAGATACGACGTGGTTGAGGATGAGAGGAAGAAAAGTAAAATTGGGAAAAATTGGAGGAGGAAAAGTGAAATTGGGAAAAATGGGAGTAGTAAAAATGAAATTGGGGGAAATGGGAGGAAGAATATAAGGTTTTGCTATGTTTTTGCTATGTTTTGTAATTAACTTTTTCTTTCCTCTATATTGGGTAATTTTGGTAAAATATTGCTATGTTTTGTAAATAACTTCTAAAAATTATACTTTTATATAAAAATCTCTTTTTTTATATCTTGCAAGAATTCTGCCCCTGCTGTTTAATTAACCTGGCAGAAAACTTGTGCAAAAAGTGACATTTCTGATTCTGCCAGGAAGTGTTTTTTAAGTTTTTGGTCGCGCAAAACTTCTTAAAGGGGGTTAAAAGTTTAATAGTGGCGTTAAGATGTCCTATTTCTGCAAATCATCCGTTGGATGGAATAAAGTTTAAATCAAAGTCCAATAAACTCGAGACCTTTGATTGACTCACATCTTGGGGTCCCATAACCGTGGAGAGAACATTACTTTGATGAAATAAGTCGTGAAAAATTTAAAACTTTGTGCAGAGTACTGATGTTTATCATAAATTTCTAAGCTTTATTATTGTCTCATGTTGAGAAAAATGACCACCTTCTTGCACAGAATGTTTTTTTTCTGAATGAAACATCATATCCTAGGTGTAAAATTTAACCAACAACACGCTATGTAAACTCTAATTCCAAAAGTTCAAATTTCTCGTCATATATATGAATGAGAGGTGGACTACCAAACACAAAATCAATACCAATAAAATGAAACAGTATCCTCCGTACTTTCAAAGTGGTCCAAATGGATAAGGGAATAAAAAAAATTTGTTGACACCACCTTAATTATGTACATGAATTGATAAAAATAAGATAGGCATTAGAAACACTTATTCCCATTGGCTTTGGTAGTTGGTTTGCAGGCGATAGATAAATAAGACTCAAAAGCTGGTCCCGAATGTATTGGGTAAAAATAGACGTGCTCGGACAGCACTTCGGTGTGATAAATCGAGATCAAACGAACTGATGTTCCAAAGGAGGAAGATCGAAGCAGACAATTGGACCACCGAAGTCGAGCACCGAGGTCATCACCAAAGGCGAGCCGCGAGTTGTGCTTCGATGATACTCACTTCGACCGAGCAGCGAGGTCACGCCACCGAGGTCATGCATTTGGGCTTCGGTGGAACACCTCGGTTCTAGCGGCTCAGCAGCCCACTACTTCAGCCCACTAACCCCACTAATAAATGTACTGAACGTGGGCTTAGGCATGATCCATCATGGAAAACGTGGGCAAGACCCCTTGTATCTATAAATAGCATTAGTTTTCATATTGTATTCATTCAGAAATACTTACAGAAACTCTGGCAAAATTTGTACTCACTCATATATATTGAAACCTTGTTCCTTTACTGATATTCTCGTTTTATTATTGTTCATATTTCGGCTTTGATACATTGATTTGCTTGTATTCACAACCCAAATTCGATTTGTGATTCTAGATCAGTTTAGGTCCATACAAATTGGCGCCGTCTATGGGGATACGAGCATAAACGCTTTGTTCCAAAGTTGAACGTCTTTTTCGTTTGAATTCACGTTTCTATTCGACAAAATGGCTGATAATAGCAGGAATCCCGCTAAACCGCAGTTAACTCCCGATGGACAGACTAGCGTTCAATAGAACCCAAAATTTTCATCTTTGATGACAACCGAAGCCTTTCAGGCTTATATTGTTTCCATAGTGAAAGTTCTCCAAGAGCAACAAGCCGAGCAGGCTAACATTAATGCTGAATTTCGTGCCTCGTTAGAGGCGAGGAATAGCTCAACTCCGAATGGAGTCCCATCAGTGGTTCCAAGTGGAGGCATCCCGCTCTTCGTTCCTACGGGCACGATAACAGGGGGACCTCAAAATGGGGCCACATCTGGGTGTTCGGGTACCTTACCGAGCACCACGCCACACTTCGGGACGATTCCCACCATGGCAGAAACTACCTCCTCGGTAGACGTTGAAAAACTAACCAAGGAGATCGAAGCCCGAGTTGAGGCTCGCATCGAAAAACGCCTCGAAAGCTTCCCCGGGGTGACTAAGGCTCAAGATGGTCTTGATATTGACCAATATAGGCAGTTGCCGTTCAAGCCCGAGGCTGCTCCAGCCCCAACTCCAAAAAATTTCAAGATCTTCTTTTTGAAAAAATATGATGGGACCACTGACCACCCCAAAGAACATGTGACCGAATACATGTCAATGGTGCTGAGCAACGACTTAAAGAAGATAGAGGAGGAGTCGATGTTCTTGAAAAAATTCGGCGAATCTTTGGAGAAGGGAGCACTACGCTGGTACATGCGTCTACCATCGGGGCCGATTTTCACTTTTAAGGAACTGGTTAACGCATTCGTTAAAGCTCATACCTGGGCACAGAAAATCCTCCAAAGGAAGGAGGATATATTCGAAGTCAAACCACGGCCTGGCGAGCCACTCAAAGACTTCCTCGAGCGCTTTCATGCTGAGCGCATGGAGTTACCTCCCATGGATGATACTTTAGCCATCATGGCGTTTGAGAAATGTATAAATATTCGTAACTTCGAGGCCGCTGCTGAGTTGCGGAAAGAGCTCCAACAATATCAAACCTTGAAATGGGATGATTTGCACAACAGGACATACACCAAGATAAGGTTGGAGGAAGCCGAGTGGAAGAATAATGGTTGAAATCATAGCTACAAGAACCGAAGTGAATCCTCATATCGCGCTGAGGTGCCGCGAGGAAACTCGAAGGGGAGGTATGAACCATACACCTCATCGAGGCAGCCTGTTAGTCAAAGGCTTGGAAATTCGCTTGGAAACTCATATGTGAGCCAACGGTTCGGTGGAAAGGTTTTTCCCAATACGAACCAAAGGAACTCCTCGAGCCCAGCTCTGGTCTCAAAGAATAAGGAGTTACCCCGTATCCCCGATTACAACTTCAACATATCGACCTCGTAGCTGGTCAATATAGTGAAGGGGACAGCCGGGGTGAGAATACCAAAAGACATGAGAACTCCTGCTGATAAAAGGGATCAAAATCTACACTGCGAGTTTCATGCAGACTATGGCCACTGCACCGAAGACGGCAAAGCATTGCGCCTCGAGGTGGCACACTTATTGAAGAAGGGTGTGTTAGCTGAATTCCTCATTGATAAGGGGAAGGAAAACTACACAAAGAACCGAGGTGAAGGACAACCACCTCGGGCACCACCCCCCGAGAGAGTCGTGAATGTTATCACCGGAGGGTCAGAGGTGAATGGGGTGAATTTTGCAGCTGCTAAGAAGTTCGCAAAGCTGTCAATCACCATGGAGAAAAGAACTCGAGTTGGAGGCTCGGGGAAAGAAATTGTGTTTGATGATGACGATTGTGATGGGATGATGTTCCCTCATCACGACGCTTTGGTCATCATGTTTAGAATAAATGACTTGGATATCAAGCGAGTCCTAATTGACCCTGTGGCTCTGTCAATATAATCAGCTACGGGGCCATTAAAAAGATGTGGTTGAAGGGAGAGGTTATCCCTAAGACAACTGTGTTGACTGGCTTCAACAACTCTACTGAAAAGACATTGGGTGAAATCACACTCAAAATGTTCGCCGGAGGAGTTTGCAAGGAAACACTGTTCCAAGTTCTACTCGAGGATATGTCGTATAATGTGATCCTCGGTAGACCATGTATTCATTCCATGGAAGCTGTTCCATCCACTCTTCATCAAGTGATCAAGTTCCCTACCCCATGGGGAGTTCGGTTAATAAAAGGAGAGCAACGAGTAGCAAGAGAGTGCTATTCGGTTGCATTGAAGAGTGGAGTCGTCCCGACTGGACCAAAGAAATAGCAACCAATGCAACCGGGGTCAAATGAAGAGGGAGGATCAAGTCCCCAAGATGACCTCCGAGGAGAAGTAGAGAAGATACCGGTGTGCATTCAAGAACCTCGGAATCTTTCATGTTATCGAAAGATTTACCAGAGAGGAAAGTGTTTGTTGGCTCGGAGTTGGGCCCAGAGTCGAAGAAAGCTATCATCGAAGTCTTGAAGTCCAACATCAATTGCTTTGTTTGGTCCCATTCAGACATGGTCGGTATCGATTCGAAGATCATAACCTATAAATTGAATGTGGATCCCCAATTCATCCCGGTGAAACAAAAGAAGAGACCACACGCCGGGGCCAAAAAGAAAGCAATCGAAGATGAAACTATGAAGCTGCAAGAGAATGGCTTCATAAGAGAGGTGAAATACCCCGAATGGCTGGCTAATGTCGTCGTTGTGCCCAAAAAGAATGACAAATGGAGGATGTGTGTAAATTATACTGATCTAAACAAGGCCTGCCCCAAAGATTCCTATCCATTGTCACAGATAGACAGGTTAATAGACTCCACGGCTGGACACAAATTGTTAACCTTCTTAGATGCTTATTCGGGGTATAACCAAATCCTCATGGATCCGAAGGACGAAGAAAAGACCTCGTTCATCACTGACCGAGGCACTTTTTGCTACAGGTACTGCCCTTCGATTTGAAGAATGCTGGGGCGACATACCAAAGACTAGTGTGTCGCATGTTCAAAGAGTACACTGGAAAATCTATGGAAGTCGACATAGATGATATGCTGATCAAGTCTATTCGAATGGAAGATCATCGAAACCATTTGAGAGAAGCCTTCGCCGTTCTGAGACAATACTACATGAAATTGAATCCTGAAAAGTGTGCCTTCTGTGTAGGGTCGGGCAAATTTTTGGGATTCATAGTCTCCGAACCGGGAATCGAAGCCAATCCAGACAAGATCAAAGCCATCGAAGAAATCCCCGAGGAGCTAACTGGGGAAAAGGAAGTTCAGCGCTTAACTGGCCGAGTCGCTGCCTTGAGTCGATTTATCTCAAGGTCTTCAGAGCGATGCGGCCACAAATTCTTCTCAGTCTTAAGGAAGAATAATCATTTCGAGTGGACACCGGAGTGTAAAGAAGCGCTAAGGGAGTTGAAACGCTATCTGGCAAATGCGCTGTTGCTTGCCAAGCCAAAAGATGGTGAAACTTTTCTAGTTTACTTGGCTGTATCTGAGGTGTCAGTTAGTGCTGTGTTGGTTCGAGAAGAAGATGGCAAGAAACAACCTATCTACTATGTGAGCAGAACACTCCTCAATGCTGAAACCAGGTATCCTCATTTGGAGAAACTAGCACTTGCTTTAATTGTTACTGCTCGGAAACTACGACCCTATTTTCAATGTCATCCAATAGAAGTAGTTACCACCTTCCCCTTAAGAAGTATATTGCATAAACCGGAGTTGTCAGGGAGTTTATCTAAATGGGCAGTAGAGTTAAGTGAGTATGATATCACCTATCAACCCCGAACGGCCATTAAATCCCAAGTCTTGGCCGACTTCATGGCTGATTTCAGTGTTGGGATCCTACCCGAAGCTGAAAAGGAGAACTCGATGTCGAAGGGTTCGACTTCGGGACTATGGGTACTCTAAACCGATGGGGCGACCAATTCTAAGGGTTCGGGATTAGGCATAGTGTTGAAAGCACCCACAGGGGAGAAAATTAGGCACTCAGTTCGGTTTAAAAAGGTGACCAACAACGAGGCCGAATACGAAGCAGCCTTAGCAGGCTTGGAGTTAGCCAAAGAAATGGGGGTAGAGAGAATTGAATTAAGGTGTGATTAACAACTGGTGGTAAACCAAGTGCTCGGTGAATATACTGCTCGTGAGCCCAGAATGCAGCAATTCTTGAACCGAGCACAAAGAATCTTGGCTCAGTTCCAAAAATGGCTAATCAAACAAATACCTCGTACCTCGGGAAGAGAATACCGAAGCTGATGCCTTGGCGAACTTGGGTTTGGCGGTTGACGAGGCACACTCGGGACTGATTCAGTGGTTCGGTTGCTTTCTGCGCAAATGAGAGAAATGAAATTGGAAGTCAACTCGGTGGACCACAAATGGAATTGGCGGAGTAAGTTTATCTTTGACTTCGACTTGGGGACTCTTCCCCAAGACAAGAAAGTGGCAAAAAAGTTAAGGACTCAAGCAGCTTCGTACTCAATGATTGGGGGAAATCTATATAGAAGATTATACAGCGGCCCCATGGCCAAATGCTTGGGTCCAGACGAAGCTAGATATGTGATGGCAGAAATACACGAAGGCGAATGTGGCAACCACTCGGGGGGAAGTCCTTGGTGCGCAAATTGCTTCGAATTGGGTACTATTGGCCCACTATCAGCGCAGATGCAAAGGCCTTCGTGAAAAAATATGATAAGTGTCAACGCCACGCCCGAATGATTTATCAGCAAGCTGAACCCCTGCATTCGGTCGTTTCACCATGCCCCTTCATGAAGTGGAGAATGGATATTGTCGGCCCCTTACCGAAGGGAAAAGGTGGTGTTCGGTTTATTCTTGTTTTAACCGATTACTTAACAAAATGGGTGGAAGCAGGAGCTCTCATCGAGGTTAAACAGAAGGAGGTAATTGATTTTATCAAGAAAAACATCATCTACAGGTTCGGCGTCCCAAGGGAGATCACTTGTGACAATGGTAAACAGTTCATGGGGGCGGCTATCACTGATTTCTTCAAACAATGGGGAATAAAAAGAATAGCGTCGACCCCTACCATCCAAGTGCCAATGGCCAAGTCGAATCTTCAAACAGAGTGATAATTGAAAGTGTCAAGAAGAGGCTTGATAAGAAAAAAGGTCCTTGGCCCGAAGAGTTGCCAGATGTGTTGTGGGCTATGCGAACAACGGAGAAAAACAGCACCGGGGAAACCCCATTTTCCCTCGCTTATGGCATGGATTCACTTATCCCCGTGGAAGTGGGGTGAGCCAAGTCTTCGGTACGCTCATACCAGCAAAGATGCCAATCAACAAGCAATGCGCATAGAGTTGGATTTGCTCGAGGAGAAAAGAGAGTTGGCTCTGGTTCGGTTAGCAGCACAAAAAAGGCAAATCGAGGCATATCTCAACAGAAAAGCCAAACTTAGGAATTTTAAAGTTGGTGATTATGTGTTAAATGCCTCGAATCAGTCGACAAAGGAAAAGAATGGGGGAAAGCTCATTGCAAACTGGGAAGGACCTACAGAGTCAGAGCAATTGTTAGAAAGGGATCTTATCAGATCGAAGATTTACAAGGCAAACCCGAACCTTTAAATTGGAACATCTCCAATTTGAAGGCGGTACTACTTTTAAAATCAAGGTAAGAATTCCTTGGTAATTTAAAATTTACCCACAGCCTCAAGCCGAAAAACGCTCCAAGGGCTTCGGTCGAAACGTACTAACTTGCTCCTCGTTTCATTTTGCTTGACCTTTTCATGAAGCGGATAAAACTATTTCTAGTGCTCGGATCTTCATCAAGATTCAAACCCGAACACTGGGGGGGAGTAAGAGGCGGGTTACAACCGAGGTCGGCACCGAGCCTCCCAACCGTCTATCTATTCAGTAACTTGGGACTGACACCCAGGAAATAGATTAGTACTTTGTAATTACGCCCGATAGTGGCATGTTGTCGATTTGTTCTTGCGCCTAAGTTCTACTTAGACTTGGCCTTATGTAAAAAGCCGATTACGGCTCGTTGATATCATCAATGAAATAAACTTGATTCAATATTTCTTTGTTTCTATGATCTTACATACCGAAGTTATATTTTAAATGCATTGACTCGAGAACGAGACGTCGTTCTAAGTTCGCATCGGTTTTTATACGATTAAGTCTTGCAAGCACATTACTTTAAGTGTTCGGCTTAAAGCTTTTCAAGAGGCAAAAACAAAGCTAACACTTAAAACATAAAATACGAAGTCATTCATTGAAAAGCCCGAAGGCTATAAAGTTTTATGTACATCAAGAAGCCCGAAGGCCTAAACAAAAACAAAAATACAGAGGATGAAAAAGCAAATCAAGTTTGGGAACCATCCCCCCTAGGGATTCCTCTCTTCGGCGTTTTCATTATCCTCTTCGACGCTCTCGCGCTCCTCATCGCCCTCGGATTCGCCATCATCCGAATCCTCACTCGAGGGAAGATCATCTACTATTTTTTGGGCTTCGGCAGCAGCGTCCCTAGCCTTGACTATTTCTTCTTCGAGCATGATCTGCCCAGCTTGGACTTGCTCGAGCGTGTCAAGCCTAGTCTTAACAATAGCCCAGGCTTCTTCAAATTTCGCCCTCATCACTTTGACTTCGGCCCGCTGATTGAGGTAGGCAATTCTCCCCTGAAGCTTTGAAACTTTGCCCCGAAGAGCAAGCACTTGATCTACCTGTCTTTGCAACCCAACAAGCTTGGCGTTGTACTCTTCTAACTTGCCACGGTATTTCTCGCTTGCCTCCAACACCTCGGCCCTGGCACAAAAGAGTTCAGCTTCGAGCCGTTCAGCCTCCAAGCTCAGCCTCAAACGCTTGCTAACGAACTCATTTGTCACGGCCTGAACCCTTGCCTCGGCAGACTCCAGAACCCCGTGTAAGTCAGTCTCGGCCTTGGCTGCAGCTTCGTTATCGCACCCCAAGTCTTCGTTCAAAGCAGCGAATTGACTTTCCAGCTAGGCGATTCTGTCCAAAAATCCCCTCTTTTGCTTTCCCCAGGCAGCAGTCACCGCTTGAACTTGCTCCGCTCGGTCGCGTTCTAGGTGAATAGCCTGCAACGCGAGGACCAAGCTCTGCGCAAGATCAAAATTTTAGCGTCAAGGACAAGGAAAGGATAAGTTGCACGGACAAGAATGCAGGGAAACTTACACGAAGAGCAGAGGCGGCTGAAACACCCATCAAGCTCATAGGGCTAAGGTTGTGAAGGGCGTGAGCTTCAGTGGACCCAAGCAAAACATCGATGGTGGCGATGTCTTCTTTGGTGGGATCCAATAGATTGGCCTCGGGAGCAACTTCCAAAGCCCGAGGTGCAGCGTTCGAAGCCTTAGCCGAACTTTGAGAGGCCTTGACCATGCTTTTAATCAAGCCTTCGCTCGCTTTAGCTTTACCTTTCCGTTTGGCAGCCTCTTGGTCAAACTCCTCAATATTTATCACCTCGGTCTACCTCGGGGACTGGTTCTGGGGTCACCTCGGGAGCAGCTACATGGAAATCTTCGTCGTCAGGCTCGTCAATAAGCCCTCGGCGCTTCTCAGTTACCACCTCGGAAGCAGGGGCAGCAGTCTCCTCAGTCCGAGGTCCTTTCGCCTTGGTGGCCCTCTTCGACTCAGCTCTTTTCCTCTTAGAGCCTGGGGAAGGGAGGGGAGCAATCTCGTAAATATGAGATGAAGTAGAAAGTTTGAATACATGTAAATTGACCTAGAAAAATATCATCACCTTTCGAAGTCCCTTGGCCTGGCGAGTCCTTAGATTTCTTCTCTTCGACGAGTCGCCTTGCCAAACTTGCCATCTGACTGACGCCTTCGTTGGCGTCAAGAACCTTCTTCTCCTTCTTCCTTTTCTTCTCTTTCTTCTCTTCTCCTTCTCTATCTCCCTTCTCTTCGGTTTCCTCTTCCTCCTCTTCGGTTTCCTTAATAGCCTTGTTGGAAAAACCTAAGTGGGAAAGGAAAAAGAAAATGTCAAGAAGCTACCATTCAAAACAAACACTAGGGAATTTTAAACTTCGGCGAGCAGCTCACCATGCCTCTTTCATGACCATTGGTTCTCCTTCAAAACAGCTAAGATCATCCACTGCCGACAAGGGCGCTCCTTTTGTTTCATCACCTCGGTCACCCATTCGAGTAAATCCCCTGATGGGTTAACCGGGACCTTTTTTAGTTGCATATCGCAAACATGAGAGTAGGCAAGGATGAGTTGCGATAACCAAAGACAAGACAAAGATAAGAATACTTACGTTGGGCATTCCATTCTTCGGGAAAACCAGGGTCAGTTGATAGCAACCTCGTGGGAATGAGCACATAGCGGTCGTTCCAACCTCGGTCGCTGTGGTCTTCGATCTTGCTCAAAATGGCATAAGATCCACGGGGTAAGAGAGCCACCACCCCGGCTTTGTGAAAATATGGATAGTAGAGGGAGATCAGATGTTGGAAGGTGAAAGGCAACTCATCTAACCCACTTAAGTACTCGAGGGCCTGCACAACCCGCCAAACTCCGGGGCCCAATTGAGCCAAACGTAAATTTTAAGATCGACAAAACGTGTCGATTATGGGGTGAACGGGCAAACCAAAACCTATGGTAGAAGGGTATGTGAAAACCGAATAATACCCTGGAACATGAGTGGAAGTAGCCGAATTCGAGGCTGGAACCCTTATTTCCACCTCGGGTCCCCAATGGCAATCTACCCGAACAATCTCAATTAAGTCATCGGTTATCACTCTCAGGGTGACATGCACTAGTATGTTTCTTTTCTTACCCTTTTGGGCATTAGACTTAATTTAGACTTTGAGGTCCTTATCATTACTGAAGTACGAAGGGATGACTAACCTAGGGTCTATCTCCACCTTGAGAGGAATTTTCTTCCTAGATTTCTTTGAGGTGCCAGCTTCGGTTTAGGACCCCTCTTTGCTGGCCTCGACTTCGCCCACTTGGCCACTTGCCTCTTTGCTGGCCTCGGCTTCGCCCGCTTGGCCACCTACCTCTTTGATACCGATGACGTCGTCGCCTTCGAAGTCATCCCTGTCATCATCGTGGTCATCACCACCAGCGTCAGCGTCAAAGCTAACTTCCGCCTTGTCGCGACCAGCCCTCGCCTTGCGTCGCCTTGAGCCACTGGCTACTGACATCGCTTCCCCACCGCCCTCTGCCTCAATAACTTGCAGCGCCGACATGGTGGCGATGATAGCTATCCCGGCGGCAAAGCGTGTAGCCCTCACGCCAGAGTCACTGGAACCTTGACCAGAATTTGTAGCAGACATAATATGGGATTTGAAGGAAGGATTAAGTTCAAAATCAGATGGATCAATGGATTATCAGGTGATGGAAGTTTTTTCTCTCTCTCTCTACTGTGTACAGTATAATCACTAGGTGAGGGAGAAGGGCTCCAAATGGAGTATTTATAGATGAAGTACACGTGCAAATGGGAAAGTAATGATGACTGTAACGTTGGAGAAAGCAAATAAATCGGCGTGACCGTTCGTTGGCCAATGAATTGTCACAACGTAACACGGAGTAGTAATTCGAAAAGACTTGCGACGTTTTGAAACTCTTGGATAGGGTTGAGCCACGTCATCTTCCCGCTTAAATTCATTCTACTCCTCGGTGACCCTGGCACTCACCCGAGGAGTGGGGGGACTATCTGTATTGGATAAAAATAGACGTGCTCGGACAACACTTCGGTGTGATAAATCGAGATCAAATGAATTGATGTTCCAAAGGAGGAAGATCGAAGCAGACAATTGAACCACCGAAGTCGAGCACCGAGGTCATCACCGAAGGCGAGCCGTGAGCTGTGCTTCGATGATACTCACTTCGACCGAGCAGCGAGGTCACGCCAGCGAGGTCATGCATTTGGGCTTCGGTGGAACACCTCGGTTCTAGCGTCTCAGTAGCCCACTACTTCAGCCCACTAACCCCACTAATAAATGTACTGAACGTGGGCTTAGGCATGATCCATCATGGGAAACGTGGGCAAGGCCCCTTATATCTATAAATAGCATTAGTTTTCATATTGTATCATTCAGAAATACTTACCGAAACTCTGACAAAATTTCTACTCACTCACATATATTGAAACCTTGTTCCTTTACTGATATTTTTGTTTTATTATTGTTCGTATTTCGGCTTTGATACATTGATTTGCTTGTATTCACAACCCCAATTCGATTTGTGATCCTAAATTAGTTTAGGCCCATACACCGAGTATTCGAGCTAATATATTAAGAAGAAAACTATGTGCTCTTTCATGCATTTCCCCTAAAAAAAACATGGTGGAAAATTGCACGTTAATTGAAATTAAACTAATTTTAGAATTGGAACCTAAAAAAGGTTTGATTGAAACTCGGCTAACATTGCAATTGCCTGTTTGAGATTATTTTATGAACTAAGAAAGGGAAAGAAAATATGTAATATGTGCGGGCTAAACAATTTTGCAGTATATGTTATTTAACTTCTAATATTAATTAGGCTTCCTATTTACTTGATGGTGCTAAGAAAAAAGTGTTGGGTTTAATGGAAGAATGTGAATGGCAAATGGGTGAAAAGGTGAAAAGGTTCTCTTTTGTAGGGAAATGCACTTTCTCCCACATTGGTAGAGGAAAAGGATTTTGTTGGGTTTAAATAGAGATTTACTTCTCTTAGCTCTTAAAAGGGTTGAGAAGAAGGGAAGCCTCGGGCCGTCGTCGTCGCTCGTCTCGGCTTCGGCTTCGGATTCGGATTCGGATATGGTCAATTGATATGATTGATTGACTTAAATTTTTGGACCAACAAAACTAAAATATTAATTAATTAATAAATATTTTAATCCGTTTGTGTAACGGGCAGCTGAAGTGAGTCAGCAACGGGCAGCTGAAGTGAGTTCAGTACCCGGGCAGCTGAAGCAACATCAGCAGAATAGTTCCTCCACGTTTCCCTCCACGCTTTTACATTAATGTCGGTCATTAGTGGTAGATTAATTCCTCCACATTAATGTCAGTCATTAGTGGTAGATTAATTGCTCCACATTGAAGTCAGTCATTAGTGGACAATTAAACTCTCCCACATTTTCTCATTAATCACCAGGTGTGTCTCTTCACCTGCCCTTGGATGTCTATATAAACTGGTCATTTGTCAGTCCTTGATCACGACAGACAGCACAGAAGACAGACTGAAGCTTTGAGATAGAGACTCCACAGAGACTCAAACTCGGACTGATAGAAACGTAACCTCGGACAGAGGATACGAAACCTCGGGCAGAGAATATAAACACTCGGGCAGAGAAAATCACTGACAGAGAGCATATCTCACTGCATCCCCTCCCTTTCTGCATATTAAGTGAGTCGTGTGATTTGCTCCGTTCCTTTGTGTTCGCCGTGTTCTAACCGTTTGAAGTGCCGCTACGGTAGAACTGTTATCCCGTTCCATCCTGGGAGAAATTAACCCGTGAACCTTGGGCATCGTGAGGGGGTTAGATTTCTTAAGGAGACACAAGTAACTTGTGGGCTCGGGATCATCCTATACTAACAGATTATTTATTGGAGGTTTTTGTATCTTCTAATTTATTTGAACGCAGGGACCAACAAGCTTAAGAAATCTATGTTATTTATTTTCTGCGATTAAATAAATACTGATTAAGGAGACTGGTTAAGGAGACTAAAATTTTTGTGGTTTTCTACTCCTAAACTGCATATTAATCTGCTCGTGGAGACTAAAACCTTTGTGGTTTTCGACTCCTGTACTGCATAATACTCTGCTCGTGGAGACTAAAACCTTTGTGGTTTTTCTACTCCTAATTACGGTGAAATAATCTGTTTGTGGAGAGTAAAAGCCTTCGTGGTTTTTCCTACTCCAATTGTTTAAACAGTTTATTGACTTTGGTTCTGCTCGTCTCATTTTGCAGAGATGACAAATGGAGTGGATACAACTGTCCCTGTTGGGAGTACTAATGCTACCACAGTTTCTGGTGCTGCTGGGCCTAGCCGTACTGCTGCAACGGTTATGCCACCTGCAGAAAAGCTGGGGAAGTTTTCTGGTGTGGACTTTAAGAGGTGGCAGCAAAAGATGTTCTTTTATCTAACCACCATAAGCCTGCAAAGGTTTATTAAGGAGGATTCTCCAGTCCTGACTGATGAAACACCTGAAAACGAACGCTTCCTCGTGATTGAGGCTTGGACTCATTCTGACTTCCTATGCAAGAATTATATTCTTAGTGGCTTGGAAGATGACTTGTACAACGTTTATAGTAACGTTGAAACGTCTAAGAAACTGTGGAATGCTTTGGAAAAGAAGTATAACACTGAAGATGCTGGACAAAAGAAATTTGTGGCTGCCAAATTTCTGGATTATAAAATGGTGGATAACAAATCTATTGTGTCCCAAGTCCAAGAACTTCAAGTCATTATACATGATCTCCTTGCTGAAGGTTTGATCCTGATTAATACTTATGTTAAAAGTATTAATTATATTGTTGCTAACAAACTTTTCTTTGAAGGTTTGGTGATCAACGAGGTGTTTCAAGTTGCAGCCATGATTGAAAAGTTACCTCATTTGTGGAAGGACTTTAAAAATTACTTGAAACATAAGCGCAAGGAGATGACCCTTGAAGATTTGATTGTTCGCTTAAGAATTGAAGAGGACAACAAATCAGCTGAAAAGAAGGCTCGTGGAAATGCTACAATAGCGGGAGCAAATATTGTTGAGCATAATCCAAATAAGAGGAAGAAGCCTTCTGGAGGGAAGACCAACCCTAGCAAGAAAAAGTTCAAGGGAAATTGCTACAATTGTGGCAAGAGTGGACATAAGTCCGTAGACTGTCGTACTGCAAAGAAGGACAGGAAAAATGGAAAAGGTCAAGCAAACATGGTTGAAGACAATAAACTGTCTCAAGGAGTGCAAGACATTGATCTGTGCGCTATGATTTCTGAATGCAACTTAGTTGGAAATCCTAAGGAGTGGTGGATTGATTCAGGAGCCACCCGCCATGTTTGTGCTGTGAAGGAAGCCTTTGCTTCATATACTCCCGCTGGACCTGATGAGGCGCTCTCTATGGGCAATTCTACAATGGCGAAAATTGAGTGATATGGAAAGATATTCCTCAAGATGATGTCTGGCAAGGTTGTGACTCTGAACAATGTTCCTCACGTTCCTGAAATAAGGAAGAACTTGGTGTCAAATGCACTTCTCGTTAAAAACGGGTTTAAGTGTGTGTTTGTCTCTGACAAGGTTGTAATAACTAAGAATGAGCTGTATGTAGGAAAAGGTTACCTGACTGAGGGCCTTTTCAAACTCAATGTAATGGTCATTGACAATATGAATAAAACTGCAGCTTCTTGTTATTTACTTGCGTCAAATAATTTGTGGCATTCTCGCTTGGGACATGTCAATTATAAAACCTTGCGGAAAATGATCAATTTGGAAGTATTGCCTAAATTTGATTGCGAAAAGTCAAAATGTCAAATATGTATTGAGTCTAAATATACGAAACACCCTTACAAGTCAATTGAAAAGGATTCGGAACCATTAGACTTAATTCATACGGACATTTGTGACATGAAGTCAATACCATCTCGCGGTAGAAAGAAGTATTTCATAACTTTTATTGACGATAGCACTCGTTACTGCTATGTTTATTTACTTAGTAGTAAAGATGAGGCAATTGACGCATTCAAGCAATACAAAAATGAAGTTGAAACGCAACTTACCAAAAAGATCAAAATGATAAGAAGTGATAGGGGTGGAGAATATGAATCTCCTTTTGAACAAGTGTGTTTGGAATATGGCATTATTCATCAAACAACTGCCCCCTACACTCCTCAATCTAATCGGATTGCGGAAAGGAAAAATCGAACCTTAAAGGAGATGATGAATGCCTTGTTGATAAGTTCGGGTCTACCCCAGAACTTGTGGGGGGAAGCCTTATTCACGGCTAATCAAATACTCAATCGAGTTCCCCATAGCAAAACACTGTCCATTCCATATGAAAAGTGGAAAGGAAGGAAGCCCAACTTGAATTACTTCAAAGTGTGGGCGTGTTTGGCTAAAGTGCAAGTCCCAAAACCCAAAAGGGTTAAGATTGGACCAAAAACAATTGATTGTGTTTTCATTGGGTATGCTAGAAACAGTAAAGCATATCGGTTTCTGGTTCATAAATCAGAAAATCCCGACATTCATGTTAATACAGTGATGGAATCAGATAATGCTGAATTCTTTGAAACCATATATCCGTATAAGAAGGAATGTGAGTCAGTTGGTGAAAGATCCAAACGACCTCGGGAAGGAAAGTCACCAAATGAGGAAGAACCAAGACGGAGCAAGCGTCGAAGAACTTCTACTTCATTTGGAGATGACTTTGTCACTTTTCTTTTGGAAAGTGAGCCTCGGACGTTTAAAGAAGCTATGTCTTCTTCAGACTCTCCATTTTGGAAAGAGGCAGTCAATAGTGAAATAGAATCTATTTTGAGCAACCATACTTGGGAGTTGGTTGATCTTCCTCCTGGAAATAAACCATTAGGTTCTAAGTGGATTTTCAAAAGGAAAATCAAAGCTGATGGCACTATTGACAAGTACAAGGCAAGGCTTGTTGTTAAAGGATATAGACAACAAGAAGGTCTTGACTACTTTGACACATACTCGCCGGTAACCAGAATAATATCCATACGTATGTTAATAGCGTTAGCCGCTGTGCATGGTCTTGAAATCCATCAAATGGACGTTAAGACAGCGTTCTTAAACGGGGATTTGGAGGAAGAAATTTACATGGAACAACCTGAAGGGTTTGTGGTTCCAGGTAAAGAAAAGATGGTGTGTAAACTTGTTAAGTCGCTTTATGGACTAAAACAAGCACCGAAACAATGGCATGCGAAATTTGATCATACAATGTTGTCAAATGGCTTTAAAATTAACGAGTGTGACAAATGTGTCTACATTAAGAACACTCCTAATTTTTTAGTCATTGTTTGCTTATATGTGGACGACATGTTGATAATGAGCAATGACATTGCCAGTGTAAATGCTACAAAGCGCATGTTGACTAGCAAATTTGATATGAAAGACTTAGGAGTTGCGGACTTAATTCTGGGTGATAAGATCCATAGAACTCCTCAAGGTCTGGCGTTGTCACAAACTCACTACATCAATAGTGTGCTTGAAAAATTTAAATATTTGGATTCTAAAATTTCAAAGACTCCTATTGATGTAAACCTTGCTCTTAAGAAGAACAAAGGTCAAAGCACGTCGCAACGGGATTATGCTCGTGTTTTGGGAAGTTTGATGTACGTCATGAATTGTACTCGACCAGATATAGCTTGCGCTATAAGTAAACTAAGTCGATACACGAGTAATCCCAATCAGACCCATTGGATGGCAATGAAACGTGTTTTGGGGTATTTAAAATACACTCAAGACTTTGCATTTCATTATAACAAGTATCCTGCAGTCATTGAAGGATATTGTGATGTCAATTGGATCACCGGCACAACTGATTCTAAGTCCACAAGTGGATATATTTTTGCACTTGGTGGAGGAGCGGTGTCTTGGAAATCGTCCAAGCAAACGTGTATTGCCCGCTCTACTATGGAAGCTGAATTCATAGCTTTAGATAAAGCCGGTGAAGAAGCTGAATGGCTTCGGAACTTTTTGGAAGACATTCCGTTCTGGCCTAAATCGTTGACACCAATTTGTATACATTGTGATAGTCAATCTACTATAGGAAGAGCGAGGAATGTCATGTATAACGGTAAGAATCGTCACATACGACGAAGACATAAAACCGTTAGGGACCTACTCTCTAGAGGAATTATCACCATTGACTACGTGAAGTAAAGGGATAATGTGGCGGATCCGCTTACAAAAGGCCTAACTAGAGAGGCGGTTGAGTGTTCATCGAAGGGAATGGGACTATGGCCAAGGACAAGTCATCACGGCGGCAACTCTACCTAGGAGACTGGAGATCCCAAGAACTAGGTTCAAGGAGAATACAAAGTTATGTATGATGGTCCAACATTGTCAATTAAATGTTTGGTCCATTCTCGTGATGAGACAATGTTCAAGTACCAAGGATAAAATGCTAGAGGCATTTTTTAATGATTATCTAAGTTTGATATTGTGGTTATCAAACAGTGTATATCTATAGGATTACACGTTTAGAAATCACCTATGTAAGTGTGAAGTGGAAGCCGCTTCAAGGAGAATTCTATATGGCCAATTCTTTAAGCACTTATGAAACCAGGCGGTGTTTATGGCTGAAACGAACACAACAGTGAGAACCAAAGACGGTTAAGGGTTAGTTGTGTGACTTACGTTGTCTAGGTATACACCAAAGCTCAACGGTTCAAAGTTATCAAATCTACCGATTGACCGAGTATATCCGATGTATGTTCACTACGGAAAGTTCAAAGGGAAACCTACTTATCCCGATGCAACTAATTCTTTCTTGCAAATCACACAAGTCTGTCATGCATATGTCAAATACAGCCATTCCCCATTCATGTGGTGGATTGTTGGGTTTAATGGAAGAATGTGAATGGGAAATGGGTGAAAGGTGAAAAGGTTCCCTTTTATAGGGAAATGCACTTTCTCCCACATTGGTAGAGGAAGAGGATTTTGTTGGGTTTAAATAGAGATTTACTTCTCTTAGCTCTTAAAGGGTTGAGAAGAAGGGAAGCCTCGCGCCGTCGTCGTCGCTCGTCTCGGCTTCGGCTTCGGCTTCGGCTTCGGCTTCGGCTTCGGATTCGGATTCGGATTCAGATTCGGATTTGGTCAATTGATATGATTGATTGACTTAAATTTTTGGACCTACAAAACTAAAATATTAATTAATTAATTAATATTTTAATCCGTTTGTGTAACGGGCAGCTGAAGTGAGTCAGCAACGGGCAGCTGAAGTGAGTTCAGTACCCGGGCAGCTGAAGCAACATCAGCAGAATAGTTCCTCCACGTTTCCCTCCACGTTTTTACATTAATGTAGGTCATTAGTGGCAGATTAATTCCTCCACATTAATGTCCGTCATTAGTGGTAGATTAATTGCTCCACATTGAAGTCAGTCATTAGTGGACAATTAAACTCTCCCACGTTTTCTGATTAATCACCAGGTGTGTCTCTTCACCTGCCCTTGGATGTCTATATAAACTGGTCATTTGTCAGAAGGCTCGTGGAAATGCTACAATAGCGGGAGCAAATATTGTTGAGCATAATCCAAATAAGAGGAAGAAGCCTTCTGGAGGGAAGACCAACCCTAGCAAGAAAAAGTTCAAGGGAAATTGCTACAATTGTGGCAAGAGTGGACATAAGTCCGTAGACTGTCGTACTGCAAAGAAGGACAGGAAAAATGGAAAAGGTCAAGCAAACATGGTTGAAGACAATAAACTGTCTCAAGGAGTGCAAGACATTGATCTGTGCGCTATGATTTCTGAATGCAACTTAGTTGGAAATCCTAAGGAGTGGTGGATTGATTCAGGAGCCACCCGCCATGTTTGTGTTGTGAAGGAAGCCTTTGCTTCATATACTCCCGCTGGACCTGATGAGGCGCTCTCTATGGGAAATTCTGCAATGGCGAAAATTGAGGGATATGGAAAGATATTCCTCAAGATGACGTCTGGCAAGGTAGTCCTTGATCACGACAGACAACACAGAAGACAGACATAGACTGAAGCTCTGAGATAGAGACTCCACAGAGACTCAAACTCGGACTGATAGAAACGTAACCTCGGACAGAGGATACGAAACCTCTGGCAGAGAATAGATACACTCGGGCAGAGAAAATCACTGACAGAGAGCATATCTCACTGCATCCCCTCCCTTTCTGCATATTAAGTGAGTTGTGTGATTTGCTCCGTTCCTTTGTGTTTGCCGTGTTCTAACCGTTTGAAGTGCCGCTACGGTAGAACTGTTATCCCGTTCCATCCTGGGAGAAATTAACCCGTGAACCTTGGGCATCGTGAGGGGGTTAGATTTCTTAAGGAGACACAAGTAACTTGTGGGCTCGGGATCGTCCTATACTAACAGATTATTTATTGCAGGTTTTTGTATCTTCTAATTTATTTGAACGCAGGGACCAACAAAAAGCAAGTGGTGAATGCACAAGCACAAAATTGGTCGAATCTTGACAAGGTAAATATATCGAATAAATCACTTAATATATCATTGATTGTATATTTAAAACTCTTGCAAACTTACTCATAACTGATACCAAGAAAATTTGACGAATACTAGACGCAAATATGTACTTGGTTTAGAGTAAGAGTACTACTATTACTAAGATAAATTTAAGATAGAAGGTTAAGAGACTTACGAGGGTGTATACATCATGTACTTGAGAGGCGGAAAGATAGAGAACATCCACTTAGGAATAAGTTCAAAGTTGCAATGACCCATGTTGTTCATGAAATCAATGTAAGTGATATAACCACCAAGTGCAGCTATAGAGGCCGTCCCAGTCAGTATAGCAGTGAGCATAGGTATGACAAAGAGCATGGAATATGATATGTGCTCTGCAAATGGATGAATCAAAGCTGCTCAAAAGAAGAAATTTAATTTGTAAATTTTTCGCAAAATTTATATTGCTTTTGTTCTATTTTATATGTCATCATTCAAGTATGATGGTCAAAGTTCTTAATTTTGACCATGAGTTTAGACATATATTCTTCAAGCAATCAAAAACAAAATTTTACATATTTGTGACAAGCAACTAGCCACATACCTTAGTTACGCTCATAGGTGGTATATAGTTATAAGTTAATTATTTTCACATTTTGTTTGACAACGATTCATGTAGGAGGACCATAAATATTCATACTAACTTATGGTTTGTTAAAGTTGATTGTTTTGAACCCGGTCCCAAACCTCTAGTCCGGCCCTAAATACTTTGGATGAAACAAATGATTTTGAGGAATGAACCCACCCAACTCAATTTATAGGAGTAAATGAAACAACTTAGAAGTAGAAAATGGGAGATGACTTACCAGTAATAGGCTCTGTGACAATGGAGGAATGGTGATGAGAGTGATAGCGAGAGTAGAGGAAATGATGGTGCAAAGCTCTGTGTGTGTTGGGTTAAATCCGTCGTCACCAAGGTTGGTGACTAAGCTTCCACATAGGACGACGTAGGGGCGACACGTGGCTATGAGTAGGCGTGAAGATAACGGATAAGACCAAGGATGAATGGTTACCACGGGCAGATGAACAGTTACAGCGGCCAGAACATACGCAACTCCCTATCAAACCCATTCAAAATAGAAGCCTTATCCTTGAGTGATGTAACTGCTCGACTAAGGGGTTACAACTGCTCGCGAACGGACACTTAGTCATCTATATATTGTAATTCTAGTCACAAGCATTGGATCGATTGAATTCTCCAAAAAAAAAAAAAAACACACATCGGTACTCCAATCATTAATACGAAAATCTTTATCTCCTGTCCATACTGATTACTTTTACTTGCAATCAAGCGGTCTCATTTATTATTCTGCTATTCCAATATCATAAAGAGTACGAGAAAGGAATTTAATCAGATCCACGCGACCTGAATACGGTTCCTTCTACTTAATTTACATTTATTACGTTGCATTAATTGTGTCCTTATTTCCTTACTTTTATTGCTGTCATTTACTTGGAGCATTTACTTCCCTTACATTCTCCATACGCGTTTACATCTGTCCACATTTAGGCGATTAATCTTGATTATTGACCGTGACTCCGCTTTACAAATTTAATTGTGAATTAACCTAATAAACGAAATTACGGTTAAACAATTTGGCGACCACAGTGGGAGCCGGTCAATAACTTCCGTAGGTTAACTGCTTATCGTACTTTACTTTCTCTGTTCGCTACTTTTCTTTTTCGTTGGCTCTCCTCGTTTTCTCTTTGAAATGGCAGATAACAACTCACACAACAACGCTCTCATCGACGGGCAACAAAACCTTAACGACGCGGAGCAAGTAGACCTGAACCCAGTCGGAGATGAGCAACAAGATGTTCCTGCAGACGACAACGTAATTCCCCCCGCAGAGGACGAGAACGTGCTCCCAGCAGAACAAGAAAACGAGCACAGCCAGCAGAGTAGCAGACATAGCCACCTTCCTGGCCGAAGAAACTCCGATCAAGGGCCTGGAGGGCCCAGAAGACCCAACGGCCCTGGGAATTCAAGGAATTCTCAGGACGCTGTCCTTGAATTCATACGGCAACAGGCTGAAATCAACAGGCAAATACGGGAAGCTATCGACAGCCTACGAAGACAAAACTTGCCAAATGATCCACCCATGGGACGTCCAAGGAACGCCTCACCGTCTCATGCCTCGAGACGCGCTGAAAACGCTGAAAATCAAAATGCAGGGTCAGCAGTGCCAACGGAAATGAGCGAGGTAATGGAAGCCCTCACCCGGCAGTTCAAAGAGAGCCAAGAGGCCCTGCAGCGCTCCCTTCATGAAAGGATCGACCAGATCCCCGGCGCACCACCCACTTTGAAGAAAGTTGACGTTCAACGGTATACTCAAAGGCCTTGGAAAAAAGAAGCAGCACCCAAGGCAATACCCAAAACATTCAAAATGCCAAACATACCAAGATACCGGGGAACAACTGACCCCAACGACCACTTGATGATGTTTAGCAATTTTATAAAAGCAAGCGATCTCACCGACGAGGAGATCGAGTCAGTCCAGTTGAAGAAATTTGTGGAAACTTTGGCAGATGGCGCTCTACGATGGTACTCAATGCTGCCACCAAATTCAATAGGATCCTTTGCCGAGATGGCAGAGTTGTTTGTCAAGGCACACACAGGCGCTCAGAAAACAGAAACAAGAGTTGAGGACATCTTTGAAATCAAACAACTGCCCGGGGAGTCTCTCCGAAAGTATGTGGACCGCTTTCAGCGTGAACGCATGTTGCTACCCAAAGTTCCAGATCGATGGGCGGCTATCGCATTCACTAATAGCTTGGATGTCAAGAGTTCTGAAGCAACCAGGCGATTGTATGAGTCCCTGCGAGAGTATCCTGCGGCAAACTGGTCGGATGTCTACAATCGTTATAACTCAAAGGTACGCATAGACGAAGATAAATTGATTGGCACAGGTGCCCGGGGACGGAGCCAAACTCGCACCAGTGGCGCTGGGGGAAAGATCGAGGCAGATAAACCAGATGTACGGCACGAGCCATATCCCAATCGGTCGCGCAACAACTCGAATGGACGTAGTCGCAACAACAAAGGCCTCGCAAGGGGCAATGATTCTGCTTCAACTTCTAATGGGCTTCCAACCCTGCCCGTTTTTAACATCGGAGCAGCGGAGCTTGTAGCAGTGCTTGAAGGGATGAGCGAAAAAGTCAAATGGCCTAAGGATATGAAAGGTGACCCCAGCAAGCGCAGCAAAAACTTGTGGTGCGAATTTCATCGCGATCACGGCCACACAACGGATGACTGCAAGGCTCTAAGGTACGAGGTCGCTAACTTATTAAAACAGGGCTACCTCAAGGAGTACTTGACAGAGAAAGGAAAACAGACGCACGCGAAGGCCCAGCAAAATAAATCAGAACCTCCCCGAGCATCATCACCAAAAATGACAGTCAACGTCATCTCTGGTGGTAATGAGGTCGACGCAGTCACATACACAACAAAAAAGTACGCCAAAGTATCTATTACAAAGACCAAACGGCCACGACTCGAGGACACAATAACTTTTGAAGAAGCGGATGCGGATGGCTTGCAATTCCCTCATATGGACGCTCTAGTAATAACACTACGAGTAGAAGAGTTTGATGTCAGAAGAGTGCTCGTTGATCCAGGCAGTTCAGCGAACATCATATTATCTCGGGTCGTGCAGGAATTGAAACTGTTCTATAAGATCATACCAATTTCTCGCGTCCTCTCAGGATTTAATAATTCCAGCGAGAAAACATTGGGAGAAATCACTTTGACAACCCTGGTCGAAGGCGTTATGAGACAAACAACGTTTCATGTCGTTGATGGCGACATGGCTTACAACATAATCCTTGGAAGACCATGGATACACGATATGCAAGCAGTCCCATCAACGTATCATCAAGTAATGAAATTTCCCTCAGAGTGGGGAATACGAGAAGTTCGGGGAGAACAGCGCTGCGCTAGAGATTGCTACTCAGTTGCAGTCAAACTCCCCGAGGAGACAAAATAGCAATCAAAGAACCCGGGATCAGAGCCAAACGATGAAGCATCAGACTACCAGGTCCCGGAGTTCATATCAAAACTGGACGCACGAGGAGAATACGCGCCAACCATTGAAGCTTTGGAACCAGAAGGACTTTTCGACAGCATGCCTGAAAGAAAAGTATACTTGGGAGCAGAGATAAACAAAGACTTGCGCAAAGATATCTTGCACTTCCTCAAGGAGCGGCACACCACTTTCGCATGGTCGCATGCAGATATGACAGGAATCTCCCCGGAGATCATTTGTCATAAGTTGAACGTGGATCCATATCATCGACCGGTAAAGCAAAAGAAGCGTCAACAAGGGGCATTCAGGAATCAGATCATAAATGACGAAGTTGACCGCCTGCTCAAGATTGGCTCCGTTCGAGAAGTCAAGTATCCAGATTGGTTGGCCAACGTGGTCGTAGTGGCGAAGAAAAATGGCAAGTGGAGGGTCTGCATCGACTTCACCGACTTGAACAAAGCCTGCCCTAAAGATTCTTATCCGCTGCCTCAAATTGACCAACTAATCGATGCGACGGCCGGGCACGAAGTGCTTACATTCCTTGACGCATATTCAGGCTATAACCAAATTTTGATGGATCCCAACGACCAGGAGAAAACTTCTTTCATTACTTGCCGAGGTACGTATTGCTATAAAGTAATGCCTTTTGGACTTAAAAATGCAGGTGCGACTTACCAACGATTAGTCAATCGGATGTTTCACGACCACATTGGCAAAACCATGGAGGTCTACATCGACGACATGCTAATCAAGTCCAAACGGGTGGAGGATCACTTGACATATTTGAAGGAGGCCTTTCGAATCCTCGATCAATACAACATGAAGCTCAACCCGGAGAAATGCGCATTTGGAGTGGGTTCAGGGAAATTTCTCGGTTTCATCGTTTCCCAGCGAGGGATCGAGGTAAACCCCGCCCAGATAAAAGCTATAGAAGCCATCCCCGACGTACTTCATAATAGAAAAGACGTAATGCGGCTAACTGGGAGGGTAGCAGCACTAAGGAGATTCATTTCTCGCTCATCTGATCGGTGCAAAAGCTTCTTCGACGTGCTAAAACAGAACAAGGACTTCGATTGGACCCCTGAGTGTCAGCAGGCGCTTAAAGATTTGAAGCGATACCTGTCAAACCCTCCTTTGCTTTCAACGCCCCAACCAGGTGAACAGCTATTACTTTACCTGGCCGTATCTGAGTCTGCGGTAAGTGCAGTTCTGGTTCGAGAAGACAAAGGTAAGCAACTTCCAATCTATTACATTAGCAAATCCTTATTAGATGCTGAAACTCGCTACCAACCTTTGGAAAAATTAGCACTGGCTTTGGTAATCGCTGCCCGTAAATTAAGACCTTACTTTCAAAGTCATTCAATAGCTGTAGTTACTACCTTCCCTTTACGAAATATCTTGCATAAACCTGAATTCTCGGGCAGGTTAGTAAAATGGGCAGTAGAATTAAGTGAGTTTGATATATCTTATCAACCCCGAGTAGCCATAAAATCTCAGGCTCTAGCAGATTTTATTGCAGATTTTAGCGCTACTATGTACCCTGACGCTCAGCGTGAGGCGGTTCTTTTCGCCGGATCAGAGTCAGGGACGTGGACCTTACACACTGATGGGTCCTCGAGTGTTAAAGGATCAGGGTTAGGTTTGGTCCTTACCACTCCCTCGGGGGAGACCATTAGACAGGCCATAAAATGTCCCTTTATTACGAATAATGAGGCCGAGTATGAGGCCGTAATTGCAGGGTTAAAATTGGCTCGAGAATATGGAGAAGACAGAATCCACCTTAAGAGTGATTCTGCCTTGGTTGTCAATCAAATAAATGATGGCTTCGTAGCAAGGGAGTCTCGTATGCAGAGGTATCTTGCCCGGGTCACTGGTTTGCTAGCGCAATTCGACAATTGGGAAGCCCTACAGATCCCACGAGAAGAGAATCACGAAGCTGATGCCCTGACAAATTTGGGTTCAGTGGCAGAGATCGGAGCAACAGGTTCAGTGGCCGTGGCTCATCTTCTATGCACCACAATCGATAAAGATGCAATGGAGGTCAATACGACCAATCTGACTTGGGATTGGAGGAATGAAATAATTAATTATATATTACATGGAACTCTACCACCAGACGTTAAGGCTGCTCGAAAACTGAAGATAAAAGCTGCCAGGTATACAATTTTGGATGATATCCTCTATCGTAAGACTTTTGCAGGCCCACTCGCCAAGTGTCTAGGTCCCAGTCAAACTGAGTATGTGATGAGGGAAGTTCACGAAGGCTGCTGTGGGAACCACTTGGGAGGCAAGGCGCTTGCGCGAAAGCTTATACGGGCAGGCTATTATTGGGACAGAATGGAAAAAGATACCAATGAATTTGTCAAGAAATGTGACAAATGCCAAAGGTTTGCACATCTCCTCCATCAACCAGCAGAACCTTTGCATTCAATTATCTCCCCGTGGCCGTTTATGAAGTGGGGTATGGATATCGTTGGGCCACTACCCACTGCACCTAGAGGGGTACGTTTTTTATTAATTATTACTGATTATTTTACAAAGTGGGTCGAAGCTGCAGCATACTCGAAGATACGTCAAACGGAAGTAATTGATTTCCTTTGGCGTTATGTTATTTGTCGCTTTGGCGCACCCAAAGAGATTGTAATGGATAATGGTCCTCAGTTCATTGGTCAGAAAGTCACAAGGTTCCTTGAGGATCTACATATTAAAAGGATCACTTCATCCCCATACCACCCAGTGGCGAACGGGCAGGCAGAATCGACCAACAAAATAATAGTGGATTCTCTCAAAAAACGTCTCGAGCAGGCCAAAGGCTGTTGGGTAGAAGAGCTCCCCGGGGTTCTTTGGGCATATAGAACAACCACGAAAATGAGCACCGGGGAGACGCCTTATTCCTTAGTGTATGGTTCTGATGCATTGATTCCAGTTGAAATCGGCGAGCCAAGCCTGCGATATGCTCATGCAACTGAGGAATCTAATTCAGTCAATCTCTCCGAAGAATTGGATTTTCTAGAGGAACGAAGAGAATTAGCCCTTATACGAGTGGTGGCCCAGAAGGAAAGGATAGAACAATATTATAACCGGGGACTTAGGCTGCGTAACTTTGAAGTCGGGGACTTTGTATTGCGTAGAGTTTCCCAGAATACGCGAGAAGCAAACGTCGGCAAACTTGGTCCAAACTGGGAAGGTCCCTACAAGGTGGTCGCGTCCGTTGGTAAGGGCTCATATCGTTTGGAACGACCAGATGGATCGCTTTTACCCAGCAGTTGGAACGTCACTCACTTAAAGAGGTACTACTTCTAAGTAGTACGTGGGTTAGTGTCTCTATCCATTTTTTTTTTTTTTTTTGTTCATTGATTATTATTCTCTTTTAAGTTATTTTCTTATCTTCGTCTAAATGGTACTAACGGTCTTAAAAGGCCAGATCCGTTTAGCTCAACTGGTAGAGCTCGAAGTCCTCGTACTCCGCAGCTGTGGGTTCAAGTCCCACAACGGACACACTCCTCTTATGGTTATATGTGTTCCTTGATCCAGCGTCTCACCCATTGTCTTTTTATGTTTGAAATCACGGAGTTTCAACATAAAAACAGGGGGGCGGTGAGGGCCCCAGTAGGCCAAAGTCTCGGCTAACATGAGTGATCTTCGAGCAGAGTAAGATCATGATCATTTGCCAAGTCCACAACTGAGCAGAATCGAGTAAGTTCAATAGAACTGTTTTACTTGTGCTACGTTATTTCTGTATCTTGGGGGGGGGGCCAATTGTCCGCCCAGACTCTATAATGTCACGACCAGACAACCTTGTGTCCTGGTCATTGGGTTACTTATCCTTTTCAATAGAAATAACAGGGTAGAACTCAATTAACAAAATTTTTCTGCGAAAACTTTCAATTGTCAAATATGATAAGCAAAGTTTATCGCAAAGCCATCTCATACGGCCAGGTTTCAGTCAGCCCAAGTGGCCTAGTTTCGACCAGCCCAAGGAAGCCTGACTTCACTCATCTTAACTAAGGGCAACTTAACCTAGTTATGGTCAAATTTTATTTTGTACATCTGCGCGGATTAACTCCAACAAAAGGAACTCGGACACTAGGATTTGAAATATAATCCTGACTTCTGAAAACCTTATTGAACTACAGATATCGATAGCATTCATGCAAGCAAGACTTAAGGTCAAAAATGGTCGTCAAGCCTTGCCAAATCAAGCAAAGAAACGGTCAAAACGTACATCCATTCACGAGTGTTCAAAAGTTAAAAACATTCAGTGAGAATTTACAAGAAGGACCAGATGAGGCCTTAATCATCATTTGGGCCAGGATCTCGACCTGATGCACTAACTTCATCGGTCGGATCCCCACCTAAATCTTCATCCTCATTATCATCACGGCCTTCATCATCCTCTTCATCATCGTCGCCATCAGCCCCCACCTCCATGCCCAAGGCCTGCTTAACACTAATAATAGTCGCTATGGTCTGGTCGAGGACTGAGTCAACGTCAATGTGGCCACGCTGCATTTGGATGAGCAACTTCTTCTTGGCTTCAAGGGCTTCCAGTTTAGATTCAATTGTGTAACGATCCCTCAAGTTTGCCAAATCCATCCTCAGTTGCTCCTGGGTCCTTGCAGACTCCTCAGCCCGATTCTTAGCCTCCTGAAGTTCTCCTCGAGCAGCCTGAGATTCAGCTTCAGCCTTGTTCATGTTTCTCAACATCAAGTCAGAAGCGCTGCGAATGCTCTCCAGAGTAACTTCCTTCATATTAAGTTCATGGGCAAGTTGGGAGATCTGACGACCTTGCTCGTCCATCTTGGCCCTCAGCTCTTCAAAGGACAGAGCAAACCTTTCCTTCTCATCCAGAAGACGGTCCTTCTCCTCGAGGAGGGCGTGTATCTTATCGTTGGCTTCAGCGTTGGATTTTTCCAACCTGTCTATCTTATCCTCGAAGAAGCCACGCCTCCCCTCCAAGACCCGCTTCTCCCCGATCAGGGCTTGTTTCTCCGCCTCCAAGGCCTTATTGGCCCGAAGAGCCTCCTGTAGGTCTTTCTTCAGGCCAAGAACTTGATCCTGATTGTTCAATCTGGAGCGGAGCATGAGCTCGGCAGCCATCATACCCGCCTGGCAACAAGTGAAAATACGCAAGTAGTTAGAATTAAGGTTGTTGATAAAAGGTGAAGGGAATAAAGAAGGAAACATTACCCGAGCAGTGTCTTCAGCAATTGCATAGGCCAACTGCTCGTCGTTCATGCTGCGCATGTTCCACTCCTCGCGAGGGCCAATCAGGTTGGACGTCACCTTGACCAAATGGCCAGGTTTCGTCAGAAAATCTGTGCCTGGAGGAATGATAAAGTCACACTCCCTCTCGCACGGCCTAGGCTCCCTCGCCTGTTCAGAAGGATAGTTGGGGCCAAATTTGTGGCGAATACCTTTAACAGAGTACGCCCCAACCGATCCTCCCAAAGATACTCTCCTGGTTAGCTTAGTGCGAGAAACCTCGACGTCCCCTGACTCGTCGAGGCCCAAAGTATCGCACTCTTGCAGATAAACTGGCGCCACCCCGTCAGCAGCCAAGTTCATCATGTCCTTGTAATAAAAAACCTGGGGTTCAGCCTCCCCCCCAGGCTTCCTCCGATCACTAACCTCCTCATATTCTTCCTTACCCTTCTCCCCATCTTCCTCCCTCATCGGCTCTTTGCCTGGGCGCCTGTGGGTGACCCGCTCAGGCTCACCTTGTTGACTACCAGCCCGCCCAGGCTCGCCCTCGGGAAAGAATGCAAAACTTTCATGCACTCTTTCTTCCCCTATCTCCCCAGCCTCGTCTCCTTCCTTCTCCTCAACTCGAGGACCCTCCTCAAAAGCATAGGAAGAGGTCTCCACCTCCTTCCTCTGGTCACCCCGAAGAGGTGCCCTCCTCTTTCGAGTCAAGCTCACCTCGGGCGCATCTGAATCTGAAAGGACTACCAATTCAGGTTCAGTAGATTCAGGGGCAGCCGCCGAGCTTTTAACACTCTCTCGCCCAGCCTTGGGCGTTTCAGCAGCAGCAACAGCGGCCTCGACTGTTTTCTCAGAAGACTGAGGGGTCTTGCGAGCTGTCCTTTTCTTCTTCTTAGGATTACTCTTTTCAGAGTCAGTTTGTTTTCTCTTCAAACTCGCAAGGACCTCCTCACCCCCTTCCCTGGCTTTCACAGCTGCAGCAGTCTGGAGGATGGCAGCTGCCTCCTCGTTGATCTCAGCCATGGGGTCAATGGTCTCCTCCACAGGAGGAGGAGCAGGAAAGTAATCACCGCCGGTGCCCAGACCTGAGAATAAAGTCACATTAATACTACAAAAAAGTTTCACTTAACTCAGCAATAACTCAGGTCGCCAACTTACCATGAGTGCTGGGATTCGACAGACTCTTTTTAGTAGCGTAGTGAGGCCACTGCCTCTGCTCGTGGGTAAAACCTGCCAAGATAGGTTCAACCCAAGCAGTCAACTCCCTCTCAGAAATCAAACCGTCATAGGGAATCTTGTCAGCTGCCCAACAAAGAGAAAAATCAGAGAATGCAAAAACACAATTCAAAGAATACTTTGCATGAATAACTCGGGGACTTACGAGTTTTGTTCCACACCTCGCGGAGGTTGGTTTTGTCATTGCGGGTGAAGAGCTTGGATGCCACATAAACGTACCTGTGCATCCAACCCCTGTCCCCTGAGTCTCCAGAATTGCTCACTAGAGCTTTTCTTCCCCTCATACGGGCATTAACGTACCCGTCCCTAGCAACCTGAAGGCTGTACAAAACAATAAAATGTTTAAATTCAAAATCCTGCTCAGTCTCATCGGCGAACCACTGCAGCAGGGAAATAATCCTGTAAACGCTTGGGCACAGCTGCCCCGGGCAAATCAGGTAGTATTTGCAGATGTCCTCTATAACGGGATGCAGCGGAAGCATGTGACCTATTGTGAATGGATATGTAGATACGGCCGTCCATCCGGGCCTCACAGACGTAATGTTTTCCGTTGGAAAGGGGCAAGTAACCATAATGTCGTCCTCCCAGCCACAATCTGTCCTAACCCTAGGCAAAAGGTCAGGGGTGATTGAACTCTTAAAACGGCTTGAAGGCCACGACCTTATATTGCCGTAGTGACTGAAAGGGCTAATCGAACAATCATTCTCGAGGCTCCCCCAAAGTTTTGGAATCACGTCGGCAACAGAAGTGGAGGCACTTGTGGATTGACCGCCCGCCGCTGAAGAAGTACTAGCCGCGGCATCCATGTTCAAACTTTTCTTAGCTTTTGGAGACATTTAAGTTAAGAGATTGGCAGAGTTTTTGTGTTCCAAAAGGTTTTGGAAAGGTGTTTTGAAGCTCTGAAGATACGAATGAGATTTGGAACGAAGTAAAAAGTTCTCAAGATAGGTGGATGTCATATTTATAGGGTTAACCAGACCCGACCCGCATCTACACGTGTCAAGCGTTCGTGCAAGAGGTAAACTCAGCCACTAGAATATGAAATGATAAAAATGACGGTTTTTCACCTTGGGACGTGCGAGACGTGAGTAAGCGCAGTGCAATCATTATTCCTGCAGTCTCGGAACACGCAACAGTCGCTTTTCAGTAAAAAGCGGAGCGAAATTGACAGCTTGCACGGTTTGTCTTTAGCAGGGCATTTAATGCCTGCACTAATAAGATGCCGGTTAAATCAAAAGCTCTCAAGAAAGCATTTAATGCTTGTACACTGATGGGATGACGATCAACTCAACGGGCAGTATCCAGTAAGGGTTCAAGTGTATCATCCAGGAAGAATTCAGAAGAGTTGTTTCCCGCTCAAAATTCGTTTTCCACTCCTCGACCAGATTCTCTGCTCGAGGAGTGCGGGGACTATCTGTGTTGGGTTAAATCCGTCGTCACCAAGGTTGGTGACTAAGCTTCCACATAGGACGACGTAGGGGCGACACGTGGCTATGAGTAGGCGTGAAGATAACGGATAAGACCAAGGATGAACGGTTACCACGGGCAGATGAACAGTTACAGCGGCCAGAACAGACGCAACTCCCCATCAAACCCATTCAAAATAGAAGCCTTATCCTTGAGTGATGTAACTGCTCGACTAAGGGGTTACAACTGCTCGCGAACGGACACTTAGTCATCTATATATTGTAATTCTAGTCACAAGCATTGGATCGATTGAATTCTCCAAAAAAAAACACACATCGGTACTCCAATCATTAATACGAAAATCTTTATCTCCTGTCCATACTGATTACTTTTACTTGCAATCAAGCGGTCTCATTTATTATTCTGCTATTCCAATATCATAAAGAGTACGAGGAAGGAATTTAATCAGATCCACGCGACCTGAATACGGTTCCTTCTACTTAATTTACATTTATTACGTTGCATTAATTGTGTCCTTATTTCCTTACTTTTATTGCTGTCATTTACTTGGAGCATTTACTTCCCTTACATTCTCCATACGCGTTTACATCTGTCCACATTTAGGCGATTAATCTTGATTATTGACCGTGACTCCGCTTTACAAATTTAATTGTGAATTAACCTAATAAACGAAATTACGGTTAAACACTGTGAAGCCAATAATAGAGGAATTCCACGGGTCCAATATGCATCAAAGCTGTCAAAATTATCCCATCAGTCCTCCAAAATGGTATGTGATGAACTTGCTCCAACTTTAAGTATCCATAATAGAATACTATCCCATTTAATATGATCTGACCATCCCTGCAAACATACATAATGTGTTGGATTATTAGCATACATGATATCTGGGCCACGCTGGAAAGCTTGTGATAAATTGCATAGTTAGATTTTGCATAGTTAGATTCATTGTAAATATATTTATTTTACAGATGATGTAATAGTCCTATAAGTTGTATATAATTAGTTAGATAGGCCCAATTATGTAAAGTGATTGATATTGGTCCATTAGACCGAATATAAATAGAAGAGAAAGTAGTCCCAGACTAAAAGCGCCAATTCATTTCAAAAAATTTCACCACATGTACCCCTTCTTTCTGATAATGATTTTTTGTACCAACTTAAGAATGGTTTAGCAAAATAGTCTTGGGGGTACCACTTCAAGTTATAAATTGACAAGTGCTGCCTACGGGGACATCACTTCAAGTTATAACTTGACAAGTGCTCCCTCTTAGAAAAATATAAATGACTAGTGCTGCATGTGAACAGATTAAAGAGGCAAGTACAGCCGAGACAAAAATTCAAGTTATTTCGGAGGGTGGGTCATCACTTCAAGTTATCTGGGAGAATGTTAAAAGGGATAAAAGGTCAAGTGCTACCACAGGGATAGCACTTACTTAAAGTTAGTGAAGGCCATTCTTGCAAACTAATTTAAGCGAGGTCAGTTAGGCAAACTATTGCCTACAGTGTGATAGTTGTGCAATTCTCCCATTCATTTCCCCAAATTACATATTATGTTAGTTCCCAATTCCCTCTCCACAAACATAAACCCTAATAAAGTACTCCCTCCGTCCATTTTTACTTGTCCATTTTCAGCTTTCACTCCCACCAAGAAAAAATTCAACTTGACTAATATATCCTTGTTAATGATACTTAATGCAATTAATTGGGAAGTGATTTGAAAATTACAAGATTTTTAATACAAGGGCAATATAGGAAAAATATGACTAATTCTCTCTTGAATTGCTTAAAAAACAAGTAAAAATAGAATTTGACTTTGAAGGAATTGGACAAGTAAAAATGGACGGAGGGAGTACTATTTAATTTTCCGTTTACTTTCAGATGTTAACATAAGGTCAAACTTAAGTCATTTTCTTTGCACTTCTGACTTGCATTTAGCTTTACATTTTTGGACCTCATTTTGTTGGAAACATAATTAAGTACTCATTTTATCCCAATTTATGTGACGTTCTATATTTATTAGATAGTCGAAAAACGAATGACATATTTTTATATTTAGTAACAATTTAACTTTAAACTTCTCATTTTATTCTTAACGAGATGAATTATAGCCTCAAGAATTTTTATAGTCTGTTTGACACCATAAATTTCAAAACTGTTTCTTTCTTTCTTAAACTTCTTCATCAAACAAGTCCGTTACCTAAATGATCATCCAACTATTAGAAATAAGTTAACAACGTCTCTTTTTTTATATTGTTTCTGAATGTCACTCAACTTTGCATATTTGACTCATTCTTGCAGAAAGTGAGTATCTCCGGTTAAAAATTAGTGACGTGACATATTTTTTTTGAACTAAAACCATTAAAAAGTAAATTCATCCATTTAATCAATTAATCGACTCAATTATCTGAATAAGACCGACCTGAATAGCTTATTTAGTGAAGTTGTAATGAACAAGTCTAGGAAATATTAAGGTATTTAGTGAAGTTTTAATGAACAAGTCTAGAAAATATTAAGGAATGCCCTTTTTTTTGGGTTGTGTTTACTTTGTTAATATATATGACAAAGTACATAAAATGTATTTTTTTTTTGTTAAAATTATTAATGTTGTTAATATGACTGAAAAAGGTTTAAGAAATGGTGCTCAATATTTAGCTATATGACATAGTATATGAATTGTCTTTTTTTTGTTAAGATCATTATTTTGTTACTAGTGGGGAGAATGATTTCTGTTATAGTTTACATGTAAAACGTCTATTTTTTAATTCTACTGAAAAAAAAAATCTCAAAGTTTTTGAAATAGTATAGATTTAACGTAAACTTCTCATTTTATTTTTAATGAGAAGTTTTTATGACCACACAAATGATACTACAATGTTTGTAGTCATAAGTCTCACTTTTTGTCTAAAGTTCCATGCATATTCAAACTTTTGATATATAAATTAGAACGAAAAAAGCATAATTTTTTTGGCTTTTATTGCGCAATTTCGAGAACATTAGTATGTTTTGTGATTTAAGTTGCTGTCCATGAGTATTTGAATACAGAAGTTGTGTATAATATGTAGTTTTTTTAAGAAAATACTTGGGTGTTGGCATATATCCTTCTCTTTCTTAACCATAATTAATTAACATATTTTTTTACCTTATTAAATCACTTACCCATAGTTAATTGATGTGGTTTAATTTGGTGCATACACCCAGTGTGGGCAAGTTTTTTTTTTTTTCAAACCTATGACTTTTGTTCTTTTTCAAAATATTTAATTACTTGAAAAATGTAATGGTCAATCTTCTCATTTTCATTTCAAAATTCATAAGCCAAGAAAGAAACCTACTTTAAATCATGTATTACTGACTACGTGTTAGAACTATTATTTTTATATAAATGACAATAATGTTCGTCAAGTCAATTTTCAAATTTTTGTAGCTGTATTATAGTAATATTTAAGATTATTATTCACAAATCACAAATTAAAAGCCTAATACTAAAATTGAATTTATGGGCTTCTTATTCTATTATCTTGAATTTATTTTAATGCTTATTGGATCAATGTTATAGCCATATAATATGATACACTGTTGTTAATGTTTGTTGTTAATGTTTGATGTTTGATTGAGTAATTGATCTAGTTTGTCACCATTTTTCACCTGATTGACACCATTTTATGTTTCGAATTAATTTCATATATAATACTAAATTACATCTGTTTATGGAGTATATATTTGGTTAGAAAAGTACTTGTTTGGTACGTTTATCTTTCTTTCTTTTTCCTTGGGATTTCTACGTTTTTCTGTAAGCAAATTGTGCTTATATACTATTTTACCACATATTCCTGTGATTTCTACTTAATCTAAGTATATACGGAGTATACTCTTTCCGTACATTTCTTTTGATCAGACTAAAAATCAGAAGTCTAATAATTGTGTTTGTACTATATATGATCATCTTATATACTATTGACGTAAAATAGGAGTGCAAAGACTATTGGTTGAACTGAAAATTGATACCAATGTTTATTGTAATTATGTAATGTAATACGTACTCCATTGCTTTTAGCAGAACACAATGACACATAACTATCTTCAGTACATATGGTTATGTATTGTTTTTTTACAATTTTCAAAATTTTCTTTTTCACCGGACTTCAACTACTTTCTTAACAACAATACATAACTCCCTTGCTTTCCATAGTTAATTAGTACTTCCATTAATGAGCACAACAGTACATAATTGTTCTTTCTTTCAATCTCTAGAACCTTCCGTATCAGAATCTCTTATCTCAGCTACATAATTTTCATATGGCATTCTCCCTTATATTTTGTATCTGTATTAGTGTTACGGAATTGTTTTACTTCTGAAAAAAATTGGGGAAAGTCAAGATTATTGAAGAGATATTGCAAGGAATTAAAAGAATATAACTTAAATTGATCTAATAATGGTATTCCCTGCATGGTCTGTTGATGATAATTAGTGTATGAACAATGGTGAGATTTGTCGGCCTCTCTCCTGATGAAAGTTTGCCAGCCCAAATTACATTTTTTTTTAACTCTAGCTTTAATTGTTCTGTTCAGTTTGTAATTTAGAAGTACTTTTAGCTTCATCTTTAGGCTTTCTTTTTTCCGGATTTTGGGTTCTAGAATTTTAAGTTTGTTCTTACCCCCCAACCCTTAAATTTGCGGTTACTTTTTAAATCTGATAAAAATTTGTTTTGTTGTTTTCTTGATTTTATGATGTTTAATAACTCTTTTGAAGATTTTTAAAGAGATAATTGGTGTCTAAATTGAGGTAACATGATGGGTTTTTGGTATTCTGTGAAATGGAGTTTAATTTTTTCCTGGCTTCTCGTGTACGGTGGAGCACTTACCAGTGAAGAAGAAGAGAGGTACAGGAGGTGACGTGAGCGAAGGATAAATTGGTCGATACACATAAAATTTTGTATTGAAGCTACAGTAAGATTCTGTATTATCCAATGAAAAGTTATGGTTTTCCGTGAAATTACTAAATTGCCCCAGGCAGGTCATAAGCAGGACATCTTCTATAAAGGAGAAAATATGACAGGAACAGGTTTAGGACGTGGTGCACAATTTAGCTATATGACAATGTATATAAAGTGTTTTTTTTTTTTGTTAAAACCATTAATGTTGTTAATATGAAAATTGACATGAAAAGCTTTAAGAAGCGGTGCTCTATATTTAGCTGCATATGTCAATTGGTGCTACTTTTTTAACTGCATTTGACAGTTGATATTGACAGTTCAATGTAATATCTTGTCTAAGTTCTGTTATATTTTATTAATTAATTAGACATTGTTTTCTTCTCCACAGTTATCGTTCTTGGTCTTTTAGATTTTTTTTTTTTTTTTGGGTTTCTTAAACAGACAGCGAGTGATCTATCTGTTAATTTTGCCTTAATCACTCGCAGATTATTCTCACCAACCTTAATTCTCTTGTCCCTATAAAATCCTCTTAACAAAAATGTTTATTTACTGGAAACTAAAAATAAATTTCATCACCAAACTTATAACCAAAAAAGTTTTACTAAACTTTTATAGGCCAAAACCTACTATTCATGAGAATAAATATTTGACCGGTTAAGTTGTTCGAGTCTACTTTATTTGTATAAATATATTGGATAATTGGATGAATTTAATTATTATGATTTTAGGTTCTAAAAGGCATGACACGTCACAAATTTTTAGTAGGAGATACTCGCATTCTTACGAGAATGACCATTTGAGTCAAATATGCAAAGTTAAGTGATTTTTTAGAAACAATATAAAGAAAAGTGACCTTGTTAATCTATATTAAATAGTTCAATGATCATACAGGTAATAGACCATCATCAAACACGTTTACATCAATTGAGACGGAGTGAGTATATGCTTTTAAACTAGTTATGTCATCGCGTTCTTCCATAGTATCACATTTATTTTAAGAAATTTTTTTACACGAGGTTGGCCTATGAAAAAGAAATTAAACCAGCACATGAGAAGACGTGTTATAAAGTAACTATTAAGTAAATGAAAGTGTGTAGATGCTTACCAATTTCTTTCTCTGTCAACTTGCTCAAATTCAATGCTCTTATCAACAATCCGATTATCACCCTTGGCAGTTCTATAGCGAGATAGAGATATCCATATTTGGTTGTGAAGCACTCTTGAGAGTAGAAATGGAAATATTATAAAGTGTGCAATGTCCCTTTGTTTTTCATCTTTGCTCAAGAAGAATGAATGTATGCTATGAGCCACAAATGGTGCCAATACCGCATACTTCAATAAGAAAAATAAAAACTGTTAGGAGTATTCAATTACATTATTTGTATTAAGTCATCTATCACTTAATTTTTAAAACATAACAAAGAAAAAACAAGATAGAATAATGTTCACAAAATTGAAATTGACAAGACATAGTATCACATGCTAATGGGGAAGTTGCCTAATTTACTAAATGTTTTATAGATGTATAGAAAATAATAGTAAAATGAGAAAGAAATTAGAAAATGCAAGTAAAAACAAGCAAAGGATAACTGTTTCTCTCTCTTGCATCCATTCTTGTAGGATTACTACATCTCCCTTCCAAAAAATAGAGTGAAAGAAGCAAACAAACCGGACACCTTCTCCAACCCCCCGACACACAAAAATGAACTCTTCTTGTTTCAGTTGTGCGTGGGAGTGAAAAGTTGAGGCAGAGCTGCATTTCTATGAGGGAGTTCAATTAAGCGCCCTACATTTATCGTATAAATAAATTAAATAAAATATATTTTTGTGCATATATAGAATGTTGAGTAGTTCATTGATACAAAGGAAATTTTTAGTGTGCAAGCAAGTATTTGAAAAATTACTTTAAATTGTGAGTTTCAATCAGAGGTGTAGTATTCTTGCATAACCTCACTAAAATTTCAAGCCCTGCAACCGTTGAAAGAACATAGTGCCGCAGTCTGAAAAATATATCTCTTGTTTGCTTGGCGTGTTCAATAAATAGATACTCCATTGATCTTTAAGGAGGAAGATTAAGAATAAGATCATTCATGACAAGGTGGCCGTGGCATCAGCAGTGGACAAGATTAGCGAAGCAAGGGTGCGATGATTCGAACATGTGAAGCGTAGCACAGATGCCCTAGTGAGGAGGTGTGAGGGGTTGGCAGTGCTGGGTCTACAGAGAGACTGAGGTAAACCGAAGAAGAATTGGGGTGAGGTAATTAGACAGGATATGGCTCACCTCCAGATCACCGAGGACATGACCTTAGATAGGAGAGCATGGAGATCGATGATTAAGGTAGAAGATTAGATTATAGTCGGGAGCTATAGGTTATATTGGCATTAGTATGATTCATATATATTTGTTATTCCTATCCTATTCTTTATCTGTATTGCGTGCTTATTTTTGTTCACTTAAGTTATATTTAGTTTTTGTGTCAATATGTGCTATTATGTTTCATGTTGTTGTCTCTTATTACATATGTTTAGTTTCCGGAAATAGCCTCTCCATCTTGATGGGGGTAAGATCTCCGTACATCTCACCCTCCCCACATTCCACTTGTGGGATTATACTAGGTTTGTTGTTGTTGTATTCCTTAAAGAGGTGAGATTTATCAATTTAAACATATAAACAATCTAATATGTTGAGACAATGAACTAGAAAATGGTAATACAACACGCAAGGCAGAGGTTCTAATCTAGAAGAATTTTCACATGTTTAATCCATTAAAAAGAATACGCCCTGCGCATGAGATAGCGCGTTGAGAACTTGAGATACAATTAACGTTAATTAGCAGAAAAGGTACATATGGAATTGAAGATAAACCATGAGAAAATGAAGCAATGAATACTACCTTGAAGTTGCCAAGCCATGTCCAAGGCCATTCTGTGAGAATGCCAGGTTTAGAAGCCATGATTTTTGTTTTCCTAGCAATTAGCAAAACCTTGTAAATCAAGTTATGCTAAGCTCTTTGAGCTAGTTCTTTCCCTCTCTCCTTTAAAAGGCCTTTGCTTTGGCTGCACTTTATATATAGAATCAGATTATGGAGTCGAGCACATATATATTTAATTCTGCCGTGGTTATCCACTTGCCCTTATCAACTGTCTCAAAATTCATCTCCTAATTACTAACACGTGTTTTCTTCGGCATCCTTTTGAGACACCCTTTCAAAGAATTACTCGTCCCAAATATATTTACATTAATACATTAAAACAAGAAAACAAAACATGTACCTTTAATTTCATATATATTTTCTATTACTTTAATTTGTAACCCTTAAAGTAGGTGTTTGTGCAAAACACAGGTAAAAAAGAGTCTTTTTTTTTTTCCTCTTTACCGTTTAATCTTCACTTGGCTTTGTACCAAACTAATTTGGCTGTACCAAACTAATTTGGCCATGAATATAGTGGAGTACTTTATTCAATTTTTCTGTTTGAAAAAGTTGTTTATTCATGAAAAACTGTTAATTTTTTTTAGATCTTTTCAAAAAATATTTTTGAAAAATTAAAAAGTAGTTTTGACCACTTTTTTTTAAAATTTTTTCATAATCCAAATTTCTTCACTTACAAAACTTCAATTTTTTTTCAAACAAAATTCATGCCCGAACACAACTTCAACATCCAAATACGAATTTTCAACTCAATTTCAAAAAAATTTTTGGTATCTAGGACCAAATCGAGACAAAGTTGATTAAGATCTAATTCGAAAAAGAAAAAAGTAATTGAATAATTATTGTTATAACCAAACTTTATTTAAGTTAATAACAAATATCATGCATGTGTTGATTAAATGCAAACAACTGGTGCGAGATTTTTTTTTTCAATTTTATTTATTCCTCTAGTAATCCGACATTGTGCATGGTCTTTGAACATTAATGTGAGAGCTACAACTTAAACATTTGCAGTCTCTAGCTACCACATTTAAAAGATAGACTAGGTCAGGGGTTTAAATGAAAGTTATTGTCACCCCTAGAAAATAGTGCTATATTACGCAGCAGTTTGGCTATAAAAACCAAAAAGTATTTAAAAACGGGTTTTTGAAGTTGAGTTAAAAATTATTTTTGAAAGTTGAAGTTGTGTTTGGATATGAATTTTACTTGAAAAAAAATTAATATTTTGTGAGTGGAGAAAATTGATTTTTTTAAAAAAACTTGAAAAATGTATTGGTAACCAAGGCGTAATGGTCAAAGTGTTGACCACGGGAGATATATCACAGCCACGAGGAGTTGTGCAATGAGAGTCGTACCGGGGACTGCCAATGGACTCGAAGTCTGGCAATATTTACACTGGGGTATGTCGCCCAAGATTAGCTTAGTATTATGTTTTTAGTGCCGGTTAGCGGCTAATTCTGAATTTTTCCTAAGTTTCACTATGACTAGGTTCAATGTATCAACAGTCTCAGCTTATTATCAATGAAGTAAATTTTGATTCTGCATCTCTTCGTCTCAATATCTAACTCCCGAAAGTTTCACTATGACTAGGTTCAATGTATCAACAGTCTCAGCTTATTATCAATGAAGTAAATTTTGATTCTGCCTCTTTTCGTCTCAATATCTAACTCCCGAAGTTATGTTGTATAATTATGATTTTTTAGTCCTCGGCACGGGAACGAGACGTCGTTCCAGCTAGCATCAGTTTATTATAAATTTTCTTAAGTCTTGCAAGCAAAAAATTTTAAGTATTTAAATGTGCATCTTGACGAGATAAAAGCAAACACTTATCGGAATTAAAATTTCATTAAAATGGGCTCGAATGCCCTAAAAGAGTCATTTACAAGATTAAGCTTGAAGGCCATGGCAAAACAAAAGGAAAGAATAGAAAACTGATAAGCATCTGGGTCATTTTCCTGAGGGGAACCATCTTCACCCTCGGAAGCCCCATCTTCATTTTTTTTTTGTTGTTGTTCTTCTTCTTATTTTTCTTCATCGTCATCAGCCTCATAATCATCACCAGAATCTTCACTTGAAGCGAGATCATCCATAATCTTTTGGGCTTGAGCCACGCGCCCCTCAGCCGTGGCGATCTCTTCATCCAAGTCTATCTCTCCGGCCTTGCACTGCAGGAGAGCTTTTAACCGAGTCTGAATTACGGCCCAGTTTTATCCAACTAAGCTCTTGTGGCTTTAGCTTTAGCCTTCTCCACTAAGGCAGCAACCTCTCCTCAGAGACGAACGACCTCGACCTCAAGCGCTGGGATTCGCCCATACTTCCAATTTGCTCATCTTAAGCATATGCTCCGCCAGCTTCTTGTGATAATCTTGAGCAACATCAACCAATTTGGCGTTGTCCTGGCCCAGTTCACCTCGCAGCTCTTGGACCTTGTTGGACAGCTTTGAGCTCTCAGCCTCGTGGCCCTTTTTCAAGGCTTGCAGTTGAGCCTCGAAAGCGGAAGTGGATTCGCTCATCTGCTTGAGCTCGACATCATCCTCAGTAAGACTAGTCTTTAGACTGGAAATTTCAACCTTACGCTTTGCTTCTTTGTCCTCCCATGCTGATGCAATCGAAAATACGAAAGCGATAAAAGATAAGAAACGAGACGAGACTCACACTAAAGTTCGAGTAGCAACGAAGAACTTGTTCCGTTACACCCCAAACGATTGGAAAGAATCACCTACGCTAAGCAACTATCCTCAAGAGACACGAGGCTCAAGCAAATAGAATGATCGAAGATGGATTGAAGAGCAACTTGGATTCATCCAATTGATTTCAAGCCAAAAGAGTTACAATGTCAAGAGCTATGCTCATTTAATGTGTTTTGTGTTCAAAGTAGTGTGTAAAGCAATAAATGATGAAAGAGGGCATTTATAGCACCCCATTACAATATTTCCTAGCTTCTGGTCCGCTGCTACTCGAGTGTTCTTCGCGATCGCGCAGAGATATATGCGATCGCGTGGAACACTAAAATGCAGAAGCTCGCGATAGCGCGAGGCTTGACGCGACCGCGCAGGCAAAAGATTTTGTCTACGCGATCGCGAAGGTTGTTGACGCGATCGCGAAGAGCAAGTTTCCAGTGTTAGGCAGTAAGCTCAGCAGATCTCCCTTGTTTTTGCCCTGTTTTGCTCCCCTGCTTCTTGCACTGTTTCCTGCCCTGTTTCCACATGGATTGAGCTCCAATGCATTGTCTTTAAGTCCACTCCCGAGCTCGTATCATCCACGCCTCTCCAAACCAAGTGTAGGTGAGCATCTTGTATATCCTTGGCTTGACTTCGAGTGAATGGTCTCGATGCAATTTGGGTTGCATCATCATATTGGGTTGCATCATCCTCCCCTTCTAGAGAAGATTTCGTCCTCGAAATTAAGGCGTCCTCCTCCAAGGTATCATCACCTACATCAAAAAAAGTCAAGTCACTAACATTGAAAGTAGTCGATACATTATACTCACCGGGCAAATCTATCACATATGCATTGTTGTTGATCTTGGACAACACTTGGAATGGTCCATCGCCCCTTGGTGCCAGCTTTCCCTTCCTTTGGTTGGGAAATCGTTCCTTGCGGAAGTGCACCCACACCCAATCTCCCTTCTTGAAATCCACCTTCTTTCTTCCTTTGTTTTTCTTGGTTGCTATCTTCTCATAAGCCTCTTCCAAGGCCCTCCGCGCCTTGGCATGAAGTTCAAGCAATGCCTTGGCCCGAGCTTTTCCTTCAAAATCAACAACCACATCCCTTGGCAAAGGGGTAAGATCAAGAGGAATCAATGGGTTAAAACCATAAACACACTCAAATGGAGTCATGCCAATCATGCGATGTAAAGTGCGGTTATATGCAAACTCCATGAGTGGTAGCTTATCAATCCAAGTCCCGGCCTTTCCTTTGGTCATAGCTCGAAGTAGAGCTCCCAAAGTCCGGTTCACCACCTCGGTTTGCCCATCGGTTTGAGGGTGGTGGGACGTGGAGAAAAGCAACTTGGTGCCAAGAGCACCCCACAAACACTTCCAAAAATGGCTAAGGAACTTGGAGTCCCTATCACTAACAATGGTGCGAGGCACCCCATGCAACTTCAAGACATTATCAATAAACAAGGAAGCTACATGTTGGGCATCATTAGTCTTTTTGCACGGAATGAAGTGAGCCATTTTGGAAAAACGGTCAACGACAACAAAAATGCTATCGTGTCCTCCTCTAGTTCGGGGTAAAGCCATAACAAAATCCATAGAAAGATCAACCCACAGACTAGTAGGAATGGGCAAAGGAGTGTATAGTCCTTGGTTGTTGGACCTAGACTTGGCCCTCTTGCATTCCAAGCAAGCATTGCAAAATCGCTCCACAAGAGGCCTCATTTTTGGCCAATGGAATTGCTCTTTAAGTATGGCCATAGTCTTGCCCACCCCAAAGTGACCCATCAAGCCCCCGCAATGTGCTTCTTGCACTAGAACATCTCTCCAAGAGGACTCGGGGACACACACTCGCCCATGTTTGAAGATGTAGCCATCTACCCATTGGTATTTTTCCACCCTTTCCCCACTCACTAGAGCATCATGAATGCTCTTGAGCTTTGGGTCATGAGCATACAATGACTTGATACTCTCAAAACCCACAAGTCTAGAAGCGAGAATGGTGGCAAGAGCGAATTTTCTTGAAAGCGCATCGGCCACAACATTGTCCTTACCCCTTTTGTAATGAATTACATAAGGAAAGGACTCAATGAACTCCACCCACTTGGCATGTCTCTTGTTCAACTTTTCTTGACCTCTTAGATGCTTGAGTGACTCATGGTCACTCTTGATCACAAATTCCCGAGGCCATAGATAGTGTTGCCAATGGGCTAAAGCTCTCACGAGGGCATACAACTCCTTGTCATACGTGGAGTAATTCAAGGTTGCGCCCTTCAACTTCTCACTAAAGTAGGCAACGGGTTTCCCTTCTTGCATGAGAACACCCCCAATACCCACCCCCGAGGCATCACATTCTACCTCAAAAGCCTTCCCGAAGTCGGGCAATTGCAACAATGGGGCGGTACTTAGCCTACTTTTCAATTCTTGGAAAGCCTTTTCTTGCGGCTCCCCCCAAACAAAAGGTTTGTCCTTTTTCACCAACTCGGTGAGTGGTGCGGCAATGGTGCTAAAGTCTCTAACAAAGCGCCTATAGAAACTAGCTAGGCCATGGAAACTCCTCACATGAGACACGGTGGTAGGAGCAGGCCAATCTCTAATGGCCTCAACTTTGGACTCATCAACTTCTACACCATGGGCACTAACAACAAAACCCAAAAAGACAACCTTTTCAACACAAAAGGCACACTTCTTAAAGTTGGCATAGAGCTTTTCGGCTCGTAGCACTTCAAGCACTTGACTCAAGTGGCCAACGTGGTCATCTATTGACTTGCTATAAATCAATATGTCGTCAAAGTAGACAACCACGAATTTGTTGATGAATGGCTTTAGCACATGGTTCATTAGCCTCATGAAGGTACTAGGTGCGTTGGAGAGGCCGAAATGCATCACCAACCATTCATAAAGACCAAACTTGGTCTTGAACGCGGTTTTCCACTCATCACCCGGTTTCATCCGGATTTGGTGGTAGCCGGACCTAAGGTCTATTTTTGTAAAGACGCTAGAACCACTAAGCTCATCCAACATATCATCCAAACGAGGTATGGGATGTCGATACTTTACCGTGATCTTGTTGACCGCTCGACAATCCACACACATCCTCCAAGTGCCATCCTTCTTTGGAACAAGGATCACGGGCACGGCACAAGGACTCAAGCTCTCCCTCACCAAGCCTTTGGCAAGCAACTCATCAATTTGTTTTTGTAACTCCCTTGTGTCCTCGGGATTACTTCTATATGCCGGCTTGTTGGGAATTTGAGATCCCGGGACAAAGTAAATTTGATGCTCAATACCCCTCAAGGGAGGTAATCCATCCGGCATCTCCTCCGGGAACATGTCCTCATAGACCTTCAAAACATTGTCAATAGCACTAGGCAAAGGGTTAGGGTTAGATAAATAATCACTTTCGGAATTTAAAACCATACCTTTGTGCACTAGGCATATGAGCATCTTGGTGCCATCATTACCTTTCAAGATCTCGCCCGGTTGCATCATGGCACACATGCGGTCGGTGGACGATGGTGGAGTCTCGGCCAAGGGTTTGGCCACAACCGGGGACTTGGCCTTAGCCGCTTCCCTCAACTCTTTCATGCGCCGATAGTCCTCACTTACTTGCTTTGGGGACAAGGGTGTGAGCACAAACTTCTTACCCTCATGTCTAACCGTGTAAGTGTTGGCCAGGCCATCATGAACCACTTGTTTGTCGTATTGCCAAGGCCTACCAAAAAGAAGGTGGCAAGCTTGCATTGGCACCACGTCAAACATGTGTTCATCTTGGTAGTTCCCAATCTTGAACCTAATCAAGACTTGTTTCACTACCCTCAACTCCCCACACTCGCTCAACCATTGCAAACGGTAGGGACTAGGATGCTTTAGGGTAGTCAATTTCAATTGTGAGACCAACGTTTGGCTCACCACATTCGCACAACTACCCGAATCAATGATCATGGAACACACTTGCCCCTTCACCCTACACCGAGCATGGAATAAGTTTTCCCTTTGTTCATCTTCCCTCTCTTCACCCACCATGGTTCCCAAAATTCGATGGACCACAAGGAACATATTAGGATCATCCCCCTCCGTCGCCCTCTCTTCTCCCTCACCCTCAACTTCCTCACTCTCCTCCTCATCATCTCCCTCGGGCTCACTTTCCCCCTCATAGACCAACCCATCATCCATCACAATCATGGTTTTCCGGGTAGGGCACTCTTTGGCAAAGTGACCGTAACCCTTACATTTATGGCATTGGAAAGAAGAAGAAGAAGGAGTATTTAAAGTAGTTTTAGAATTACCTCCAACCTCTTTGTGGTCGCTTCTCGGGGTAGCCTTCTCAAAAGGCTTCTTCACTTCTCGACTCCCACTTGCACCACTTGTGTATGGGGTCTTCCATTCTTTGGGGCGAGTTGTTGGAGTGGTAGTGGTGGTACTCCTATAGCGAGGAGCCTTTTCTTCTTTGAGCCACTTCTCGGCCTCCACCGCGGCATCACACACATCTTGTAGAGAGTGGAAGATGTGTAGCCTCAATTGGGAAGCAATCTCCCTACTCAAGCCACTTTTGAAACGGATGATAGCTTGTTCCTCATCCTCCGTTTCCATATCAAGAGCCATCCGGTTCTTCTCAAAGTCGTTGAAATATTCATCAACGGTCTTGTAGCCTTGTTTCAATTCATAGAGCCGTTTGAGTTGCTCTTGCCGGTACTTGGGAGTCACATATTTGTTGTTCATTACTTCTTTCAACTCTTCCCAAGTGATGTTCATCCGCAACCCAAGGCGTCTCCTTGATCGCTTCATGGATTCCCACCATGTAGAGGCATAAGATTCAAAGGAAGCAATGGCATATGTAGCCTTCTTCTCCTCGGACATATCATTCGTGTCAAAGACCCGCTCCAATTGAACCTTCCACTCTAAGAAAGCCTCCGGATCACTAGTCCCCTTGAAAGGTGGGATAGTGATCTTCACACTATTGAGGTTAGTGTCACGACCCCCACGATGTGGTCCCGGTTGACCCCCGTAGTAGTCTTCAACCTCATCATACTCCCGTCTCAAGTCCCTTCCCATAAAAGCCCTTGGAGGTCCTCGACCTCGCCCACGACCTCCATCCATTCCTCGGCCTCCATGCATCGCCCTCCTATTCGGATAGTGAGCATCAAAATCATCATCTAGTCCGAGACCCTCCCCTTCTTGAGCTTCATCAACTTGCTCAAGAGGAACCACATTTCTTCGGGGCCTTAAGAGTGGGACATCTCCTTGGGGATTGCCCAAGGGTTGGGGAGTGCCCAACGATCTTTCCCTAGTAAGAGTCTCATCCCTCAACCGTTGTCGACGAACTAACTCCGCATATTGGTCCGGTTTCATGATGGAGTCATCACTTGTGCCTTCATTGGCATCCTTTTGGACACTCGGGGTCCTTTCCTTTTCAAAGGCTTCCATTCTAAGGTTCAAGGTTTTCACCTCGGCCAATAGACTAGCCAAGACGTCAACGGGAACCTCAATGGTATTTTTGGCCTTCTCGTCCGCCATTGTACCTACAACAACCAAAAACAAGTAAAGAGATTAGAGTAAAAGTCCTCACTCACTCCCTCACTTTTGTTTGTCGCTCGGGTTCACTCAAGTTGGGGTTAGGTTCACACAAGCTTGAAATCAATGGCCTCCTCGTAGTTGCGCAACCTCCTCAAAGACCAATCCAAAATACAAGAACCCAATGCTCTTCGGGAAGAGTGGATTCAATGGGACTCGATCAACGTTAAGCTATTTGGTGAGCACTTGAACCAAACAATTAACTACGAATCTTCTTCGAATTCTACTCTCCTCCTAGGCACGAGTATCCTATTCGAACGAGGGATTAGTACTAATTGGGTAGAAGTGTTACCCTCAAAGTACTAACCGGAAGTGACGCGATCAAATGTTCAAAGATCGAATCGTCACTAAACGGATTCGGAATTGGATGAAATTTGGATTGTGATCTAGAAACTCACCATATTTGATGATTCTATGGGAGTTTTGGTGGTTGGAAACTGTTACGATAGCTTTGCGAACATTCTGTCCAACTTTAGGATTTTTCTGGAATTAGGTACCCTTCGCGATCGCGTGCATAGGGGCGCGATCGCGATGAACAATAATTCAGATTTGGCGCGACAGCGCCTTGCGCGATCGCGCAGGCTTGCTCAGCTGAACCAGAAAGTCGACAGAAAACAGCAGTTTGGCACACACAACAAACCCAATTCAACTTATTTCAGTTCTCAAGCTTCCGAAAAGGTGTTTTCAGCTGGAATAAACATTCCCCAATGGTTCATACACAAAACAACCATCAAACAACTTGTTTTCAATGATTTTTGACAAGTTCTTCAAAAATTTTCAAAACCTTCAAGAACCAAATTTTCGATTTTCACTACAATACTCCAAATGATGTTATGTTGGTATCAAGACAACGGGAAAACTATAGTGAACAATCCCCGATACCAAACAACCACAATATCATAACATCAAACAAGTTTTGGCAAATTTTGCAATTTCTTCAACCTAGGGTTCAAATTTCCAACTTTTGAATTTCAACTCCAAAACGCGTTTTGTTGGTTCCCAATTGTCGAGGTTACATAAACATACAATCCCCGATAATCAACACCAACAAAATCGTAACAACAAGCGATTTCCTTCAAATTTTTGGGTTTTCAAATTTTTGAATTTTTTTCTTCTTTTTCAATAAAACAACAACAAGAACAAGAAAATAAATGCGGAACAAGATGACTAGCACGAAGAGTAGGACGAGGGTTCGTAAGAACGCAACCCTAGCCTTGCTCTGATACCAACTGATGCAATCGAAAATACGAAAGCGATAAAAGATAAGAAACGAGACGAGACTCACACTAAAGTTCGAGTAGCAACGAAGAACTTGTTCCGTTACACCCCAAACGATTGGAAAGAATCACCTACGCTAAGCAACTATCGTCAAGAGACACGAGGCTCAAGCAAATAGAATGATCGAAGATGGATTGAAGAGCAACTTGGATTCATCCAATTGATTTCAAGCCAAAAGAGTTACAATGTCAAGAGCTATGCTCATTTAATGTGTTTTGTGTTCAAAGTAGTGTGTAAAGCAATAAATGATGAAAGAGGGCATTTATAGCACCCCATTACAATATTTCCTAGCTTCTGGTCCGCTGCTACTCGAGTGTTCTTCGCGATCGCGCAGAGATATATGCGATCGCGTGGAACACTAAAATGCAGAAGCTCGCGATAGCGCGAGGCTTGACGCGACCGCGCAGGCAAAAGATTTGGTCTACGCGATCGCGAAGGTTGTTGACGCGATCGCGAAGAGCAAGTTTCCAGTGTTAGGCAGTAAGCTCAGCAGATCTCCCCTGTTTTTGCCCTGTTTTGCTCCCCTGCTTCTTGCACTGTTTCCTGCCCTGTTTCCACATGGATTGAGCTCCAATGCATTGTCTTTAAGTCCACTCCCGAGCTCGTATCATCCACGCCTCTCCAAACCAAGTGTAGGTGAGCATCTTGTATATCCTTGGCTTGACTTCGAGTGAATGGTTCCGATGCAATTTGGGTTGCATCATCATATTGGGTTGCATCACATGCAGCCTTCAGTTGTCGAAACTCTTCTCATTGGAAATGCTCGCACTACATCGACTTAAGCGAGTACATATGGCTCTGCAAGGAAGAAATGTGGAATTAGAACTTGACGCTAAGTAAATAGAGAAATGACGATTACAATAACTTACTTGAATTACGCTGACATCAAATCAGGCCGCATTGTCCCCGAGGATAGAGACTTGACGTGGTCCTCTTTAAGCGGCCCGAAGAGTTGAGTGAGGCAAAAGGAAACTTCGACCGAACCAGCAAAAAGGTTCAAGTCGGCTGTAACTTTAACCATACTTACGTCCTTTTCAGAAACCAAGGCGTTTGGAGGCTCAAAGTTTTCCCGCGCTGCGCTCGCTTCCTCAATTGAAGGAGAAGCAAGTTTGACCTCACCAACCTTGACCTTACCCTTTGCTTTGGCAGCAGCATAGTCAGACCCCTCGAGGTCAACTATCTCAACGTTTCCTGGGGCCTTGGGATCTTTGCCACTTGACTCATCTCTAAGGCAAAACTGTGACTTAAAAACTGGCTCGGCGCCTGAACTAGATTTTGCCTCAACATAGGGATGCACAAACCGATTTGGCTTCTCCCAGGCTTCCCTTTTCCTTTTTGGATCTGCGGGGGCACCAGTTGGAGGCTTGGTGGTCGAAGTGTCGTGACCCAGGTGAATTTTACCATCATCTCACAAGGAGGGCCCTTAGCCAGATGAGCCCTTCGGCGCCTTGGTCTTCTTCTTCTTTAAGGAACCTGCCAAGCTCGACATCTCGTCCAAACTCGCGCTGAGGTCAGGAACCTCTTTCTCTTTCTTCTTTCATTTTTTGGCTTTCTTCTCCTTGCCTTTGGTGATAGACGCCTTACAAGGGAGACTTGCAATGGAAGAAATGGTTAAAAAAAGGGAAACTCTGAAGACTCCCGGAAGGGATTGACATATGAAGGAAAATTCACCATGTCTTTTGGTGACCCATCCTTTGTCAGCATCAATGCTCACCCAAGTTCTATTAGGCCGAGAGGGAATTTGAATTATCGCCTGAACCCAGTCCGTCAGATCGGCCGTGGTCAGTAGCAACTTTGTTGGCTAAGGCAATAAATAAGAAGAACATTAGGGTTGGAAAAGTTACAGCGATAATTGAATAAGAGTTGAAGGGAAGATGACTTACGCTTGATGTTCCACACTTCGGGGAACCTCGATCAGCTCAGTGGAAACTTGAGTGGTCAGGAGCAGGGCATAGCGGTCTGCCCATCCCCGATCTGTGGTGTCTTCAGTCCTGGTGGTCAGCGAATATTTACCTCCACATTTCAAAGCCATGATCCCACCCTTATGAAAGTAAGGGTATTATAGTGGGGTCAGTTGTTGAATGGTGAAAGGCACCCTGGCTTCTTTGCATAAAAAGTCAAGTCACCCAATGACTCTCCACAGTCCGGGGCCAAGCTCAGCCAGATACAGGTTGTAGGTGCACAGAATGAGTCTATTAACTCGTGCACCGGTAGAGTAAACCCCACAGTGAATGGATACATGTACACAAAAGAGTGCCCAACTATATGATTTGAGGCGCTGCTATTTGGGTCCGGGATTCCAACCTGAACCTTAGGCCCCCACTTACAATCCTCCCGAGGTCGTAGCATATGAGCTTGTGTGATTAACGATGGAGTTGTCTGCATGGGAACATTTCTGTTGTTCTCCTGCTGGGCCACGGACTGACCCTGAACTGTGAAGTCCTTCTTGGTGTCGAAGCTCAAAAGTATGATATTGTGAGGTTTGAGCTCTCCCTCAAGGGGAATCTCTTTCGACTTAGACGATTCCCCTTCGCCTTCATTTACGTCACCGATGGCCTACTCTTTGTTATCCACCTCCTCAGATTCAGCATGGCAGGCAGTGGCTTTACACCACCTTGGTACTAATTCCGTCGCTGCATCGAGTGTTTTGCTACCATCCGCCACCGGTAAAACTACACTTAGAGGGTCGGCAAAATTAACTATCTCACCACCAATATTTACAGAGGTGGCGTCAGTAACATCATCCCTAGAATGAATAGTTGAATTTTGTGTAGACATCTTGTTTTTTACTAAAATATGTGATTTTGATCTTGATTTTGGTTGAGAATTTAGAAGAAAATATGAAGATTTTGCTTTAGATTGCTACAGTTGCTTGAAGTTAGAAGTGAAAGAGGTGGAGTGATCAAGTGGTGTATATAGTGGGAGTGTCATCATTGTCTAGGGAAGAACAAGCATTGCGAGCGTTCACCGGTTGCCACGTGGAGCGGATGAGAAGTTAAAGTGATGGCTGCCTTTTTGAAATTTAAGGCCGTGCGGCCACATCATCTTCCCGCCAATTCTCATTCCACTCCTCAGGAACCCTGGCAATTTCTCGAAGAGTGGGGAGACTATATGTATTGGAAAAATTATAGTGTGGACACGTGGCAACCGGGGCGTAATGCTCAATGTGTTGACCACGGGAAATATATCGCAGCCACGAGGAGTTGTGCCATGAGCATCGAGGATAAGCTCCGAGGTCAGAGATTGCTGGTGCCCCAGATGAATGGCACGAGGCCCCGAGGCAGACGAGACCAAGCCTCGGGATGGGAGGTTCAGCTTTAGCATAATTAATGCCCCATGATCTCCCCTCACGATCTCGGCATTTAATGGAGATGATCGTGAGCTTACCATTATCTAAGTATGGAAAGTGGACTAATTAATGCCCATAATTATCTCAAGCCTATTTGCTATAAATAGCATCTATGTATCAATGTAAAGCCATTCAGAAATATAGCCATAACTGTAGCAAATTGTAATCTCAATCATTCAACCAAGAAATCATTGTTCTTGTGCTCTTACTTCATTGTTATTTTCCATTACTTTTTTGTTTATTGCAATCTTGATACTAACAATTTCTTGTAACTCCAAAATAAATTCAATTATATTCTAAAGTCGGATTTAGACCCATACAACGGTCAAAAGAACTTTTTAACTTTTCAAAAACCGTTTTTGAAAAAATTTGAAAAAACTGCCAGTTTTTCATGATCAAACATGTTTTTCAATTTTTTTTTTTTTGAAAAAAAGTAAAATTTGTTTTGCAAAGTGCTTAGAATATTGTAACTTACAAGATTTAGGTTTTAAGGGAAGTAAGTTTACTTGGTCTAATCATAGGACAAACTCAAGGGATTTAATATTAGAGAGGCTTGATCGATGTGTCACTAATGATTCTTGGCTTCAATTACACCCTGATGTCTTTATGACAGACTTACCCAAACCATACTCTAACCACACACCTTTGCTCGTTCATATTTTTAAGTCCTACAAAATACCCAATAATAAATCATTCAGGCTTGAAAAATTTTGGTGTACACACACTGATTTTGTTAAGAAAGTTGGCTTAAGTTGGTCTAACAAAAGATTCCAAGAGGCTGTCCCTGACTTTATCTCCTCCATTAAAATATGGAGTCATGAAACTTTTGGTGATATTATCAGAATTAAGAAGATATTACTAGCCTACTGGCATTCAAAATTCAATCCACTACCCAACCAACTATTTTCTTCAAAATTTAAAAAAATATCTTATTAAAGACTACAATAACATCCTTATCCCAGAAGAAGATTATTGGAAAATGTACTCCAGAATAATTTGGCTAAATGATGGAGATGCCAATACCAAGTTCTACCATATTAATACCATTAATACACGTAGAATTAATAAATATACTTTTCTCAGAGATGATAATGATAATTGGATTGATAGTCATGATAAGTTATTGGATCATACTCTTAATTATTTTCATAAAATCTTTACAACTGATCATACCCAAACTTAATTAAATAGTATCATCACAGCTGCTACAAGTTTCCATATTACTGATTTAGCATCAATGGATAGATCACTTTTGGATCAGAAAATAACTAGTTTTGTGTTCTACTTTAAGTCCTACAAGGCACCAACTCCTGATAGTTTATATCCGTTCTTCTACCAAAATCATTGGGACAGAGTGGGCCTAACATTAAGACAATTTTGTCATGAAGTTTTTCTGACCCACAAAATCCCTCATACATCAATCAGACTTATTTATGTTTGATTCCTAAATTCCATAATGTAAATAACCTCAAAAATTTTAGGCCTATTGGCCTCTGCAATAACATTTATAAAATTATTATTAAAATAATTATCAATAGAATGGAACCTTTTCTAAATGATCTCATTAGCCCTTGCCAAACAAGTTTTCCGAAACGAAGGTGCATGGCTGATAATGCTATTATTATCCAAGAAACAATGATGCTCAAAATTGACTTGAAAAAGAGATTTGATAGAATAGAATGGTGTTTTATCTATCGCACTCTGAAATGCTTCAAATTCCCACCAAATATTACCAAATTAATTCTCTCCTGCCTTTCTACTAATGCTATTGCTATTATGGTTAATGGTACTCTAACTGAATACTTTTCAGCTTCAAGAGGTATTAGATGGGGAGATCCAATATCACCATATATCTTTATTCTATTTATGGAACTCATATCTTAACCTCATAAACCATAATGTAGATTATGCCATGTGGGACCCAATTCAACTTTTCCCCATTGGTCCCGCCATTACTCATATCTTCTATGCTGAAGATCTGACTATAATGGCTCAAGCAAACACAAAAACAACCACTTCTATGCAACAATGTCTTCCATTATTCTGTCAGTTGTCTGGACAAAAGGTCAACATCAACAAGACAAGACTAATATTCTCTGGCAATTGTTTTCAGCGGCTAAAAGACACTATTACTCAATACCTTAATTATACAATTACTTCCTCATTTTGGTAAATATTTGAGGTTTTCAATTCTAAATCAACGAATTTTTAATTTATTATTGATGGCTGCTTGGAAAATAAGGTTTCTAACCCTAGTTGGACGTGTGACCCTAGCCAATGCTACTTTAAATGCCATCCCAACGCATGCCATGCAATATCACCTAGTTTAGCAATGCTACTCTCCACTAAATTCCTAGGGTTAATAGATAAAATTCAAAGGGATTTTACTATAGAACATAGGAAAATTCATTATGTCAGTTGGAAAACTATAACACAACCAAAACAAACTGGTGGACTAGGTCTCAGGCAATCAGTACATAAAAATATAGCAATGCATGCTAGTTTATTTTGGAGAATGTTTATAACTTCATCATTGCCACATTCTTCTCCAAGTACATAAATTAAATAGACGGCCCTCACCTCCATTCTTTATTTGAAAAAACATTCATAAAGGATGGCAGCTTTGTAAACAAGGTATATGATGGAATGTGGGAAAAGGAGAATCTATAAATTTCTGGTATGATAAATGGAATCTACAACCAGTTAGCTCTTTAATCGAGGTCCTTTAAAAGAAAATGAAGGTGACCAAAAGTTTAGTCAATTAAGAATCCAAAACTCATGGAAATTTAACTCATTATCTTTTTAGTTATCCCAACATATTATTGACTCAGTTCGTTCAATGTCAATCCCGACTCATCAAGATGCTAAAGATATGTCATTTTGGGCTTTAATTCCTAATGGAATTTTTTAGTACAAAATCCCTTTATACACTACTTCTACCAACATAGTCTGTGACCCTAAATTTTAACTAGATCTGGAAGTTAATGACCCTACCAAAACTCAAATTCTTACTATGGAAAATTTTACACAACCGTTTACCCACAAAAGAATACCTCTTTAAAAATGATATGAACATTGATCCACGTTGTCAAACGTGCCATCATATTGAGACAATTGATCATATTTTCCTGAATTGCACACTAGCCACTGCTTTTTGGAATACTTTGAATATTTCTTTTAATGAGGATGTTCTTCAACAACATTGGTTGCTACATTTTTGGACTGCTAGTGCTAAATATAACATCAATATCCAAGGTCCTCTTATGGATTGAATTCTTCCCTTTTTCACTTTGGCACTTATGGTTAAATAGAAATCATAATGTTTATCACCAAATGTCTAGGCAATTACCTATTCATCAAGTAGATGAGAGAGATGGAATACAAATTCTCAACTGGAAAGCACAATTCTTCAATTGATAAATTAAAAGTCAACTTCCACCGGAAGCCACCGCAAAATGGAAAATTGAAATTAAATATTGATGGTGCTTACAATGATACAACTCAATGTGGTTGAATTGGTGGTGTTTTTAGAAATTACAAAGATGACTGAATACTAGGTTACTCGATAAATATTGCAAGACACTCCCCTTCATATATGAAACTAATGGCTTTGCATGTGACTTTAAGTTTCTCAAGAGAATAACCTTTCACCACTTGAAATTGACATTGATTCCATTGAGGTGCTTCAATAGATTGATCATGCAAATCCAATTTATTCTAACTTACTCTATGAATGCAGGTAGAATTTGGAGAACCCAATGGTGCAGCCTACCTTCTGCGAAGCAAATATGGTTGCACACTTTTTGGCTAAACAAGCAGTCCTATTATCTACAAGAAATCAGTTGCTAATATACTCACAACCAATTGACATAACCAAAAAGGATATTCAATTAGATAGAGATTCTACTATATATACTAAAAGTGTTTTTACTAATACATGTAATATGTTAGCCACTTATATGGTTGTACTATTTGGAACTGCCTGTGGCACTGACAATGGTACAACATCTGTTGTATTGATAACTTCGTATTAATATACTTATCCCGTTTACCAAAAAAAAAAAGAAAAAAAACTAACAATTTATGCATACTGATATGATAGTTCACCTCAACGTGCAACAAGAGGGAACATCTAAGGCTAGGTGTTCAACAATTCATGCATACTATGAAGTATCTTGTATACAGTCTTTTTTTATACAACAGTAAAAGAAGCTAAAATTACAACTAGCCAAGTCCCACACCACTAGCTATATTACTAATCTACCAGTAGCACTTTGAAACGTATTGTGCTTTCCAAATAATATCTTTAAAAATATCGACTATTTCTGGTTTGATCTTGCGATTATTACAATTATATGTCAACACAAACTATGATTATCTCTATATATTTCCTTATGTCCTCTTAACATTTAAGAATAGGAATGGGTAATCAGACGCGTATTTAGAGGTTAATTATGGGTTCGAAAAAATCTACTAAGTTTGGCCTATATCATATATTTGTATTAAATAATTCTATCTAATTTAATATCATTTACATAATTATATAATCCTAAAAGTTACATTATAGAAAAATAGCAATAGTACAACAGTTTAAAGATATAACAATATATTTTTTGAAACATAGTAAATATATATAAGAGGTAAAAAAACCCTAAATCCCCCTCATATCCCCCTGCCACCTCCCAACCACCCCCAATGTTGCCTATATCATCTCTCGCTTTCTTCCACCTCTGGTCGCCGATCGCCGGTCGCCAATATTTTTTTATTTATTTTATTTATACATCTGTATATATATGTATGTCTACTATATCTCCATTATATATATCTATATAGCGATACACTAGACATACAATTATACAATTGATATGTGTCATCCTATATCACTTGTATGTCTATTGTATGTCCATTGTACGTATAGTGTATGTCTAATATATTACCGTATGTATAACGAATAAATATTGGACATTAAATCCTTCCACCTTTAAACCACCACCAAAAGGTCTATAACCACCATAACGACTATCACAACCACCGTAAAAAGGAAATAATAATAATAATAATAATAATAATAATAATAATAATAATAATAATAATAATAATAATAATAATAATAATAATAGTAGTAGTAGTAGTAGTACGTACAAATATACAAGCAAAAACACATGAGATACAAAAGCGATACAATTGATAAACTTAAAATACAAGTAAGATACAATTCAAATGCAATTGACATACAACTGACATACAATTGATACATAATTTGATAAAAAGTTAGATCTATATCAGATTTGAAAGTCGAAGAAAAATAAATCAATGCTCGCTAAAGAGAACAACGCTTGGAGCAGATCTGAGACCAATGCTCACCGGAGTAGATCTAAACACTAGAAAACGAAGCATAGAAGTTTTCCAAAGTATATCTGAACACCAAAAAATATAGCAGCAGCTCGCCGCAGCATCAGCGCTCGCCAGTGCAATCCGAAAGTGCTTAATTTTTAAAGAAAATAACAATACATTTGGATGCACTCACGTGCCTATGAAGGGGTAAAAAATACTTTTTTTTGCATGTCAGCTCTACGTATTAAATAGACACATTTTGTCTTGGGTGCATGTAGCCAATAAGTACAAGGTTCAGTTTAGGTAGCTAGGTGACTTTGTTGCCAAGTTTAGGGAGCTGTCAACCTATTCCGCCATATTTCTATAAAGTAGAGTGTCCTTGGTTCATCAAAAATTTCATGTAAAGGCCCTTTAGCGTGGCGCTTTCAGTTCAAGTTTTGACCAGATTTTTGAATTTTGTGCGAGAATAGTCTTATTTTGCAAGTTTTGGTGAACACATCATAAGTCTAGACAAGTTCGGACGAATGTGTCAATAGTTCTTTTCTGAAGAAAATATATAAACTATTGATGTATCCATCAAAACTAATGATGATATTATTCACAACTTATACACATCTATTAAAACATGAAAAATGGGACTATTGTTGTACATTTTAGAAAATATGATCCGAACTTCAATAGTATGCCAAACATAGCCTATCCGTGTAAATCATCCCTTAGTTCATGCGACCGATCCAACTTAACTTGCTAGTAGGGGCATTAAAAATCGAACCAAATTATTAAACAAAGGGAAAATTATGTTACATAAATACCCAATAGAGGAATAAACAATAAATAAATACATTCCCCTTTTATTATTGTGTATGAACTAAATCTAAATTTTTTCCATATTTCCATGTCAGAATTTCTTTACGAGATATGTGTATTGGTGAAAATATAGCTTGCACACGTGGCAAACCAGACGTAAGGCTCGGGGCATTTTCAACAAGTCGGCGACGAGGATTGATGCAAAGGTGACTGAGGCTAGGCTATGAGGTTAAAGTTATTCGAGCCACGGGGTGTGATTGCCTCGGGTAATTAAATGGTTGACTGCCCTGAGGCGGAAGGATCCAACCTTCGGACAGTAGATTTGACTTTAGCACGAGCAGCGCCCTACGATCTCCGCCCACGATCTCAGCATTTAATGGGAAAGATCATGGGTTTGCCATGATCTGGATATGGAGAGGTGAGCTAATTAATGCCCACCTTTGTCTCTACTCATTTGCTACAAATAGCACCCATGCTTGTATGTTCATTCACAAATATAGGAAAAACTCTACACAATTGTACTCTCAAATTATTCATATTGAAATTGTTCATCTTGTGTTCATATTATCCACTTACTATTTGCTATTTCCTTGTTTATCACGACTTTGATACATCAAATTGCTTGTAACCCAAAACAAATTCAATTGTATTTCTAAATTCAGTTTAGGCTCATACAATTTGGCGTCATCTGTGGGCATCAAGCAATTGTGCTTTGTTCCGAAGTTGTGCAATAAGTTTATTCATGTTTTACTCCAATTTTTTACGATGGTTGATAACATTGATAGCATTGATGGAAATAAACCATGCCCTGTTAGGCAGACTGGCACGGTTGACGGTGCATTCGTTCCTCCACCTCCTCCACCTCCAGCGTGCCCCTATCATCAGGGTCAAATGATGCTTGGAATGCATATATCATGAACTTCATGCAGCAAGTCCAAGAGCAGTTTTCCGAACAAGGCAGGGTCAATGCTGAGATGCGTAGTTCGTTGCAAACCATCTCAGATAGCATAAGGACCAATACCACTCCCACCAACACTCCACCCGTGGCCCTTAATGGAAGCATCCCGACTTTTGTTCCTCCGGGCGCAACAACATGGGGACTTCCAAACGGTGTTACGTCTGGAGCCTTGGGGACTGCTCCTCGTGGCATCTCACCTTTTGAAACTGCCCTACGGTGGCAGAAACAAGCGTCCCAACCGACCTAGAATAATGGAAAAGAGATTTCGAGGCCCAGTTTGAATAGCGGATAGAGAATGTTCCCGGGGTCAGAAAGGCTCAGAGGATCTTGGATATTGAAAAGTGTAGACATCAAGCTTTCAAGATAGAGGCAGCCATGGCCCCTATTCCAAAGCACTTCAAGTAGCAGATCTCAAAGAAGTAGAACGACACGACTAACCCAGCTGATCACGTGGCTGAATATATAGCCATGGTGAGAAGCAATAATTTGACCCCGGTGGAAAGGAAACCTTTGTTCTTGAAAAAATTTGGGGATACCCTCGAGAAGGGAGAATTATGTTGGTACTTGCATCTACCTTTCGAGTCTATTTCGAGTTTTGATGAATTGGCTGATTTATTCATCAAAACACACACTGGAGCTTAAAAGATCCTCAAGTGAAAGGAGGACGTATTCGAAATCAAGCAGTGGTATAGGGAGCCTCTTAGAGATTTTCTCGAGTGCTTCCAAGCGGAGAGGATGGAGTTACTAACAATGGATGATAACTTGGTTGTCATGGCATTTGAAAAGAATATAAATGCGGGTAACTCTCAGGCTGCTATTGAACTAATGAAATACCTGCAGCAATGGCAAGCTCGAACTTGGGATGAAGTGCATGATAGAACTACCGTTCAAGTCAGATTGGAAGAGGAAGAGTGGAGATCACTAGGCTGGAGCTCTGGGTATCGGAGTTTCCCCGAGTCATCTCGATGCGCTGATCCGCCACGAGGGAACATTAAGGCCCAATATGACCCTTACAATTCCCAAAGGCAGCATGTAAGCCAGAGGCTCGGAGGAAAACATGTGAGCCAGAGGCTCGGAGGAAAGGCTAGCCCCACTGCTAATCAAAGGAACACCACAGGGCCCTCTCTAGTATCTAAAGAGAAGGATTTACCCCGTATTTCTAAGTATAATTTCAATGTATCTAGTGCTGATTTGGTAAACGCTAAATGAAATGATTTACCAGGGAGTGAGGCTCTCGAAGGACATGAGGACGATTCTCGAGAAGAGGGACCAAAGCCTTTATTGCCATTTTCATGCTAGCCACGGGCACCTTACTGAGGATTGTAAGGCCCTACACCTCGAGGTGGCCCATCTGCTAAAGAAAGGAATGCTGAAGGAGTTTTTGATCGAGAGGGGGAAGAAAATCCTTGCGAAGAGTAGAGGAGAAGAACAACCACCGAGGGCGCCATCCCCCCAAATAATTATTAATGTGATTACTGAGGGATCGGAGGTGAACGGCGTGAATTTTGCCACGGCCACTACAATAAATTGAGCCTTTAACGACCACTTTTTTAACAAATGGACCCAAATCTATTCGTTAAAGGTGTACTTATAATGTCCAATATTTTTTCCGGTCGTTAAAGCTAGTTTATAGTACAACATTAACGAAGGGATAATATTTGGTGGTTAAAAAGAAAAAAATTCGACTGTTAAAACAAACTTAATTGGTGAAAAAATGCGCTTTTTTCCTTACCCCACCCTCCACCCAACCCCCTCCCCAACCTAAAAAATAGAACGACATGATATATCCCCTCATTCCTTAGCTTTCTCAGTGTTTATTATCAGTTAGATTCAACAATTAGAAAACCTTGCTAGAAACCTGCAACTACTTCCTCACCTGTGATGATTATGTTCCACCCAAATTAACCCTATGTCTTTCTCTTTTTTTCTATGGGCTACTACTGCTTTAACATAAGTCGTCTCTCTATTTCAATAAACAAATATATGCGACTAGTTTGCTCAGCCTGCGGTCTAATTGAAAAGCTGGGATCTTATAATTTCCTTCTCCTTTTCGTCAAGGTAAGCCTTTGTCAAATCGTAGAATCTGCTATAGCCAGTATAACTTGTCGAATTGGTATTTTTTTATTGTTAACATTGTCGAGTCAGCTATTTTGTGACTTTTTTCGCGCCAATTCGCTACCTGATCGTCCATCTCTCTGTTTGGACATCAATTGGTTTTTTTGCTATTAATGCTGTTAATGATTTCATGGTCAGCATTCTAGACGTTAAAGGGAAATCAATCCAGACTTCCCGGTGCTCTGAGTTTGTTCCCAAGGGAAGACTGCCATTGGAATATTTACTGAATATTTTTAGGGGAGGGGGGTCTATTTGAATAGTAGACAACTTGAATTAATCATTTTTCAATTCCCGTCTGTGTTCAGATTAAATTTATATCATGTTTACCTTGTGCTCTTTATCAAAGATATATGTACTTGCTGTTGACACCTAATGTTTGTCACGACCCAACTTAGGGTCGCGACGGATGACCAACACTAAGTGTCGATCATCACTAATCCTGCTGATAATCTGCTAACCATGAATATAACTGATAAATGGAATAAGTATAAACCTAGCTGATAAGAACTATGCAATGCAAAAAGCTGACAAGGCTAACATAAGCTGACATACAAAACATACTGATAGAACCACACAGGGACATATCTACAGGCCTCTAAGAGTGCAGAACTGAATATACAAAGGACGGGAAAAGGCCCTGCCATACCCAAACTGGCTGACTGTACACATACCAAAAGATAAGTAACTCCGGGAGTAAGCGGAGTGACTCCAATAGCTGATAGATGGCCTACTAACGTGGTCCAAGCATTGATCTATCTGCACCTGCGCGGCATGAAACGCAGCGCCCCAGAAAAGGGCGTGAGTACGATATGTACCAAGTATGTAAGGCATGAGCATATAATATATCATAGCTGAATGAAACTGTAAGGCTGGAATATAAATATGTAAATATGAGCTGGAGCATAGCAATATAGCTGGAAATCTGAAGACATACTAAACATGATCTGAATATAAGCTGAATTCTAGCTAAATTTGAAACTGAAGACTGAGCTGAACTATACTGATAAATAACAGTAATATGGCTGATAACTTGTAACTAGAAACTGGAACTGATAACTGTCAACTGATCCTGACGCTAAGAACTGGTGGCTGATAACTGAGAACTGATAACTGGTACTGAGCTAAAACTGAACTGTTATCTGAACTAGTACCTGTCTGGTGTTATGGGTTGTATCCCCCTAAATCAGGTAACTGAAAACTGTAACTAGCCTCATGTATAATCATGCAGTACATACTATGGCTATATACGCGTATATAACAAACCTGGCGGGTGTTATGGGCTATATCCCCTCCAGCCAGTAATATCTAGTCTCTCTGGTCAGAGTGTGTGAATGACACCCGGTCACACTAGGTGTTTCAACTCCCGCCTGAACCAGAGGGGCTGCATCCCCCAGACGGGTAGTATCACACGCGACCGGACTGTGTGTCCAATGTCCAGCCTCTATGGGGGACTCCAAATCACACATAACATGATCACAATATAAGCATAAGCATGTATAAGGCATAACACATGTGGCAACAATAGATATGGACTCAAAGGAATGATAAGAGAACTCTGGATAGAATTGTAGACACAACCTAGAACTTGGAATTTATCCAACTCTTTGAATTTCTAGAAAATTTCGGCAGAGTTTCCCCTGAAACTGGATGATCCGCAAAAACAGAACCAGCACTATACTATACACGGGAATGGATACCCGGATAAACTGATAACATAAATATGTTAAACGGATAACAAGATGAGACAACTGGATATGACATAACAAATCCGCAGATAGAATGTTTGGACAGCACCACTGTCCTGACTTTCAACCTAATTTTCAAAGTGTAGATCAAAGATATAGACTTCATAGTCTTCATGAAAGTTTTAGATATATGTCTTAGGGTTCTGGGGATTCTTAAAGAATCTAAATATCAATTTTGTACAAGGAGTTATGATCAATATACTAACAACTGTCCAAGGATCAAAATAATTTTCCAGATTTTGAAACGTTTTGTCTTGCTGATTTGGACGTCTTTCACCTTGGATTTTAGTACCAAATTAAGTATATACAAGGTTCTTAGTACCATACAAGTTTCTCAGAAGAAATACTAAGTTTAGAACTAAGAATAGCTTCAAAAGCTAAAAGATACATGCCTTCCCAAAAGAAAGGTTTAGTCTTACATACCTTTGATGTTTCTTGCTTCTAAACTTTGTTTTCCTTGAATTCCACACCTTCTAAAGCTTAAACAAGCTATAACATAGAATTTGGGTACTTTACTTAGCCATGAAGTAGTTCTAAAACTCAAACTATAGACGAAATTGAAGGTAGCATAATGTTACCTTAATCGCGTAGAGCGTTTTGACGCAATCTGTCTTCAATTTCGAGTTAAGATTGATGTTCTTCCTTCAAAAACTTGTAAATTGCTTCAATATTCATTAGAGCACTATTTCTATGGTGTATGTTCTGTAAATGACGAAAAGAAGACATGTTTTTCCATCCTTTTATACTCGAAACATTTCAGTTCTAGCCCTCTTTTGCGCTTATGTCCCTTCTTCTGGCCTGACTTCTGATGCTCATATTTTTTTATCTATATGTTGTATGAACAAATCGTCAAAATTTTTGGAAACTACACTCCAAGACCTTCAATTTGGTATATAATATGTCTCCAAAAGACTTCATATAACACATGAAATTAATTGCTGAAAAAGCTTCGTTACAAGGCAATTCCTTAGTCGGTTTTTCCGCAACTTAAATCCGATTTTTCCCAAACTTTATATTTAACATATAAACATCATATATGGTCATTTTATGACTTTAAACTCACTTAAATCATTTTTAACATGTCATTAGAATGATATACGTCACTTTAGACATACGGGGTGTAACAATCTTCCCCCGTTAGGAACATTCGTCCTCGAATGTTAAATGAAGTATGTAGAAGCATTAAGCAACGATCTGTTACTTACTTGAAGTAGTGAAGAGATGTGGATATTTGGCTCTCATGTCATTTTCAGCTTCTCGAGTTATTTCTTCTACATTATTGCTTTGCTATAGCATCTTAATTATAGGAATGTCTTTCGTCCTTAGTCGACGAATCTGTCTCTCTAAAATTGCAACTGGCACCTCTTCATAAGTTAATTGCTCTGTGATCTGAACATCATCTACTGGTACAACTCTAGAAGGATCTCCGACATATTTTTCTGAGCATGGAAACATGAAATACTGGATGTACCTCCTGACAGTCTGCTGGAAGGTCTAACTCGTAGGCTACACGCCCAACTCACCTGATAACCTGATATGGACAAATAAATCTAGGGCTAAGCTTACCCTTTTTCCAAATCTCATAACGCCTTTCATAGGTGATACTTTCAGGAATACCCAATCGCCAATATGAAATTCTAAATCTCGGCGTCGGTTATCTGCATAGGACTTCTGTCTGCTCTGCACTGCTAATAATCTTTCCTGATCAACTTGACTTTATCAACTGCCTGTTGGATTAAATCAGGACCTATCAATTGAGACTCTCTAACCTCAAACCATCATATAGGAGACCTGTAATTGCGCCCATACAAAGCTTCATATAGCGCCATCTGTATGCTAGAATTATATCTATTATTATATGCAAACTCTATCAACAGTAGGTGATCACTCCAGCTGCCTCCAAAATCTATTACACAGGCTCTAAGCATATCTTCTAACGTCTGAATGGTCTGTTCAGCCTGTCCATCTATCTGGGGATGAAATGTTGTACTCAGATTCACATGTGTTCCTAAACCTGTCTGAAACGATCGCTAGAAATTAGTCGTAAACTGGTGCGCCACTGTCTGAAATAATAGATACTGGAATACCATGTAGGCACACTATCTCTCTGATATAAAGTCTAGCATAATCCTCCGCTGCATATGTAGTTCTAACAGGCAAGAAATGAGCTGATTTAGTAAGCCTGTCAACTATAACCCAAATAGAGTCATACCTGCTCCGCATACAGGGCAAGCCTGTAATGAAGTCCATATTCACTGCTTCACATTTCTATGATGGAATCTCGATTTCCGGTAATAAGCCACTAGGTTTTTGATGCTCGATCTTAACCTGCTGGCAGTTAGGACACTGAGCCACAAATTCTGCTATGTCACGCTTCATTCCGTCCTACCAATATATCTGCTTAAGATCATAGTACATCTTAGTCGAACCTGGATGAACAGTGTATCTTGAATAATATGCCTCGGACATAATCTGTCCACATAAATCTGCAACATCAGGAACACAAAGTCTATCTTTATACATGAGAACCCCGTCACTAGCAACCCTGTATTGTGATTTCGGTTTTCTTCTGGCCATTTATCTGTATTCAACTACAACTGGATCCTCATACTGACGATGTTTTACTTCTGTCACTAGGCAAGTAGTGGCTGCGTTCTGAACTGTAACTCCTGCATCCTCTGAATCTATTAAACTGACTCCCATGTTGGCCAAGTGGTGGAGTGTATGAGCTAACTTTCTTTTCTGTAGCTGTAAATAAGATAGACTACCCATAGACTTATGACTAAGGGTATCAGCAACAACATTCGCTTTACCCTGATGACAAAGAATGTCCACGTCGTAGTCCTTCAGCAACTCTAGCCACCGCCTCTATCGTAGGTTTAGCTCATTTTGCTTAAATATGTACTGGAGGCTCTTGTGGTCTATATAAATATCAACATGAACCCCGTACAAATAATGTCTCCAAATCTTTAATGCATGAATGACTGGCGCAAGCTCCAGATTATGGGTAGGATAGTTCTGCTCGTGCTTTTTCAGCTGCCTAGAAGTATAGGCAATTACTCTTCCGTGCTGCATCAAAACACAACCAAGTCCAATTCAAGAAGCGTCACAGTAAATGACATAGTCCTCAGATCTCTCTGGAAGTGTAAGTACTGGAGCTGTTATCAACCTGTTCTTTAGTTCTTGGAAGCTGTGCTCGCAAGAATCAGACCACTCAAATTTAGCTATTTTCGGTGTCAATTTGGTCAGTGGAGCTGCAATGGAGGAAAAACCTTCTACGAACCTTCTGTAATAACCTGCCAAACCCAGAAAACTACGTACTTCAGTTGGCATCGTAGGTTTGGGCCAATTCTTCATAGCCTCGATCTTCTGGTCATCTACTTTAATTCCTTCTGGTGAAACTATATGGCCAAGAAATGCCATTGAATCTAACCAAAATTCAAACTTTGAGAACTTAGCGAATAATTGTTGGTCCCGAAGAGTACCCAATACTGTGTGTAGGTGCTCCGCATGCTCTGATTCAGACTTTGAATAGATGAGAATATCATCAATAAATATAATCACAAGTAAATCTAGATTAGGCCTGAATACGCTGTTCATCAGATCCATAAATACTGCAGGGGCATTAGCGAGTCCAAACGACATCACTAAAAACTCATAATGGCCATACCTAGTCCTGAATGTAGTCTTAGATATATCAGATTCTCTGACTCTAACCTGATGGTAGCCTGATCGCAAATCTATCTTCGAGAAGTACTTGGTACCCTGGAGCTGGTCGAACAAGACATCAATCCTGGGCAGAGGGTATTTATTCTTGATTGTGACTTTATTCAGCTGTCTGTAATATATGCACATGTGTAGAGAGCCGTCTTTCTTTTTCACAAACAATACCGGGGCTCCCCACATGGAAATGCTGGGTCTGATGAGGCCTTTATCTAACAAATCCTTCAGTTGCTCCTTAAGTTCTTTCAGTTATGCAGGTGTCATCCTAAAGAACATGCCCCTGAAGGCGTGCTGGAGCTGAGGAAGCAACTGCTGATATAGCTAGTTGGGCTACACAACTACCAGCCCCAGTCGGGCAACCTCTCATGAAATGGCCTGCCTTTTGACAAATATAACGAGTATCAACTCCTAACTGACATGGACCCAAGTGACGTCTACCACAATCTGAACATCTGGGATATGTCTGACTGGCCGGTATAGAAGTACCACGACACTTAAATCCTGAAGTCTGTGATGCGTGACTAGATCTGGACTGAAGAGGTCTATTAGATCTCAGGCCACGGGACTCTGGACGTACATTAGCGGGTGGCTGTCTAACACTCTGCTGCCTACTCGCTCCGGATGTCTCTTCGAATGAACCAAACAATCTGTCCCTCTTATGTAACCCTCTATCCCTGTCGGCTCTCTATTTCTGTTTATTCTCCTCAAGTGATAAAGAAAACGCCTGAATGCGTAATAGGATCATACCTGGCTTCATAGCAACAGTCATGCACTCATTCACTAGTTGTGGACCTAGTACCACTACATACCTGTGAATTCTATCCTCCATACTCACTACCACCGTAGGGGCAAACCTTGCTAAGAAATTAAAGCGATAATTATACTCTTCTACACTCAAACTTCCCTATCTCAAGGTCAGGAACTGATTAGCATGGGCTCTCTATGTCTCTATAGGCATATACTGATGAAGGAAGGCATCTGAGAATTCCTTCCAAGTCGTGGGAGTAGCATCTGGCCCTCTAGATAGCTCCCATGTCTGATATCACCCTGCTGCTAGGTAATGCAATCTGAATGCAGCCAACTCTACTAACTCTATGGCTGACACGTGCATAACCCTCAACACTCTGGCTATCCTCACTAGAAAATCCTGAGGGTCCTCTCCTGTACGGGATCCAGTAAAGACTGTAGGCTCTAGCATGATAAAATCATTGATCCTGGATCCAACATCTCCCTGGGCATCTGCACTGTGCTGTCTAGCCTGAGAATCTACAGCACTTGTCAATAATCTGATGGCATCCATCACTTCCTGTCCCTGACTATCAGGCTGAGGAGCTGGAGGTATGGCAGCTGCAGTACCTCTAATATCGCCCTGAACTGAAGGGATCTGTGAGGCCTCAGATGGAGCCTCAGGTCTGAACTCGTCATTCTCATCCACCTCAAGTGGCACTCTACTAGTACCCTGGCCGGCAATAGCCTTGCCCTTCTGGGCAGCTGTTAGTTTCTTTGGTGGCATCAATTTGCTGAAAACACTATTGTTAGAGGGCTGAATTCTATAATCATGGCTCTATCGCACGATCTAGAGAAGAAAGAAAGACAACTATCCTGAAGTGCCTTGTAGCCTCCTGTTCAAAAGTATGGCGCGCAACATACTCCTAAACAAGACTCTACCAGACACGGCCTGTAGACACCCTAGGACTGAACGGCTCTGATACCACTTTTGTCACGACCCAACTTAGGGTCGCGACGGATGACCAACACTAAGTGTCGATCATCACTAATCCTGCTGATAATCTGCTAACCATGAATATAACTGATAAACGGAATAAACATAAACCTAGCTGATAAGAACTATGCAATGCAAAAAGCTGACAAGGCTAACATAAGCTGACATACAAAACATACTGATAGAACCACACAGGGACATATCTACAGGCCTCTAAGAGTGCAGAACTGAATATACAAAGGACGGGAAAAGGCCCCGCCATATCCAAACTGGCTGACTGTACACATACCAAAAGATAAGTAACTCCGGGAGTAAGTAGAGTGACTCCAATAGCTGATAGATGGCCTACTAACGTGGTCCAAGCATTGATCTATCTGCACCTGCGCGGCATGAAACGCAGCGCCCCAGAAAAGGGCGTGAGTACGATATGTACCAAGTATGTAAGGCATGAGCATATAATATATCATAGCTGAATGAAACTGTAAGGCTGGAATATAAATATGTAAATATGAGCTGGAGCATAGCAATATAGCTGGAAATCTGAAGACATACTAAACATGATCTGAATATAAACTGAAGTCTAGCTGAATCTGAAACTGAAGACTGAGCTGAACTATACTGATAAATAACAGTAATATGACTGATAAATTGTAACTAGAAACTGGAACTGATAACTGTTAACTGATCCTGACGCTAAGAACTGGTGGCTGATAACTGAGAACTGATAACTGACAACTGGTACTGAGCTAAAACTGAACTGTTATCTGAACTAGTACCTGTCTGGTGTTATGGGCTGTATCCCCCTAAATCAGGTAACTGAAAACTGGAACTAGCCTCATGTATAATCATGCAGTGCATACTATGGCTATATACGCGTATATAACAAACCTGGCGGGTGTTATGAGCTATATCCCCCCCAGCCAGTAATATCTAGTCTCTCTGGTCAGAGTGTGTGAATGAAACCCGGTCACACTAGGTGTTTCAACTACCGCCTGAACCAGAGGGGCTGTATCCCCCAGACGGGTAGTATCACACGCGACCGGACTGTGTGTCCAATGTCCAGCCTGTATGGGGGACTCCAAATCACACATAACATGATCACAATATAAGCATAAGCATGTATGAGGCATAACACATGTAGCAACAATAGATATGGACTCAAAGGAATGATAAGAGAACTCTGGATAGAATTGTAGACACAACCTAGAACTTGGAATTTATCCAACTCTTTGAATTTCTAGAAAATTTCGGCAGAGTTTCCCCTGAAACTGGATGATCCGCAAAAACAGAACCAGCACTATACTATACACGGGAATGGATACCCGGATAAACTGATAACATAAATATGTTAAACGGATAACAAGATGAGACAACTGGATATGATATAACAAATCCGCAGATAGAATGTTTGGACAGAACCACTGTCCTGACTTTCAACCTAATTTTCAAATTGTAGATCAAAGATATAGACTTCATGGTCTTCATAAAAGTTTTATATATATGTCTTAGGGTTCTGAGGATTCTTAAAGAATCTAAATATCAATTTTGTACAAGGAGTTATGATCAATATACTAACAACTGTCCAAGGATCAAAATAATTTTCCAGATTTTGAAACGTTTTGTCTTGCTGATTTGGACGTCTTTCACTTTGGATTTTAGTACCAAATTAAGTATATACAAGGTTCTTAGTACCATACAAGTTTCTCAGAAGAAATACTAAGTTTAGAACTAAGAATAGCTTCAAAAGCTAAAAGATACATGCCTTGCCAAAAGAAAGGTTTAGTCTTACATACCTTTGATGTTTCTTGCTTCTAAACTTCGTTTTCCTTGAATTCCACACCTTCTAAAGCTTAAACAAGCTATAACATAGAATTTGGGTACTTTACTTAGCCATGAAGTAGTTCTAAAACTCAAACTATAGACGAAATTGAAGGTAGCATAATGTTACCTTAATCGCGTAGAGCGTTTTGACGCAATCTGTCTTCAATTTCGAGTTAAGATTGATGTTCTTCCTTCAAAAACTTGTAAATTGCTTCAATATTCATTAGAGGGCTGTTTCTATGGTGTATGTTCTGTAAATGACGAAAAGAAGATATGTTTTTCCATCCTTTTATACTCGAAATATTTCAGTTCTAGCCCTCTTTTGCGCTTATGTCCCTTCTTCTGGCCTGACTTCTGATGCTCATATCTTTTTATCTATATATTATATGAACAAATCGTTAAAAGTTTTGGAAACTACACTCCAAGACCTTCAATTTGGTATATAATATGTCTCCAAAAGACTTCATATAACACATGAAATTAATTGCTGAAAAGGCTTCGTTACAAGGCAATTCCTTAGTCGGTTTTTCCGCAACTTAAATCCGATTTTTCCCAAACTCTATATTTAACATATAAACATCATATATGGTCATTTTATGACTTTAAACTCACTTAAATTATTTTTAACATGTCATTAAAATGATATACGTCACTTTAGACATACGGGGTGTAACAATGTTGTCCCTCCATTTTTCGCAATTTGGCTATATTTAATTACAAGTGTAATATAATTTTTTCAAACAAAACTGCATTAGATAGCATGCATTTACGTGTGTAATACTATGATTAATCCCCTATTTATATTGTACGTACTTAAGTGCGATTATAATTACGTAACCGCATTTATTTAGGCTATTTTCTGGAATACATATGTTATTTGTGCAATTTAATGCATTACGATATCGTCATTAATAATTATTTGTAGCTATTTATATGTAACTAGTATTATTTGAGCTCATCTATATTTATTTGTGATTAAATATATTTATTTATAATTATTTACAATTTTTCCTATTTTTGTACTAATTATTCATATTTATAAATATTTTAATTGAATACTAGCCAAATTATCATTTTATACAAAACCATTCTTTTACACTTCATCTAGTCCCTGTCATCATCTTTTATCCACATGTACACCACATATACGCCACCTAAGCCTACACCTCACTAAAACACACTCCTAGTGTAGGTACAACTTAATTAAGCGTGTGGTACGACTACCTAAAGCATAACTAATGAGGGTTGTATCCTTACATGTCAGCCAACACATATACATCCATACACACGCGCGCCTACGTGGCCGGATCTGAGCCCCTCATCTTTTAAATCCAAAGGCTAAAATTAAATGGTACATCTCGCGTCTCTCTCTCCTATCTCAGAAGCAAGGATTCAAATCTCCTCTGTCTCTCATGGTCCTCCTAATCCGAGAAGGAAATAAAGAATTTGGACAAAAAATCATCCAAATCAAGTATTTGCAACGCAAAATCAAGATGTATCCGGTGTATACAAGACAAAGAACCTGAATCTCCATGAATCAAGTGAGAAACGGGCAGAAGGAATCGGACCCGACCCGTTTCCAATTTATCCTGACCCGACCCGGCGATTACTCGGGTAACATTATTCCTTCTCTGTTTATAGTTTCTCCTATTCTAATTCCTTAAAACGTCAATGAAAATAGCATGCTAAATACATGATTATTATGCTTGTAAAAGTCATTTACTGTTGGTATTTAATTAGATTATGATATTTCTGAGATTCAAAGTATGATTTTGAATCATTTGAATATGATCTGTTATCACATCGTGTTTAGTTTCTAATTTCGAATTATCAGTTTAATTCGAGTCTTAAAGAGTCTGCCCGTTTGGTGAAGTCATTGCTGAAAATGTCGTTTTGGTTTGATATCTTCACATGAAATTTGTTGTTGACTTTTGTTATGCCTATATATACACCTATATATTCTCCAGAAATTCTGAATAGTCAAAGAGGAAGGATATAATTTGTCTCAATTACGTTTGATAACCAGCTTAATACAAGCTTACCATATTTACAACTTTGAATTGTTCTCCTTGATTTAAGCTTAAAGTAAATCTCCTTTGCTTTATGTATCATGTATCTAGCTAAATATATGTATTATACACAATATTCTGACTTCTAGAAAATGAAAAGCTTATTGTTAATATTTAAATTTCAGAATTATTAAGTTTTATTTTTGGAAGTTGACAGATTCTGTACATATTTGAGTGACTGAAATTTCTCTACACCTTATTATTTGCATAAATCAAATCTTTTCCTTTAAAGAATGGGCTCAACAGACCATCCCCTTACACTATATAAATTAGACACTTTGAACACACCAGGGACCTTCAGACATTCTCTCCTCTCTCATTTTTTAAATACTTGTCACTAAAGGCTTTTCTTAGCCTGCTACTAAGCCGAGGCAGACCCTATTTCTTCTCTCTGCTGTTTGCCACCTAGTCCCATATTAGCGTCCATGTTTATGGTTTGTTAAAGTTGCTAAGGTATTGCATTCGAAAACTGATGGAATGATCATAATGCGCTAGCATACAAGTTAATTTTGAATCTATGCTCAGTCTAATGGCATCTGTTGTTAAATTGGTTGCCTGTTATGCTCAGGCTTTTGCTATCCAGGATAGCCCTCAAGGCTATACCAATTTTTATGTCTTCTTGCAGGTTACTTTGATCATGGTAGGATAGCCATTAGAAGGCTATACCTCTATTAAAATCGTTTCACAGGTGTTTGAATGCTTTTGAGGTAGCCAAAGGTTGCTTTGATGATGAGTTGTAAAGTGTTGAACTCGCCAAGGTTCAAAGAGAATCTGTCAAACAACAAATAGGGAGAAAGGCCCTTATTCTATTCTCTTTGTGTCTATTTGGTTTGTAATTAGAAAGTTTAAAATTTAAATTTGTATTCATTAGATGTCTTGTTTGTATTAAACACTTTAAAATTCAATCTAGTTGATTGAGACAGGAGATAAATGTGTAAGTTGATATTATATGCTTTAAAGGGCTATACGAGGGCCATTTCTCTAGCTTTCTTTTTAGTTGTTATGTGTGTAAAAGGCCAGAATCGCAGAACAGGTTTAAAATTGGTATGTTTTTTGCAATATTTAAACGTTAAAATCATAGTAATTTGCAACAGTTGTTGAACTGAAATTGAAATTGAAGAGTGAAGTAATTCTGCAAATCTTTTAGGTTCTGAAAACGAAATTGCAAATGATTTGTGAAAAAGGATTAAACATGCAAATTTGTTTTAAAAACCAGTCTATTTCTACAAAGACTAAAACCTGCAGAATACTTTTCAAGTGGCTGTTTCTGCAAATTCAAAAGTCTTGAATATTTAAACAATTTAAACTATATCCTTTTAAACTTCTTCAAGTTAATGACTTGTAAGTGGTTTCGGACTTTGGAGGTCAAGTCCTAAAATACCATACTATTTTCATTATATTGAATTTACAAACTAGTCTTTTGATCCTATTTGTTACATTAAATATTTCTTAAATGTTGTACCCTTTATTTGCTTATTAACTTGTGTACTAATACTTTCTAAATTAATATCCTCTCTCTTGATTTATATATACTACTTGCTCAACATGTTGTGTGTTTAAATTAGTTATAAACTTTATATGTGTAAATATTTATATATTTTAAATATATCTTCCTTATTATAAGCCAAATTATTTTAAACGCGACCTCATACTAAAGACACCACCGAAGCTAAAGGGATGTGACCAATAATGTCACAATGCCATCCTTTGGTGGCGCACATTTTTTTTAATTATGTATTTCCTCTTTTGTCACTTAAAAGTTAATTTATGATGACAATGCTGTTGGTTTGATTCAACTTTGTAATTTATGGCTACATGTGCAGTATGATTTTTGTTCTGGACTGCTTCTGCAAATTGTATTTAAACTACCTATTTCAACTACCGATTCTCTTCCACCTAAATTTTGCTGAACTGTCCCTGGTTTGAGAATTACTTGCGAATTTAACCACTGTTGAGGTTTAGACGAGTATTTAGGCTGGAATTGTATATCTGATCCTAATTTGAACACCTATTTAATATATGTTTTCTTCTTATATACAATTACTTTAATCTATTAGTGTATTGCATCCCTTTTGTTATTTCATTTCACATTTTGTCCCTTTAGCTAAAATTGCATACTTAAACCCAATTGTAGAAATCGGTCGGGAACCACACTTGTGGAACTTAGGAGGTGCCTAACCCCTTCCTTCTAAGTTAACCCGAACACTTACCCGAATCTCTAGTTAGTGAGACCAACCCGGAGTTATTCTTTAAAATGAAATTAGAAATTAATAGGTGATCTAATACGCCTAGATAATTTATTAGGTGGCGACTCCAAAACTCAACTCAAACGAGTTACCCAAGTCGAAAACCACTTTATTGAAAGTGGGGTGCGACACTTGCCACCACACAAAAAAAAAACCTATGATCTTATAATTTCCTTCTTCTTTTCGTCAAGGTAAGCCTCTGCCATATAGTAGCATTTGCTACAGTAACTATTACTTGTGAAATTTGGGTGTTCTTTTTTTTTTTTTTTTTTTTTTTTGCTGTTAACATTGTCGAGTCAGTTTTTATATGTCTCTATGTCGTGCTGATTTTCTACCTGATTGCCTCTCTCTTTTGTATCAATTGGGTGTTAACGATTTCATGGTATCAACGAATAAAATCTCAGTAATATAGATATCAAAGGGCAGTCATTCAAGACTCCATAGTGTTCTAAGTCTCTTCCCTAGGGAAGACATTATTCATCGACAAATTATACCATGTCTCTTAGGCAGGCATTGGAATATTCACTAAATAAGTTGGGGTTTCTATTTGAACAGTAGAGATCTTGAATTAATTCTTGTTCCATTCTCAACTTTGATCAGTTCAAATTTATGCCATGTTTACTGATGCTCTTCATAAAAAATATATGTACTTGATTATGAATGAGGATATATATATTTTTTCATCTCTAAGCTGAAGTTAGTGGAAAATTTACCATGTAGCAACCAATTGGAACAAAACTCATAACATAACTGAAATTTTATATACTTGATTTAGCGGTTAAGAACTGAAATTCTATATACTTTCGCAACATATTTCCGTGCAACCTCATTACTATAGATCTACAGGCAAGATGTTTTCATATATACAGACTAACTTGACTAGTAGCTGATACAATCAAGCTTCAGTCTAGGAACCATGCTCTCGGTGCATGTTAAGCATGCCAAGCTAACATGCACCGTTGGCCGAAAAATGCCCAAAACACATCAAACAAAAGGAAGGGGAAAAATGAAGATGAGGGGGAAGATACTTCAGGAGTGAAAAACACCAGTGACTGAGATTACGTTTGGATCACAAGAAACGTTGCAGATGCAGCGATCCCAACCTAGCTTAAGCAAAAGCACCTCCAATTTGATACAGGGGAGCCAATCAAAGGAAATAGAGCACAAAAACAACAATGAACAACAAAAAGGGGAGGAGAAGAGCATCGAGCCGACAAAGAAGGAAAAGGAGCCAAACATAGAAACAAAGACAGTGAACAGAAAGCTGGAGCTACCTAACCCAATGAATCAAGAGGCAAAAGCAGAACACGTTCAATGTATCTGTAATAGAGGGTTTAACATGATCATCCTCAGCAGTGCCTGCAATATTGCAGAGGGATCCAAGTGGGCAAACCTATTTACAGGAAATCTAATGGCGGCAAGAGGTATGGATCTAACCTATGTACCCCCTATTCTGGTTGATGGTGAATCTGTGGCCCAATTGTAAAAGAAAGAAGTTTAGAAGGCGATGGAGAGATGGAAACAAGCAATTGTGTTCTATGTAGTTGGGGAAGAACCCTCCATAGGAGCAGTAGAGAGATTTGCGGTAGGAACGTGGAATTTTTCTTCAAAACCTAGAGTATACTATCATAATGAAGGATATTTCCTAATCAAATTTGAGAGCATGGAGGATGGAGATGAAGGGCCATACTCAGGACTATATACCATGGGGAATAAGCCAGTGATAGTGAAAAATTAGTGTGCAGATTTTAACTTCAAAGATGAGGTGTTGAGACTTATCCCATTTTGGATCAAACTACCAAACTTACCATTGAACTACTGGGAAAATGATTCACTAAGTAGATTTAGGAGCATGCTGGGCATCCCACTATTTGCTGATGCTTGTACAACAGAAATAGAGAGAGTGTCTTATGCTCGAATCTTAGTGGAGATGGACATAACAAGGACAATGCCAGAAATAGTTAAAGTACAAGATCCAAATAGAAGAGTGTTTGACCAAAAAGTGGAGTATGATTGGAGGCCAAGCTATTGCCCTACATGCCTGCAAGCAGGACACTGTTGTAGACCACAAGAACCCACAAGAAGAGAACCACCTAAAGAAAGGGAACCTAGGAAGCAACCTAAGGTTGGTATGCAATGATTGATGAGAACTAAGAAAGAGAATGTACCAGAAAAGCAAGTAGCACAGGAGCAAAGAGGAGAAATAATCACAGCTGACCAATAGAACCAGAGGAACCAAGACAAGGAGGAAGGCTGGGAAACAACAAAGAAATATCTCCTGGCAAGAAACTCACTGACCAGAGCAAGGTTACAATTACCAACGCATTCAGTCCTCTTGGAGAGAGCACAAGCAGAGAAAGCTATGCAGAGAGAGTAATGGGCAAAAAGGGGGAAGCAGTGGGAATAGGAGTGGGAGGACCAGGACAACATCTTAAAGCAGGATGAAGTTAGTAACATGGAATGTTAGGGGTCTCAATAAGCGATATAAGTAAAAAGAGTTAAAGCAGTTTATTATTAGTAATAGAGATGATATGATAGCTATAGTAAAACATAGAGTAGCAAAGAATAAAGCTTAGAGGATTGTAAGACAAGTGGCCCCAAACTGGGCAAGTGACTTGAACTACCAAGCAGATAACAAGAGCAGACTATAGGTTTGGTAGAATCCAAATGTGGTTGACTTTCATACAGTCATAACAAACAATAAGCGTATACATGGCTCTATTAGTGTGGTGCAAACTGGTGTCCAGTTTCACTTTACAACAATATATTGGCTACACGTTGTGCAGGACAGGAAGAGGTTGTGGAATGATTTACAGCTTATTTCTATGGCCCTAAACACCCCTTGGCTCCTAATAGGAGATTATAATGCGGGAAGGGCAGAAAATGAAAGAATGAATGGTACTCCTGTGAGTGAAATGGAGATAAGGGACTTCAAAGATTTCATGGAGAGTGCTAGCATAGCTGAACTGAGAACCAATGGTAAGGAATACACATGGACCAATGGGCACACCTATTGCAGAATTGATAGAGCTATAGTGAATGCATATTGGATGCAAACCTGGGACAACATAGAGGTGGAAATCATGAACCCTGCCTTTTCTGACCACTCACCACTTAGCATTCAGCTGAACCAACAAGGGAGGAAGAGAGCAAAGCCCTTCAAGTTCTTTAATTATATCACTGATCTTCGAGAATTCAAGCAGATCATAGAAGAGCAATGGAAAACAGAAAATAGATGGAGCAACCTGAGAAAGGTGTAGGGAAAACTGAAAAGAACCAAAGAAGATAAAAAAAGGGTGAATTACAAGGAGTACAATAGCACTGCTGACAGGGTGAAAGAACTCAGAGCCAAACTAGATGAGCTACAAAATCAGGTCATAACTTGGAGACAATACCAGGGGATACTGGAAGAGGAGAAAGAGCTCAAAATGCAGCTAGAAAAGTGGTCATTAATAGAAGAGGGGATCCTGAATAAAAATCAAGGGTGCAGTGGTTGAAGGCAGGTGATTCAAATTCAGCCTACTTCTATACATGCTTCAAAAGTAGAAGAGCTCAGAACCAAATCACAAGCTTAATGACAAGTGATGGACATATGATAAGGGGAGAACAGGAGATAGAAAGGGAAGTGGTCCAATATTATAAGAGCCTACTAGGCTCAACAGCAACACAACTGCCCTGTGTGGATTCCCAGATAATGGAAAAGGGGCCTGTACTGACTAGAGAGCAACAACTTGCACTATTTGCTCCTGTGACCAGTGAAGAGATCCATAAGGCTATGATCAGAATAAATGACCAAAAAGCTCCAGGAACTGATGGCCTTAATGTTGTATTCTATAAAAAGGCATGGTTTGGAATAGGGGAGGAGATAACAACAGCTGTGCAACATTTCTTCAATACTGGACAAATGCATAGACCAGTGAACAGTACATTGCTAACACTGGTACCAAAAGTACAGAACCCAGCTAACAGCAAGGAATACAGGCCAATAACATGTTGTAATGTGCTACACAAAATAATATCAAAGGTTATGACAGAAAGGCTACAAAAGGTGATTGATAGTATAATTGATAGTAGTCAAGGAGCACTTGTACTAAGGAGAATTATCACACATAATATAATTCTCTGGCATGAATTGATAAAAAGGTATGGTAGAAAAGGTTTGTCTCCTAGGTTCATGATGAAGGTAGATATGCAGAAGGAGCATATGATTCAGTAGAGTGGCCATATCTAAAGCAGATTCTGGTGTACTTGAACTTCCCAGAAAAGTTTGTACAGTGGGTCATGGAATGTGTAACCACTGTATCATACTTAGTCAACATAAATGGAACACCAACAAAACTTTTTGATGCAAAAAAAGGCTTAAGACAGGGAGATCCAATATCACTATTCCTATTTGTAATGGTAAGTACCTAAGCAGACTCACAAGAGGATTAAGGGAAGAACCTGAGTTTAAATTTCACCCTAGGTGTCAGAAGTTCAACCTGGTGCAACTCAGCTTTGTAGATGACTTGCTCTTGTTCTGTAAATGTTATGTCATGTCAGTAAGCCTATTACACAACTGCTTCCTCAAGTTCATTCAAGCCTCTGGTATGAAAGCAAATCTGCAGTAAAGCAGTGTGTACTTTGGAAGGGTGGAACAAACTATGTAGGAATAGATACTTAACATCCTCGGGTACTCTAGAGGACAACTTCGATTCAGATACCTAGGGGTGCCTCTGAGCTAAAAAAAACTATCAATCATGCAATGCCAATCCCTATTGGATAAGATGCTTGGAAGAATAACAACCTGGACCTCTAAATTTCTATCATATGCAGGTAGACTGCTACTGGTCAGGAATAGTAGTCTTTGTGCTACCAAAAAAGATTATTCAGCAAATAGAAAGGGTATGCAAGAGGTTCTTGTGGACAGGGGGCATAGAATCAAAGAAGGCTTCTATATCCTAGGAAAAAGTATGGCTACCTAAAATAGCATGGGGCCTGAATGTGCTGAATGTGCTGAATGTAGAGTTGTGGAATTAAGCATCAATCAACAAGCTATTGTGGAATGTATGCCAGAAAAAGGATAAGTTATGGGTCTTATAGATTCATGAGATATATGTGAAAAGAAAACCAATTGGTGAGGTGAAGGCAACTCAGTCATCTTGGATGGTACAAAAAATCCTTAAAACAACAAAAGTGCTTGAGAAGGCAGGTATCACACAGCAGGACTTCTTGAACATGAAAGAATGCTCAATCAGAACAGTATACAAGAAGCTACAAGACACTCTCCTTAAGGTTGAATGGAGAAAGATGATGCGTAACAATTTGGGATAACCCAAATGGACCTTCATCCTATTCCTAGCACTACATGGGAGACCGACAATAAGAGATAGATTAAGCAAATGGGGGATTATCACTGACAAACAGAGTGTATTGTGTGAAGAAAGAGAAGAGGACCACCAACACCTATTCTTACAATGTGTATATGCAAGGTAGGTGTGGGGCTGGATTTTGAAATGGCAAGGCCTGAAAAGGAGAGCACTAGGTCAGGAGCAGGATATGCAATGAGTAGCTAGATATTCCAAGGCCAATTCAGTAGCAGCTCACATATTCAGAGTAAGCCTAGCAAGTACTGTATACCATAGTTGGAATGAGAGGAATTCAAGAATCTTTGAGGGGAAGAAGAGAGAGGAAAGAAGGGTGGCAAAGCTGATCATCCAAGAAACGTTTTCCAAGTGCTACCAGAATACTAAATTGCAGGACAGATTGGAGAAGCTGAATCAATACCAGAGGAGATATAGGAGGTTAGGAGCATACTAGGAAAGATAGATTAGTAGTTAGCCTTTGCTGAGCATGTCCAGTAAGGGGCCTAGGGTCGCTTGTTTTTTAATATTCTCTTGAGCTGTATCTTCCTGTTTTGGCAATGAAATGAAGTTATTTACCAAAAAAAAAAAAAATGACTAGTAGCTATTTATGCCTAAAATTGTACGTCTAGGTTAAACAATTAATTATAATTGGGATCACAAGAAATACAGTAATTACAGAAAAGTATGTAAATATAATGAAAACAATAATAAATAGACAAGGCGAAATAAGCAAGAAAAGGTAGAGTAATTCTTAATCATTGGAAAAGCCGGATTCTGTGGTGAATCGCATGATGTACAAATACAATATAAGGAGGGGTATTTATAGTAGTGATACTCAGTCCTAAATAAGGTAAAATACAAAGAATAATAAGGCTATGGGCCTATAACTCAAGGCAGTGGTATATACTAAGTCCTAGCTAGAAGACTATTAACCTTAGACGAGGGATGCATACCCTACGTCCTATGGCCATGCCACCTAAACGGTCGTTGGCTTAAGGAGCGGGCATGTATCCTCTGCGCCCGGTGACTTGTAAGATAAGTCTAGTCTCGCCAGCTGGACTCTTATCCCTGTAATATTAGGTGGCGTATTTTTACCCACACCGTCAGTCCCCCCACTTGCTGAGTGCTGTTGCAAGCAATCAGGAAGTGAAAGAGGCATGGATGTGAAAAGATATCTCACTGACTCCTTGAGACTCGCAGTCTCTTTGACCAAGAATGATACTGATTTCTTCGAGAACTTCGCATGCTTCCCTCTGATTGGTTGATATTGATTCCATGCACCTTTTTAGGAACTGCCATTAACTGCTCTAAATTGTTTCATATCTCCAGCAATAACGATGCTTGACTGCTTCGTGCTCCATCATTATCCCTTTCTGGCTATAAATAATGGTCTTGTGACAATGGAACAACTACTAACTCCTCTTTAGAAAAATACTCCACTTTCTCAACAACTTCTTATGATAGTGAAGAACTTCTTTATCTTTCAAACATGTTCGCCTTCGATCCTGGATTGATATTCCCAGAGAACCTTCTTCGTTCCGAATTGATGTTGCATGAGGAAAGAGTAGGAGAAAAATCATCTATAGTCACCTTTCGTTCTTTCTTTATCAGCAAAGGAGTGAATAGAGTCCCCCGAGTCATGAGTTTGATCGGGGTTCTAACTTCGTCCTTCGGGATGTCTTCATTGCGCCATGTGCACTGATTATGATGTACTCATCTTCTAACATGACGGTTTCTGTGATATTCCTCTTGTCATGCGGGGTCAGGAGGCTTAACCCCATCATCTGCCATGGGACTTTTCCCCCCCAGCTTACTCTGTGTGTCCAGGCCACTCCTTCAATGGTACCGGGCTGGTGATCCAGTGCTCGGCTCTGTTTCAGCGCATGCAAGAGGATTTAGCTTCACACTGGCAGGTGGCTAAGGTGTCACTGAGCTTCGGATTCCTCCGTGGTTCATGGCTTTCACCTTGGTTATCTACTTCAGCTGAACCGCTATTGCAATGCTTCATCGGCCGTTGGCTGTGGGATACCCGAGGGAAGAGGTTCTTCCGTGGTAGGTTCCCAGCTCAAGCTTTTCCGTTCTCGGTTGACTTTTATTTGCGCTTGAAGATATGCAGGGTTGTGCACTCTGGTTTGACCAGTTGAGGTTGACTCAGATGGTCGAGCTTTCTTGCTAAGCTCCGCGGCAAGTCTTCAATTTTATCTTTAAGTTCAGTGGTCGAGATGGAGGAGGTTAGGGCTGTGCTCAGACGCTTCTGAGGACCCTTGCTTTGATCAAGCAGACGGACTTTGGTTGCACCATCGCCCGTGTGCCTTAAAGGAATGCTCAGGCTGACATATCTCGAGCTGCCAGAAGAAAAGAAGAACTCCAGACTGTTTACGGCTTGTAGCTACAATCCAGATAAAGGATTTTCAGCCGTGTTAATCATGAGGAGCCCTTTGTTTTTAGTTTTTCCTTTCCTTTTTTTCTACAATTTATTATGAACAAATATTGTATTCAGGAAGAATTAAATGTATATTATGAGCCTACAGACTATTTGTTATTAATGAAACGGTCGTCCATCAATAATTTTATGCGTACTTGTGTAATTACATGTTTTGTAATGTATTGTCAAGCAGTATGTTTTGTGCACCTAATGATTAGATGGATTCCGGTCATCCTGACTGTTCTAATTGTTTAAGAACGTTTATTAGTGAGCCTGCTTTGGGCAATTACGTCCGTTGTGCACTAATATTTGGCGGCTAGGTTGCATCTGTAGGAGATAGTTATTTGCGCCCACAATTGGACGACTTTAGCCCATGTGATAACAGGAACTTTTGCGTCCGACTTCGAACATCTCTGCTTTGTTACTCGAGTATTTAAGACTTTCTGGCACTACGTGAATAGGCGTCCCCGTCGGCGTGTAGGTGCAGTTGTTGAATTAACGAGTTCAACTTACAAATAATGCCTAGTGGCTGAGCTAGTGGTCTAGCTTTAAGCGAGTAGTGTACCCTACTTTTTGTAGCAAAAAGTGAGTGTATTACTTCAACTTAGGTATTGCCGGGGCTATGAATAGTTGGGCTGTAGATGGATTTGAATAAATAAAGAAAACTGACTTAGTAAAAATAGTAGTTTTATTGATAAAGGGGCGCTAGGCCTGAGATGCTGTGGGTGAAAATCCGTAACATGTTTGATGAGTATGAAAATATTGCAATCAAAGTTAAAAAGAACTTAAAACATATAAATAGATGCATTTAAGATACTTTATGCTCGGCCCTCGAAAGGTTCGGGGGCATGTGCTTGGGCTTCCCTGCTCGAGGGTGCTGAGCGTGAAGATGTTACCTCGAGGCCGCTGACAATCCGATGGTACAACTCTGTGCCAATCAGATAATAATGAACGGCTTGCTTTCGCAATTGTCTGCTTTCTAATTTGTCTTCAGGGAGGATTCGTTTTCTTAGGTAGTTGATCAGCGCGTGACGCTCCCCTGTGATGGATCCCGTGTCTAGAACTTCAAGGTTCATCAGGTCCATGGGGGTTATCTCAACCACTATCTGCTGGTTGTATGAGGAGGCTTCGCCTTCGCTCGAGCCTCCTTCTCGATAGGCAAACTCCCATGCCTGAAAATTTTTCAAAAGTGCTTTCATTCCCTGCTGCCGATCCATCGTGCAGATGCCTTCCATGGTAAAAACTTCCTTGGCATGATCGATGATCAGTTGGGAGCTGCTGAAGAGGATGACCTTCCTGGCCCCCAATATGTAGGCTAAGTCAAAAGTTTGAATTATGGCTTCATACTCTACCTTGTCGCTTTGAGCTCTGGCGGTCTTGCAAAATACCATCCCAGTGGGAGCCTGATCCGCAGATCGAGGTCAGCTTCTTTCTTTTTTAAATATACATTAACGCCCACCTCCCAACGCTCAGACTCAATTATTTCTTCATTTCTGATTGACTGCTCCGCCTTTGGCTTCTATTTCTCCACGAAGTCTGAGGTAAAACCTTCCAGCTCCAGTGGCTTGATAGCTGTACGGGGTTGGTAGATAATATCATACTCTCCCAATATCTTAACCTATTCTTCCATCTCCTCTGAGAGTTCGGGTTTAGATAGTACGATATGTACCGGTGTGTAGGAGACCATGCTGAATGTATGGTTAAGAAAATACGAGCACAACTCCTGGGTCACCATGATCACGGCCGCAATAAACTGAAAGAGTAAAGGCAAAAACCTATCTCGGCGCGAAGGTCTTTGGCTGGCGTGCTTCACGGGAAATTACCTCCCGTTCTCTTCTCGTACAAGTATTGCATTCCATGCTATTTATAAGATTGAGACATATAGTAACAAATGCTCACCTGGCTTTGGCTTGGTTATTACTGGAAGCTGTAGGAGATGCATATTTGTCTGAGCAATGGTTAGGTAACTCTGTATCAGCCATAGGGGCCCCTTGTCTCCGTAGCACCTCTGAGAGCCGTCATACCAATTATGTGGCTTTGGGGACTAGGTGATCCATAGCTGCCAATCGATCCCGTAGTTGACTGATCTCCTCTCTAACTTCTCATTCGATGGACTCAAACTCGATGGGCTCGTCTTCGGCCATATTTATTTTGGCTACTGGTCGTACATCAAGATCCTTGCCATAGGTAGGATGATACTCTCCAAGTGAAGACTGCTCACCCTGTAAGTCAACAATCCTATGCGAGGTCGGGTATTTCAAAACTTGATTAAGTGTTGAGGGTACTCCCTTGACATTGTGTATCCATGGCCGTCCCAAGATGACATCATATAGTAGACTGCAATTCAATACCAGAAAGTAGGTTATGCTCATCACGCCTGGTATATGAACCAGTAGAGCTAATTCCCTGACAGGCTCTTCTCGAGATCCATTAAAACTAATTATCTTTCGGGTGCTTGATGCTACTTGATGACATAAGCCAATATTTCGCAGTACCTCCCCCCGATAATGTTCACGCCACTCCTCATATCGATCATGGCTTGCTGGACGCGTAAGTCTGATATTTTCACAGGCACGATGATGTCTTCCTGATGTTCTGCCTCTTCTTCCAGACCAAACAAGATCGGACTGTTCAGTTCCTATAGCACCGTAGTCCCCTAGGCCGTGTTGGGCTCCATAGTTGCAAAGATTGCATTGATTGTCTTCCAGTTTTCAAAATCTAGTACTTTGGAATGTCGTGGTCCTTCTTCAATCAGATCTTTGAGGTGTCCTAGTTTCAGCAGATCCTCCATTTCATACATCAGAGCTTTATATTCGACTGTGGCGTGACCACCGCTGAGATGAAAGTCGCAATAGGGCGTTTGGTTCCTTCCCGTGGCTCATTTCACGGTAGGCGGCCATCGGACCCTTAGACCTAGTCTACCAAAGTGCTTGGCGACTAAGTCCACGGTGCTGACTTGCAAACAAAAATCCCTGAAGTTACGGGGTTCCGTCTGCTTCTCTTTGGATCCTGATTCTCGGGAGTTGTTCTGCCTTCTGTCTCCTGATTGGTTCTGAGCCTTTGGCTTCACCCTTCTTTCGTCCCCCTCCCCTTCTAGAGAAGGGCTCCCTAGTCTCTTCCTCCGCTCGACTTCAGGGTTATGAGAATTGTCTGGCTCCAAGCAAAGCTTTTCGGTATATCTTTAATGCAATGCGCTCCAAGTAGTCACTGAGTTCTGGATTAAACTCCACTGCAATTCCCTGGTGGCCAACGATCCCTTTGAATTCAAACTCTTACCGAAAACTACCACAACGATATTTTCAGAGACTGGAGGAAGCTCCATGCGTTCCTTCTAAAATCTGTCAAGGTAGTCCTTTCATCAGCTCGTTGTCCCGCTGACGTATCTCGAAGATATCTTCCATGCACTTCTCCCGCTTGGGGGCACCAGAATACGCTTTCATGAACAAGTCTTGCATCTGAGTGAATGACTCGATAGATTCCATTGGTAGCTGAGGTTGATCGCCTTCCCGATCACTGGCAACAAAGATCGACTCCTGAGAGGTATCTTTTGGCTGCTCAACGGGATTTTTAGGTTGTATGTTGGGATCACTGGGATCCTTCGCGGACTGGTTTACTACGTCTTTAGTGTTCCTTCGAGTGCTGCTAGCATCATCAGACATGATTGCGCCTGCTCCTTCGTAGAATACCTTTAATTTCCTAGGCCCCATGGGGGACGCTAATTGTTTATACCTAAAACTGTATGCCTAGGTTAAACAATTAATTATGGTTGGGGTCACAAGTAATACAGTAATTACGATGGAAAATTATGTAAATATAATGAAAACAATAATAAATAGGCAAGGCGAAATAAGCAAGAAAAGGTAGAGTAATTTTTATTCCTTGAGAATAGCCGGATTCTGTGGTGAATCGCATGATGTACAATATAATGTAAGGAGAGATATTTATAGTAGTGATACCCAGTCCTAAATAAAGTAAAATACAAAGACTAATAAGGCTCTGAGCCTATAACTCAAGGCAGTGGTATATACTAAACCTTAGCTAGGAGACTGTTTACCCTAGGCGGCGGGATGCATACCCTGCGTCCTATGGTTGTGCCGCCTAAACGGTCGTTGGCTTCAGGAGCGGGCATGTATCCTCTACGCCCAGTGACTTGTAAGATAAGTCTAGTCTCACCAGCTGGACTCGTATCACCGTAATAATAGGTGGCGTATTTTTGCCCACACAGTAGCTACCTCCTAATTAGCATCCAATTACTTTTTTATTTCTTAATTTTGTTACCCGATTACTATTTTAAGTAGAGAATTGATAATGTTTTCTTTTTTTCTTGAACACAACTTACTCTTTGAATGCAAGGATGCTAGCTATAAATTACATACGACAACCGTCGGTACCATTTTCCCTTTGACAATTGAAACAAACTGCAGCTACTTGTAACCCAAGATTATGTAGCTGTTGTAGTCACTGTGCTTCTCACTATCATATACACATTCCCATTGGCATCATGCTCTTTCATGTACAATTTAGAAGAACTTTTCTGGTTTCAACTTGTGATCCTCCCCTTAGGATTGACTAAAGCAAGTTCGCGACTTTAATACAATGAAATAGTGGTTTCTCTTAACACCATTGGACTAGCCATCCCTGCCATAGTTTTGACAACCATTTTTTTCAAGAATTCTGGTAAACAATGGTAGTTTGGCAGTCTTACCAACAAATCGTTTATGTTGGTGGTTTATACAGGTCATTAGGTACAGTACTCAGGCTGCGACTCTTGCAGAGATTTTTTATGTACTGCATATTTCGTGAAAGTTTCAAACGGTGCTCCGTGTTTAGAATATTGGATCATTTCTATTTAATTGTTGGTCTTCTAGTAAAATTACTATGCTTTGATTTTGTGTGTAAGACTCAGTGAGACTCATGGACAGACATCGAAGAACATAAGCTTCAGCGCATGTGGAAAGCTGTTAGAGTAAGGATTTAAAGTGTTTTATTTTTTATCAAGTAAGGTAGCTTTGCTGCTAGCCATTGTGCAGTGATAAACAAGTGATCTACTCTCTCACTATCTAGTTCGCACATGTAGCATCTGTCGCATAGCATTCTTAATTTGTGATGGTTCTATTGCCTCTACTCCTTCATTCTTTAGGATCTGTTTTCTGTACATTAATCAAGCCAGAACATAGTTTGCTTCTATGTCCGGTGGATTAGTGAGTTGAACATTGTTTGTTTATATGGTAGCAATTAATAAAATTGAGTTCTTAAATGTTGGCATTATGGTATGTTCTGGATCTATAAATTGCACTACTATGTGGAGAAAGTTTCTTTTTCTAGCACCTCTGGTTGGTTTGAGGAACTGCTGATTCTGGCTATGAAATTGCATCTGAAATATTGTGCCAATTCATACTTCATTCTATGACCCTGAGATATCTTTTACAAGTAAATTATGTCAAAATGTTTAACCTTTTCACCTCTTGAAAAAATTGTTTAGTTCCAGAGTGACGAATATGGAGATGTGATATTAAAAATTTCCTGCTAACTATGATGCTAAACTGCATTTGCATGAAGTTGAACATATCAAAATAATTTAAAATCTGTAATCCATTTATTTAGCTCAATTTGATCTGAACTGTCCATTCGGCTCATTTGAAAAAACCTATTTTCTACTTTCTTAAATCTTTGATATTGATAAACATCCACACCTACTTCTCTGTCATCTTTCCCTTGGTTTCTACAATAGTATTAGTATGTGCATGACAGTGATTTTGAACTAGCTGGCAGAATGATTTATATCACTTACGAGTTTGCCAAAGAGAAGAAAACGCCAAGAAAAACCAGCAAAACTATATGATATACTAGTAGTTTACCGTTATAATTCATAGCTGGATGACCTTCAAATAACTAGGTGGCAGGGACTATAAAGTTTCAGCCAACTTGGAAACTACCTTTTGTCCTCATATTAGCTTTCAACAGAGAAGACTAGATTAATTGTTTTAGATTTCTTTGTTTTACCTTATAAAATGAATAAGAAAAGTTATTTTAGATACTGCATTCAATCTCCAGCTATTTTCTACCTATTTTTACTGGAACCATTTTCTCCTTTCTCAGATTCACATTTCATTTCCTATTCTTAAAAAAACTGAAAGGTTCATTCATAGTATAAACATCTTTAGCCGCAAAAGTCCTCAGATACTTTATTAAAAATATGAAATACTCTCTCGAGGAGCCCTTTTTTTTTCATTAAATGATGGCAAAATATGATCACATCAGATTGCCTTGAACATCATTTTATTAAGTTGTGCGCGATTCCTTTTTCTTGTCATGATTATTTCACTACTATGTTGTTAACGCAGGAAGCAAGTACAAGAAACTCGGTTAATAGGTCTAAATTAACAATGCCTCATCGTATAGGTAGCAATCCTATTAGAGAGATTATTTATGAAAAGGTAAGTAAGTAAATCGTTCAACTTTACGAGGAAACCTCCTCTTTGTGCAAAAGATTTGTGTGACTTGTTTTTTCAAATGTGAAGGGAGGCAAAGATGGTAAGCCACCAGACATGGCAACTATTTTCTTTGAGACTCGTAAGGACAACAACCTTGTCAAACCTGAAACCAATGAGAAATATATATGTTTAGTGACGAATTTTATTCGACATTTGTACTTTTATTTAGTGGATAATTTCTTTTAACAATTCTTGTATTTTATAGGCTGAAATAAAAAAAATGATAGAATCTGAGCCGTCCCTTACACATATTGAGGTAGTCCAAAGATGTTTTGCACCTCAATGCAAGAGTCATGCAATTGGATTGGGGGCGGGATAACCGGTAAGGAGTTGAAATGCGGTAACTCATCAAATGCTGCATTGTTGGATGAGCTGAAAGCAACTTGAAAAGAAAAAGAATCACTACAAAAGTGCATGGATGATGTGGAGAGTAGATTTGATTGGATTGAAAGTCTACTGTTTGATCAATCTTCATCACCACCATCTTCGAGTGAACACTAAATTAAATTATTTAACAGGTTAGTAAATTTTTTATCAACTATGAAACTTATACTGAAGCTGGTGTTGTTGCAAAATATTTTATAAGCTTCATTTTATTCGTGTATGTAAAGGTTGAAAGACTAATAGTAGTATTTCTTCTTTATGTGAGGATAGAGAATATTTAATTCCTACCCGAGTCGTCTGCGTTAAATAGTCACTCGGGACATTTAATACTTCTGCCGCTAGATTCATACACAACAAATGACCATTGATCGAGTAAAGACAACATAACGCACACACAAAGGACAACAAATTGAGAAACTTAAATCCCTACTAGCTGCAACAACATCATCCAACTAATGTAACATTTTACTACATCAGAAACTACATAGTTTACCTGAATAGCTGGCTAAGAACTATGTAACAAAATGTACAGCAAACTGAGAAATACAATAGGTCTAATAAGCAATAGTTTTGGTAACAATAACTCATCTGTTGAGGTGGAAGCTGTAGCTGTCACCTAGAAGCTTACTTTTTGATTTATACACACCATTTATTCTTATGCAATCTATCTATACATTTCTTTTAGTCATACAAATTCAACCACCAGCTAAATTCAGTTTCAGCTTTGGTACTAGTGTCTTTGCCAAAGAATAAGAAAACTAGAACTATACATATATGGGTGGTCAAAAACTATTTCTGTAGCTTTACATTGTCTTCTTATGAAAGTAGTCTTCTCCATTCGATCCAAATACAACAGCCTCTGACCATATTCAGCAGGTTCTCCGTACTCGTGAACACCAGTTAGGTGTGGTCTTTCATTTGGTTTTATGTTCACCTTACAGACTGTGTATATGGCCTATTTGAAAATTCTTATTTCTGATATTAGGAGCAACTGTTAATCCAAAATAAATGTGAAAGGCCAATAATGTGCATAACAAGGCAAAGACAAGCTTAGATTGGACTTTACATCATTTTATGGCTCAACTATAAGATGCACACATGTACAATCCGAAAGATTTGTTTGCTGTCAGTAGCTTGATGTCATTTAATCAAAAAGTATTGTGTTCCAATTGATACCTTCTTAGAAAATATTTTCTCAGCTAAAAAAAAAAGTAACTTTACATCATCTTATGCGTTAATTATCACCTTGCAACTTGACTATATGTTGCTGCCAGTGTTTATGAGTGAGCGATGCCTGCTAATTCATAATAACAAATTTTCATCTCCTAAAACTTATTTGTTGAACTTGAATGGTGATATATTTGATTAGATCCTGTCATATTTCTTCCTATGTGATTGGATATACTCGATAGGCATTGTAAGCCAAACATGACTACTGACTGCTTGGTTAAAGCACAAGCTCGTGCTATCTGCATCATTCCTATATCCTTTAAACTGATATTGGATGGGTGCTTTCACCATGTTTTTGAGGCTACTATTGTGCTAGTGGAGTGCGTGAATATGAGCCTCTGTTGATGATGAAAGGCACAAATAATATGAGGCTATAAGCTGGAAATGAAAAAAAAAATCTAATATAATACCATCCCAGCGTGCCAGAGTCCTTCAGGAGTGATAAGATTGCTTAGTGTATATTTGCGGACCTCGTTTCAATAGCATATTTGTTTTTAAACGCCAAGATTCACATGTCTAAAAATAGGGCCTTGCTAAATTCTTGACTCTTGGTACTTTATCCCCTGCTCTCTTTTCTCACAAGATTTCAGTAAACTATTTCCAATAAGTATGTTATTTTTCCTTTTTAACAAAGTAGCTAATAGAAGTTATGTCACTAAACTAGCTAGAACGTATTCATTTTTACAGATGAAGAATTGAAATGTTGAACAAATGTGTCCTCAAAGAAAGTGCAGAGAAAGCTGAAGTAGAAGATGTTTTTGGATTTCTTAGGGGGTGTCGTTTATACATAGGCTACAAATTTTCTGTTTTTATGAGTCATAACATCCTACAATTTGAATGGGTATATTATTTTAGTGATGTGATATTTTATTTCTTAGTAATTAACAGTGAAATTATATATTTATTGATTATTTATTATATTTTTGAATGTGCTTATATACGTGTGAAAACATAAAAAATAATGATTATATTGGATAATTACATGAAAAAAATATAAATGTATATGAATGTATATTATTAAAATTTCAAATTAGCGAAGGAAAATGCGGTCGTTAAATTTTCATTTCGTTTATAGTGACATACAATTAGCGACAGGAATTTCGGTCGAAATAATCACAAACGACCAAATTTATTGTTGCCATTTAATGAGCATTAACGACTGAATTTATTATTAGCGAAGGGGAATTTTCGATCGTTAAAATGAAAACAACGACCGAATATTGTACGGTTGTAAAAGAGTGTTTAGCGACCGGATCCAAATCCAGTTGTTGAACTTTTAACGTGAGAGTCTATAACGACTGGTGACGACCTGGTTTTATATGGTCGTTATTGGCATATAGCGACCAAATTTACACTTTTAACGACCAAATTTCCCCTCGTTAAAGGCCGTTCTTCTTGTAGTGCACCAAGAAGTATTCTAAGCTTTCCATCATGATGGAAAAAAAGACTCGAATAGGAGGTTCGAGGAATGATATTGTGTTCAGTGATGATGACTTTGACGAGATGATGTTTCCCCATCACGATGCATTGGTTATCCTGTTGAGGATCAACGACTCTGACATCAAACGAGTCTTGATCGACCCCGTGAGCTATGTGAATATCATCAGCTACAAGGCAGTGAAGAAAATGTGGTTGAAAGACATCATCGTCCCGAAGGCAATCATATTAACTGGTTTCAATAGCTCCACCGAAAAGACATTGGGTGAGATCACTCTCACTATATATGCGGAGAAAGTTAACAGAGAAATGGTGTTTCAAGTGATGCCTGAGGATATGGTCTATAATGTTATCCTCGTAAGACCTTGGATACACGCGATGGAGGTTGTACCCTCCACTCTACATCAAGTCATCAAATTCCCTACTTCATGAGTTGTTCGTTCAATTCAGGGTGAACAACGAATAACTAGGGAATGCTATTCAGTCGCCATGAAGAGTGGAGTCATCCCGAGTGGACCTTCTAAATAGCAACCAATGTGCCTGGGGTCTGAAGAAGGAGGGGGTTCGGTACTTGAAATGGACCCCAAGAAGGAGGTGATTGATATGATCCCGACATGTATTTAAGAGCCTCGGAAATAAAAAGCCGTAGATTCAACTATCGAAGAGTTTGAATCATTTATACTGTCAAAAGAGTTTCCAGAGAGGAAAGTGTTTGTTGGCTTGGAGTTTGACCCGGAGTAAAAAAAAGCGCTTGTTGCATTGTTAAAGTCCAACGATGATTTCTTTACTTAGTCCCATGCCGATATGGTTGGGCTCGACCGGCAGATTATGATACATAAGCTTAACGTGGATCCTCGCCACACTTCGGTGAAGCGAAAGAAAAGGCCACACGCTGGCATTAGAAGAAATATAATCGAGGATGAGATGAGTAAGCTACTTGACAACGGCTTCGTACAAGAAGTCAAGTATCCCGAATGGCTGGCCATTGTGGTGGTCGTGCCAAAAAAGAATGAAAAATGGAGAATGTGTGTGGACTATACAAATTTAAGCAAGGCTTGCTCCAAGGATTCATATTCGTTACCACAAATAGACAGGTTGATAGACTCCACGGCTGGACACAAACTATTAACCTTTGTATATGCTTACTCGGGGTATAATCAAATTTTGATGGTCCCGAAGGATGAAGAGAAGACTTCATTCATCACCGACCGAGGCGCATATTGCTACAAGGTGATGCCTTTCAGCCTTAAATACGTCGGGGCAATGTATCAAAGGTTAGTGGGCAGCATGTTCAAGGATTACGTCGGAAAAAATAGTGCAGCGTATCTTGTTCCCTCTGATGCAGATACTACTTGACGTCTCAGAGACAGTGCATTCCAATCTTATAAGTAAGTTTCTCAAATGCTGAGGTTGACTTTTACCTTGCATGATGTTTCCCATATGCTTCTGTCGTGAGGATGTGTGCTTACACTTATATCCTTCGGCTCTCGTGGGACTTGATTTACAGTTCTAGGGCTATAAGTCGAGTCTTCATCTTCAAGGGGTGAAATGTCTCTATAAATCGAGCGCCATTCTGTAGGCTACCATTAACGGTGTACGCCCGTTGGCAGCGGAGTCGCGATGGGCATGGGAGGAGAGCATGTAGAGACCTGAATCATATGAGCCTTAGTGGACCAAGCAGGAGAGCAACTTTGGGCTCGAGTTCGTTGCTGATTAGGTTGAGAGTTGTCGTTGGACAAGATGACATTGGCTAGGGAAGCCAATATGCGGAGATTCTTCGAAAGATCTGGTCGGTGAGGAGAGTCATATACCCAACGTTGCTGCCAAGGAAGGAAACCTTGTTCCTTTAGTAGGAGTAAGGGAATTCTTAGCAAATGATGGGCACAAGTTGTCTCCCTAACTCATACTCAGTCCCCCGAGTTTGCATGTTTTAACTGTTGCATTTGGCTAAGATAGTCCCTGTGAAACTTTTTGTACCTGATTCTCGTGGAGAGTGTCTTCGTGTTCGTTGAGAACATCTTTGGTCTCGCGGAGAGCGTACTTGTATTTGTCCATCGAGGATATTATTGCGCCCGCAGGGGACGTGTTCTTTCATCTATTGAAGACGTACTTCACTCCTGTTGAAGACGTCTTTTTCTGTATGAAGAAGACGTAATTTGCACCTGTAGAAAGGCTGTTTGTGTTGGAGAATACGTGATTTGCACTCGTAGAAAGGTGGCTGACTGCGCCAGTGGGTGACGGCTTAATTGCGCCAGTGGGTGGCAGCTTAATTGCGTTAGTAGATGATGGCTTGACTTGTCTGTTGAAGACGTATGGGCGGTTGCAAGAAGCGGCTTTTGATATTAATAAAAATGGACGTTCACCAATATTTTATGTGTACTTGTGTAGTTACTTGTAGTGTAGTTAAGCAGCATGTTTTGGGTGCTTTACTGGGCGTGTGTCTTTTAAAGATGACTGTGTGCACTGTTGGGCGCTTCATTTGCATCAATAAATGAAGGCTTTATATTGCATTTGCGATAGACGACTTTTAGGGTAAGGCCCGCACCCACAAGGGATGTCTTTAGCCCGTTGTATGTAATGGGGCATTTTTGCGTTCAAGCTAGAAGGTCTGCACTTGTTCACTCGAGTGTTTTAAGATTTTAATGGTACTATGCGGACGGGCATCCCCATCGACATGTTGGTGCAATTTGTTGAATTGACTATTTCAACTTACGAATAATGCCTGGTGGCTGAACTAGAAGTGATCTAGCTTTAAGCGAGTAGTGTACTCTACTTTTGTTGTAAAAAAGTGAGTGTATTACATAAACTTAAGTTGTCCCGGGGCTATGAATATTTAGATCGTAGATGGATCTGATTATAAAACTGACTAAGTAGAATAGCAGTTTTTACTGAATTGACAATTTTAGTGAATTGACAAAACAATCTTTGGACGCTATATCCGAGAAGTGGGACGTTCGGTTCTAGATTGCGTTGAGGGATGAGATGCCCTGCATTGCGCTAATTATCTGGTTTATCCAGCATATTTGGGCCTATTAGGCCTAAACTTTAGACAATCTATGGTTGTCTTGTTTGAAGAAGCTGCCTGCCCGTTCACCAGTGGGTGGTAGGGCGTTGAGGTTATCTTTTCGATCTTCCGGTTGGTTAGGAATTCCATGAATTTTGCTTCCAAGAATTGAGACCCTTGCACGAACTCTGGTTAGCTCTATTGTTATAATATAACTTCTTTTGTCGTAGGGGTTGACCTGTAGTGTCGGAGCTGTAGGTCAAACCTTTGACTTTGAAGAGAGATGGTGCATCTTCATGAATAGAATGTCATTCTACGGTTCATTTCTGACAACTTGCGTCCATTGGCCATGGAGATGATGAGGGCTAAGCGAGCCGAACTTAGGGTCTTATCGTAGCACATACGCGATGAAGGTTAAGGGAGCCGAGCTGATTCATGTGCTTGATGTGTCCCTTTAGGAGATAAACATTGCAGAAGCAATAGATGGGGTTGCTAGCTGAGCTTCGGCCGGCTAATGAGCGGCTTGAGGAGGTGAACAACCAATCTTAGGGTACAATTGTACTAGTGGCGAACCTCAGTCCAGGTTTTAGCCAAGTTCTTCTTTAGTAGATGTCGGATCCAAAAGAAAAAAGAGGACACTGGGTCTGTAAGCGAATATAAATAAACTACTCCAAAAGAAACTACATGAGGGACATCATGTCCGAAATTATTGGTTATCCAATCTCCTCCCCCCAACATTCGGGTCAGTTGGATAGTGAATCGGATGGGTTTGGCTCTGAGGCTTAGGGGTATTTGACTATCGCTGCTGAGTTTTCTCTTAGATGAGGGTTGTGGATGATGCTTGTTGTCCAGTGCACTTACAGAATTTGTTGCAGCTCACGCACGACCGTCGCACCTCGAGGGTTCAAGCTCTTGCCGAAAGCTAACATTGCAGTGTTGTCGGGTATCGGAGGAAGTTCCAGACATTCCCTCTGAAACCTCTCCAAGTAGTCCTTCAACAATTCTTCTTTGTATTGGTGGATCTCGAAGATGTCTTCCATTCGTTTCTCTCGCCTGTGGGCACTAGAGTGCGCTTTCTTGAAGAGATCTTGCATATGAGTGAAAGATTCAATCGACCCCAATGGTAGATGGGTGTACCATGCGAAGGCGCCTTTGGTCAAGGTTGAGCTAAAGCTTTTCATCAGAGCGGATTGAGTTTCTTCTTTTGTGATCTCATTACTCTTAATTGGCGTGTAGTAGGCAGTGATGTGCTCGTCCTGTCCAATGGTTTCATCATACTTAAGGTTATCTGGCAGGCAGAAGTGCGTGGGTACCTAGACTAGTGCAGCACTCGCTTTGTGGCATGTTTGCTCATCTATGACGGTAAGTTGGGGTGGAGCACCCGTCATGTTACTGATTCGATCATGCATGACTTTCAGCTCTTTCAGGATGTTCTATATGACAGGTGTTCTTTTAATACCTCAATTGCTAGCCGATATAGAGCTTCTGGGGGCGGTCTCCATATCAATCCTTCAGCTTGGATGGGAGGCTGGTGATTCATTCATGGGCGGGGATCTTTGCGGGGACATTGGCCTCTGGAACGAACCAGCGAAGATTGCTCTTAGTTTTTCGGCCAGAGTTTCGACCATGGTGGCAGAGTTATGAGCCGTCTGCTCCTCCTACACTTTCAAGAATTTGGTGAGAACATCTTTTAAGCTTGTTGCTGGCCATGGTGGGGCTTCCATGCAGTAGATCATCAAGATCGCTTTCAACAGGGAATGGTCCTTTGGACGTATCTTTCTCCTAACTGTTGGGATCGCTGGGATCCTTTTGAGGCATTGTCAACTGCATGAGTTGTGCCGTGTGGGGGATACAAAAACTATATGTCGTGGGCCTGTTTACTTAAAGCAGTGATACAAATTAACCCTAAATATGAGACTGTAAACCCTAAGACGACGGGATGTACGCCTTGCGTCCCAAGGCCTGTGCCTACTAAGTTGTCGTGACTTATGGAGCATGCGTGTATCCTCTACGCCTGGTGACTTGTAGGCTAAGTCTAGCCTTCTCTAGCTGGACTCATACCCCCGTAATCATAGGTGGCGGATTTTTAGGGGATTGCTGTCGGGCGCGGATTCTCGGAGGGATGTTGGCCTCGGTATCGAATCAGAGAGTAGTGCTTCCTGATGCCTTGTCATAGTTTCAGCCATGTTGGTAGAGTTATGAGCCACTTGTCCTTAACGAAAGGTGTTTTTGACTGTTTATCAAGATCGCTGGAATCCTTGGAGATATTGTCGACCGCGATGACGGTGCTTTTCCGGACATCGTCGTTGTCATTCGACATGGTCGCACTTTTCCTTCGTAAACACCTACAATTGCCCCACGGTAGGCGTCGAACTGTTAAGGCCTAAATTTGGTCATTTAGGTAAATCAATTAAATTTGTTAGAGGGTCACAAACAATATAATAAATACGCAGCTACAGTAAGTAAACTGAGAGAAAAGTAATAGATAAGAAAGTAAAGAGATTTATTCCCTGAGAATAGCCGGATTTAGTGTGAATTACTTGATGCCGAATATAAAGGGAGAGAATTTTTGCAGAATCCGTGAATATTAGAGAGAGAAGAATAGGATTCTTATCGAATTCCAAGGTGGGAATTACAATGGGGAGAATTGGGTACTTAAAGGCTAAACTTTACCGAAATCCAAACCTTAATAGAATTCACTAGTTCATAACATCCTTATTCTAGAACCAAGCTCACCTTCAACTATTTTCTTGAATTCCATAAACTTGTTAAAGACTTCTGACTTATATTTCACAAGATAAACCCACGGTATCTAGTAAAGTCATCAATGAAAATTAGCATATACAATTTGTTTTGATCTTCCATGGCCAATTTAGGAGAATTACAGGCGATTTAGGATAGGGTGAATTTAGGAGAATTATAGGTGATTTGTTTTGATCTTTCATGGCCAATGTGGGCACTGGGCAGCCCCCTGGGGTTGTCCAGTCCCCTACTACAACTATACAACCTGCCCTACCCATCCCACCACCTAAACTTATGTATCTAAACTAAAACCTAATGCAGAACCTTTCATCATGCCTCCTCTACCTCCTCCAACAGTTGACTATCTTCTTGGACAGCCATAGTTTGTTTGGGCAGATACTGATATTGATAACATGGTCATTCATGAATAACTTCAGTATGCGGTAGTTGGGAAATTTTCATATGAAATGCCAGATTTTCATGAATTGCCTAAGCAAGTACCATTGCAGTGTGACATTAAAGGGGAGCGTTCTATTGGATTTTTCGAATCTAGAAACTTTTTAATTAGTCTATCATTGCTTGATGATTTTCTTCATTTGTTATCAAGGCCTGCCTTCTATCTTAAGGTTGGATACAATTACTATCAAATGAGGGGATTAAAGTATGATGTTTGGTTTAATCCAAGGGAGGAAACACAAATTGCTGTGGCCTGGATCTTTGTTAAGGAGGCTATTTTTGCATTAGCTACAATTGTGGGAAAGCCTTTACAACTTGATGCTGCCACAAAAGCAAAAACTAGACCTACTCGCGCTAAGGTGAAAGTTGAAGTTGATTTGGTTGCACCCCATCCACAGCGTGTACACATCAGAATTAAGAATTCAAAGACGGGTGAAACAAGATTTAAATAGATCAAAATTAAGTACAATTACATTCCTAAATATTGTAAGGAGTGTAGGTTGCAAAGGCATTGTGAAGAGGAATGTTACGTTCTTCATCCTGAATTGGTACCGAAGAAAGATGTTATTAAAGATGAGGATATTGTTTCAAAGGACGAACCTGTTATAGATGCTCCTTTCAAGGTGTTGCAAAGTGGGAAAGTTGTGGGCAATTTGAATAATGGGGAAGGGGCTGTGGTTCCTGATCAAGTTCAAGGGCGACAAAAAAAGAAGATTAAGAAATTCATTCATCCGAATAGGTATCCCAATGCTTGGTCTAAGGTTGAGAACAAAAAAAAAACAACGAAAGGTTGACGTTACTCATGGTAATCAAGGAGAAATAGTTGTAACAACGAATGCTTTTGCATTATTAGAGAATGATGAAGACGGGCAAGAGCATATTCAACATGTTGAAAAGGAGAAAGAGCGTGAGAAATCACATGATAAAGGTGATAGTTTGGTTAATGAGGTTGTACGTTCTAATGTGCAGAATTTTAATGATGTGGATAAGGTTGTCAATTCTATTGAATTACCCTCAGCTCCTAGTCAATTGAGGAAAGAAAAGGCAGCTAATTTAATGACCAAAGGAAGGAGGGAAGCTGTAATTAATGTACATAATCATTCAACTACTAGTCCTAAGAAACCTGGGACAAGGGAATGGGCTGCAAACGTATATAAGGATCACCCAAAAAATACGAAAGTTGTGGTTTCAATTGTTTCTGGCAAAAATCTGGACAATATTAATACGCCAAAAAATCCTCTTTAATTAATGATGTGGTTGATGTGGGTTTAGAAAGTGTGGAGTCTTTAAATGCAGCATGCAATAATATGGAGAAGGACACATGTAATAATGCTCAGGCAGTCTTAAATGCAACGACAATTAATGTCGCCAACCAACAGGTGCAGCGCCTTGAAGCTGAAAGTTTGATACCCATTGAATATCTAGTTGATAAGAATCACAATTTAATTACACAACTAGAGTCAACAGATATTAATGATGAAGTTGAGGGGAGGGACAATTTTAATGTTGCAGACCATGCATCGGTGCCTTTAACAACTCCAAGTGTAAATTCTTTCAATGGGCAAGCTGGGAACCTGAAGGGCAGTCATGGCAAGGGCTTAATTCTTAATGACAATGCTTTGAGGGAACTGGAACTTGTGAACCCCATAGCTTTCTCATTAATTCAACAAGCTTTGGGTTTAATTTCCAATTCAAACAAGGAATTAAATATGTTTGTCCCTGCAGATTTAGGAAAGACGTCAGTCACTGTCCAATTAAGTTCTATTCCAGCAGATGTGGGAAACCTTTCTAAGGCCAAAAACAACTCCCTTGATTGCATATTAAACACTGCTTCAAGTCCATTCCTTCAAAGCCTTCAAAAGATGATATTGTGCAGGACTCTACTCCAGGTTTTGAATCAACTATGCAGTGAGAGAATGATATGATTGATACACCTGATGCTACATCTACGCAAGGAGATGATGAGGATGCAGTACTTATAGAAAACATGTCTTTTCTGCCCAGGATTAAAGATACAATGCGATAGGAAGGAATTCAACTTAATGATGGCCTATTGAGTTTTGATAGATTTGAGGTAGAGGAACATGATGAAGATTCTATGTCCCATAATTTTGAACAGGTGGCTCGGAAAGATGATTTGTCTCCTAGGAGTATCAAGTCTCCAAAATTGGTTCCTCCAGCACCATTGCAAAAACCTGAGCCGCCAAAGCAGCAGAAGAGACAAAAGAAAAATTACAATCAGGATCAAAATAAAATGCAATCGTTGAGGTCTGCCTCAACAAAGAAGAATTAATTGATGGATAAGTTTCTTATTTAAGATCAGGTCAGTTGACACTCAAGAAGCCTTTGATATGGTGATTATTTTAAATCAAAGGAAGCATTTTCAATTCATAGGGCTCATGGAGCCTTTCTAGGATGTTATTATCATTGAAAGTTATAGAAGGAGGCTGGGCATTGATCAGTACTTGATATTTCCAAGACACATCACTACTGAAGGACCAGTTCCTTCTATGTGTTCCTTTGCTAATTAAGTGCGGAATATATAAAAGTAAGTAAATGAACACAGATTTTAGCGTGGAAAACCCCCTTTGACTTGGGAAAAAAATCACGACCTACTCTCTCAAGTAGGATTTCAACTTCACTATTTGAAAGATTCACTTGGTTACATGACTTCCTTCTTACTAACCTAGGACTAACTCTAATTCTATAGTGACCCCTTTCATAATCAGTGAAGTTTCTCCAAGTGCAGGACTTGAATGATGTGTACTCTTACAAAGCTTCTATGAAAGTAAATAACACAACTCGATAGATCCTACTACAGATGAACTAAGACTGAGAACAATATAAACTCAATCCTAAGGAACAGGTTCTTCACTTAGTTCCCTGTAGCTAGACGACTGCTCAAATACAATTTAGAATGACTTCTATGCTACTGCTCTAAAGTCTCTGTATTCATGCGTGTCTTCAACAGCTGAAATACTTCACAATTTATAGACTTGGAATCTTGAGAAGTTGTCACGACCCAACTTAGGGCCGCGACGGATGACCAACACTAAGTGTCGATCATCACTAATCCTACTGATAATATGCTAACCATTATAACTGATAAACAGAATAAGCATAAACCTAGCTGATAAGGAGTATGCAATGCAAATAGCTGACAAGGCTAACATAAGCTGATATAAATAACATACTGACTGCACCACACAGGGACATATCTACAGGCCTTTAAGAGTGATGAACTGAATATACAAAAGGACGAGATAAGGCCCCGCCATACCCAAGCTGGCTGACTGTACACATACCAAAAGATAAGTAACTCCGGGAGTAAGCGGAGTGACTCCAGTAGCTGATAGATGGCCTACTAACATGGTCCAAGCATTGATCTATCCGCACCTGCACGGCATGAAACGCAGCGCCCCAGAAAAGGGCGTGAGTACGATATGTACCAAGTATGTAAGGCATGAGCATATAATATGTCATAGCTGAATGAAACTGTAGGCTGGAATATAAATATGTAAACATGAGCTGGAGCATAGCAATATAGCTGGAAATCTGAAGAACGTACTAAACATGATATGAATATAAGCTGAAGTCTAGCTGAATCTGAACCTGAAGACTGAGCTGAACTATACTGATAAATAACTGTAATATGACTGATAGCTGGTTACTAGAAACTGGAACTGATAACTGTCAACTGATACTGACGCTAAGAACTGGTGGCTGATAACTGAGAACTGATAACTGTCAACTGATACTGACGCTAAGAACTCGTGGCTGATAACTGAGAACTGATAACTGTCAACTGATACTGACGCTAAGAACTGGTGGCTGATAACTGAGAACTGATAATTGTCAACTGATACTGACGCTAAAGCTGAACTGTTATCTGAACTGGTACCTGTCTGGTGTTATGGGCTATATCCCCCCAAATCAGGTAACTGAACATCTGAACTAGTACCTGTCTGGCGTTATGGGCTGTATCCCCCCAAATCAGGTACTGAAAACCGGAACTAGCCTCATGTATAATCATGCAATGCATATTGTGGCTATATACGCATATATAACAAACCTTGTGGGTGTTATGGGCTATATCCCCCCCAGCCAGTAATATCTAGTCTCTCTGGTCAGAGTGTGTGAATGACACCTGGTCACACTAGGTATTTCAACTCCCGCCTGAACCAGAGGGGCTGTATCCCCAGACGGGTAGTATCACACGCGACCGGACTGTGTGTCCAATGTCCAGCCTCTATGGGGGACTCCAAATCACACATAACATGATCACAATATAAGCATAAGCATGTATGAGGCATAACACATGTGGCGACAATATATATGGACTCAAAGGAATGATAAGAAAACTCTGGATGGAATTGTAGACACAACCTGAAACTTAGAACTTGTCTAACTCTTTGATTTTTATAAAAATTTCGGCAGAGTTTCCACTGAAACTGGATGATACGCAAAAATAGAACCAGCACTATACTATACACGGGAATGGATACCCGGATAAACTGATAACATAAACAAATTAACTGGATAACAAGATGAGAGTGGCGTAACATTTCCACGGATGTACAGAATTTCTAGACAGTACTAGCGTCCTGTATTGCATCATAGTTTTGAGGGTGCAAATAAAAGTTATAGACCTCATGGTCTTCATGAAAGTTGTAGATATATGTATTAGAATTCTGGAGATTCTTAAATCATCTTAATATGAATTTTGTATAAGGAGTTATGATCAATATACTAACAACTGTCCAAAGTTCAAAACAATTTTCCAGATTTTGAAACGTTTTGCCTTTCTGATTTGGACGTCTTTCACCTTGGATTTTAGTACCAAATTAAGTATATACAAGGTTTTCTTGGTACCATACAAGTTTCTCACAAGAAAAACTAAGTTTAAAACTAATAAAAGCTTCAAAATCTAAAAGATACATGCCTTGCCAAAAGAAAGGTTTAGCCTTACATACCTTTGATGTTTCTAGCTTCTAAACTTCGTTTCTTTTGAATTCCACACCTTCTAAAGCTTAAACAAGCTATAAAATAGAATTTAGATACTTTACTTAGCTATGAAGTAATTCTAAAACTCAAACTATAGACGAAATTGCAGGTAGCATAATGTTACCCTAATCGCGTAGAGCGTTTTGACGCAATCCATCTTCCGTTTCGTGTCAAAATTGATGTTCTATCTTCAAAATTATAAAAAAATGGATTCAAACTGAAAAAGCTCTGTTTATATCATGGTTTTACTGGAAATGTCGAGAGAGAGAGAGAAATTTCTCTTTTACAATAAAAACATTTCATTTCTAGCCCTCTTTTGCGCTTATGTCCCTTTTTCTGGTCTAATTTCTGACACTCATATCTTTTTATCTATAAGTTATATGAGCAAACCGTTAAAAGTGTTGGAAACTACACTCTAAGACCTTCAATTTGGTATATGATATGTCCCCAAAAGACTTCATATAACACATGAAATTAATTGCTGAAAAAGCTCCGTTACAAGGCAATTCCTTAGTCGGTTTTTCCGCAACTTAAATCTGATTTTTCGCGAACTTTATATTCAACATATAAACATCATATATGGTCATATTATTACTTTAAACTCACTTAAATCATTCTTAACATGATATTATAATGATATACGTCAATTTAGACGTACGGGGTGTAACAATATTCCCCCGTTAGGAACATTCGTCCTCGAATGTTAAATGAAGTATGTAGAAGCATTAAGCAACGATCTGTTACATACTCGAAGTAATGAAGAGATGTGTATATTTTGCCCTCATGTCATTTTCAGCTTCCCAAGTTATTTCTTCTATATTATTGCTTTGATATAGCATCTTAACTAAAGGAATGCCTTTCGTCCTTACTCGACGAATCTGCCTCTTTAAATTGCAACTGGCACCTCCTTATTAGTCAACTGTTCTGTAATCTGTACATCCTCTACTGGTACAACTCTAGAAGGATCTCTGACACATTTTTTTGAGCATGGAAACATGGAATACTGGATGTACCTCCTGAAGGTCTGCTTGAAGGTCTAACTCGTAGGCTACACGCCCAACTCGCCTGATAATCTGATATGGACTAATAAATCTAGGGCTAAGCTTTCCCTTCTTTCCAAATCTCATAACGCCTTTCATAGGTGATACTTTTAGGAATACCTAATCGCCAATATGAAATTCAAAATCTCAATGTCGATTATCTGCATAGGACTTCTGTCTGCTCTGCACTGCTAATAATATTTCCCTGATCAACTTGACTTTATCAATTACTTGTTGGATTAAGTCTGGACCTATCAATTGAGACTCGCCAACCTTGAACCATCATATAGAAAACCTGCATTTGTGCCCATACAAAGCTTCATATGGCACCATCTGTATGCTAGAATGATAGCTATTATTATATGCAAACTCTATCAACAGTAGGTGACCATTCCAGCTGCTTCTAAAATCTAACACGTAAGCTCTAAGCATATTTTCTAATGTCTGAATGGTTCGCTAAGCCTGTCTGTCTGTCTATGGATGAAATACTGTACTCAGATACACCTGTGTCCCTAAACCTGTCTGGAACGATCTATAGAAATTAGTTGTAAACTGGTGCGCCCCCGTCTGAAATAATAAATACTGGAATACCATGTAGGCGCACTATCTCTCTGATATAAAGTCTGGCATAATCCTCTGCTGTATATGTAGTTCTAACAGGAAAGAAATGAGCTCATTTAGTAAGCCTGTCAACTATAACCCAAATAGAGTCATATCTGCTCCGCATACGGGGAAAGCCTGTAATGAAGTCCATATTCACTGCTTCCCATTTCTATGATGGAATCTCGACTTCCTGTAACAAGCCACTAGGTTTTTTTTTTTTTTTTTTTTTTTATGCTCGACTTTAACCTGCTGGCAGTTAGCACACTGAGCCACAAATTCTGCTATGTCACGCTTCATTTCGTCTCAACAATAAATCTGCTTAAGATCATGGTAAATCTTAGTCGAATTAGGATGAACAGTGTATCTGGAATAATGTGCATCTGTCATAATCTGTCCACATAAATCTGCAACATCAGGAACACAAAGTCTATCTTTATATATAAGAACCCCGTCACTAGTAACCTATATAATAATTTTGGTTTTCTTCTTGCTATCTGCCTGTATTGAACTAGAACTGGATCCTCATACTGGCGCTGCTTTACTTATGTCACTAGGCAAGTAGTGGTTGCGTTCTGAACTGTAACTCTTGCGTCCTCTGAATCTATTAATCTGACATCCATGCTGGCCAACTGGTATAGTGTATGAGCTAACTTTATTTTCTCTGGTTGTAAATAAGATAGACTACCCATAGGCTTGCGACTAAGGGAATCAGCAACAACGTTCGCTTTACCCGGATGATAAAGAATGTCCATGTCATAGTCCTTCAGCAACTCTAGCCACCGCCTCTATCATAGGGTTAGCTCCTTTTGCTTAAATATGTACTGGAGGCTCTTGTGATCCGTATAAATATCAACATGAACACCGTAAAAATAATGTCTCCAAATCTTCAATGCATGAATGACTGCTGAAAGCTCAAGATCATGGATGAGGTAGTTCTGATCGTGCTTTTTCAGCTGCCTAGAAGCATAAGCAATTACTCTTCCATGCTGCATCAAACACAATGAAGACCAATTCGAGAAGCATCACAGTAAATGACATAGCCCTCAGATCCCTCTGGAAGTGTAAGTACTGGAGCTGTTATCAACCTGTTCTTTAGTTCTTGGAAGCTGTGCTTGCAAGAATCAGACCACTCAAATTTAGCTGATTTCTTTGTCAATTTGTTCAGTGGAGCTGTAATGGAGGAAAAACCCTCTATAAACTTTCTGTAATAACCTGCCAAACCCAGAAAACTACGTACTTCAGTTGGCGTCGTAGGCATGGGCCAATTCTTCACAGCCTAGATCTTCTGGTCATCTATTTTAATTCTTTCTGCTGAAACTATGTGGCCAAGAAATGCCACTGAATCTATCTAGAATTTACACTTTGAGAACTTAGCATATAATTGTTGGTCCCGATGAGTACCCAATACTGTGCGTAGGTGCTCCGGATGCTCTGATTCAGACTTTGAATAGATGAGAATATCATCAATAAATATAATCACAATTAAATCTAAATAAGGCCTGAATACGCTGTCCATTAGATCCATAAATACTGCAAAGGCATTAGTGAGTCCAAACAACATCACTAAAAACTCATAATGGCCATTCCTAGTCCTGAATGCAGTCTTAGGTATATCAGATGTTCTAACTCTAACCTGATGGTAGCCTGATCGCAAATCTATATTCGAGAAGCACTTGGCACCCTGGAGCTTGTCAAACTAGACATCAATCCTGGGCAGAGAGTATTTATTCTTAATAATGACTTTATTCAGCTGTTTGTAATCTATGCACATGCGTAGAGAGCCATCTTTTTTTTTTTTTTTACAAATAGCATCGAGGCTCCCCACGGAGAAATGCTGGGTCTGATGAGGCCTTTATCTAACAAATCCTTCAATTGCTCCTTAAATTCTTTCTGTTATACAGGTTCCATCCTGAAGAACATGCCCCTGATGGCGTGCTGATGCTGAGCAAGTAACTGGTGATCTAGCTGGCTGGGCTGTACAACTGCCACCCCTAGGCGGGCAACCTTTCATGAAATAGCTGCCTCGCGACAAATATAACAAGTATCAACTCCTAACTGACATGGACCCAAGTGGCGTCTACCACAATCCGAACATCTGGGATATGTCTGATTGGCCGGTATAGAAGTACCACGATACTTTAATCTTGAAGTCAGTGATATGTGACTAGATCTGGACTGAGGAGGTCTATCAGATCTAAAGCCACGAGACTATGTAGGTATACTAGCTGGTGGTTGTCTAACACTCTGCTATCTACTCGCTCCAGACGTCTCTCCAAAAGAACCAGAAAATCTGCCCCTCTTGTCTAGCACTTTATCCCTGTCGGCTCTCTATTTCTGCTTCCTCTCCTCAAGTAACAAAGCAAATGCCTGAATGTTATGTTCATACATGACTGCATAGCAACTGTCATACGCTCGTTCACTAGGTGTGGAGCTAGTCCCACTATATACCTGTGAATTCTATCCTCCATACTCACTACCACCGTAGGGGCAAACCATGCTAAAGAACTAAAGCAATAATTATACTCTTCTACACTCAAACTTCCCTGTCTCAAGGTCAGGAACTGATTAGCACGGGCTTTCTATGTCTCTATAGGCATATACTGATAAAGGAAGGTATCTGAGAATTCCTTCCAAGTCGTGGGAGTAGCATCATGCCGTCTAGATAGCTCCCATGTCTGGTATCACCCTGTTGCTAGGTTATGCAATCTGAATGCAGCCAACTCTACTAACTCTGTGTCTGACACGTGCATAACCCTCAACACTCTAGCTATCCTCAATAGAAAATCCTGAGGGTCTTCTCCTGTACAGGATCCTGTAAAGACTGTAGGCTCTAGCCTGATAAAATCATTGATCCTGGATCCAACATCTCCCTGGGCATCTGCACTGTGTTGTCTAGTCTGAGCAACTACAACACTAGTCGATAATCTGATGGCATCCCTCATTTCCTGCCCCTGACTATCAGGCTAAGAAGGTGGAGGTATAGTAGCTGCAGTACCTCTAATATCACCCTGAACTGATAGGATCTGTGAGGCCTCGGATGGAGCCTCAGGTCTGGACTCCTCACTCTCATCCACCTTAGGTGGCACTCTACTAATACCCTGGCCGGAAACAACCTTGCCCTTCTGGGCAACTGTTTGTTTCTTTGGCGGCATCGCTTTGCTGAAATTACTATTGTTAGAGGGCTGAATTCTATAATCATGGCTCTATCGCACGATCTAGAGAAAAAAGAAAGACAACTGTCCTGAAGTGCCTTGTAGCCTCCTGTTCAAAAGTATGGCGCGCAACATACTCCTAAACAAGACTCTACTAGACACGGCCTGTAGACACCCTAGGACTGAACTGCTCTGATACCACTTTTGTCACGACCCAACTTAGGGCCGCGACGGATGACCAACACTAAGTGTCGATCATCACTAATCCTACTGATAATATGCTAACCATTATAACTGATAAACAGAATAAGCATAAACCTAGCTGATAAGGAGTATGCAATGCAAATAGCTGACAAGGCTAACATAAGCTGACATATATAACATACTGACTGCACCACACAGGGACATATCTACAGGCCTTTAAGAGTGATGAACTGAATACACAAAGGACGAGATAAGGCCCCGCCATACCCAAGCTGGCTGACTGTACACATACCAAAAGATAAGTAACTCCGGGAGTAAGCGGAGTGACTCCAGTAGCTGATAGATGGCCTACTAACATGGTCCAAGCATTGATCTATCCGCACCTGCGCGGCATGAAACGCAGCGCCCCAGAAAAGGGCGTGAGTACGATATGTACCAAGTATGTAAGGCATGAGCATATAATATGTCATAGCTGAATGAAACTGTAGGCTGGAATATAAATATGTAAACATGAGCTGGAGCATAGCAATATAGCTGGAAATCTGAAGAACGTACTAAACATGATATGAATATAAGCTGAAGTCTAGCTGAATTTGAACCTGAAGACTGAGCTGAACTATACTGATAAATAACTGTAATATGACTGATAGCTGGTTACTAGAAACTGGAACTGATAACTGTCAACTGATACTGACGCTAAGAACTGGTGGCTGATAACTGAGAACTGATAACTGTCGACTGATACTGACGCTAAGAACTAGTGGCTGATAACTGAGAACTGATAACTGTCAACTGATACTGACGCTAAGAACTGGTGGCTGATAACTGAGAACTGATAATTGTCAACTGATACTGACGCTAAAGCTGAACTGTTATCTGAACTGGTACCTGTCTGGTGTTATGGGCTATATCCCCCCAAATCAGGTAACTGAACATCTGAACTAGTTCCTGTCTGGCGTTATGGGCTGTATCCCCCCAAATCAGGTACTGAAAACCGGAACTAGCCTCATGTATAATCATGCAGTGCATATTGTGGCTATATACGCATATATAACAAACCTGGTGGGTGTTATGGGCTATATCCCCCCCAGCCAGTAATATCTAGTCTCTCTGGTCAGAGTGTGTGAATGACACCCGGTCACACTAGGTGTTTCAACTCCCGCCTGAACCAGAGGGGTTGTATCCCCCAGACGGGTAGTATCACACGCGACCGGACTGTGTGTCCAATGTCCAGCCTCTATGGGGGACTCCAAATCACACATAACATGATCACAATATAAGCATAAGCATGTATGTGGCATAACACATGTGGCGACAATATATATGGACTCAAAGGAATGATAAGAAAACTCTGGATGGAATTGTAGACACAACCTGAAACTTAGAACTTGTCTAACTCTTTGATTTTTATAAAAATTTCGGCAGAGTTTCCACTGAAACTGGATGATACGCAAAAACAGAACCAGCACTATACTATACACGGGAATGGATACCGGTATAAACTGATAACATAAACAAATTAACTGGATAACAAGATGAGAGTGGCGTAACAATTCCACGGATGTACAGAATTTCTAGACAGTACCAGCGTCCTGTATTGCATCATAGTTTTGAGGGTGCAAATAAAAGTTATAGACCTCATGGTCTTCATGAACGTTGTAGATATATGTATTAGGATTCTGGAGATTCTGAAATCATCTTAATATCAATTTTGTATAAGGAGTTATGATCAATATACTAACAACTGTCCAAAGTTCAAAACAATTTTCCAGATTTTGAAACGTTTTGCCTTTCTGATTTGGACGTCTTTCACCTTGGATTTTAGTACCAAATTAAGTATATACAAGGTTTCCTTGGTACCATACAAGTTTCTCACAAGAAAAACTAAGTTTATGTAACGACCCTCAAATAGTCGTTACGGGATACGGGACCTCGATTTTTATGTCGACAGTCCCAAAAGCTCCGTTAGGTCATTTATGACCCGTCTGTGAAATCTGAGTCGAAACGGAGTCCGTTTGATAGGTTTTCGAGAAAAGGATCCGTTTATGAAATTCCGGAAAGGAATTTGGGGTTTCGATAGGTCGTTTTGAGTAAACGAACTCCGATGGAAAATCTGAGCGCACCGTTAGGTCCGTCTCGTCATTTATGATATGTAGCCACCTTCAAAATTGAAAACGGACCTCGTTTGATAGGACTTTTGATAAAGTCCCCGTTTCGGAAGTTTAAAAGAGTTAAAAGAGGTTTCCGAGCTTGATTTGAGCAAATGAGCTCCGATGAGAGATCCGAAAGTTCCGTTAGGTTCGTATAGTCATTTGTGACTTGTAGCAACTTTCGGAATTGGATTCCGAGATCGTTTGGTTAAATTTCGCTATTTTGGCGAAAGTCGAAAATTGAACCTTTGCCGTGGGACCCACTTTTTGAGTTCTGGAGGTCCGAATTGAGTTCCGTCTTGACGAGCATGTCACCCAAGTATTTTATGAGTTGTGTGCAAAATTCGGGATCATTCCGAGCTTCGTAGGGTCCCGTTTTGCCCCTAAAACAGTAGAAAATCTGGTGCGACTTTTCTGTTCTGTTTTGGCGCAAACAGCCGGATAAAAGCTGATTTTCCGGCCAATCCGTAAGGAATTAGGAAAAACTCAAAACATGAAAGTTGTAGCCCTTTGAGTTGTGGTTCTAATGGAACAAGTTTCAGGGCATTTGGAAATTCCTATCAAAAGGTATGATTTTTTTCAAAAGAAGCTGTCACAGAGGCAAAAACTGCTATAAAAAGCCATTTCGGGCCATTTCGGTTCATAACTTATAAAAATCATTTGGTGAGCTCTTGAGGCGATTTTTGGGTATTTCTTGAAGACCCAATCATACTTACACTTAAGGTAAGCCCTTTCAATCCATCTTTATGTTGATTAACACAAGAATCAAAGGGTTGATTCTTGGAAATGGGTTAGAACCTTAGATTCTTAAGAATTGGGGAAAGACATCGAGCAAGGCTCGCATGTGGAATCTAAGTGTACTTTTGGACTCACGGGAGCGTGGGGAGTCCGAAAAAGTACATTTTGTAAATTTAGGGCTCGGCCCTACCCGGGGGCATTTTGGTAATTTTTACCCTAGGATGCCTATAGGCTTAAATAGCTATAATTGAGCACTCATATGTGCTATATCTTGTCTTAATAGACCTAGTGGAGAGTCCTTGGTGGACAAGGCGAGCGGGAAAGGAGATTCTTCCCGGCATTTGAGCCCGAATTTCGAGGTAAGTGAGACTTGACCTCTATTGTGCTTGTGGACTCTTCCTTCATGCTAGTATGCTTCATGTACGCATATATATACCTAACAATGGTTAGGATTAATGATGTGAATTACTTGCTATTATTGTTTGTTATAAATAGCGAGATTGTGGCTCGACCGAGGTATGTGCCGGTCTAAACGCTACGTCGAGGTAGCTTAAATTTATATCGTAGTAACGCTTGCTACGCCATGCTTAGATAGCAAGAACTTGGGACATGGCCGAGGATGTTGCCGGCATGTCATGATAAATGTCTTGCCGAGGATTTTGCCGGCTTTTGTATGATATTGGTACTTGATTTGTTCACGTGCCGGGTTGGGTAGTGCTGTCTATACGTAACCTTGAGTTGGACGACATGGGAGTAGGGATTGTACCCCCAAACTGTGGTCGGGTTAACCTTCGCCTTACGTTCAGCTAGCATAACCAACCTGGGTTACGGTGACTGTGAAATATTATCGTTATTAATATTTCTGTTATTATTTCTGTTATTGTTATTAATGTCGTGGATATTAATACTGTTAGAGGGACACTTGACAGGGGGTGTGGTGTCGCCTATACTATGAGATGTGTCACACTTGACAGGGGGTGTGGTGTGGACACTTGATCTTTGAGATGTGACACACTTGACAGGGGGTGTGGTGTGGTCACTTGATTTATTGAGATACGACGCACTTGACAGGGGGTGTGGTGCGATCGTAGACAGATTTGAGATGAGCCAACGACTACGGGTCGTTGGTCTACTTATTCATGATTGTGATAGTGACTTCGGGTCACGGTATATGGTTGATACTTAGTAGTGGTGTTGCTAGTCCATCGTAGGTCTAGGTTAGTCGGCACGGGAGTAGAGATTGGACCTCCAAACCGCCGCTGAGTTGACCTATGCCTTACGTTGGATGGGCATAATCCTTGAGACTTTTGGTTACTACTTGTGTGTATGGAATGTGTTACATCTATTTGTGATTTCACTACTTTATTGTATGATTACTATAGTATGTTGTTGCTTATGATGCATGTAGCGACTTGTCCCGCAAGGGTACCTTAGCGGGCCTGTCGGTGATCTTACTGGGCTTCGGCTCATAACTTACTCTGCTACGTGCGCAGGTCCTTCATCCAGTCAGCAGCCCGGACGTTAACGGTTCCCGAGGCTTCTGAGACTTTTGATTGAGGTGAGCCGACCACACAGACCGTGGTGGCATACCGCCGGAGTCACTTAGAGATAGGACTCAGATTTCTTTGATGTATATTCATACTTTATTGAGTCACTCTTAGAATGCTCCAATTCTTTTGTGGATATATTCTTTTGGACTTCACACTTTTATATTTATATATCCATTTATGATCTTTTCACATTATTGTTCTTTTCCGCATCTTGTTTCATTGGTTCGCCTAGGCAAATGTTGTTTAGGTGCCATCACGAGCCCTTGGAAATTGGGTCGTGACAGTTTAAAACTAATAAAAGCTTCAAAATCTAAAAGATACATGCCTTGCCAAAAGAAAGGTTTAGCCTTACATACCTTTGATGTTTCTAGCTTCTAAACTTCGTTTCCTTTGAATTCCACACCTTCTAAAGCTTAAACAAGCTATAAAATAGAATTTAGATACTTTACTTAGCTATGAAGTAATTCTAAAACTCAAACTATAGACGAAATTGAAGGTAGCATAATGTTACCCTAATCGCATAGAGCGTTTTGACGCAATCCATCTTCCGTTTCGTGTCAAAATTGATGTTCTATCTTCAAAATCATAAAAAAATGGATTCAAACTGAAAAAGCTCTGTTTATATCATGGTTTTACTGGAAATTTCGAGAGAGAGAAATTTCTCTTTTATAATAAAAATATTTCATTTCTAGCCCTCTTTTGCGCTTATATCCCTTTTTCTGGTCTGATTTCTGACGCTCATATCTTTTTATCTATAAGTTATATGAGCAAACTGTTAAAAGTGTTGGAAACTACACTCCAAGACCTTCAATTTGGTATATGATATGTCCCCAAAAGACTTCATATAACACATGAAATTAATTACTGAAAAAGCTCCGTTACAAGGCAATTCCTTAGTCGGTTTTTCCGCAACTTAAATCTGATTTTTCCCAAACTTTATATTCAACATATAAACATCATATATGGTCATATTATTACTTTAAACTCACTTAAATCATTCCTAGCATGATATTATAATGATATACGTCAATTTAGACGTACGGGGTGTAACAGAAGTCTTGTGCAATTAGAACTCCAAAGCCTTCTAGAGTTTGAGTCCTAATTGAACTGCTTGCTTGGATAGATGAAAGCCTTTAGCCTTATCACAATCTTATGCAATCTTTTCTATCTCATGCATTCCTGCATAATTATCAAGATAAACACTAGATTTTAGGATAATAATTACTTTTCCCACTTAATTGATTTTGCATAATTATTTATTCAGCTGTAGTGATCTAAAGGAACACGTCCTTGGATCTGTTCCTTAGTCATCAGTCAGAACTTCCAAGCTTATCCAAGCTAACATTTTCCCCCTTTTTGATGATGACAAACTCATAGACTTTGCTTATATCCTTAATGTCCTGAACCACAACTTGCAACTTAAAAGCAACATTAGCATAAATCAATTTCATCATTAAGGATCAGGTTCTTTAAACTGGTTATAAATGTCACAAGCAAAATTATACTTACTCTTCCCCCTTTTGGCATCATTGAAAAGGTTGCATAAGTCAAAATTAAATAAGCAATAGAACAAGCAACTCATGGCCATTTAAGCAACTCAAAGTACAAACATAATCAAACAAAAGCAATTGCATTGAAATAATATTAGCCATCAAAGATATTACATCATAAGCAAAAAAAATTTCAATCTATGGAAACAAACTAAGCAAGTACTGCTAAACTAGTCAAAAACTAAAGACAGGAAGGCTAGGAACTAGACCTAATCTAAATATCACTAGGCAAAAAATGGCTATTGGTTTTGGATATCAGATGGTGGAAGGACCAGGTCCTTGAGACTTTTCCTGCAGCAGCTCAAACATCTTTTGAAGCATCCTTTTATTTGTTTCTTTTTCCTTAGCAGCTTCAGCTTTCCAAAAGTCCCTTTCCTCATCCAACCTCTTAATCTCAGCTGCTTGCACATTAATCTGTTGCCTTAAAACCCTAACCTTATTGTTCAATGGTCCCTTTGACGTACCAACAACAATAGGCTCAGCATTTACTGTCATGTCACAACTGATCAGTGTAGTAGCCCCAAACCTTTCCTTTTTGGTAGCAGTTTTTACTTCCTTCAATAGAATTCCTAACTTATCAAACAAATCAGTAAGAATGAATCCAAATGGCAGAGCATGTTTCTTCTTCCCAATCACCACCCTAGTGATCAAATGCACCATAAACATGGGCCAATTAATTTGCTTGTTAGAGTGCAGCAACTCCACAAGGACCAGGTCCAAGAACTTGCTTTTGATCTTTTTTCTTGCCTAAGAAACATGATCTTATTAACAAACTCAAATAGAAGTTGATGATGTGGTTGCATTTCACACTTCTCTACTGCCCTTGGTTTTTCCTCTTGAGGATTCTCATCAAACTTGCTTGTAATCTCCAATGCAGTAGGCAAATCTGTTAGGTCAGGCCATTCATCCTTAACATAATCATCATAGCCCAGAGAAGGGATATCAAACAGTTTACCCATTTCTTGTGCATCAAAGGAAATATCCTTTCCATTCACTGAACTGTTGATTCTGCCTTCATCAATGGAGCAGTTGAAAAAAAATTCAACCACTTGATCTCTGGCTATCTTCCTTCTTATCTTAAGGACCATGTCCTTTCAGCCTTGTTTCTCCAGTTTCTGCAGCAACCAACCTATCTCCTCTTCTTCCATATCAGCAAGCACCCTGCCTTTCAACAATTTCCTTTTGTCATAATTAGTGTGCAAATTCTTTCCAGCTCCTTCCCCATCCCTCTCACTTTCAACATCCTCTTCTTGATTCCCATCCTCCCCTTGAGAATCACTACTTTCATCTACTAGATCCCTCCTAGAAGATCTTGTTCTCTTTGACACAGGACCAGCACAAAAAGATCTCTCATCAATCTGTGCAGACTTCCTTTGAGATGTTCTTCTTTTCCTGGTCAAAGGAACAGTTTCTTCTTCCTCCTCCTCAGAGTCCTCAATTAGCACGACAGTCTCAGGAACCTATTTTTGCTTACCCTTCCTGCTTTTCTCAAGAGCTTCAGATATTTGTGCATCGGCAGCTTTCACAGAGCTTCTGGTTCTCCTAACTCTACTTGCAGGAGTCTGGGTAGAAGGAACAATTCCTTTACCCTTAGAAAAACTTTATCCTTAGCTTTTCTTCTTAAGTCCTGCTTTGTAACTATCACTTATCCTTTTAAGCCTAGCATTTATTTCAGCAATTCTTTTGGATCAACAGGCCCCTGTTTTGTTAACTTTCTCTTCAATTCTCTCACATTGATTAAATCAATTATAGGCCTATTACTGTCACTAATGTCCTCATCAACATCCACCATTTCTACATCATCCATGGGGGCTTTAAAAACAGGTTCTGGAGACCTAGGAGACTCATGCATGGGAGCCTCTATCCCTTTCACAGTTTCCTTTTCACCCTTTTTTTCTGGTACAGACAAACCTAACCCTTCTACTTCTTCTCCCTTATCATCAACAACATTTAAAGGTTCAGCATAATTTACCTTAAATTCATACAGGATCATGGCCCTAGACAGGTCCTTCATTTGTTCCAGTGTCTCAGCCATAGATGGACCTGATCCTTCACCCTGAATTTTAGAGTTAGGGTTTTGGTTTTCTGGGTGGGGTAAATTTGTTTGCATGGGTGAAGTAGGGTTTGTGACTGGTGGTTTTTCAGTGGTAGAAGTGGATGAAGTATTTTCAGGTGAGAGAGACATTGCAACAATTCGATTTAGAAGATAATTGATCACTCTTTCTGAAATTTTGGAAGTTTAAATGAGAATAAGAGATGAGAGGTTAAGAGTATATATAAAAGCAAAGAATAGTGATAGAGATGGAGTCTAAAATGATTTACCTTTCAGCTTCCTTATTTAAATAGAATTTCAGACTAATTAGGTTTCTTGAACGTTACAAATTATAGTCGTTATAATTAAGAGTTCAACCGGGAGATGGAGTGTGGAATGGTTCGTTGATGGGACTGATTTTAGAGAGGTAGAGTTTGAGTAGGATTTAAACTCATTTAATTACCTATGACCTTCAAACTTTAATAATTTCTGAATAATAAAGTAGTATATACCTGAGAATGTGACAAGGAACAGTTCCCATACCCAATTTCAATCAAATTGCACAATCTGAAATTCTAAGAACATAAGGTAAACATCATTAAAATTTAGCAAGCTTTAAGTAGAAATCATGGCATAGAGTATACAATTAAGTATGAAACTGAGTTGACACTTCAAATTGACTTAAATACTGTATTTTTAGACCAATTTTTCTAGCCAATTTATGAAGCAAAGCTAAGTAGACTTATGTGAATTTAATCATTCCTAATTCTAACCTGTTTCTTTCAAAATGATCTTGACTTAATGCTTTTGTGAAAATGTCAGCAATTTATTTATCAGTAGGACAAAAAGCAATAGTGATCAACTCTTTCTCATAATTGTCCCTTAAGAAATGATGCCTTATGTCAATTTGTTTAGTTCTTTTGTGATGCACTGGATTCCTAGTCATGTTTATTGCACTAGTGTTATCACAATAGATAGGAACAGTTCCTACATCAACACCAAAATCTTGTAATAGTTGTTTTATCCATAACAATTGAGAACAACATGAGGCAGCTGCCACATACTCAGCTTCTGCAGTGGAGAGTGCCACTGAATTTTATTTCTTGGTTCCCTATGAAACCAAACATTCACCAAAAAAGTGTGCCATACCTGAGGTACTTTTCCTATCCACAAGGAATCCTGCATAGTCAGCATGAGTATATCCAACAAGATTAAAATTTCCACCTTTTGGATACCAAAGTCCCAAGGAACCTGTTCCTTTCAGATACCTTAAAATTCTTTTAATAGCTTTCAAGTGTGATTCTTTAGGATCTGATTGAAATCTAGCACACAAGCCAACACTAAACACAATATCAGGTCTACTAGCAGTTAGATAAAGCAAAGAACCAGTCATGTCTCTATACAATTTTTGGTCAACTGAATTACAATGTTCATCAAGTTCTAGCTTAGTGGAAGTGGCAATTGGTGTATCAATTTCCTTAGCATTGTCCATGTCAAGTTTTTAAGTAATTCCTTAAAATATTTTTGTTGGTGGTGGATCATAGTATCATTTGAAGTTTGCTTGATTTGTAAACCCAAAAAGAAATTGAGTTCACTCATCATACTCATCTCAAATTCACTCCCCATCAAGCTTTCAAATTCCTTACTTAAGTTTTCACAAGTAGCACCAAAGATTATATTATCTACATAAATTTGCACAATTAAGAGACGTTAACCTTTTTCTATTAAGAACAGTGTGCTATCAATTTTACCTCTTTTGTATCCATACTGAAGTAGGAACTTTGATAATCTTTCATTCCAAGCCCTTGGTGCCTGCTCGAGTCCATACAAAGCCTTGTTTAATTTGTAGACATGTTCAGGAAATTGTTCATTCTCAAAATCTGGTGGTTGTTTGACATACACTTCTTCCTTCAAATAGCCATTCAGAAAAGCACTCTTAACATCCATTTGATGTAGAGTGAAATCCATATAAGTAGCAAAGGCTATAAGAAGTCTTATTACTTCCAATCTTGCAACTGGAGTAAAAGTCTCATCATATTCAATGCCCTCCTCTTGGCTATATCCCTGAACAACTAGTCTGGCCTTATTTTTGGTTACCATGCTATCCTCATCAAGTTTGTTCCTGAAAACCCATTTAGTTTCTATGATGGAGCTGTTCCTTGGCTTAGGTTCAGATGCCAAACTTGGCTTCTCTGGAATTGATTCAACTCCTCATGCATAACATTGATCCAATCTGAATCCATCAATGCCTCTTTTACATTTTTGGGTTCAACAAGAGATAAGAAGGCACTAAAGGCACATAGATTGTGATTCTTGACTATAGATCTTGTTTGAATTCCAGCAGCTTTGTCAAAAATTATCTGATCCACAGGATGTGAATTTTGATATCTGTAACGCTTTAGCACCAGTCCATCCTGTGAGTATTCATGCTGAGGAACAGTTCCGGATGTAGTAGCATTTCTAGATTGAGGAGTAACACTTGTTCCCCCTATTTCTGTGCTATCCTTGCCACTTTCAGTTAAACGAACAGTTCCTGTGATTCACTTCCCACTAATTCACCTGACACAGATTGCAATTATTGAGGAACAGGTTCACCAAAAGCCATAAGATGTGCAATATTAGGTTTTCTTCCTTCAAGTAACTCATAGGGGGTCTTTTCTAACAAAAGTCTTATCATGCATCTATTGATTATATAGCAAACAGTATTAATAGCTTCAGCCCAAAAACTTTGTAGAAGGTTTCCAGATAATAGCATGGTCCTAGCCATCTCTTCTAAGGTCCTATTTTTCCTTTGAACTACTCCATTTTTTTGTAGAGTTCTAGGTGAAGAGAAGTTATGATCAATACCATTTTCATTGCAAAAGTTAAATAACATTTGATTCTCAAACTCAGTACCATGATCTGACCTTATAGCAACAATGTGACTATCTAGTGTTCCTTGAATCTTCTTAGCAAATATTGAAAATGCATTAAATGCTTCTTCCTAAGATGCAAGAAAAATAGTCCAAGTAAATCTAGAATAATCATCAACTAGCACCATAACATATTTCTTACCCCCACGACTCATTGTTCTCACTGGTCCACGAAGATCCATATGGACCAGTTCCAAAGGTTTGGTAGTACTAACCTGTTTCTTTGGTTTAAATGATGACTTTACCTGCTTCCCCCTAGTACAAGCGTTATAAACTCTTTCTTCCTTGAACTTGATGTTAGGAAGTCCTATCACCAAGTCCTTATAAACTAGTTTGTTCAATTGTGAAAGACTAGCATGACCAAGTTTTTTGTGCCATAGGAGGGGATCATTTTGCATTACACTTAAGCAACTCATACTCCCATCAGCTAGTGACAGAAGATTCACCTTATAGATATTTTTATATCTATTTCCCTGCAAAATGATCTCTCCAGATGCTTGGTTAGTCACAAAACAACCAGTAGAAGAAAAGTTCACATTGTTACCTTTGTCACACAGTTGGGATATGCTTAGTAAACAATGTTTTAGTCTATTTACCAGAAAGACATTATCAATGCTATGTGAATCAGACCTACCTACCTTTCCAATGCCAATAATTTCTCCTTTCTTACCATTACCGAAGGAAACACTTCCTCCTTGAAAAGCTGGGAGTGAAAGGAACAGTTCTTTATATCCTGTCATATTCCTTGAGCAACCACTATCCATGTACCATTTGTGGTTCCTCACTTTCACTCTAGCCTGCAAAAGAAAATCAGGGATTAACTTTAAGAAGGATGAATCATATTTTTCTTAGCCCAGACTGGTAATGCTTTCTTTATGTGAACAATTTTCTTAGCCACATATTTCTGGACAGGTTTATAGGACCCGTTCCTTTGTGTAGCTTTTTCCAAAGCTTGACAGTTTTGTTTCAAGTGGCCAGTGTTCTCATAATGTGTGCACAACCAATTTTCAAGAAAAGTCAGGTACTTACTCTTTGGATCCCATTTGGACAGTGATTGTGATTTCATAAATCCAATACCGTTCCTATTATTACTATGATTTTACTGTAGCCATTCTAATACTTCAGAGGACTTGTTCTATTTGACAGCTTTGTTCAGTTCATCTTTGGTTTTGATCAAGTCCTCTTCCAAAATTCTTATCTTTTCATTTTTCTTGCACAGTTAATCAACTGTTACCTTCAGCTTCTCTTCAGCAATAAGTTGGTGAGAATTTGCACTGCCCTTACCTTTATCAGTTGCATCAGTTTTTAAATTTAAAATTTGCAATTCATGAACAGTTGATTCAAGTGTAAAGACCTGTTCCTTTAGCATGCTGTTTTTCCTTTTCAAGAAGTCATTTTTTACTACAGTTCTCTTGTATTCAGTTCCTAAACATTCAGTCTCATCATGTAGTTGATATTTCACATTATTTAGAATTTTAAGTTCATCTAACACAATGTAAAACACTTTGACTATCCTCTCTCTAGGCATACCTCTTATATTATTTTTGAGTTGAGAAATAAATACCTCAACATTTTCTTCATTGTCTGAATCTCCAAGAGCTATCAGAGCAAGTTCATCATCTGCATCATCATCGACCAGTTCATCGTCACTGTCTTCCCAGCCTGCAACCATAGCTTTAGGAGATCCATTTTTCTTTCGAAACTGTTCCTTAGCCTTTTTTCTTTTTTCGACATACTTCTTTCTCCATTCTTCTTCCAAGACTGGGCATTTGCTAATGTAGTGTTCCATGCTTCCACATTTGAAGCATTCTCCTTCCTGTGTCATGTCAGAAGACTTACCTTGTCCACTAGATCCCTTTTTTTTATTCAGGAATCTTTGGATACTTCTAGCTATAAGGACCAGTTCCTTCTCATCATCAACAAAATTGTTAGCAGCAGATAAAGCAAAATTAGGTTCAGTTTTAACTGGTTCTCCTATGTTCTTGACTTTCTTCCTTAGTTCATGTGTTCTTAAATTACCTATAAGTTCATCTAAGGAGAGAGTACTAAGATCTTTACTTTCAATGATGGCACAAGCTTTAATTTTCCAAGAATCTGAAAGTACCCTAGTCAAGATCTTTTCAACCCTATCTTCTGCAGTTACGATTCTTCCAAGAGCGATAAGTTCAGTTCCAATAGCATTAAACCTAGTATACATTTCAGAAATTGTTTCTCCTTCTCTCATTTTAAAATTTTTATATTCAGCAAAGAGAAGTGTACCTCTAGATCTTTTAACCTGATTGGTTCCTTCATGAGCAACCTGCAATGCATCCCAAATTTCCTTACCAGTGGAGCATCCCTGGATCCTAGTGTATTCATCAGGACTAAGTCCACAGATAAACCATTTCTTAGCCCTGACATTTTTCTCCCATTGCTTCAAGTCCTCACCATTGCATTCCTTCCTAGTTTTAGAAACATCTTTACCTGCAGCATCCTTGTTCATAGGAATGATGGGACCCTCAGTGATTATGTCCCACAGTTCATAGTCTTTAGCTTGCAGGTGATCCTTCATTCTCTTTTTCCACCAAGAGTAGTACTTACCATTGAACAATGGTGGCCTAACAGTAGACTGGCCCTCAGAGTTTCCTTGTGGTGCACTCATTCTAATCCTAAGGTGTTAGCCTCTTCAAGGATAATCCGCTCTTATACCAATTGATATTTTTCAAGACACACCACTACTGAAGGACTAGTTCCTTCTATGTGTTCCTTTACTAATTAAGTGCGGAATATGTAAAAGTAAGTAAACGAACACAGATTTTAGCGTGGAAACACCTCTTTGACTTGGGATTAAAAAACCACGACCTACTCTTTGAAGTAGGATTTCAACTTCACTATTTGAAAAATTCACTTGGTTACAAGACTTCCTTCTTACTAACCCAGGACTAACTCTAATCCTATAGTGACCCCTTTCACAATCAGCGAAGTTTCTCCAAGTACAGGACTTGAATGATGTGTACTCTTACAAAGCTTCTATAAAAGTAAATAGTACAACTCAATAGATCCTACTACAAATGAACTAAGACTGAGATTAATATAAACTCAATCCTAAGGAACAGGTTCTTCACTCAGTTCCCTATAGCTAGACGATTGCTCAAATACAATTTGGAATGACTTCCATGTTACTGCTCTAAGCTCTCTGTATTTGTGCGTGTTTTCAACAGCTGAAATATTTCACAATTTATAGACTTGGAATCTTGAGAAGTCTTGTGCAATTAGAACTCCAAAGCCTTCTAGAGTTTGAGTCTTAATTGAACTCCTTGCTTGGATAGATGAAATCCTTTAGCCTTATCTCAATCTTATGCAATCTTTTCTATCTCGTGCATTCATGCATAATTATCAAGATAAACATTAGATTTTAGGATAATAATTACTTTTCCCACTAAATTGATTTTGCATAATTATTTATTCAGCTGTAGTGATCAAAAGGAACACGTCCTTGGATCTGTTTCTTAGTCATCAGTCAAAACTTCCAAGTTTATCCATGCTAACAGTACTTTTATAATCTCAATGGAAAGATTTGGGTTTTTGCTACCGGTGATTATGTTATTTTAGAGGTTATGACTGATCATCAGTAGCTGATTCTGAATTTTTACCATGAGCAATATGACCAAAAAGTGGTGATTGCATTTGTGTATGCAAAAAAAGGTACCAATGAGATAATTTTACTATGGGATGCTATGCAGTACTTTTCAGCTTATAATGAAAAGCCTTGGCTTGTTGCGGAGGATTTTAATGATATTTTTTCTGAATAAGAGAAATACGGTGGCCTACCTATTTTTTTACAAGAATATGATGAGTTTGAAGCCACAATTTCAAATTGTCAGATCATAGACCTAGGCTTTTCTCCAGGTAGTGTTTTTACCTGGTGGAATGGAAGAACTAGGGAAGCTTTTATTCTCAAAAGACTTGATAGGTGCTTGTGTAATCAGCAGTTGTTTGATTTTTTTCCTAGAATTGAAGTTGATCATTTAGCAAGAGTAGGGTTTGATCATTCACGTCTCTTGGTTAAATGTTCCATGGATACAACCCCAGTTATTAAACCCTTTAGGTTCTTGAATTTCTGGACCAGCCGTGATAGTTTTTTGGATGTTGTACGTGAGGTTTGGGCTATGGAGTTTTGAGATGACCCTTTTGTTGTATTTAATGCAAAACTAAAGGCACTAAAAAAGGCTTTGGGAAAATGGAATAAAGACACTTACGAGAATATTTTTCAGAGTGTTGCCTCGCTTGAAGACATTATTTTGGCTCGTTAAATTCAATTAGAATCAGCCCTTACCCCTGAGAATCATGTAGCTTTGAAGAGGGCAGAAGCAAAATTAAAACACTTTCTTTTTTTTGGAAGCTGAATTTTGAAAACAAAAAGCTGGAATGCAATGGTTTAAGGAAGGTGATTCAAATTCAATAGTTTTTCATGCCCATGTTAATGGTAAGAGGAAGAGGCTTCATTTTCATAGAATTCAAAATAGAGATTGTGCTTGGATTAACTCTCAGGAAACAATGGCAAGGGAGGCAGCTTGGTTTTATGAGAGGCAGTTTGCTAGGGAGTCTCATGATCATAATTTTGATTTGCTAATGTATCTTCCAAGGCTGTTTTATGGAGGAGCACAATTAGGAGTTGGTCAGGCTACCTTGTGTTGATGAGGTTCGGGCAGTAGTGTTTGGTTTGAGTGGTGATAGTGCAAGTGGTCCAGATGGATTCACCGGCAAATTTTTTACGCAGTGCTGAGATATAATCAAGGAGGATCTTCTTCTTGTTGTTCAGGCATTTTTTTGTGGTAGGGCTCTGCCGATGTATATCACACATTTGGTTCTACTCTCTAAGAAGCCAAATGTTGCTACACTTAATTATTTGAGGCCAATTAGTTTGTGCAATTTTATTAACAAGGTTTTGTCAAGAGTTGTCCATGATCGTCTTTCTGGGCTTCTACCTTTTTTTATTTCTCCTAATCAAATTTGTTGGCTCAAGAAATAATTCATGACATAAATGATAGGGGTCAGGATCCTAATGTTGTCATTAAATTGGACATGATGAAGGCGTATGCTAGGGTTTCCTGGCCTTTTTAAATGATGGTGCTAAGGAAGTTTGGCTTTTGTCATGAATTTGTTGATGTTGTGTACCAATTAGTGTCTTCTAATTGGTATTCAATTCTTTTTAATGAGAAGAGTCATGAATTTTTTCACTCTACAAGGGGGTTAAAGAGAGGAGATCAGCTCTCTCCTATGCTTTTTATTATTACGGCATAGGTGCTCTCAAGGGGGTTGAATTCTTTACATAGCCATGGTCTATACAAAGGCTATGCAATGCCTAAATGGAGTCCTTACATTAATCATTTGTCATATGCAGATGACACCATTTTAATTACCTCGGCAGATGATGATTCTTTGCACTTGATAATGGGAATGTTGATTGCCTATGAAGATGCCTCCGGGCAAAAATAAATAAAGAAAAGAGCACAGTTTATCTTCATGATTCAATGGCCGTAGATGATGTTGAGAAGGTTGAGAGGATCACACACATTCATAAAAATGCTTTTCCTTTTACTTATCTTGGCCGCCCTATTTTTTGGGAGAAGGAAAAAGATCTACTATAAGAACTTGATTGAGAAAGTGACTTCAAAAATTCATGGATGGAGTGTCAAGATGCTTTCTTTTTGGGGTAGAGAAATTCTCATCAAGCATGTGCTACAAAGTATCATAATACATATGTTGTCAACCGTGCTCCATCAGCTACATATGTTATCATAATTGTGTGCTCCATCAGCTGCATAGATTACTTGCCAAGTTTTTTTGGAGCAATTCTCAAGAAGGATCATGTAGATATTGGACTTCATGGAAGAACTTGTGTTTGCCGCCGGATGAAGGAGGTATGGGTTTTAGATCTCTCTTTAATATTTCTAGTGCCTTATTTTCCAAGCTGTAGTGGAACTGTAGAACAAAAACCTCTCTTTGGGGATCTTATGTGTGGAGAAAAATGTTGATTGTAAGAGCCGCTATTGATCATGAGATACTTTGGCAACCAAGGAAAAGGAATGCACATTTTTGGTATGATAATTGGATGGGGCTTGGTCCATTATATTTTATTGTGCCGTCTCCCTTTGATTGTGATTTGTGGTACAACATTGACATGACCTGGAATCCGGCTAGGCCGTGCGGGCACCAGACATCCTTCCCTAGACACGTCGGGCGTACCCTTACCAATTAAATTAGGAAAATAAATGTAATTCAATTCATAAATAGGAACAAGACTTAGAAAAAGCACCGATATACTGATACCTCCAAGCTGTACAAAAGAAATTACAACTAACTACCCAACATACTAGGTTTAGAGCTATCCAGACTAGACATCTAAGAGTACGAAAGAAGACAGATACCTCCTGAAGGGAGCAAAATGATACTGAAATAATAAACATGAAACTGTGGCCATCCTGAATAAAAGCTGGCTCACCATGACAGCTGAAGTCGTCTTCGTTCCTTCACAACACGGCAAACTCAATCCTGGAGCGAACCTACCAAAACAAAATAGATAGGCAAGGATAAACAACAAACAAGGGTGAGTCAAAAGGACTCAATAAGTAGGACAGACTAGCCACCTCAAAGAATAGGATAGCTAGCCAGGGAGAAGAAAAACAGATAAACCAAATTCCTCTTATTTAAATTATAAAAAGGCAGAGCCAGATAATAACTAGAAACATGTATGGGATCATAAACTCATAAACAACCAGGGACATAAGATAGACAGAACATATAGGTTTTTAAGTATCCCGAACATAATACTGTCACGGCGTGCAACCCGATCCACATGTTCATACTGTCGCGGCATTCAACCCGATCCATATATTCATACTGTCACGGCGTGCAACCCGATCCATATATTCATACTGTCGCGGCGTGCAACCCGATCCATATATTCATATTTTTGCGGCGTGCAACCCAATCCATATATTCATACTGCCGCGGCGTGCAACCTGATCCATATATTTATACTGTTGCGGCGTGCAACCCGATCCATTTAACTAAAGCATATAAACCAATTAAGGACACTAATATCCCGAAATGTATAGGCAAATGGAAATATATCCACAACATGGTATACATGCTGCATACACAAAACGCAGCAAAATAGTCATACACTAGTCAGTATGCGGTGCAATGAGATGGGATGAATGCGGTATGATGCAATGCAGTCACATGTGCCTGATACCATCACCGGCTCGGGACTCTCATCGATTACCGGGAAGTATATGCAATATAACCCTTCACCGGTGCGGGACTCTCATCGCCAACCGGGAAGTATATGCAATAATGACCCTTCACCGGCTCGGGACTCTCATCGATAACCGGAAAGTATATGTAACAATAACCCTTCACCGGTGCGGGACTCTCATCGCCAACCGGGAAGTATATACAATAATGACCCTTCACCGGCTCGGGACTCTCATCGATTACCGGAAAGTATATGTAATAATAACCCTTCACCGGTGCGGGACTCTCATCGCCAACCGGGAAGTATATGCAATAATGACCCTTCACCGGCTCTGGACTCTCATCGATTACCGGAAAGTATATGTAATAATGACCCTTCACCGGTGCGGGACTCTCATCGCCAACCGGGAAGTATATGCAATAATGACCCTTCACCGGATCGGGACTCTCATCGATTACCGGAAAGTATATGCAATGCTCAAAACCAGAGTGCAATGCTCATATGCTCAATGCAATACCAACAACAGATAACATATAATATACAATATAAATTCAAAGCTATGGCGTAATGAGTACGCCTATCGGCAGCTACACACGTAAGAAACACGTGGTAGAATATCCACAAGGCCAAGGGCCTCCAAAGAAATAGATACAAACACTTACCTTCTTACAAAGTTAGCAGAGCTACTCAACAACCGCTTTGTCCTTTGGATTCATTGCCAAACTATCCCACTGTATTCAATAAGCCGAAAAATATATTACATAAAGCTAAAGGCTTAATTCCTTATGTCTTAGGGCAATCCAGTTAGAAACCTGATACCCTATTCGCATAGGCAATACACAGGTCAGGCCTCTGTATAGGGTTTAAGGTCACATAACCAAACCCTAAATAAATTATATTTATATGTTGCCCATAACTCACTGAGTAAGAATATATAATCAATTTCATTATCGGGGTCCAATTGACCCTTTAAACTATTAATTAAACTTATTAAAACGATGTCTAATATCCCAATTTTTACCGTCAAAATATATTTAAACACACGTAATAAATTGAAATAATGCATTAAGATCATTACCTGAATGTTTTGGGGTGAAAATTCTACTTTTCTCCGGCTCTTTTCTCATTTTTTGGCATTTTTTTGGTACCTCACTGCGTTTTCTCTTTTGCTTACTTCTGAATCATTTCTGTTTCTGTTTGTCCTTAGCATATATACTAAGGACCCCCACCGCCTCGTTTCTTTCTTTCCTTTTATCATTTTCTTTCTTTTCCTTTTCGTTTTATTTTATTTTTTTCTTTTCGTGACGAAAATTAAAATAGAACTCTACGAAATTCGAAATGATCCCAAATTTCTCAAGTAAATTATACAAATTATATGTAACACACTTGCTAAGGCGGATCTCAAATCGGACTCCCGAAACTCAATATGCAAATTAAATAGAAAAATATCAAATTATTTAACTTCGGCATTTTAGCGGAAACTAGCCGAATAACCTCGAAATTTACTTTCGAAAGTTCACAAAAGATAAAAATTATCATACGAACCTAACGGAGCTTTCAGATTTCGAATCGGAGTTCATTCGTCAAAATCGAGCTCGAAAATCACTTTTTAATATTTATCGACAATAAAAACTGAAATCTTCTTCCGATACGTATCAAACGAGGTTTGATTTAGCTCAAATTTTACAGACAGGTCCTAATGGACCTTACGAAGATTTTAAAATTATTGGCACACAAATCGGGGCCTTAATTCCCCAAACGACTACCTAAGGTCGTTTCATTCTCCTCAACTTAGACTCTTGTTCGTCCTCGAACGAGCTTAAGTCTAAAGCAAAATTCACATAGATAACAAGGGAACTTGCACGACCTTATAAGCTACTCCACAGACATTATATCATGATTACAGAATCAGAATTATAACACGCACATCGAAGTTTTTGAATAAAATATATCTTGATAATATCGTCACATCGTTGCCCAGCTTATTCTAACTAAGCTGACCCTTCATCGATCATGAGAAGAGAGTTCTATATTTTCTAAACAAAGATACACGGAACTTTGAATAGGTTAACATGATTCCGCGGACGAATCACCTCGTCGATATACTTTTCGATATAGAACAAATCGATGGAACTAAGAATTAGCTCACACTTGAACAACGCCTTAGAGATTTAATATTAGCATTCAGTATTGAAGAAAGACTCCTCCACTTAGAGCATTAACTCATACAGCTAACTCGAATAGAAATAGCCATCCCTGCACAGTCTGCCGGACTAAGGAAGACATTGCTAAAAATATAATGCAGCTCAGACCTGAGCTACCAAATTTCCCTCTCGAGTTGCCAAACAGCTGCAACTCTCGAGTTCCAACCTCCATACCTTTTCCATAAGTACCACCGCTTGATGGCTCAATTCACGGGTCGGACGACACTCTCCATTACCCTTAGTAGCCTTGAAACACAATAATATGCTTACCCGGCTACCTTGACGCGAACTCTGGCTCAACACAGGTAATATCACAAGCGGCTACTAACCGCCTAAACTCACTAGAGTCGGACGAAGAAGAGATGGCGATGGGCCGCAGATAGGAGTAATTAGAGCTTTAGAAAGCTCATCTTCTTATTTTCTTGGCTATCAAAGCTAGACTACTTACGAGTAAAGCTAGCCAAGGAATCGCAATTGAAGAAATAGATATTAAATGAGCTTTATGGAACAACATCCATGCCAATTTAACCTCCCAATAATGAGAGAAACTCTGACAATTTACCAGAAAACCCTTTTTTTATAATCGAGAAAAGCTCATAGAATAACATCACTCTACTAGCGTCTCGAACAAACAGGAGACACGTAGATTGAATATTACTTACTAATCACTCTACACCAGAAGAAATAATGACACTTTCTGATGGTGACGAATAAGGATCTCATCATCCAACCAACAATGAATCCCAAAGAGAGAGGTAAACTGACTCGACATAATAAGAGAAGGTGGCACAACAAGATGCCAAGAAGACCATACCGATACTAACTCAAAATCTCTCACATTTAAACCAGATAAACTAGTAGGGTCTCACAAATGCCCTGAATAAATCATACTAGAAGCTCACTCCTCTACCACAACCGATTCTTAATAAAAATGACATCTAAGGAAACCATGGAAATATGATAAGACAAACCATTTCCAGATCGATCAGAAGAATCAAATCTTACTCACATATAAGAGAGGACGAAATACTTAGGTCTACTATATCGGATGCCTCAGCATCCTGCCAGACTACCAGTTCATAGAACTACCTCTGCGGCTGAGCTGAGCCGGTACCCTGATAATCATCTTCTGAAGAACTACTGCCACCACGCTCTCGACCTCTACTGAATGGTGGCATTTCTCTGGATGATTGAGATCTAAATGAAATCCCCTGCGACTGTGCAGCTGTCTGATGATGAGAGAAAGGACGACTGCCTACTTGCCGGAGTAAGGGAAAACTCCTCAAAAGATAACCAGACTCATGACAGTGATAACACCTTTTCGCTGAAAATGGAAACTGGACAGATTATTGATAGCTACAAAGAGAAAAATTGGGTCTGATCTTGACGAACTACTGGCGAACTGTAAGAATCACGTGACACAAGTGAGATAACCTGGAAGGTGACCTCCCAAAATAATCAGAACTCTTACCTCCAAATGAGGTACCATAGTTGCCCACCAGGGCCACGGGATCTCTTGCTCTCCCGCTCTAACTTATGGTATGCCTAATACCTCTGAGCAATATCAACAACAACATCAAATGAAGTCCCGACCTCAATCTCTCGAGCCATCAGGGATCTCAAAGAAGGAGAAAGGTCATCAATAAATCTTTGAATCTCTCGAAAGGCTCATGGACTAGTTCTAATGCATATCCAGCCACCCTAAAGAATTCAATCTCATATTTTGAAACTGACAAGCTTACCGACAAGCTACCCTGTCTAATCCACTCAAACTGGCGACGCTTTTCATCTCGCTCGCTGCACGAAAGAAACTTTTTCATGAATCTAATAAGAAAATTCGCACCGAGTCAGCTTAGGAAAGCACCACGTAGTTGATAAAAGAGAGGTCCACCAATCCAATACTAAACCATGGAACTGGAAAGCAGTATAATCGACACCACACTACTCGAGATAACCAAGAACTTGAAGGATACATTGACATTATTTAAGAATTCACACGGACAATCTGATGCATGGCCTGAAAATATTTGCGGGTTCAACCGGGTGAAATAATACAACCTCTTCGAGCACTCGGACCGAGCTATTACCTGGGCTAGCTGACCAGCCAGAATAACTAGAGGCACAACACATGCTGCCTCCGGAACATCATTTACTGCAGCAATTTTAAGAACTGGAATAGGAGCTCCCTGAGTCCAAACGTCTGCATCTGCGGCAACCTGATAAGCTGCCTAGCGATAATGGGTTCTTGCGGTATCTGCATCGCCAAGATTCTCGTAAAAGAATCGTAGAGAGCCAAGGGAACCGCAAGGCCCTGCTCCCTTGCCCATCGCGAGCTCGTATAGCTGGGGCCTGCGCAACTGGATCGTCAGCATGATCCACAACTCTCAGGGCTTGAGTAGCGCTAGCCCCAGGCTAGACTGCTTCGTCCTGAACTCCTACGCTTTGCTGATTTGTCGCACGAGGGTTAACAATTACTATGAAAGAATTAAGAAAATTTTTTGTATCCAGACCGCCGCACGATTAGAAAAGAAGGAAGTGAAACTTCCTAAATTCCATCATAGCCTCTCATAGATAAGTACTGACGTCTACGTACTTATCAGCAAGACTCTACTAGACACTGTCTTAGTCTGGATAGACTCTAAACCATTCTTTGATACCAACTGATACGACCTGGAACCCGGCTAGGCCGTGCGGGCACCCGACATCCTCCCCTAGACCCGTCGGGCAAACCCTTACCAATTAAATTAAGAAAATAAATATAATTCAATTCATAAATAGGAACAAGACTTAGAAAAAGCACCGATATACTGATACCTCTAAGCTGTACAAAAGAAATTACAGCTAACTACCCAACATACTAGGTTTAGAGCTATCCAGACTAGACATCTAAGGGTACGAAAGAAGACAGATACCTCCTGAAGGGAGCAAAATGATATTGAAATAATAAACATGAAACTGTGGTCATCCTGAATAAAAACTGGCTCACCCTGACAGCTGAAGTCGTCTTCGCTCCTTCACAACACGGCGAACTCAATCCTGGAGCGAACCTGCCGAAACGAAATAAATAGGCAAGGATAAACAACAAACAAGGGTGAGTCAAAAGGACTCAATAAGTAGGGCAGACTAGCTACCTCAAAGAATAGGATAGCTAGCCAGGGAGAAGAAAAACAGATAAACCAAATTCCTCTTATTTAAATTATAAAAAGGCAGAGCCAGATAATAACTAGAAACACGTATGGAATCATAAACCCACAAACAACCAGGGACATAAGATAGACAGAACATAGGTTTTTAAGTATCCCGAACATAATACTGTCACGGCGTGCAACCCGATCCACATGTTCATAATGTCGCGGCGTGCAACCTGATCTATATATTCATACAGTCGCGGCGTGCAACCCGATCCATATATTCATACTGTCGTGGCGCGCAACCCGGTCCATATATTCATATTGTTGCGGCGTGCAACCCGATCCATATATTCATACTGTTGCAGCGTGCAACCTGATGCATATATTTATACTGTTGCGGTGTGCAACCCGATCTATATAACTAAAGTATATAAATCAGGCAAACTGAAATATGTCCACAACATGGTATACATGCCGCATACACAAAACACAGCACAATAGTCACACATTAGTCTGTATGCGGTGCAATGAGATGCGATGAATGCGGTATGATGCAATGCAGTCACATATGCCTGATACCTTCACCGGCTCGGGACTCTCATCGATTACTGGGATGTATATGCAATAATGACCCCTTCACCGGCTCGGGACTCTCATCGATTACCGGGAAGTATATGCAATATGACCCTTCACCGGTGCGGGACTCTCATCGCCAACCGGGAAGTATATGCAATAATGACCCTTCACCGGCTCGGAACTCTCATCGATTAACGGGAAGTATATGTAATAATGACCCTTCACCTGTGTGCGACTCTCATCGCCAAACTGGGAAGTATATGCAATAATGACCCTTCACCGGCTCGGGACTCTCATCGATTACCGGGAAGTATATGCAATGCCAAAAACCAGAGTGCAATGCTCATATGCTCAATGCAATACAAACAACAGAGCATAACATATAATATACAATGTAAATTCAAAGCTAAGGCGTAATGAGTACGCCTATCGGCAGCTTCACACGTAAGGAACACGTGGTAGAATATCCACAAGGCCAAGGGCCTCCAAAGAAATGGATATAAACACTTACCTTGTTACAAAGTTAGCAGAGCTACTCAACAACCGCTTTGTCCTTTGGATTCATTGCCAAAGGATCTCACTGTATTCAATAAGCCGAAAAATATATTACATAAAGCTAAAGGCTTCATTCCTTACGTCTTAGGGCAATCCTGTTAGGAACCTGATACCCTATTCGCATACGCAATACGCAGGCCAGGCCTCTGTACAGGATTTAAGATTACATAACCGAACCCTAAATAAATTACATTTATATGTTTCCCATAACTCACTGAGTACGAATATATAATCAATTCCATTATCGGGATCCAATTGACCCTTTAAACTATTAATTAAACTTATTAAAACGATGTCTAATATCCCAATTTTTACCATCAAAATATATTTTAACACACGTAATAAATTAAAATAATACATTAAGATCATTGCCTGAATGTTTCGGGGTGAAAATTCTACTTTTCTCCGTCTCTTTTCTCATTTTCTGGCATTTTTTTTGTACCTCACTGCGTTTTCTCTTTTGCTTACTTCTGAATCATTTCTGTTTCTGTTTGTCCTTAGAATATATGCTAAGGACCCCCACCGCCTTGTTTCTTTCTTTCCTTTTATCATTTTCTTTCTTTTCCTTTTCCTTTTATTTTATTTTCTTTTCTTTTTGCGATGAAAATTAAAATAGAACTCTACGAAATTCGAAATGATCCCAAATTTCTCAAGTAAATTATACAAAATATATGTAACACACTTGCTAAGGCGGATCTCAAATCGGACTCCCGAAACTCAATATGCAAATTAAATGGAAAAATGTCAAATTATTTAACTTTGGCATTTTAGCGGAAACTAGCCGAACAACCTCGAAATTTACTTTCGAAAGTTCACAAAAGTCAAAAATAATCATACGAACCTAACGGCACTTTCGGATTTCGAATCGGAGTTCATTCGCCAAAATGGAGCTCGAAAATCTCTTTTTAATATTTATCGACAATAAAAACTGAAATCTTCTTCCGATACGTATCAAACGAGGTCTGATTTAGCTCAAATTTTACAGATAGGTCCTAATAAACCTTACGAAGATTTTAAAATTATCGGCACACAAATCGGGATCCTAATTCCCGAAACGACTACCTAAGGTCGTTTCAAACATGGTGAAAGATGTTGTGGTTGATGGTTAGTCGGAATTAGAACTTCTTCACCAAATCTTGCCAAATGATATTCCATGCTATATTGTTGATAATGTTACATTGAGTAGGGATGTCGACCAAAGGGAAAAGGCGTAGTGGTGCCTTACTCCTAATGGAGTTTTCACTATGAGCAGTGCTTGGGAGTATGTTCGCTACAAGTGCACCAAGGTATGGATTTCTAAATTTATGTGGTGTAAAGGGATTCCAATCAAAATTTCTTTGATGATGTGGAGAATGTGGAAATTTAAGCTCCCACTTGATGAGGAGTTGAAGAAAATGGAGTATAATTTTTCTTCTAGGTGTGCTTGTTGCGAGAATCCTAGTTGAGACTAGAGAGCATCTCTTTTTAACCAGTCCAATTGCTTGGCGATTATGGAGTTTTTTTTTTGCTAAGGGCAGTAGGTATTCACATGGTGGGGACTTCATTGAATGAAGCATGTTTGCTATGGTGGAAGCAATGGTCTAGGCCATGGATTAAAGCAATTTATCATAATATACCTTCATTCATTGTGTGGTCCTTATGGAAGCAAAGGAATGTGATTTGATATGAGGTACTGTTTCTTTTCTTAGATTAATTTATGAAGTTACTCATAATATATCTTTGTTCATTAAGATTAGATTTCCATGGATTCCTTTGGCCTCGGAGTCATGGCCTAAAATTGTGCAAGCATTGGGGAGTTGTGTTCCTAAATTCAAGTATATAAAGGTTGCTTGGCAAAGGCCGATGTGGGGTTTATTAGGTACAATATGGATGGTTCATCAAGAGGGAATCCAGGGTCAAGTGCAATTGGTTTTTGCATTAAAAATGGAGAAAGTGATATGTTATTCGCTTATGCTAAACAAATTGGGGAGCATAGAAATATTTTTGTAGAGGCAATGGCAATTTTAGAAGCCATGAAATATTGTGTCAATTATAGTTTAGGGCTTGTTGTTTTGAAAACTGACTCTCTCCTTCTCAAAAATATTATTGAGGGGTGCTGGCCAATTTTATGGGAGATAGCTGCCTTGGTTAATGAAATTCAATTCCTGAAGAGTCAATCAAATCTTGTCTTAATCCACAATAAGCTTGCTAATTTTATTGCTAATCGTGCTTATGGAAATCTAGAAGTCACCTTTTCTTCATTTGATGATTTGCCTACTCAAGCCAAGGTGTTATTGAATTTTGATCAGTCATATTTTAGTTCTATGTGTGCCCGTCCAATTAAGGGATGAATATGATGGAGGAAGTAGGGGCACTGGAGGCTCAAAGATGTGAATGGAGTTTTGCGGCTGCCTGTTATGATCAAGTTCTTTGAGAGGAGATCATAATAGGTTTTTCTTCTAACATGTTTGTTATTTTTGCAGGTATATCAAGGAGCTACAAGTTTACTAATCATATAATGAATCCAAGAGTGCAGATAGTTGATTCATACAGTGACGACACAAAGGAAACATCATGGCATAAGATATTTTTCATATTAGGTTCACAGGTGATTGCTTTGCTGAATTGTTGGTTGAGGCGTCAAGTAGTTAGGAAACTCAGTAGCGGAGCTTCGTTATTGGTAATTGGTAGCTTGCGTCCTAGCTTGTTGGGGCGAGATAATTTCTGCCTGGACTTTTTTTGAGCGAGGCCACCTATTTTCTACGAGGAACTTTGGGGTGCTGCACTATTTCATCGGGAGGAACTTTGATTGGTAGCTGTGTTGAGTTAGCTGCGTTGATGCTTGTTGATGCGTATTATATACAGATATTTGGAGCATTAGCAGAATGATTTTTTCACATTAGAACCAGGTTGTTTTCATCAATATTTTGAGGTATTGAATGATACATAGTTTACTGAAGGCGCATGGATTTTACAAGTTGAATTGCTTGTTGAAGAGATTTGGCTTCACCAACTATTTCAAAGCACATCCAGCATTTTTCAAGGAATAGTTCCAATGATTGTTTCAACCAAGACTACCACAATCCTTCAACATGGTTCTGAAATAGGCTCTCAAGCTATTTCAAAACATGGTTTGCTACATTGGGATCACCTTTTCCTATTCCAATATTGAAGGCAACGATCTCTGGCAATCCTTTAAGGTGGAGCAGTGGTTGACCTTTGCACATTTAATGTGCTGCACTATAGAAAGCTTAAGTATTAGATTACTTTTACTTACAATTATAATTAGGTTACTAACTAGATGATTCATTATTGTGAGGCACATTGTCAAAGTGTTACAATTATTTCAATTGGTGATATTAGTATCTCTTGATACTCAACCCAATAAAATAATTTTAATTTTGTGACATGTTGCTATTTTATACTAGTTAGGTATATTATTTATTTATTCAAAGTATTATATATTCCAATTTGTAAAGACAATTGTTTTTTATTTTATTAATAAAATGGTCCCTAGGTGATATACCTAGTTGACTCTTTGTTTTAAAATAAACAATGGAATTCTATGCGTGAGGCCTTTAGCCCATTACAAAGTAGGTAAGGATTCCTACCCTAAAAGGGAGAATAGTTAGGGCGAGAATTTTGCTGACACAGTTTCAGCTAGCATCAGTTTATTATCAATTTCTTTAAGTCTTTCAAGTAAAAAATATTCTAAGTGTTAAGTCGTACATCCCAACTAGATAAAGGCAAACACTTGAAGAAACTTGAAATTTATTAAAAGGGGCTCGAAGGCCCCCAAAAGTTAATTACAATTACAGGCTTGAGGGCCATAGAAAAATAGAAGAAAAGAAAAATGGCTAAGCATCGGGGTCATATTCCTGAGGAGAACCATCATCACCCTTGGAAGCCCCATCTACATTTTCTTCTTCTTCATCCTCGGCCTCTTCATCACCGAAATCTTCACTCGAAGGGAGCTCATCCATAATAGCTTGTGCTTGAGCCACTTGGTCCTTGGCCTTAGCAATTTCTTCATCTAAATTTATCGTGCCCGCCTTGTAATTCTCAAGGGCTTTTAGCCGAGTCTGGATTATGGCCTAGTTTTTATCTAGCTCGGCTCTCTTGGCTTAAGCCTTGGATTTCTCCACTAGAGTAGCTTATTTCCCCCGCAGGCGTTCAACCTCAGCTTCGAGTATCGCCGTGCGGCCTTCCAATCTGTTCATTGTAAGCATGTGTCCGACCAGCTTGTTTTCATAATCTTGGGCAATAACTATTCTTGCAATTATCGAGCCCTGCTTGACAGCTTCAAGCTTTCAGCCATGTGGGCATCCTTAAGAGCTTTGGGCCTCGAGAGCGGTAGAGGTCTTAGATTTCTGTTTAAGCTCAATGTCGGCTTCAGCCAGCTGAGCCTTAAGAGCAGAAACCTCAGCCTTTCGCTTTGCCTCCTTTTCTTTCCAGGTAGCTTTTAGCCTTCGAAGCTCTTCAGTTTGAAAAGCATCACGCTGCATTGAATTGAGCGAATACATGAGGCTTTTTGGAAAAGAGAAGGAAGGGTTAGAACTGAATGCTAAGTAAAGGAGAAGTTGTAATCATAGAAACTTACCCGAACCGCTCTGGGGCGGAACGACCCATCATTTTCCCCGTCGACAACATTTTGACATGGTCATCTTCAAGCGGCCCGAATAGCTGAGTAAGGCTCAAAGAAACGTCGATCGAGCCGGTAAAAAGATTCAAGTTAGAGGGAACCTCAACTCTCATCTTAATTCTTTCAGAAATTGAGGCGCTTGGGGGTTTAGAGTTGGCGCGTGCAGCACTCGTGGTCATCCTCTCCTCAGCAGGAAGGGGAGCAGGCTCGACCTCGCCAACCTTAGCTTTGTCCTTGGCCTTAGTAGCCTCATAGTCAATCTCCTCGAGGTCTCCTATCTCAATATTCCCAGGAGCCTTAGGATCCTCATTACTTGGCTCGTTCCTACAACAAAACTGGGACTAAAGAAACATGCTTGGTGCCCGAGCCAGACTTTGCTTCAACACTAGGGCGCACGACTCGAGTCGATTTCTATGAGGCCCCGCTTTTCCTTTTCGGATCCGCGGGGGCAGCAGTTGGATGTTTAGGAATGGCAGTGGAAGACTAGGTGATTGACTCGTGGTGGCCGAGGAAAATATCGTCCTCACCTCGGGAAGAAAGCCCTTGACCCGGCGAACCTTCTGAGGTCTTGGACTTCTTATTGCTGCCAACCAAGCTCGACATCTTGGCCAGACTCGCACCAGCGTTGGGAATCTCCTTCTCTTTTTTCTTCCTTTTCTTTATTTTCCTCTCCTTGGGTTTGGCAGTGGCCACCTTATAATGGAAACCTACGATAGAAGGGGTAGAATGTCAGAGAAGAAACACTCCGAGTATTCCCCGAAGGGATCAAATTGTGAAAAGAAACTCACTGTGTATCTTGCACACCCAGCCATTGACAGCAGTGATGCTTGCCCAAGTCCTATTGGGCCAGGTTTGAATCGCGATTATAGCTCGAACCCAGTCTGTCAAATCAGGTGGGGGTCAATAAGAACTTTGTTGGCTGCAAAGAAAGACAAAGAATTAAAAGTGAATCATAATCAAATGAATCAGAAGCAGCAATTAAGCAAACATTGAAAGGAGGACAACTTACATTCGAGGTTCCACACTTCAGGGAACCCAGGTTCGGTAGATATTTGAGTTTTGGAAGAATAACGTAGCAATCATCCCAGCCTCGGTCCTTGGTGTCCTTGCTTTTAGCTATCAAGGAGTAATTGCCCTGATTGTTTAAAACCATGACCCACCCTTGTGAAAATTGGGGTAGAAAAGAGAAGTCAGATGTTGAATGGTGACAAGCACCTCGATTTTTTTGCATAAAAAATCAAGGCATCCGACGACCCTTCATAACCTGGGCCCGAGTTGGGCCAAACATAAGTTTTATGCTCAAAAAAATGTATCTATCACTTCATGCATTAGAAGGGTGAACCCCACCGTGAACGGATAAGTATAATGAAAGAGTACCCAGCTACTTGATCGGAGCTGTAATTGTTCAGGTCGGGGATACCAACTTGAACCTCGAGCCCTATTTGTAATCCTTCCAAACCAGGGACACGTGAGCCTAGGTGATCAAAAATGGCATAGTTTGCACGAGCACGTTCCTATTTTTCTCTTTTTGGACAATGGATTGGCCCTGCACAGCAAAATCCTTTTTGGTATGGAAGCTCGATGGGATAATATGATGAGGCTCAAGCTCCCTCTCGGTGGAAATCTCTTTTGATTTAGACGATTCCTCCTCGCCCTCTTCAGCTTTGCCGGCGTCACCTTTCTCATCACTAGCCTCTTCAGATTTATCGCGGCAGGCGATGGTTTTACGCCGCCTTGGAATTAAACCCGTCGCCGCAGATGTTGCCTCACTATCAGCTTCCAGCGACATGACAACATTTAGTGGGTCTGCAAAATTGACTATTTCGCTGTCGATATTTACAGAGGTGGCATCAACAACTTCATCACTAGAGTGGCCGCTGAATTTTGTGAAGACATTTTTTATTTGCTAAAGAAATTGGCGATTTTAACTTTGATTATAGATATGGAGAAAAAAATGGATATTTTTCGCTTTGAAGTTGCTACAGTTGATTGAATTTGTAAGTGAAGATAAGAAAGTGAGCAAGTGGTGTATTTATAATGGGAAGTATCATCATTACCTTCGGAAGGAGGATGAAACGGCGTGACCGTTCAACAGTGCCGTGTGTAACAGATAGGAAGTCGAAGTGATGGCCGCCTTTTTAAAATATAAGGCACACGTGTGGCCACGTCACCTCTCTCGCCTATTCTCATTCCACTCCTCGAAAACTCTGGCAATTACTCAAGGAGTGGGGGACTATCTATATTGGTGAAAATATAACTTGCACACGTGGAAGACCAGATGCAAGGCTCGGGGTATTTTCTACAAGTAGGCCACGAAGATTGATGCAAAGGTGACCGAGGCCAGGCTCTGGGGTTAAAGTTATTCAAGCCACAGGGTATGATCACCTCAGGTAGTTAAATGGTTCTCTGCCTCGAGGCGGGAGGATCCAAACCTCGGGACAGGCGATTCAACTTCAGCATGAGCAGCGCCCGACGATCTCCGCCCACGATCTAAGCATTTAATGGGAAGGAATGTGTGTTGGCCATGATCTGGATATGGAGAGGTAGGCTAATCAATGCCCTTGTTTGTCTCTAACTCATTTGCTATAAATAGTACCCATGTAATTTTGTATATTCATTCACAAATATAGGCAAAACTCTACCAAATTGTACTCTCAAATTATTCATATTGAAATTGCTCACCTTGTGTTCATATTATCTGCTTACTATTTGCTATTTCCTTATTTATCATGACTTTGATACATCAAATTGCTTGTAAACGAAAATAAATTCAATTGTATTTCTAAATTCGATTTAGGCTCATACAATATGAATGATTAATTACTTTCCCATTTTATTAATTAATCTTATCTCACTGTGGTTTTTGTTCATTTATTACAATTAAATTAAAACTAATCCCTAATCTATCTCCTTAATATTAGCATACTCATCAAATTCCTTCACGGTAGTAGTGAAAAAAGAAATACTTCATCATTTTATTGCACAAGTAAGTTAGAACTCAACTCTCTCTATCTATCTCATACACCCAAAATTTTATCGTCCAAGCCTCCTTTCTTTCCTGCTAACATATTCCTCTAATAATTGACAGGATGATAAGAAATGTATACCTAATATATGTGTTAGTTTCAAATATTGCTTGATAAAATATACACTATATGTGTGTGTGTGTCTATATATATATATATATATATATATATATATATATATATATATATATATATATATATATATATATATATATATATATATATTATTTGTATTACTTAAAATTGTGGAAGTCCCATCTAATATACATATAACATAAATGGTAGAAATACTTAAATTAATAAAAAGTCCTCACAAAGATATGCGTTATAAAGCAAATATACTATATAAAAGAATAAAGCTATGGTACATATAAAATAAATAAATATACTGAAATTATAAAACTACATTTAATTGTATCAAATATTTATAGGTAGATAATATGAAATTGTGGAAGTTCTATCTAATATACATAGTATAAATGGTACAGCTAAAGTATAATACTAGAATATTTGTATCAAATATTATTTTTTATAACACCCATTGTGGGGTTGGATTTATATTCATAGAAAAGCAATACAGAGTAAGGGGCCAAAGCAATACCTCCATACATTACATAGCAATAAAAGGACAGAATATTATCATTAATTAAGTATAGAAGGAAATGACTCCGTCTTTCACATTTTAGTGATATTGTCATCATTTTGTATACCCTCCAAAATTGAAACCATAGATGATACATTCTGCATTTGAGAAAGCCTTGACTGCAGGCTGCAGGCTGCTCTTTGTGTTCAAAGAGAGGATATTAAGGGGGATCAAATGTTTTATGAAGATATATAATAAAATTGTAAAATTTACCTCTAATATAAATAGTGGGAGAACTTTTATTAATAAGAACTCCTCAAAGAGATATGACACCTAAAATAAATATATTAAAAATATAAAGCTACAATGTATAATACTACAATATTTGTATCAAATATTTTTTTATCACCCATTGTGGGGTTGGATTTATATTCATAGAAAAGGAATACAGAGGAGGGAGACCAAAGCAATACCTCCCTACATTACAAAGCTACAAAAGGAAGGAACATTATCATTAATTAAGTATAGAAGGAAACGATTCCCTCTTTCATATTTTAGTGATATTGTCTTCATTTTGTATATCCTCCAAAATTAAAACCATAGATGATGCATTCTGCATTTAAGAGAGCCTTGAAAGTACGTAGGCTGCTCTTTGTGTTCAAAGAGAGGATATTAAGGAGGATCAAATATTTTATGAAGATATAATAAAATTGTAAGATTTACATCAAATATAAATACTCCCGCCGATTCTATTTAGTTATAACACTTATTATAAATATATGGACCAAAATATTTGTCACTTTACAAATATCACGATGAAATTTATCTTTTTTTCCATTACATTCCTAGTATTAATTGCTCTTGAAAAACATAAACACCTAAATTATGAGTTTCTTAATATATCAAGAAGGATAGATTAGTAAAAGTGCTCTACTTATTTATGATTTTTTAAGGGACGTGCAAATGACAAACCTTACGATTAAAAAGGACATGAAGGGGTAGTAGAAGAACTTTTAGTAATAAGAACTCCTCACAGAGATATGACACCTAAAATAAATATATTAAAAATATAAAGCTACAATGTATAATACTACAATATTTGTATCAAATATTTTTTTTATAACACCCATTGTGGGGTTGGATTTATATTACAAAAGCAATACAGAGGAGAGGGACGAAAGCAATACCTCCATATATTACAAAGCAATAAAAGGACGGAACATTATCATTAATTAAATATAGAAGGAAACGACTCCGTCTTTTATATTTTAGTGATATTGTCTTCATTTGTATACCCTTCAAAATTGAAACCAAAAATGATACATTCTGCATTTGAGAGAGCCTTGACAGTAGGCTACTCTTTGTGTTCAAAGAGGAGATATTAAACGGGATCAAATGTTTTATGAAGATATGATAAAATTATAAAATTTACATCTAATATAAATAGTATTAGAACTTTTATTAATAAGAACTCCTCACAGAGATATGTGGCACGATCCGAATTCTCCGCCAGGCCGTGCGGGCACCCGACCACCTCCCCTAAACCTGTCGGGCGAACCCTATTGACTGAATCGATATAAATGACGTAGAATTATCTCGAGAACAAAATAAAATCTAACCTTAACAACACAAGACAACTCTCAAGGACAGACATATAACCAAGTTGTCTGAATGATATAGCTAACTACCCAAAATATACAGGTTCAGAGGTTTCCAGATCCGACATCTAAGAAGTCCAAAAGATATACACATCTCCCGAAGGGAGCAAAATCAGATACAACTATAAAAGCTACGACTGGTGGCCTCAAAGAACAAGCTGGCTCACCATGGACAGCTGAATACGCCCTGCTCCTCACTCACGATACATGCTGGGTCCTGGAGCGGAATCTGCTGAAAGAGAAAAACAACAAAAGAAACAGATAGGGAGTGAGTCATAAGGACTCAGTAAGTGAGGACAAACTAGCGACTTCGAAAAATAGCTACGCTAGTCGGGGAAACAGAAGCCATAACAGTCAACCAGATAAGTCATTCACAGATAATCAATTCAACAAATCCATACGGCTCACAAAACACATATAAAGATATGAAATGAATTTATCATAGTGCAATAGAGTCACATGTGACAAATGAATGGAGCGTAATCCTCCTACTCCGGACGGAATCCTCTTACCCTCAATATGATGCAAGGAGCGGAATCCTCCTGCTCCTAGGGCGGAATCCTCCTACCCTCAATATGATGCAAGGAGCAGAATCCTCCTACTCCTAGGGTAGAATTCTCCTGCACCTGAGATAATATAAAGCTGAGGAAGAATACTCCTGCACTCAGTATATGACATAGCAGCTCATAACTAGAAAACATAATACATATGAATGAATTTCAAGGCTGTAGCGTAATAAGTATGCCCTGTCGGCAGCTATTCACGTAAAGAACGCGTGAATAGAATATCCAGAGGGCCAAAGGCTGTCAATGAAATGGATATAATCACTTACATTGTCCCACTCCTACTCAACAACTGCTTTGCCCTTTGGAATCACTTCCAAACGATACCGCTCTATTCAATAAGCAGAAAAATATATCAAATAAGGCTAAAGGCTTCATTCCTTACGTCTTAGAACAATCCGGTTAAGAACCCGATACCCGATTCGCATACACAATACACAGTCCAGGCCTACGTGCATGGTTCAAAATCACATAACAAAACCTTAAATAAATTACATTTATTGGTTGCCCATAACTCCCTGAGTTCGAATATATAATCAATTCCACTATCGGGGTCTAATTAACTCTTTGAACTATCAATTTATCTTATTAGAACGATGTCTAATATCCTGATTTCTACTATTGAAATATATTCAAACATACGTAATAAACTGAAATAATAAATTAACTTCATTACCTGAATGTTTCAAGGTGAAAATTCTATTTTTTTCCCTTCTCCTTTTCCCTTTCTTTCTCTCTTTTCTAATTTTTTTCCTCTGCGTTCGCGCTCTCTCAGCTTTCTAGATTCTGTTTCATTTTTGCTTTTTAAGCTTAGGATATCCTTAGCCACCGCCTCCCTTTTATATTTTCCTTTTTGTTTTCCTTTCTTTTCTTTTCTTTTCTTTAATCTCTTCTTTTTCCTTTTTCTTTTCTTTTCTTTTCAAAACTTGATGCTGCGACTAAAATTAAAATGGAACCCTACAAAATTCAGAATAATCTCAAATTTCTCAAGCAAGTTATACAAAATTTATGTGGCGTACTCGATAAGACGGATCTCGAATCGGATTCCCAAAACTCAAGATGCGAATTAAACGGAAAGATATCAAATTCTTAATTTTCGGGACTTTAGCGGAAACTATCTGAACGACATCGGAATACACTTCCAAAATTTCACATAGGTCACAAATGACCATACGAACTTAACGACGCTTTCGAATTTCGAATCGGAGCTCATTCGCCAAAATCGAGCTCAAAAACCTCTTTCTAAGATTTACCGACAACGGAAATTGAAACCTTCTTCCGATACCTACCAAACGAGGTCTGATTCAATTCCAACTTTGCAAGTAGGTCCTAATGGATCTTACAGAGCTTTTAAGACTATCGGCATGATAATCAGAGTCCTAACTCCTAAAACGACTAGCTAAGGTTGTTTCAACATGACACCTAAAATAAATATTTAAAAATATAAAGCTACAATGTATTAACAAAACATATCTTCAATTCCTCCCACAATTTAGAAAGTACAATGGAAAAGACTAGTAACAGGAGCAAGAATACTTCCAAAGCATCATTTCATACTGTGGCTAGTCATTCACAAGAAATTAGGCACCATAGATTAACAAGATTCAATTCAGGAATCTACAGAAGATTATCCATAGACGTTCAAAGGAATCGACAACGAGAGAATTTTTTAGAGAGAGAAATAAGATATTTTGATTATTTATAAAAAATCTATTATGACTTATACAAACCTGACTATTTATATTTACAAGTAAATACCAATAAAAAATTTACATGTGTTTCTTTCTAAAATAACAAATTTACATATATATCTGACAATTGGACTCGAGTCCCTTGTATTTGTACTTGAACTTTTTTTGAATGGGCCACTGATCCTCAACATAGATAGACTAAAAAAGTAGAATATCCAAGTGCCTACTGACTGCCATAGCTCCAGGGAGGAGGAGACCATGGCTCATTTGTTATTTAAATGTGACTATGCCAGACAGATTTCAGGCACACTGCTATATTGGGTGGGACAAAGCAGGCAAGTGGGCAGCTAGGAAGAGGAAATACATTATATGAAAAAGAAGACTAATAATAAAAGAGTAATGGCAGAGATACTGTGTTCCTAATTGCTGCATTAATATATCACATTTGAATGGAGATATATGTTAGTATTTTGCCATGAATTTATAACCTATTAGGACTCTATTGCTTTAAATGATGAAAAAGAGTTCTAAGAGGAATATATCTCCTTCATATGACTTATCATTTACTTAGAGGACAAGCTTTAGACATCTATCAATTGAAGATCATTCTCACAACAATATACACAACAAATCCACAATGTAGTCTTTTAGGTTTGAGAGTAATAATTAGGGGGAGACTTTATAATTTACTTTTTTTTCTATCAATATTAGATTTTAATCTCCTTCCTATGTAGGTCAATTTATGATCAAACCAGTTTCAATAAAGTCTATTTGTTATAAATTTTTGATATCTGATTTATCGTCAATTCAAAGTTTGCTATGTTAGCTTCCGCATGCATCATATAGGTTCAAGGCAGGTTCAGTTCTGCCGCAACTAATATGGCGATAATGAAGATTTTATCCAAAAAAAAAAATTACAAAAAAATTGACCGAAGTGCTGCATGTGGAGAAATTTTTCAACCATACCTTCAAAAATTCTACTGCTATATCGTTAAAGATAAATACTTTTTTTTAAAACCCATGATAGGGCTAATTTTAATCAGATGCCAATTTTAACTCATAACTACTTCTAATGCATGGGCTCCAATGGCAGTTTTAATTCATGCTTACTTTTTACACATTAGCTTCTTTTAACCAGTGCCAAATTTTAACTCATTCTTAGGCTCCTTTTATCCCATTCTTTAGTCTCTTTTCAACCAATACACAATTTTTAATCCATACATATTTTTAAACATGGCAAGCAACAGTCATATGTTGAAGATCATGTGAAGAAGACAGATCAAGATTATTTTGTCAGAAAATTCAGGCCAATAGGAGAATTGTTAAGGTTTTGCCCTGAATTTGTAACCTATTAGGACTCTCTTTCTTGGAATGATAAAAAAGAATTCTAACAGGAATATATCTCTTTTATATGACTTATGCTTTGCTTAGAGGAGAATTCTTAGACATCTATAACTTGAAGATCATTCTCATAACAACATACACAACAACTCTACAATGTAGTCTTTTAGGTTTAAGAGTAATGATTAGGGGGAGACTTTATATTTTAATTTTTTTATTTTTAATATCAGTATTAGATTTTAATCTCCTTCTTATGTAGGTCAATTCATGACCAAACTAGTTTCAATAAAGTCTATTTGTTATATATTTTGAATGTCTGATTTATTGTCAATCCAATGTTTGCTATGTTAGCTTTCGCATGCACCATGTTTCTCGATCCCAACAATATATACCAGAAGATTTAGAGTAAAAGAGAGATTGGCTAATCATAGAGTTAGAGAAGTTGTGCTTCAACTGCATACGAGAGAGAAATTTACATCTAAATGGAGAAAGTTATTGATACACATAATAGATTTCCTGTCTAGACATTCTTATACCTTATACTTAATTATGAAAAAAAGACTATCATATTAGATAGGAGTAGACTAAGTAGAGGTCTAGTTTTGGAGTCCAATGGATCTAGTGAAGCTGTACATAAAACACTTGGTTGCTTTCACAAAGGGGACTGGCGGTGGAATAAAGAGGTCCAGAGGAAAGTAGAGGCCAAGAAGGTTGCTTTCATGAAGCTAGTGGAGAGTAAAGACAAGTAGGATAAGAGGATAAATAGGGAAAGGTATAAGGCGGCGAAAAAAGAAAGCAAAGTTCGCGGTCACAAATGCTAAGACGACTACCTTTGAATGCATGTATAAGGAAATAGCAGCTAAGAGAGGGGATAACAAGTTGTATAGACTGGCCAAGGTGAGGGAGAGGCAGTCCCGCAACCTAGACCAAGTGAAATGCATTAAAGACAAGGATGACTCGATATTAGTGGAAGAGGCCCTTATTAAGCAGAGATGGCAAACATATTTCCATGAACTCTTAAATAAAAAGGGGAGTATGATGTTGTGCTGGGTCATTTAGAGCACTGCGAGAATCATTAAGATTGTGTAGATTGTAGGGGTATAGAGATTGAGGAGGTCAAGGAGGCAATTCGCAAGATGGGGGGGGGGGGGGGAGGGTAGAGTGACAGGACCTGACGAGATCCTAGTAGAATTTTGGAAGAGTGCAGGAAGAACAGATATGAAATGTTTGACTTAGTTGTTCAATGTCATCCCAGAGACAACAAAAATGTCTGAGGAGTGGAGGTGGAGTACCATGATACCTTTGTACAAGAACAAGGGTGACATCCAAAATTGCAATAACTATAGAGGTTTCAAACTACTAAACCACACTATGAAAGTTTGGGAGAGGGTGGTGGAGAAGAGAATGAGAAGAGAGGTAACTATTTCTGAGAACCACTTCGGATTCTAGCCTGGCAGATCGACAACAAAGGCTATCCATCTATTGAGGAGTTGGTGGAGCAATATAGGGACAAGAAGAGAGACTTACACATGGTGTTCATTGACCTAGAAAAGGCTTACGACAAAGTCCCAAGGGAGGTTTTGTGGAGATGTTTGAAGTCTAAGGGAGCACATGGGACTTATATCAGAGTGATTAAGGACATGTACAATGGGTCCAAGAACCGAGTGAGAACAGTAGGGGAAGACTCAGATCACTTTCCAGTCGAGATAGGGTGCACCAGGGTTCAATGTTTAGCCCATTTTTATTTGCCCTGGTGATGGATGCATTGACTGAGAGTATCCACGGTGAGGTACCGTGGTGTATGTTAATTGCGGATGACATAGTCTTGGTTGACGAGACACGCAGTGGAGTCAAAGAGAGGCTGGAGGTTTGGCGAAAGACTCTAGAGTCTAAAGGTTTCAGGTTGAGCAGGATGAAGACAGAGTATATGGAGTGCAGATTTAGTGATGCGCCTGAGTCTGATATGGAAGTGACACTTGATACGCAAGTCATCCCAAAGAAAGGAAGCTTCAAGTATCTCTGGTCAATACTATACGAGAATGGGGAGATTTACGAGGGCGTCATGCATCGTATTGGAGCAGGATGGATGAAGTGGAGGCTAGCGTCCGGAGTTCTATGCGATAAGAAAGTGTCACCTAAACTTAAGGATAAGTTCTATAGAGTTGTCATTAGACCAGCTATGTTATATGGAGCGGAGTGTTAGCCAGTCAAGAGTACACACATTCAAAAGGTGAGCGTGGTGGAGATTAGAATGCTTAGATTGATCTGTGGGCATACTAGGATGGATAAGATTAGGAATGAGGTCATACAGGACAATGTGGGTGTGGCCTCAGCGATAGACAAGATGAGAGAAGCGAGGTTGAGATGGTTTGGGCATGTGAGGAGGAGGAGCACTGATTCCCCGGTGAGGATGTGTGAGAGGTTGTCAGTGCTAGGACTTCGGAGAGGTAGAGGTAGACCGAAGAAAAATTAGGCCGAGGTGATTAGACAGGACATGACCCTTCTCCAGATAACCGAGGACATGACTCTAGATAGGAAAATGTGGAGGTCGAGGATTAGTGTAGAAGGTTAGGTAGTAGCCAAGCGGTTTTTGTCATATTAGTACTAGTATTTTTCCCATAAATACGATTTCTGTCTTATTTCTGTATCTTTTTTGCTATTTGTATTTTCGTTTACATTTGGTTTCCTTTAATTTTTATTTCTATCCCTACTATGCTTTAATCTTATTTTTCTAAATTGTTGTTCGTAAGCCGATGGTCTATCGGAAACAGCCTCTCCACCTTGTTGTTGTTGTTGATATATACTTTTTTGTATTACGACCAAAAAAAACAATCATCATCGTAATAATTAATATATTATAGAACCAGAACTAAGATAGGTCAGAGATAACAAATTTTAAATTCAAACAAAAGGTTTTACATATGCGGCTTAAAAAAAATTTGAAAACAATAAGTAGTTTTGTTTTAGTATATGTTACTAACTTTCTATGAATCACCAATGATCAATATATGCTAACTAATAAAAGGAGCTTAATGATTTAAGCCTTTGATTCAATGACAGAAGTCAAGGTTAATGGGCAAAATCCATGATCAAGACTGGCTTTCCATACTTTGTCAACATCAAACATTATGTCCCCACACTCGTTCTCATTCCAGCATTCTAGTACATGTAGAATCCCAGCTATTCTGCATGCACTCATCACTCTTCTTGGAAGCCAATTCTGTCATTATAACAAACAGAACAATTGATCAGAAAAAATTCAACATTCGAAAATTAAGGAGGACTATTTAAGAGTAGTTTATATTATTTTCAACCTCGCAAGAGTCAACATTTTCAAGATATTTGGGAGCGATCATGGCTGGTGTTTGGAAATAGAAGCAATCCTTGCGAGCTTTCTTTGGTGGGAATTGCAAAAAAAGAATGAATATTGTTCCTTTTGATGCTTTCAGTTGTTGTTCTTTACTCAATCCATCGCCTACTAGCCATATCTACAATACAATAATTAAGCCATTTACATATCATAATTAATAATTGGATCAAATATTTTCCGTTGTTTTGTTTGTACCTTTGAAGTAAAGTTAACTGAAGGGGTCAGAATAGTTGCAGCCTCAGGGGTAAGCCTTGATTTAAGCATGTTGTAGTCATTTTCACACAACGTGACAACCTATCAGAGATGCAGATAAATGAGAAAAACAGAAGCCTCTGGAGAAAACTCAATGTAAATGTAGTGATTGAATTTTAAAGTAACCTGAACTCCACTTTTACACAAGGCAAGGGCAATGGAATAAGCTACTTTTGAAAAATGGCCTCCAAGAACCACTTGGGTAGTTCCTTTAGGAATGGAATTTAGAACCACAGCAACGGCTAGGCTGCTTCCATCTACCAATTTCATTTTATGTTGAGGTTGCTTTCTTATGTATCGTTCACCATTCATATTTAATAGCTCCTGTAAAATTTCAAGTATAGGTTCATTAGGTCAAGTAACACATGCACTTTATCTAGTCAATATTTAGTGGATTAGCTGCAGATAGTAAAGAGAATTGATTTCTTTTCTTGTGATAATTGACAATTGCTAACAGATATCCAAAGATACTAGTAGTCATCAAGTATAGATCAATTTTCTCAGGTTTTAAGTGTACCAAGAATTCTTGAATCATTGATACATTTTTTAGCTTACCTGATTTAAAAGTCCTAGAGTCAAAACTTTTACGCCTTTCTTATCTGCTTCAATGATGGCTTCCTCAATCAAATTGCTAATAGTCTCTCTTTGACATGGCATTAAGTACTGCAAAAACAATTAAGTGAAAGGCCAATAAACACTTAAAAATGATTGGAAAATGCTGAAAAAAGAGAATAACATATAGTTAAAATTCATACTTGTACGCGATATTTGGGGATGACCCAAGTTTGCAATTTGAGATTCTTGAATATGTTTCTCTCTATAGTAAATGCATGGCCATAAATCCAAGTAACCATTCTAGACCATAATGTGAGAGGCCACATTATTGGGAAATACCATTTGGAGGTGTGAGGTTCTGAGGCCAATGATGCAAATCCCAGGCGTAGATGGTAGATGGATTCTACAGTTATTAGATGTGTTAGGTGCACCACATCTGGTGATTCTCCTGATTTCTCAAGTGATTTTTCATATAATGTATCTGTAGATTTGTCCAATGTATTATAGATGTAGTCATACATTGGTACGAAAAGTGAATAATTTGTTCTGAATTGAGTGTGATGAAGTGAATGGTACCTATACCATAAGAAAAATTGTTGTTAGTAGAGTTCATTTATGGAAGTTATTTTAAGCTAAGATCAACTTTTGTAATGACCTGAAAAAATTTCACTAGAACTTCGGTTATTTTCCTTATTCTTTATATATCTTGCAAGAAATTAAAAAGGAAGGATAATATAAGCCCTTAGTTAATGAAGGTATTAGTGAAATTAGAAAAAAATATAAGGGATAAAATGATAAAATCATTGGTCAAACCATAATAGCTACTCCCTCTGTCCCATTTTGTTTGTCATACTTTCCTTATTAGTCCGTCCCAAAAAGATTGTTATACTTTTATATTTGGAAATAATTCAATTACAAACTTACTTTTTGACTCATTTAAAGCCACACAAATATCTATAACTCATTTTACACCACAAGTTTCAAAAGTCTTCCTTGCTTTATTAAACTTTGTGCCAAGTCAAACTAAACAAAATGGGACGGAGGGAGTATTAAGCTAAAAGCAATAAGTTGGGATTGCCTAGCTTCTTGCTTTTAGCTTATTTTTAACTTAAAAGCCAAGTGCTTTTAAGCAAATTTACACTTATCAAACACTTCTACAACCAAAAAGTGACTTAAAGCTAATTTGACTAGCTTTTAAGCTAATCCAAACACCCTCTAAGTCGTGAATATTTTTAAACTTTCTGCAAAGTACTGATGTTTATCATAAATTTATAAGCTTTATTATTTTTTTGTCTCATTCTCATGTTGAGAAAAATGACCACCTTCTCGCACAGAATTTTTTTTTTTCTGAATGAAACATCACAGACTAGCTGTAAAATTTAACCAACAACACTCTATCTAAACTCTTATTCCGAAAGTTGAAAATTCTCGTCGTATATATGAATGTGAGGTGGACTAGCAAACACAAAATCAATACCAATAAAATGAAAAAGTATCCTCCATACTTTCGAAGTGATCCTAATGGATAAGGGAATAAAAATAAATGAGTATAATGCAGGTAGAAGCCGGAAAATTTTTGTCGACACCACCTTAATTATGTGGATGAATTGATACGAATAAAATAGGCATTAGAAACATTTATTCCCATTGACTTTGGTAGTTGGTTTGTAAGCGATAGATAAATAAGACTCAAAAGCTGGTCCTACACGAGTATTCGAGTTAATTAAGAGAAAACTATATGCTCTTTCATTCATTTTTCCTTAAAAAAAATAGTGGAAAGTTGCACATTAATTGAAACTCAGCTAACTTTACTATTGGAACCTAAAAACGGTTTAATTGAAACTCAGATAACTTTACAATTGCCTGTTTGAGATTATTTTATGAACTAAGAAAGGTAAAGAATTTATGTAATATATACGGGCGGCTAAACAATTTATGCAGTATGTGTAATTTAAATTTTTATATTAGGCTTTCTATTTACCTGACGGTGCTAAGAAAAAAGCAAGTGGTGAATGCACAAGCACATAATAGGTCGAATCTTGTCAAGGTAAATCAAATAAATCACTTAATATATCATTGATTTTATATTTAAAAATCTTGCAGACTTACTCATTAACTGATACCAATCAAATTTGACGAATACTAGACGCAAGATGTGTACTTGGTTTAGAGTAAGAGTATTATTACTAAGATAAATGTAAGATAGAAGGTTAAGAGACTTACGAGGGTGTATACATCAAGTACCTAAGAGGTGGAAAGATAGAGAACATCCACTTAGGAACAACTTCAAAGTTGCAATGACCCATGTAGTTCATGAAATCAATATAAGTGATATAACCACCAAGTGCAGCTATAGAGGCAGTCCCAGTCAGTATAGCAGTGAGGATAGGTATGAGAAAGAGCATGAAATATGATATGAGCTCTGCAAATGGAAGAAACACAGCTGCCAAAAAAGAAGAAATTTAATTTGTAAATTGGTTGCAAAATTTATACTGCTTTTGTTTTACTTTATATGTCATAATTCATGTACGATGGTCAAAGTTCTTAATTTTGACTATAAGTTTAGACATATTCTTCAAGAATTTGAAAACAAATTTTTACATATTTGTGCCAAGCAACTAGCCACGTACCTTAGGATCATAGATGGTTTATGGTTATTAATTATTTGCACATTTTGTAGGACAACGACTCATGAAGGGGACCACATGGGGCTTTTCATGACATGCTAGAATTCCTTATTTAATGGGCCAGAGTCTACGCAGTAGAGAGCCAGTAATTCAAGTTTGTACTAAATGAAACCTCAAGGGTGTCATTTCTAACTGATGTATATGCAGTTCAAAACATTTACGAAGGATTTGGTGTTTTCCATTACTTTCACAATATCTCGTTGTCATGTGTGTTTGTCGGATCAATTTACTTCTAAACAAATATTTTCTGTTGGTTTTCACTATAGAAATTCAATGATCTATATGGTGGGGTTCAATTCAAGCTGGAAAATTGATCACGTATGGTAGCAAGCTAGCAGACAGGTCTTAAAACATGCAAACAACCCCCAAATCGAACAACCTCACTGTCTCCCGAAGCACGACCTCACTGTCTCCCGAAGCACGTTGATCGATAGTTGAGAAATACTATCATATATATTATTTTGGAATACCATATCACCTACTTAAGAAAACTATTTGTCCTACTTGAATTTCAACAGTTAGAACGAGCTTATATTGCACAAGTTTAGTCAGATTCTAATCCAGAATTTAAATTTAAAACTTCAAGATAATTAATACGTACATTTCATAGTAACTTTGGGGTTTTTACACATATATCCATGGTCGGTTAAAAATGATGGTTTTGGACCCGATCTCGAACCTCTAGGTCCGGCCCTAAATACTTTGGATGAAACAAAAGATTTTGAGAAATGAACCCAACTCAATTATAGGAGTAGATGAAACAACTTAAAAATAGAAAAATGGAAGATGACTTACCAGTAATGGGCTCTGTGACAATGGAGGAGTGGTGGAGTGAGTGATAGCGAGAGTAGAGGAAATGATGGTGCAAAGCTCTGTGAAGCCAATAATATAGGAATTCCACAGGACCAATATGCATTAAAGCTGTCAAAATTATCCCATCAGTCCTCCAAAATGGTATGTGATGAACCTGCTCCAATTTTAAGTATCCAATATAGAATATTATCCCATTTAATATGATCTGATCGTCCCTGCAAACATACATAAGGTCAAACTTAAATCATGTTATTTGAACTTCCAATTTAGCCATATTATTAAGTACACACTCCATCCCAATTTATGTAGCAATTCTACCCTTATTAGATAGTCTAAAAAAGAATGATATATTTGTATATTTACTAACAATTTAACTTTAAACTTCTCATTTTTCCCTTAACGAGATGAATTATACCTTTAAGAATTTTTTATGGCTTGTTTGAGAATTGAGACCACAAGTTTCAAAAGTGTTTTTTCCTTTTTTAAACTTCATCATCAAACATGTTCAAATTAAATGAGATTGAGTGAGTATATGTTTTTAAAATACTTATCTCATCACATTTTTACATATCATATTCAGTTTTTTTTTTATTTTTTTAAAAAAAAAGTTATTTACACAAGGTTGGCCTAGCTATGAAAAAAAAAAAAAGTAAACCAGCACATGAAAAGTGTGTAGATGCTTACCAATTTCTTTCTCTGTCAACTTGCTCAAATTCAATGCTCTTATCCACAATCCGATTATCACCCTTGGCAGTTTTATAGCGGGATAGAGATGTCCATATTTGGTTGTGAAGCACTCTTGAGAGTAGTATTGGAAATATTATTAAGTGTACCAAGAAGAATGAATGTATGCTATGAGCAACGAATGGTGCCAAAACCGCATACTTCAATAATAAAATAAAAACTGTTAGGAGTATTCAATTACATTATTTGTATAAGTCATCTATCACTTAATTTTCAAAACATTATAAAGAAAACACAAGTTAAAATAAAGTTCACAAAATTGAAATGACAGGACATATACACTACTAGAAATGGTGTTTATTCCGAGGGACTGATTGGAGAGGGAATTCCTTCTCTAAAAATTGGAGAAGGAATTCCCTCTCCAAACATAAACTTTCACTCGCCAAAATGAATAAAATAAAAAAGTTGAAACCAGCTTGGGAATTCCCTCGCCAAACTGCAGAACAAAATTTTCTCTCTCCTGGTTGGAGAGGGAATTCCCTCTCCAATCAGGAAAGAGAAAATTACAATTTTCACTATTTTATTGGAGAGGGAATTCCCTCTCCAATCAAGAAAGATAAAAATTTTCTCTTTCCTGATTGGAGAGGGAATTCCCTCTCCAATAAAAATAGTGAAAATTATAATTTTCTCTCTCCTGATTGGAGAGGGAATTCCCTCTCCAATCAGGAGAGAGAAAATTATAATTTTCACTATTTTTATTGGAGAGGGAATTCCCTCTCCAATCAGGAGACAAAATTACAATTTTCTCTTTCCTGATTGGAGAGGGAATTCCCTCTCCAATAAAAATATTCAGATCTGCCAAGTAATTGGCGAGGGACTCCCCTCTCCATGTGATAAATAAAATCACTTCTCTCCTTGCCACAACACAGCACGCACAACTCGGCCCTTTCCCCATTATTTCTCCCCCAAACATACGCACTCTCTTCTCCCCCAAACAAACTCCCTTTCCCCATTGTTGTCGTCTCCAACTCGGCCCTCTCCCCTCTCCCCGGCGATTTTAATTTTTTTGCCGTTCAACCCATTGCAAGCCCATCCCCATTAAGGTAAATATATTTATTACACTTTTTTATGCTTCTATGATTGTTATTATTATGAAATCCTATAATGAATTAGTTTATCACACAAATTCGTGAAATAATATTGTGGATGAATGCTTGGAAATTGTTAGCATTATTGTGATTTGAGAAAGAAATATAGTTAGGAAGTTATTGTAGTCGTAACAAAAAAATATATACATAAAAAAAATATATACACAAGATTATGTACTTGAATTACTTGTTTAGCCTTATTTAAACAAATTTAGAAATACTTGTTTAGCCTTACTTTAACCTTAGAAAAATAATTTGGAAATATAAAGTCTTAGAAAATTATTGAATAATTTTTAGTATTACTATCCCTCAAATTTGAATGATATGAAAATAGTTGTAATTGAAAAATTCAATTGTGCATAATAGTGGTTGATTAGTGATCGAGAGAAGATTTAATTAGCAAAAGTAATAAAATTTAAAAACAACTAGTGTAAAAGTGATATACTTTATTGGCTTTTTCTAAATATATTTATTTATACCATTTGTGTAGATGGAATCCGGTGAAAATCGTAGTTGGATGTATAATAGATTTTATGAAAGTATGGGTTTGCGGAAATCATTCGTAGATGGGGTTGAGCGCTTTATTTCTAAAGCTAAATTGCTCCCGGAATATATGAGAGATGATAAAATCAAATGCCCTTGTTTGAAATGCAAGTGTAGCAACGTGCAGCGAATAGATGTCGTTGCTCTACATCTTTACAAAAAAGGATTTATGCCCAATTATTTAGTGTGGACTGCACATGGAGAGTCTAACCCTAGTGTCGATGAGGTCAACAACCAAAATGAATATGTAGGGGTTAGCGGTGCATATGTTGGGTATAACTATCCTATGCATGATATGATAAATGATGCATGTGGGATGTACCAAGGGGAACCATCTCAACCTACTTGTGAGGAGTTACCAAATGACGAGGCAAAGTCTTTTTACGAGCAGTTGGAAGAAGCTAGTCGACCATTTTACGAGGGGGCGACCCATTCTAAGTTGTCTGTTGCAGTTAGGTTGCTTAGTATAAAATCAGATTATAATATATCTCAAGGAGGAATGGATGAGATCATTGGACTGTTGAATGAACTAAATCTAAGTAACTTGGCGCTGCCAACCTCGTACTACGATTCAAAAAAATTGGTTTCATTTTTAGGGTTATCTTCAGAAAGAATTCACTGTTGTAAGAAGGGTTGCATGTTATTTTATAAGGAATATTCAAGCTTTGAATTTTGTAAATTTTGTGGTGAAGCTCGTTATAAGCCGGTCAGAAATGCTAAACAGAAAAAGATCCCTGTTAAAGCGATGCATTACCTACCTCTTATACCAAGGTTGAAGAGGTTGTATGCGTCAATGAGCTCTGCTCCTCATATGAGATGGCATCATGAACGTGCAAAACAACCTGGTATTCTATGTCACCCATCTGATGGCGAAGCATGGAAGCATTTTGATAGGGTTTATCCTGGATTTGCTAGTGAACCTAGAAACATCCGGTTGGGTTTAAGTTCTGATGGGTTCACACCTTTTGCTATCTCTGCAGCCCCGTATTCTTGCTGGCCTGTATTTGTCACACCGTATAATCTACCTCCAGAAATGTGCATGACAAGTCCATATATTTTTCTGACTTGCATTATCCCTGGTCCTAGTAACCCAAAAAGCTCTATAGATGTATTTTTGGAGCCTTTGATTGATGAGTTGCAGATATTGTGGCACGAAGGTGTTGAAACATATGATTGTTCTGTGAAACAAAATTTTAGTTTGCATGCTTGTTTGATGTGGACAATAAATGATTTTCCTGCTTATGGAATGTTGTCTGGTTGGTCCACTGCTGGTAAGTTTTCTTGTCCTATTTGTATGGAAGACACTAAAGCATTTTATTTGAAAAATGGACGTAAACACACATGGTTTGACTGTCAACGCCAGTTTCTGCCAGATGACCATCCGTTTAGGAGAAACACTAGTGCATTCATGAGGGGTAAGAATGATATTAATGACCCTCCACAAAGGCTGAATGGCCATGAAGTTTGGGCCAGGGTTCAGGGGTATCCTAAGGCAACCGAGCAACAACCATTGCCGAGAATCACAGGTTTTGGTGTCACACACAATTGGACGAAGCAAAGCATATTTTGGGAACTACCTTATTGGAAGGATAATCTTCTTCGACACAATCTTGATCCAATGCACATTGAAAAAAATTTTTTTGATGCTGTCTTTAACACTGTGATGGATGTAAAGAACAAAACAAAGGACAACTTGAAGGCAAGGTTAGACATTCAGGCATATTGTCGTCGACCGGAATTGCACCTACAATCAGATGGGGTAAAGGTTCGAAAGCCGACTGCTAATTACACTTTTGACTTGGATGAGAGAAGAATGATTTGCGAGTGGCTACAAAATATTAAGTTTCCTGATGGTTGCGCTTCGAATATATCAAAATGTGTGGACATGACAGAAGGTAAGTTGATTGCAATGAAAAGCCATGACTGTCATGTTTTCATGGAAAACTTGTTGCCAATTGCATTTAATGGGTTGCCTGATATAATTTGGAAAGCCCTTACAGAAATGAGTGTTTTTTTCAAAGACTTGTGTTCCGGAACATTGAGGGAAGAAAATCTTGTGATGATGGAAGCTAATATTCCCGTGATCTTAACTAAATTGACCAAGATCTTTCCCCCTGGTTTCTTCAATGTGATGGAACATCTGCCTATGCACCTAGTGGAAGAAGCAAGGCTTGGGGGTCCAGTTCAAGGTAGATGGATGTATCCCACCGAAAGGTTAGTTTGTGGCTTAATTTTTAATATTTTTAAAAATTTTATACAAATTATATAATGCAATATGTTGTGCAGGACTGTTGGTAAATGTAAGCGGTCAGCAAAAAATAGAAACAGAATTGAGGGGTCGATATGCGAGGCGTATCTTGTTAGGGAAACTACCCATTTCTGTTCCTATTATTTTGGGGAAGATGTGCCATCTCTAAGGAGTAGACCGAATCGGCATGACGATGGTGGGAGCGGAAATGCACTGTATCCGCAATTTTCCATATTCAATCATCCTGGTAGAGGATCAAAACAGGGTTCGCAAAAGGAATTCAACAGCATCGATAGAAAAGTAGCTACGACACATGTACTGTTGAATTGTCCCGAAGTTCAGCCCTTTTATAGGTAATGGTTAATTTACCTATAAATTAACATCAAATCTAGGTATAACATAAACGGTTGCTAAACTGATGTTTTTGCTTTTGTCTAGCAGGTTATATGTAAGTTGCTTTGGACATGATGCTGTTACTGATAATTTCTCATCTTGGTTTAGAGAATACGTAAGAATTTTTTTTATTTAATCATATCGTGTCTTGAAGACTCTATTACCCGTGGTGATAAGTATATTCTAACATATAAATTTCCATGACACCATTTAGGTGTACAATCCTGTCAATGGAGTCAACCATCCACTGTTCTGTGATTTAGCTTTGGGCCCGATTCATAAGTACAAACGGATGTCTAAGTACTTTATAAATGGGTTTAAGTTTCATAGTGAAGAATGGTCTATGGGGAAGAAAACCTTTAATTGCGGGGTGTGGGTTACTGCAGGCACAGGTGAAGGTAGTTTTGATTACTATGGTGTGATCAAAGAAATTTTAGAGGTAGATTTTAATGGTTCTCCTTGTAAAAAATTGGTGCTCTTTCGGTGTGAGTGGTTTGATCCAACCCCACAGAAAGGTACAAAGGTGCATCCGAAATACAATATAGTTGAGGTCAATCACACCAAAAGATATGCACATTACGATCCATTCATTATTGCTCAGAACGTGAAACAAGTGTACTACGTTCCTTACCCAAGGTGCAAAAATAAGGTCAAGAACAAGGCTAAAGCAAATTGGTGGGTTGTTTTAAAAGGAAAGCCGGTTGGAAGAGTGGAGGGGTATGATGCATTGGATGAAGCATACCAAAATGACATTTCTAGTGTGCAGGATATTGTGGATGATGAATTACCCGCTGAATTGCATCAGGGTGTGGAATATTTTGAAGAAGTTGATTATGAAACCTTCACACAGACTATGGCGACATCTTTGGCAAACGAAGAGGAAGAGTTTTTTGAAGAAAATGATTCAACTGAGGATGAATTAATTGAAGAAATGGATGCAAGCGATGACGAGTGAAATTTGAGAAGTATATTTACTTACAGTATTTTTTTTTTTTGAAACAAGTGTTTAGTTATTTTTCTTTAATTGACTTAGTTTTTCCTTAGTGTTTATACTAATTTTTCTAATACATTGGAGTTTTTATTGCTATTAATGTAATTTTTTTTACAGGCATGGCATCTCGAGGGAGGAAGGGTCCCAAGACCCGTGGTGGTCGGACTTCTAGTTTTTCAGCATCATCTTCAGCCGGGCAGACTGCATCTCCTATGCCAGTATTGACACCGACGACTGAACTTCTCGGCTTAGTAAGTACATATCCTCCACATTTTTTTACCGGGCCCCCCAGCGCTCCAGTATTCCATCCTACACATGTACCTTCTACATCATTCCAGTCTATGCCACCTCCGGGGCCCCACTATCAGTTTGGCCAGCCTGCTGGCCCCTCTTTCCAGTCTATGCCTCTACTAGGCTACTCCCCCCAGCCTGCTACAGCACCGGGGACGTCTAGCATGACGATGATACCTACGCCTAACATACGTCCCCAGCATATCCCATCTGCATCCCCTAGCACGGCAGGCACTGAACCATATGCATCACAAGCCACATGCCCTAGTTCTAGTAGTCATTCAGGTTCGGCCGAACCAGTTCCTGAGACACAGGAAAATTCTACTCCTTCTGTCACTACTACTGCAAGGAAAGGTAGAAAGAAACGCACTTCTGCCAATGTACTGTTTCCTAATGGTGTGGGAACAAAAGATGACCGTGGTAGGTTGATCATCAAGCCGGAGGGTGACGGGTAAGTATTGTTATATATAACGTGCAAAACAACAACTATTTAAAATATTAAATATACATTTATATAGTTGAATCTACTTAATGGAGTGCAGGTTTATCCCATCGGAGAAAGCAGTTGCGCTTATAATAGAATCCATATCTCCACACTTTACGGAGGGTTGGTCGTCCTGGGGAAAAATACCACCTCATGTTAGAGACCGCATGTTCGACGGGTTTAAGGTATTATTTATTTTGGTTTTTTGGCATTTTATTACTAAACTTTATTTTTAGTTTACATTTATATTATGATGTGTTTCAGAACAAGTGTTCGTGGGACGCCGAATATAATTATGATATTCGTAAGAATTATGAGAAGAAAGCAGCGCAAAGGCTTAGTGACGGACTGTCAAAATTCAGGAATAGAGGAACTGTGCCAACCTGGATTTATCCCGAAAATTGGGGTAGACTTAAAACATATTGGAAGTCCCCCGAATTCATAGCCCAGAGCGAGCAAGCGAAGAAAAACCGAGCATCGGCGAAGGGTGGCTCGCTGCATACTTGTGGCTCAGTTAGTTTGGCAACCCATCGAGCTAGATATGTAAGTCTTTACTAAATTAATTCAATTATAAACTAATTAAAAGTCATTTCTAATTAGTTTATGTATTCCGTTTGCATTGTATAGGAAGCTGAACACGGGCCGGTAAGTGATATTGAATTTTACCGGATGTTCCACAATGTATATGATGACAGTGGAAATCCAGTCAGATGGGTCGAGCCACGTGCCCAAGAACTAGATGTAAGTATTCCTAATATTTTTGAATTATTTATCACAAATGCTAAAGTAATTGTAGTAATTTATATATTTTGTTATAGGAAAGCTATAGAGCTGCTTATGAACGATGGGCTGAAAGCCAAGGATCGGGGGTACAGGAAGGTGCAGCTAAACCCACCCCGGAAGAAGAGGCTGCAATTTTCGCGGAGGCCGCTGGCGGCTACACCAAAAAAAACAGAGCCTACGGTCTTGGTCCTTCGCGTTACAAGAAGCCGTCAAGAATAGGTATTATTAATGCTTACGCATCTTCTTCCTCTTCTTCTGGTGCTACACAAAATGTGGATCCAGTTTTGCAAGCTAAATTCGATGACATGGAGAAAAGGCTAGCGGAACAAGATAAGGAACGTGAAGAGATAGAGAAAAGGCTAGCCGAACAAGAAAGGGAACGTGAAGAGATAGAGAAAAGGCTAGCCGAACAAGATCTTGAACGCCAAGCTGACCGTGAAAAGATGGCAAAATTGGAATCCTTGATGGCGAGCTATATTATGGGAAGGGGAAATGAAAATGATCCTCGTTAGTTTGTTGTTTTTGATATCTAATTAAACTTGAAAGTTGGACGTGTTTAGGATTGTTAAGTACTTTAGCGTTTTATTTGTTTGTGTTAGTTGGTATAAAACATGTGCGTACACTTGTTTAATTGTTCGGATTAGATTGATTGTGGTATTTAGAATGTTTTGAGTGCTTTGGTGATTTGAATGCGGAGGTATATATGCATATATATGTTGTTTTTGCTACTGCTTATGTGTTGCTGTGCTGCTGCATATATGTTGTATTTGCTATTGTTGCTGTGCTGCTTCTGTGTTGCTGTGCTGCTGTGCTGCTGTGCTGGAATTGTGCTCCTGCATAAATGTTGTTTTTGCTATTGTTGTTGTGCAGCTTCTGTTGTTTTTGCTATTGTTGCTGTGCTGCTTTTGTATGGTTACTGATATTTGTGTTGCAGGGACACTATATTTGGAGAGGGAATTCCCTCTCCAATTGCCTTTTTCAAAATATTTTTAACGAAATTGGAGAGGGAATTCCCTAGCAAAGTGAAATAAAAATATTTAATTTTTACACTTGGAGAGGGAATTCCCTCTCCAATTCCCTAGCCAAAACTAAATGAACGAATATATTTTACACTTGGAGAAGGAATTCCCTCGCCAAGTGAAATAAAAATATTTAATTGTTACACTTGGAGAGGGAATTCCCTCTCCAATTCCCTAGCCAAAACTGAATAAACAAATATATTTCACTTTGCTAGGGAATTCCCTCTCCAAATGAAATAAAAATATTTAATTTTTACACTTGGAGAGGGAATTCCCTCTCCAATTCCCTAGCCAAAAACTGAATAAACAATATATTTCACACTTGGAGAAGGAATTCCCTCGCCAAGTTGAACAAAATATTTTTCTCTCTCCTACATTTGGAGAGGGAATTCCTTAGCTATACATTATCTGACACAATGCCAAACTTGGACTGACACAACAGCTAGAGAAGGAAGTCCCTCGCCAAAAACGCTCTGCGACGAGCCGTATTCCGAGGGACCACTTGATAGGGACTTCCCTCTCCATCACGCGTTTGGAGAGGGAAGTCCCTCTCCATTCTCCCTAGCTAAAACATTAATTTCTAGTAGTGTATATCACATGCTAATGTGAGAGTTGCCTAATTACTGGGGTCGGTCGGTTGAAGTTTATTTTACGCCGGTATTAATTATTAATGCAGGTATTAGTAATGTGGGTATTAATAATATGAGTATTAGTAATATGTGTATTGATAATACATGTATTAGTTATGTAGGGTTTAGTAATGTAGGTATTAGCCATGCATATATTATAACGTAGGGATTATTTGTTGAATCACTGATATATTACAAATTAGCAAACAATATAATTATTTAAAATATTTAGTTACTCCTTAAATAAAATTTTAAAATATCCTTATTATTATGACGGTTAATTTTGTCATTTTAAATTTTAATACCTGCATTGCTAATACCCACATTATTAATACCATCTTCTACCCCGCATAAAATAATATATAGATCCCCGCATAACTTATGCGGGTATTAATAATACGGAATATACAAAAGCGCAACTAAACGTTGCACTAATTTTATGCGGGTATTAAAATTTCACACAAATCAACCGAACATTGCACTAATTTAGTGCTGGATTCTATGTGTGTATTAAGCTGGCTATCCAGCAATCGAACGACCCCTAACAGGTCGTTTGGTTGGAAGACAAGTTATGCTGGGATTAACAATGCAGGGATTACTTATGCAGGGAATAACTATGCAGGGATTAGTTATGCAGGGAATAACAATGCAGGAATAAGTTATACAGGGATTAGCAGGGAATAACAATGCAGGAATAAGTTATACAGGGATTAACAATGTCGGGATAAGTTATGCAGGGATTAACGATGTAGGGATAAGTTATGCAGGGATTATAATACATGGATTACAATGTAGAAATGATTTCTAGTTTGGATGTTTGGTTAGTTAAAATTAAAAGTTATAATACACAATTATTAAAATAGTTAGTTTTTTAAGAGAATAAAATAGGGAATTTACTAAAATAGAGTTTTGAAGAAATGGATGAGGGTATTTTGTCATTTTTTATTTTAATTCATTTATTGCTAATACATGAATTCTTATTCCACCCTCTAGCCCGCATAAAATAATACATAGATTGATGTATAACTTATACCGGTATTATTAATGCGGAAATGAAAAAATATAACCAAACAATGTATTGTTTGTGCTTAGTTTTATACCAGTTTCTACTAATCAAACCAAACTATGTACTATTAGTACATACTCTTATACAGCCAACCAAACAATGAATTAACTTATCCAAGCTCTTATACATGGATTAGCTAATGCTATACAACATACCAAACGACCCCTAGCAGGTCGTTTGGTTGGAAGACAAGTTATGCTGGGATTAACAATGCAGGGATTACTTATGCAGGGAATAACTATGCAGGGATTAGTTATGAAGGGAATAACAATGTAGGAATAAGTTATACAGGGATTAACAATGTCGGGATAAGTTATGCAGGGATTAACAATGTAGGGATAAGTTATGCAGGGATTATAATACATGGATTACAATGTAGAAATGATTTCTAGTTTGGATGTTTGGTTAGTTAAAATTAAAAGTTATAATACACAATTATTAAAATAGTTAGTTTTTTAAGAGAATAAAATAGGGAATTTACTAAAATAGAGTTTTGAAGAAATGGATGAGGGTATTTTGTCATTTTTTATTTTAATTCATGTATTGCTAATACATGAATTCTTATTCCACCTCTAGCCCGCATAAAATAATACATAGATTGATGTATAACTTATACCGGTATTATTAATGCGGAAATGACAAAATGTAACCAAACAATGTATTGTTTGTGCTTAGTTTTATACCAGTTTCTACTAATCAAACCAAACTATGTACTATTAGTACATACTCTTATACATCCAACCAAACAATGAATTAACTTATCCAAACTCTTATACATGAATTAGCTAATGCTATACAACACACCAAACGACCCCTAAATGTTTTATAGATGTATAGAAAATATTAGTAAAATGAGAAAAACAAACTAGAAAATGCTAGTAAAAACAAGCAAAGCATAACTGTTTCTCCCTCTTTTATCCATCCAGGTAGGCAAAAAAGAAAACATCTCCCTTCCAGAAAATAGAGTGAAAGAAGCAAACAAAACAGACACCTTCTCCAACCCCAATTAAGTGCTCTAACTTATATCGTATAAATATATTAAAAACAAAATATATTTGTGTGCATAGGTAGAATGTTGAGTTCTTTATTGATACAAAGGAAATTTTTAGTGTACAAGCAAGTGTTTGAAAAATTACTTTAAATTGCGAGTTTCAATTACAAGTGTAGTAATTTTGCATTTTTTTAATCTCCTCGCTAAATTTTCAAGCCCCGCGACTATTGAAAGAACATAGTGCCGCAGTATGGTACATATATCTCTTGTTTGCTTGATTAATGAATAAATAGATACTCCATTATATTCCTTATGGAGGAGAGATTTATCAACTTAAACATATAAGCATTCCAATATGTTGAGACAATTAACTAAGAAATGATAATAAAGCAGGCACGGCAGAGGTTCTTATGTACGAAGAATATTTACATGTTTGATCCACAAAAAAAATACGTCCTGCACACATGATATAGCGTGTTGAGACACAATTAAGTAAGGTTAATTAGCACAAAAGGTACAGATGGAATTCAAGATAAACCATGAGAAAAATGAAGCCATCAAAATCTACCTTGAAGTTGCCAAGCCACGTCCATGGCCATTCTGTGAGAATGCCTGGTTTAGAAGCCATGATTTTTATCTAGCTAGCTAGCAATTAGTAAAACCTTGTAAAGCAAGTTACGCTAAGCACTTTGAGCTAGTTCTTTCCGTCTCTCCCCTTTAAAAGGCCTTTGCTTTGGCTGCACTTTATATAAACATATTATGGAGTCTGAGCCCATACATATTTAAATTCTGCCGTGGTTACCCACTTGCCCTTATCAACCGTCTCAAAATTCATCTCCTATTTACTACACTAACACGTGTTTCCTTCGGCATCCTTTTGATACACCCTTTCAAAGAATTACTCGTCCCAAATATTTACATTAAATTATTTCATATATATTTCTATTACTTTAATTTGTAACTCTTAAAGTAGGTGTAGGAATATTTGATTGGGTGCAAAACACTGTGGTAAAAAGGTTTTTTTCTCTTACTGTTTAATCTTCAGTTAAATTTGTACCAAACTAATTTGGCCACGAATAGTGGAGTACTTTACTCAAACTGTTTGCCCATGAAAAGGTGTTAATTTTTGGAGATCTTTTGCAAATTTTTTTTTTGAAAAATCAAAAAGTAGTTTTGATTATTTTTTAAAAATTTTCATAATCAAAATTTCTCACTTATAAAAATTCAATTTTTTTCAAATAAAATTCATGTCCGAACACAACTTCAACAGTTAAATACAAATTTTCAACTCAAACTTTAAAAATTCTTTTGGTATCTATGGCCGAATAGGGGAAAAGTTGATTAAGATCTAATTCAATTATTCTTATAACTAAATTTTATTTAAGTTAATAACAACTCTCATGCATGTGTTGATAATGCAAACAACTGGTGCCAGAATATTTTTTTTCATTTTATTTATTCCTCTCGTAATTCGACATTTGTGCATGGTCTTCGAACAGAGCTACAACTTAAACTGTTGTAGCCTCTAGCTAGCACATTTAAAAGATAGACTAGGTTAGGTGTTTCAATAAAAGTTTATCATGTGTCACCCCAAGAAAACAGTGATATATTACATGTTCCAGCTCATAGAAAAGTTAGAAATACTTTAATGTAGAAATGAAACCAACAAATCATGCATACTAATATGATAGTTCACCTCAACGTGCAACAACAAGGAACATCTAAGACTAGGTGTTCAACAATTCATGCATACTAGTATTAAATATCTTATGTATGACCCTAAACCAGTTATAGGATCACAAATTGAATTTGGATTCGAATATAAGCAAAATTTCGTATCAAAGCTTAAATAAATGTGAGAATTAAATATGTGCGCGAAAAAACAATTTGATTTCAATATATGACAGTTGGGTACAAATTTGGGCAGAGTTTCAGTATGTATTTCTGGATGCCTATAGTACAAAATAAAGTGCTATTTATAGGCTTAGGAGCTTTGCCCACGTTCTCCATTATCTCTTGTGCTCTGGCCCACGATCTTGGCATTATTTGAAGGAGTTAGTGGGCTGAAGTAGTGGGCTGCAAAGCCAATGGAACCAAGGCTATTTACCGAGGCGCATGTGTATGACCTCGGTGGGGAGGCCTTGTTGTTCGCTCGAGGTAAACATCACCGAAGCTTAGCTTACGGCTTGCCTTCGGTGACGACCTTGAAGTATGACTTCGGTGACCCACTTGCTTGCGTCGGTCTTTGGCTTGTTGTTATGTCCTCGGCCATTATCAGATTGCGCGACCGAGGCGAATCATCGCGAGTCGATTTTTACCCAATACAGATAGTCCCCCCACTCCTCGGTCACTTACCGAACTCACCGAGGAGTGGAGTGAAGTTCAGCGGGAAAGCGACGTGGCTTGATCTTATCCAAGTATTTCAAAATTTGTCAACGGTTTGCGTCGCATCAGGTCACTTCTTATTGACACGTGTCGTCCACCCATTGGCTCCCCGAACGGTCATGCCGTAATTTTTGTCTCCTCCCAACATTACAATGATGATGATGCCTCACCACCTGGCTCTTCCAAACCTATAAATACCTTCTTACCAAACTCTTCCCCTCACTTTCACCTTCTGCCATTAACAGTGTTAAGAGAGAAAAATACGAGCTTCCATACTTTTTAGGTTTCCATTTTCACAAGAATTCTTAGTTTCAAGCTTCAACCATGTCCGCCACTCATTCACGACAAGATTCGAGCGACTCCGGTGAAAGGGCAAAGACTGCCCAGTACGCCGCCATCATTTCTAGTGGTGAGTTTATCACCACCGTGCCAGCGCTACAAGTAATAGAGGCGGAGGGGGGTGGAGAAGCGACCTCTAGTGCTGGTGGCCCTAAACGTCGAAAGGAGAGGGCTAGGCGTGACGTTGCCGCTGTGAGCGAGGACGTCAGCTTAGAAGAAGATGATGACATCGCGGATGATGACCTCATTGAGTTTGCTGGTGCTGACGACACCGCGCATAGAGGCGAGGATGCCGAGGGCGATGAAGCCGAAGGAGAAGTTGACGGTGGAAATACTGCCGAGGTGGGGTCCTCGGTCCCGACAATTCCTCTCGAGCAGGAGCTCGAACCTCACCAAATCATTCCCTCTCATTTCGACAACGACAAGGACCTCAAGCTGCAAGTCCAATCCGCCGATCAAGAAGAAAAGAATAGGAATATACCGGTGAACACGACACCGACCCGCGTAACCCAAGCCCACATTGAACGGGTTCGGAGGGAGTGTAAGTTTGGACCCGAGGTGAAAGTGGTTATCCCCGACCCGACGAGCAGAGTGTGTCACCATGTCGAGGGGCTCTCTTTCGCTTACACCTATCCTTTCACCCTCGGCTTCTCCCTTCCGGTGCACAAAGTTATTGACGACTTCTGCCGGGCCTACAACTTATGCTTGGCCCAACTAGGCCCTGGCGTTTGGAGGGCCGTTCAATGCATGGATTGGTTAAGTAAGAAAGCCGGGGTGAACTTCACCTTTCAGTATCTCATTTCACTCTACTACCCTTACTTTCATAAGGCTGGGGTTGTGGCCTTAAACAACCGAGGGAAGTTCGCGCTCCTTCATAAGAGTGAGGACCATGGGGACCGAGGCTGGAGCGACTGCTACATCTTGCTGGAGACCAGCGTTTTGTCCGCCGAGCCTGATTTTCCCGAGCAGTGGAACAATACATGTAAGTGTCCCTTCTCTCTCATTTCATCCTTGGTAATCCTTCACGCTTGCTAATCCCTTCCCGTTGTTATCTCTTAGCCAACAAGGTCGACATCGTTCCACCCGAGGGACTGACAGAATGGGTGAAAGCCATGATCGGGGCTCGCGAGCGCCCTGAGAGGACATGGATGAAGATGGTCGCCGAGTTTGGCTGGCAATGCAAACGACATGGTAAGCTTTTTTGTGATGCTTTATTCGGTATGTTGTTTCGGGGTTTTGATTTCGTTTTGCTGACTTCTCTCCCTTCAGAATTAGGTTTTCCAAACCGTGCCGTTAATACAAAGAAGAGCAAGAAGAAGAAAGAAAGAAGAGAAGAAAAAGAAGGATGGGGAGGAGACCGAGTCAGATGACAACCTGGCTTCGGTGGCGGGAGACTTGAAGGGATTGAAGGAGTTGAAGGCTGCAAAGTCTTAAAAAGCTTCCAAGGGGGCCCCCGGTCAAGGATCCTCCAAAGGTAATATCTGTCCTCGGTCAACTTATCGGTTATCATTCCTTTTTACTCCCTTGTTTCAACTCCTTTTACTATTGTAGGCGTGAAGAGGAAGAGGGCAATTTCAAAGAAGCCCTCCCGTTCAGTGGCTCCTCGCACTGAGGTGGAAACTCCTCCCCAACCCGAGGCGGCGGTTGAAGGGCGCCGAAGATTGATCGATGAGCTCGATGATACAGCTGCTGAAGGTTTGGCTCGTAGAGAGGTCGAGTTTGTTGACCTCGAGGATCAAGAACATGGATCCGAGGCGGTAGTTGCCAAGATTAAAGGCAAGGCCAAGGTTGTGGAGGCTGGCGCTGCTACGATTGAAGAAGGGGTCGGCACCGGCGCGGTTAGGGCGCAATCCGAACCCGCAAGGATTTCATCCTCGGTGGGGTCTTATCGGAGACTGGAGGTGCCAACTTCTTCAAATTTGTTGGCCTGCAGCCGTGCCGACATCTTGAGTCTCACCCCTTTGCTGGGCCCGGAAGAAGATAAAGTCGTGCAAGAATTCTCCCGAGGTCAGCTATATAATGCCATTGCTGCCAATGCTATCAGAGTAAGTTTCATCGCTCTTTGAGTTTTGCCTTAGACTTTTCTTTTCATCTTCGCCTTCGGTTCATAGCTGACTTCGATTTTCTGATTAATCTTTGTTCAGAGCTTCGTTCTGTCACTGAGGGCTATTGAGGTTGAGACTTTGAGGGATGAAGAGGTCCGGCGTGTTGCTCGTACGTGGGACAGGCAGAGAGACAGTTTTAACGCACAAATAGCTACATTGAAAGCTGATTTGTCCAAGTCCCAGTCTGATCTGCACGAGGCCGAGGCAGCTTCTGAGGCGAAGATCAAAGCCCTCGGTGACAGTTTCCAAGCTGAGCGCTCGAGGCTGGAGGCCGAAGCTGTGAGATTGGGTGCCGAACTGACCCAAGCAAAGGCTGAAGTTGTGGAGGTGGCCAAGAGCCATCACGATCAGCTGAAGAAGCATATGCTTCATATCAAAAGGCTGGAAGGTGAGAACTCCAAACTTTCAGCTAAAGAAGCCGTGGTTGAAGCCCTTCGAGATGAGATCGCTGATCTTAAGAATAGGGCTGCGATCAAGGTTAAAAGGGCCGAGCTGGATAAGCGGTGGGCCATTATCCAATCCCGGTTGAGGCTGCTAAAGCGGTGTCGCGCCGGCGAGCTTAACTTGGATGAGGAGATCGCAAAAGCTGAGGCGAAGTCAGCCGAGGCTCAAGCTATTATTGATGAACTCCCATCAAGTGAGGCCTCGAGCGGCGATGACGATGAGGAGAATGATGAAGAAGCCGAAGGGGGTCCGAGGATGGAGGTGATTCTCCCGAGGCTTAGATTTCTGATAGCATTTTGTAAGCCTTCGGGCGTTTATGCATAACTTTTTGGACCTCTGGGTCTTTTCGATGTAAAATATTCTTTGCCTTCGGGCTCTTTTAATGAAATGTTTTTCATGTTTTCATCTCGAGTGTTGGTTTTTTGCATGTACCGAACACCTTATAGTAGATGGATAACTTGCTTCCAAGACTTGATTGAATTTAATCGATGCAAACTTAGAACGACGTCTCGTCCTTGAGTTGATGCATTCAAAGTGCAGCTTCAGAGTGCAAGATTTGTAAAAGCAAATAAATATGGGATCAAAATTATTTCATTGATATTAACGAGGCAGAAAACGGCTATTTACATAGAACCAAGTCGAAGCGGACCTTGGGTGAAAACCAAATTAATAATATGCCACTGCCAGGCGGGATTACAATATATTAAATCTATTCCTCAGGTGTCAGTCCTCGGTTGTCGGATAGATAAGCTTCAGTTGGGAGGCTCGATGTCGACCTCGGTATCAACTCGCCTCTCACTCCCCCAGTGTTCGGTTGTGAATCTTGATGAAGATCCGAGCACTGGAAATCGTTCGGTTCGCTCCCTGAAAAGGTCAAGCAAAAATGGAATGAGGAGCAAGTTAGTAAATTTCGACCGAAGCCATAGGAACGTTGTTCGGCTCGAGGCTGTGGGTGAATTTAGAAAGGTTCAAAGAACATTTACCTCGATTAGAAGTAGTACCGCTTCAAATTAGAAATGTTCCAGTTTAGAGATTCGGGCTTGCCTTGCAAATCCTCAATTTGATACGATCCTTTCCCAACGAGTGCTTTGACTCTGTAGGGTCCTTCCCAATTTGCAATAAGCTTTCCCCCGTTTTCTTCTTTCGTTGATTGGTTTGTGGCCTTTAACACATAATCGCCGACTGTGAAGTCTCTAAGCTTGGCCTTCCTATTGAGGTATGTCTCGATCTGCCTTTTTTGGGCTGCTAGCCGAACAAAAGCCAACTCCCTTTTCTCCTCGAGCAAGTCCAGTTCTATGCGCATAGCCTGTTGATTTGCATCTTCGGTGGTGTGGGCGTACCGAAGGCTTGGTTCACCCACTTCAACAGGGATAAGAGAATCCATACCATAAGCGAGTGAAAAAGGAGTCTCGCCGGTGCTGTTCTTTTCCGTTGTTCGCATGGCCCATAGCACCCCTGGCAATTCCTCGGGCCAAGGTCCTTTCTTCTCATCGAGCCTTTTCTTGAGATTCTCGATTGTAATTCTATTTGAAGACTCAGCTTGGCCATTGGCACTTGGGTGATAAGGAGTCGAAGCAATTCTTTTGATCCCCCATTGCTTGAAGAAATCAGTGATGACTGCCCCCGTGTACTGTTTACCATTGTCGCAGGCAATCTCACTCAGGACACCGAACCTGTAGATGATGTTCTTCTTGATGAAATCGATTATTTGTTTTTTCTATACCTCGGTGAGAGCCCCGGCTTCCACCCTTTTCGTGAAGTAATCAGTTAGCACTAGAATGAATCGAACACCACCTTTTCCCTTCGGCAATGGTCCAACAATATCCATCCCCCACTTCATGAAGGGCCATGGTGATACCACTGAATGTAGAGGCTCGGCCTGCTGGGGGATCATCCGTCCATGGCGTTGACATTTATCACATTTCTGCACGAAGGCCTTTTCATCGGCACTGATAGTGGGCCAATAATACCCAGCTCTTAATAACTTACGCACCAAGGATTTTCCTCCCGAGTGGTTGCCACATTCGCCTTCGTGCACTTCGGCCATCAAATATCTGGCCTCATCGGGACCTAAACATTTGGCCAACGGGCCGCAATATAACGTCTTATACAGATTACCTTCGATCAAATGATAGGAAGCTGCTTGGGTCCTTAACTTTTTAGCCTCCTTTTTGTCCTGGGGAACAGTCCCCGAGTCGAAGTAAGAGATGAACTTACTCTGCCAATCCCATCTATTGTCCACCGAGTTGACCTGCAACTTCATCTCTCTCATTTGAGCGGACAGCTACCGAACTACTGAATCAGTCCCCGAGTGGGCTTCGTCGATTGCCGAACCCAGATTCGCCAGAGCATCAGCTTCGGTATTCTCCTCCCGAGGCACTTGTTTAACTTGGCACTCTTGGAATTGGGTCAAGATTCTTTGTGCTCGGTCCAAGTATAGTTGCATCCTGGGCTCCCGAGCCGTATAGTCACCGAGGACCTGATTCACTACCAACTGCGAATCACATCTTAGTTCGATTCTTTCCACCCCCATCTCTTTGGCCAACTCCAAACCCGCCTTAGTCGCTTCGTACTCGGCCTCATTATTGGTCACTTTTTTGAACAGAACCGAGTGCCTGATTTTCTCCCCGGTGGGTGCTTTCAACATTATGCCTAATCCCGAACTCTTGGAATTAGTCGCCCCATCGGTGTGTAGTACCCATAGCCCCGAAGCTGTCCCCTTCGACATTGAGTTTTCCTTTTCCACCTCGGGCAGAATACCCACACTAAAATCAGCTACAAAGTCAGCTAAGACTTGGGATTTGATGGCTGTACGAGGTTGATAGGTGATGTCATATTCGCTCAACTCTACCGTCCATTTTGATAACCTCCCCGATAACTCAGGTTTATGCAATATACTCCTTAAGGGGAAGGTTGAAACTACCGCTATTGGATGACATTGGAAATAGGGCCGTAGTTTCCGAGCAGTAACAAGTAAAGCAAGTGCTAGTTTTTTCCAAGTGTGGGTACCTGGTTTCAGCGTCGAGGAGTGTTTTGCTTATATAGTAGATGGGCTGTTGCTTGCCATCTTCCTCCCGAACCAGCACAGCGCTGACGGATACCTCGGACACAGCCAAGTAGACCAACAATGTTTGGCGAGCAACGGCGCGTTAGCCAAGTATCGCTTCAAATCTTTCAACGCTTGTTTACACTCCGGTGTCCATTCGAAGTGATTGTTTTTTCTCAAAATAGAGAAGAATTTGTGGCATAGCTCCGAAGACCTTGAGATAAATCGACTCAAGGCGGCGACTCGGCCAGTCAAGCGTTGAACTTCTTTCACCCCGGTCAGCTCCTCGGGGATCTTCTCGATAGCTTTGATTTTATCTGGGTTACCTTCGATCCCTCGTTCAGAGACAATGAATCCAAAGAATTTGCCTGATCCAACGCCGAAGGCGCACTTCTCAGGGTTCAACTTCATGCCGTATTGCCTTAGAACAGCAAAAGCTTCCCTCAGATGATTCAAATGATCTTCCATTCGGATCGATTTGATGAGCATATCATCTATGTAGACCTCCATAGATTTTCCAATATACTCCTTGAACATGCGACATACCAACCTTTGGTAAGTCGTCCCGGCGTTTTTCAGACCGAAGGGCATCACCTTATAGCCGAAAGTACCTCGGTCAGTGATGAACGAGGTCTTCTCTTCGTCCTTCGGGTCCGTGAGGATCTGATTGTAGCCCGAATATGCATCCAAGAAGGTTAACAGCTTGTGTCCAGCCGTGGAGTCTATCAACCTATCAATTTGCGGCAATGGGTAGGAGTCTTTGGGGCAAGCTTTGTTCAGATCGGTGTAGTCTACACACATTCTCCACTTGCCATTTTTCTTCGGTACGACAACCACATTGGCCAGCCATTCGGGGTATTTCACCTCCCTTATGAAACCATTTTCTTGCAACTTTGTGGTTTCATCTTCGATTACCTTCTTTTTGACCCCGGCATGAGGTCTCTTCTTCTGCTTCATCGGGGTGAACTTTGGGTCCACATTCAGCTTGTGGGTCATGATCTCCAGATCGATACCAATAATGTCTGAATGAGACCAAGCAAAGCAATCATTGTTGGACTTTAAAACTTCAATAATTGCTTTTTTTGACTCCGGGTCCAACTCCGAACCGATGTATACCTTTCTCTCTGGAAAGTCCTGCAATAGGGTGAAAGACTCCAGCTCCTCAATGGTGGAGTCCTCGGCTTTTTGCTTCTGAGGCTCTTGAACGCATGCTGGGATCTTTTCTACTTCACCTTGGAGGTCCGCCTCGCTTGACCCCGGTTGCGTTGATTGCTATTTCTTTGGCCCGTTCGGGGCGACTCCACTTTTCAAGGCGACCGAGTAGCACTCTCTCGCTACTCGCTGCTCCCTTTTTATCGACCGAACCCCCCTGGGTGTAGGGAATTTGATCACTTGATGCAGCGTGGAGGGAACAGCTTCCATGGTGTGGATCCATGGCCTACCGAGGATTACATTATACGCAAGGTCCTCGGGCATCACTTGGAACAATGTTTCTTTGCTAACTCCCTCGGCGAATGTTTTGAGTGTAATTTCACCCAACGTCTTCTCTGTGGAGTTGCTGAAGCCTGTCAACACTGTCGCTTTGGGAACGACTTCCCCTTTGAGCTGCATCTTTTTAACGGCCCCGTAGCTGATTATGTTGACCGAGCTACCAGGGTCAATCAAGACTCGCTTGATGTCGGAGTCGTTGGTTCTCAGCATGATGACCAATGCGTCGTGGTGGGGGAAAATCATCCCATCACAGTCATCATCATCAAACACGATCTCTTTGCCCGAGCCTCCAACTCGGGTTCTTTTCTCCATCGTAATCGACAATTTGGCGAATTTTTTTGCGGTCGCGAAATTCACCCCGTTCACTTCTGAGTCCCTAGTGATGACGTTCACAACTCTCTCTGGGGGTGGAGCCCGAGGCGGATGCCCATCCCCTCAGTTTTTGGAGTAATTGTCCTTTCTCTTGTCAGTGAGGAATTCGGCCAATACTCCTTTCTTCAATAAATGGGCCACTTCGAGGCGCAAAACTTTGCAGTCCTCGGTTTGGTGACCGTAATCAGCATGGAACTCGCAGTGCAAGTTTTGGTCTCTCTTGTCCGCTGGAGTTCTCATGTCCTTGGGCACTCTTACCCCAGGAATTCCCTTGACTGCGTGGACCAGCTCCGAGGTTGATATATTGAAATTATAGTCAGGGATCTGGGGCAAATCTTTCTTCGCAGCCGAGGTTTGGCCCGAGGAGTTTTTCTGGTTCGAGTTAGAGTGAACCTTCCCCCAAGCCGTTGGTTGATGTGCGAGCTTGTGGGCGGGCCTCCAAAGGAATTTCCTAGCCTTTGGCTGATAGGCTGCCTCATGGAGGTGTATGGCTCATACCTCCCCTTTGGACTCCCCCGCGACGCCTCGTTGCGATGCTAGGACTCACCTCGGTTTTTGTAATTATAACCTCAACTTTTAAACTCAGCCTTCTCCAATCTTATCTTGGAGTAGGCTCGCTTGTGCAAGTCATCCCAGGTCAGCACTTGGTATTGCTGAAGCTCCTTTCGCAACTTAGCAGCAGCGTCAGAGTTGCGCACATTGATACCCTTTTCGAATGCCATGATGGCTAGAGTATCATCCATCCGAGGCAATTCCATGCGCTCGGCATGAAAGCGCTCGAGAAGCCCCTTGAGGGGCTCACCAGGCCTCTGCTTGACCTCACAAATATCCTCCTTCCTCTGGAGGATTTTCTGTGCCCCAGTGTGGGCCTTCACGAAGGCGTTGGTCAATTCCTTGAAGGTGGAAATCGGTCCCGCTGGTAGGCACATGTACCAACGTAGCGCGCCCTTTTCCAAGGACTCGCCAAACTTCTTTAAGAACATTGACTCGAGCTCTATCGCCGTTAAGTCATTGCTCTTCACCATTGACATGTACTCCCTTACATGCTCTTTGGGATCGGTGGTCCCATCGTATTTCTTTAAAAACATCATCTTGAAATTTTTAGGAGTTGGGGCTGGGGCCGCTTCAGGCTTGAAGGGCAGCTCCCTGTACTGGTCTATATCAAGCTCATCTTCAGTTTTTGTCATCCCCGGCACGCTTTCGAGGTGCTTGTCTACATGCGCCCCAAAGCGAGCCTCAACGCGCGCCTCGACGCGTGCTTCAATTTTTCTGGTCAACCTCTCAACGTCAACCGAGGGTGTTGTTTCAGCCATGGTGGGAATCGTCCCGAAGTGTAGCGTCGTACTTGGTAAATTGCCCGAACCCCCAGACGTGGCCCCGTTAAGAGGTCCCCCTATTATCGCGCCCGTAGGAACGAAAGTCGGGATGCCTCCTCCAGGGGCCGAAGGCTGGGTTCCGTTCGGTGCTGCGCTGTTCCTCGCTTCCAACGAGGCGCGGAACTCGGCGTTGATGTGCGCCTGCTCATCTTGCTGTTCTTGGAGGGCTCTTAATGAATTAATGACGAAGTTCTGAAAAGCCTCCGTCGTCATTGGAGGTTGGGACTGTTGGTTCGACGGAACGTCAGTCTGTCCATCATGATTTCCACTATTGTCAGCCATGTCGTCGTTGAATTTGTGAAATTAAACGCAAAAAGAACGTTGAACTTTGGAACAAAGCGAGTCTGCTTATATTTCCACAGACGGCGCCAATTTGTATGGCCCTAAACCAGTTTCAGGATCACAAATCGAATTTGGATTCGAATATAAGCAAAACTGCGTATCAAAGCTTAAATAAATGCGAGAATTAAATATGTGCGCGAAAGAACAATTTGATTTCAATATATGACAGTTGAGTACAAATTTGGGCAGAGTTTCAGTATGTATTTCTGGATGCCTATAGTACAAAATGAAGTGCTATTTATAGGCTTAGGAGCTTTGCCCACGTTCTCCACTATCCCTTGTGCTCTGGCCCACGATCTTGGCATTATTTGAAGGAGTTAGTGGGCTGAAGTAGTGGGCTGCAAAGCCGCTGGAACCGAGGCTATTTATCGAGGCGCATATGTATGACCTCGGTGGGGAGGCCTTGCTGTTCGCTCGAGGTAAACATCACCGAAGCTTAGCTTACGGCTTGCCTTCGGTGACGACCTTGAAGTATGACTTCGGTGACCTACTTGCTTGGGTCGGTCTTTGGCTTGTTGTTATGTCCTCGGCCATTATCAGATTGCGCGACCGAGGCGAATTATCGCGAGTCGATTTTTACCCAATACATCTTATATTCAGTCTTTTTTTATACAACAGTAAAAGAAACTGAAATTATAACTAGCCAAGTCGCACAACAATAGCTATGTTACTAATCTATCAATAGCACTTCAAAACGTATCTTCCCAATTAATGTCTTTAAAAATGTCGACTATTTATGGTTTGATTTTGCGGCTATTGCAATTATATGCCAAGGCAAACTGCAATTTTGATCATATATGTTTCCTTATGTCCTCTTAATATTTAAGAATAGGAATAGGTAGTCAGGCGCGTATTTAGAGGTTAATTATGGGTTCGAAAAAATCTAATAAGTTTGGCGTAGATTCTAAATTTGTATTAAATAATTATATTAATTTAAGATCATTTACATAACTACACAATCTTAGAAGTTACTTTATACAAAAATAGTAATAGTACACAATTTTCAAAATATAGCAATATATCTTTTTAAAATATAGTAAATATATATAAGAGGTAGAAAAATCCTAAATCCCCCTCATATTCCGCCTGCCACCTCCCAACAACCCCCCACTGCCGCCTCCAGTCGCCTCCTGCTTTCTGCCGCATTTGACCGCTGATCGCCGGTCACCAATGTTTTTCTCTTTAAGTGTTTTCAGTATTCGTTGTGTACTTAGTTCGTGTTACAACAACTTGTAAAAGACTTTTTGGATTTTCCAAAAGGGAAACCTCTCTCCTGAATTATGTAAGTCTCCTGTTTTAACTATGTTTCGTTCATATATTTCAAGATGTTCCCTATTATGTATGATCATATTTATGTATAGCTTATATATGCATTTAAAATTTTGTTATTTGATTCGCTCTGAGTATATGGTTAACCTTTCTACTTCTTAGTAACTCCGATGGATTAACTTGTAAATTCCTAGAATAAAACCAGTCGTATATTTACCCATGATATAATTAGGCGAGTTGAAAAAGTTACGGTAAAATTTTTTACTTCGGTAAAAATTTATAAGTTATAAGTCCTACTCGGTATTCCCTCTCTCCATTCACTGTGCTCGTCAATTTAGGGTATGTCTCATACTATACTTCAAGACTTGTTCCCATACTTTTTCTTTAACGTTCGCTCCTTTCAACCTTACTCTTAGTACTTACTTCGTTAACCTCACCCCGGACACAGTCAGATTATAACACCCTATTTATTATGGGTAAATATGCGATTGGTTTTATCCTAAGAATTTATAGGTTAATCCATCGGAGTTACTAAAAAGTAGAAAGGCTAACCATATACTCAGAGCGATTCAAATTACAAAATTATAACTGCATATATAAATTGTATATAAACATGATCATACATAATAGGGAACATCTTGAAATATATGAACGAAACACACTTAAAACAGGAAACTTAAATAATTCTGTAGAGATGTTTCCCTTTCGAAAAACCCGAAAAATCTTTTACAAGTTGTTGTAACACGAACTAAGTACACATCGTATACTAAAAACACTTAAAGAGAAAAAGATGGGGTTATGGAAAGTGATGGGAAGAACATGGTGGAGAGATGTATTTTACAATAAGATTGAGCTGTAGTTTTCACACACTTTGCTAACCTACTTATCTGCCTATTTATAGAAAGTTTTTGGACTTTATTTCCGGACTTCAAACTTCTTCAGAATCCTTTGTTTTCAGCATGCCCGATGCTTCATTAGACCCCATCGTCACTATGAATTGCAGATCAAATTCTTTGTATTTTGTCTAATTCCTATTATTGCTCCTTTGTGTCTTATAATGTTATCTTATCTTCTTATCTTTTTGTCTATTCAAACGTCTCGCCTCTTTTTTCTGCATTATCTCTGTTGCTTTATGTCTTCTCATGTATCCAGATTGTGCAAATGCTACTGAATTAAAGTTCATTCCAGAGTCATCATCTTCATTATTGTGATATGCAGTATCTGAGTCTCTGTTAGTATTATCTTCATCTGAAACTTGTAGGGTCTCTTTTTCTCAGGGTTCTTCCTTCACCACATGCTTGTCTTGGGTCTGTAGATTTTTTTCTAATATTTCTTTAATAATTTTTTCTATTTTATCATTTTTATTTTTTCTTAAAATTGTATTTTTTTCTTCTTGATGGCTCTCCCTGAGTGAGAATCCCTGGAAGTCTTCTTCCTTCTTTGATATTAGGAGTCTGTACTACACTTTTTGGCAAAGTATCAGCCATTAACGGATTTGATAAGTTTTTACTGGCTACCGCGGATCGGACTAGCTGTATCTAAACCTGTTGTAGTAGGTATTATTGTATTCATTGGAGAATACACACCCGTCCCATCCATTTTTGAAAGAGATGGAGAACTATGAGTTTGTGCTAACTCAAACTTTAATGCTTGAATTCTTTGTTCAAGTATTCTTATTTGTTCAAGTATTCTTATTTGGTCACTGAGTTTATAGATTTCGAATTGTAATTCTTTTTCTTGGTTTATTTTCTTGAAATTTTCGGTCATGGCAGTACAGTGATCACAAAAGACTATTTTCTGTTCTGGATCTTCTTGAACTCTGTATTGTGGACTGGTACTTAGATTCTGAAATTGCTTTAGGGATTGTGAAACATAATAATTTAGACCCAAATATTCCCTAGCATAATCTCTTGCTTCTAAAAAAGTATTAAACCCCTTGTAAAGAGGCTTGGTTATGTTCTTAATGGCTACAAAGACTTATTCCCAAGTTCTGAAAATACCAGTAGTTTTCCATGTACAACTACATAGAACCGGAACTTATTGTGTTTATTTTTCTAAGTAAAGTACTCACATACTGCGTTTAGGCAGGCTATGAAATATTTTATGTCTCTAGGGATCTTATTATAACAGATCCATAAATTGTCTACTAAACATTTTGTTGTTTGTCTAGTATTATATGTTCTTCTTGTCTAAAACAGATATTTTAGATTTTGGATAACAGATTAATTTTTGTTTCTGAAAAGCGAGTCTTTCGATGGATGATATGTATGCTGATGACTTTGGCTTAAAATGAACATTTTTTAGCACAACCTGCGAATATGTCTCTGAGGAGGAGGCTTTTTCTGCCTTTCCTTTGTCTGTCTGTAGTTTAGATTCACTAGCCATCAGGTCTTATTCTTCGATAGTCTGCTACATATTTAAACAAGACTGGTTATTTTCTAGTTTTTGATATTAACCTGCTTAATTCATCAGCTAATATATTCTATTTTTTTAATATATTCAAAAATAACTTTATTGTATATAGTTATTGTATCCAGGAAATTTAACCACATTTTTCTACTACTACCCTTTTCATTAATATTTTGATGAAATATAACTATAGCCTCACAATTTGTTCTTACTAATATTTCTGATTTATTTAAAATATATGGTCTAAAACTATTTAGGCCATTAATTACTGCCAAGATTTCAGCATCTATACTACTCATATTACTTTTTTCTTTATATTTTCCACTCTGATATGCACAAATTTTTTTCTTCAGTTTTACTACTATTCTTGTTAGGTCTTGCTTTTAAAACTGCTCCCCAACCTTCAAAACTTCCATTTGTTTCTATAATTAAATAATCTGTTTCTAGTGGCATACTTAAGTCTGGGATATTTTTATTTTTTCTTTTATTTTTTGTACCAGCTTAACATCCTCGGTGTTAAAAAATTTTTGTCCTTTAGACCCTGTTTTAGCATATAAAGGTCCTGCTATCTTACCTAAATTCTTGATAAAATTTCTAGCTTAATTAATTAATCCTTAAAATTATTGTAAATCTTTTGTATTTTCTATTTTGTCTGGCATTTCTAGAGCCTTTTTAGCTATGTGTGGCTGTAATTTTATTTTCTCATCTCCTAGAGTAACCCTAAAAAAATTAATATAACTTTTACACTATTCAATTTTCTTTTTACTAATTATTATTCTGGTTTTAAGAAATAAGTTAAAGACTGTTTGTAAATGTCCTAAATGTTCTTTCATATCTTTACTGAAATGTTGTGGGTGAAAACCCGTAACATGTTTGATAAATATCACAACCAAAAGGAAATAACAAAAACAAAGTAGATGCTTTCTCAAGCAAAGGTACTTCATGTTTGATCCTTGAAAGATTCGGGGTCATTCAGTTGGGCTTCCCTTTTTATGGGTGCCGAGCCTTGAAAGTCATCCCCTGGATCGCTGACGGCCCTGTGGTACAGCTGCTCGCCGACCAGGCAATAGTGAAACACCTATTTTTGCAAGTAAATGCTTTCTGACTTGTCTTGGGAAGTTCTCCTTTACTCAGATAGTTGGCCAGCGCATCACGCTGCCCTACGAAGGATCATGTATCTGGAACTTCAAGGTTCATCAGGCTTGTGGAGGGTTAATTCAACTATCGTCTGCCAATCCTCTGGGTCTCCGGATGCTTCAGCGTCTCCTGAGATTTCTTCTTGGTGGACTAATTCCCACGCATGAATTTTTTTTATGATTGTACTGATTTTCTTCTTTCGATCTGGCTCGCAGATGTCCTCATCTACGAAGATTTCCCTTAGTTGATTAACCATCAGCTGAGCTTTATTGTACAAGCTGATATCCCTGGCCCCCAGTGTGTAGGTTAAGTCAAGGGCTTGAATTATGGCTTCACACTCTACTTCATTGTCATCATCTTTTATGGCCTGATGGTAGACCATTCCAGATAGTGTTCTGATCCAGAGATCGATCTTCTCCCCGTTAGGATTCATTCCCGTGCGAATTTCCCAACAGCCGTACTCAATTATTGCTTCATTCCTAAGTGACTCTTCAGCCTTTCATTCCAGTTCTTCTGCAAAATCTAAGGTAAAACCTTCCAACGCCTACATTTTGATGTTTGTACAGGGTTGATAGATAATGTCGTACTCTCCCAACTCTTCAGCCCATTTTGCCATATCTTTCGACATACCAGGTTTAGAAAGTATGGCTCACATCGGTGTCGAAGAGACTAAATTGACTGAGTGTTCCTGAAAGTACGAGCGCAACTCTCGTGTGGCCATTACTATGGTTGCTGTGAACTGGAGCTGTAAGGAAAAGAACTTGTCTATGCATTCTGGCATCCTACTGGCGTACTTCATGGGAAGCTATACAAAGACTACATTCCAAGCTATCTCAGATATTGAAACGTATAACAATAAGTGCTCACCTATCTCTGGCTTGGTTATTACTGGAATCTGCAAGAGTTGGATGTTCGTATGAGCCATCGTCAAATAACATTGTATCAGCTAGAGGGGTCTTCCTTGCTTCCATAGTACCTCAGAGAGACGACACACTAATTCAGTCGCTCTCGAGGCTAGTTGATCCATCAGTGCCAATCGATGTCGCAGCTTGCTGAGTTCCTCTCTAACCTACCGCACTAAGGTCTCAATAACTTTCGACTCGGAAGATGTAATCACGTCTGAAATAAGGCGACATTCTTCAGGGATAAGCCCCTCACCTCGTAGGTCGGTGACCCCGTGCAGGGTTGGGTACTTGAAGACCTGATGAAGTATTGAAGGCACTCCCCTGACGTCGTGGATATATAGCCGTCCCAGGATTGCATCGTACGAGATATTGCGATTCATCACCTGGAAAAATTGGTGTGCTCGTCACGCCCGGTATATGGACCAGTAGAGCTAGTTCCCCAGCGGATACTTCCCGGATTCCATTGAAAGCCATTATATTTCGAGTACTCGAGGATATTTGAGGGCAATGGCTGAATTTTTGTAACACCTCCACCTGGATAATATTAGCACTGCTCCCTGGGTCGATAAGAGCCCACTAGATATGTATGCCGGATACTTCCATAGGTACAATGAGGTATCTTTGTTGGTTTGCTTGCTTCTCCAGGTAGAATCGGATGGATCTGAATGTTATTCCGGTCGTTGGAGTCCCAGAGGCCGCATCTGGCCGTTTGTCCACAAAGATTGCGTTGATAGTCTTTAGGTTTTCAGACTCTGGACCCTTAAAACGATGGGCCCTTCTTCCAGTAGTTCTTTGAGATGTCCTTCCTTTAGCAGGTGTTCCATCTCGATCATCAAGGCTTTGTAATCAATCGCTGCACGGCCCCCGCTGTGATGAAAATTGCAATAGGGCATTATGCTTCTTCCTGTAGATCCTTTCGCGTTGGGTGGCCATCGAACCCTGGGATCCAGTTTACCAAAGTGATTGGCAACTAGGTCCACGACATTGACATGAAGACTGAAGTCCCTAAAATTCTGGGGTTCAAATCGCTTCTCCTGGGATCCGGATGCTCGATAATTATTTTGCTGCCTGGCGCCCGCTTGGTTTTGGACCTACGACTTCATCCTTCTGCCACTCCCCTCACCTTCTAGGGACGAGCTTCTAGGTCTCTTCCTTCGCTCTTCCTCAGGATTATGAGAATCAGTGTACCTTTGATTTAGCACGCTCTATGTGGATACTGGGTGTTGAGTTAAACTCTACTGCAATTCTCGGGTAGCTAAAGATCCCTTTAAATTCAGGCTTTTGCCAAAGGCTACCACACCGATATTATCAGGGACTGGAGGGAGCTCTATGTATTCCTTCTGAAATCTATCGAGGTAATCCTTCAGCAATTCGTTGTTACATTGTCGTATCTCGAAGATGTCTTCTATATGCTTCTCCCGCTTGCGGGTATCAGAATGCGCTTTCTTGAATAGGTCATACATCTGAGTGCATGATTCAATGGATCCCATTGGTAGATAAGTGTACCAAACAAGGGCTCCTTTGGTTAGGGTTGAGCCAAATCTCTTCACCAGAGCAGACTAGATTTCTTCTTTGGTAATCTCGTTACTCTTCACAGCCGTATAGTAAGCAGCAATGTACTCGTCCAGATCAGTCGTTCTGTCATACTTCAAGTTATCCGGCAAACAGAAGTGCTTTGGTATGCAGAGTGGGGCTGCACTTTCTTTGTAAGCGTGTTTGTAGAACTTCTGCTCATCTACCGTGGTAACTTGGGGTGGAGCACACGGCACGTTACCGGTCAGGTCCTGGATGGCCTTCATCTCCTTTATGAGGTCTTGAATGAAATGGGCTCCCTTAAAGTCTTGATTGTTGATCATTGATCGTTGTTGATCATCCAGGGGAAGCATCCAGGTTGAGCCTGCGATTGGGAACTGATGCTGCCAAGTTGTTCGTGGGCGTCGGTCTTCCCGGGAATAATGGCCTCTGAGATGAGCCAGCAAACATTGCTCCCAGTTTCATGGATATCCCTTCAGCTATGTTGTTTGATTTCCGCTCGGGCACCGTTTTGAGGATGTCCAAGAGAAAGCCTCTAAACTCTAAATTACCTCTTGGCGGTTGATCGCGTTCTCCATCGCTAGCAATAGGGATTGGCTCATGAAAAGAATCCTTTGGTTGCTCGACGGGATCCTTTTATTGTATGCTGGGATCCCTGAGATCCTTTGTAGACTCGTCTGATGCGTCTGTGGTGTTCTTCGGAACGCTGCTGCCGTTGTCCGACATGGTTGCGCCTTTTCCTTCGTAGAATACCTATAATTGCCAGGGCCTCACGGTGGGCGCCAAACTGTTTATTCCTAAATTTATATATCTAGGTTAAAAAATTAATTATGAATGAGGTCACAAGCAATACAGTAAATTACGATGGAATAGTAAGTAAATACGATGAAAATAAAGACAAGTAAATAAGTATGAAATAATTGAGAAAGCAAAGTAAATCTTATTTCTTGAGAGTAGCCGAAGTTGATGGCGAATCGTGTCCTGTACGATACAATGTAAGGATGGGTATTTATAGTAGTGATACCTAGTCCTAAATAAGGTAAAATACAAATACTAATAGGGCCATGGGCCTATAGCTCAAGGCGGTGGTGTACTAAACCCTAACTAGGAGACTGTAAACCGTAGGCAACGGGATGTGTGCCCTGCGCCCTGTGACAAACCGCCTAAATGATCGTTGGCTCTAGGAACGGGCGTTTATCCTTAGTTCCCGGTGACTTGTAAGATATGTCTAGTCTCGCCACCTGGACTCGTATCCCCATAATAATAGGGGGCGTATTTTTTCCCACACAATACTGCTGAGTTGATCGGCCCTAATGAACAAAGACATCTTGCTAGTTACAGCCGTCAGAAACTGCTTGAGGTCGCCGCTGGTTGCTCTCTTCGGGTAAACTTCCCTTTTCTATTTTTCAGCATCGTACAAGTGGAGGCATTACTCTCCTTCTGCTAAATATCTGTTCCAACATTCATCGAGGGGCTGATGGGTTATCATGATATACTCCGTCGAGGTGGCTCAGATGAGAACCTAAGAGAGGAGAATGAAGCCCTGTTAGAACAAGTCGGTAGCCTGAGCCTTTTATGGAGGAAGCTGAACGGATAAGAGGAGAGCTTTATACCACACACAGAGCTTATCAAATGGAATCCCTAAGAGCTAAGAACCTTGATGAAGCTTTGGGAAATAAGATCCGTAAGCAAAAACAGACTGTGGAAACCCTTCACTATTCTCTTACGGAGGCCAAGCTTTCAGAGCAGCTTCAGCGTAAGAATGTGGCCCGCTTGGAAGCAGCTATGGAGGCTCTACAACAAAAGCTGTCTGGGGTAGATGAGAGGATCGATGCTGCTGAAAAGAGTGTCGCTGATGCTAGGGACATGTCATCCTTCCTTCAAGATGAGAATGATAGGATGAAAAGAAAAGTGGCGTCCCTGGAGAAGGTTCCCGACAAACTTTGCAATGATGCTCATCTTAAGGAAGAATAGATAAATGCCCTGAATGCTCGTCGCATATCTAAGTTACATCGTACTAACATTGCGTCTACTCTTGCCACCTTCCTCCGGGTTCGTGACGACCCTAGTGTGGACCTCGAGACTGAGAATGCTTCGTTGACCGAGCTTGTGGCCCACGAAGATGCTCATATGGGATCCGACCTTGATGAAGGTTCTGAAAAGGTTAGTGGCAAAACAGAAGATGAAGTGTTGGCTGGGGGACCTGCAGCTGGTGGAGCAGGACCTTCACGGAGTGTTGCCACTGAATGGAGTCCCCCGAGAGAGGAATAGAAATCCCCCCCGATGCTTAAGATTATTTTTTGCATCTAAGTTTTGAACAATTGCCAGCGTTTTACGGGCGTTATAATATGTTTTTTGCCATTTTGAGGCTTTTAACTTGAATTACTTGTTAATTTGTTTGTGAGAATTTCAGTGTCTACCGTAAACAATTAAGTAATGTCTTTGCTAAATTGAGCTTTCATGAGCGTATGCGCCTAAAGGTCAGGCCGCTTTCGGATGTCCTATATGTTCTAATGTCTAGAATATTTATCAATGAGCCTGCTCGAAAAATTACGTCCGTTGTGTGCGCTAGTGTTTGGCGGCTTGTGTTGCGTCAGTGGTAAACGACTGTTTTGCACCCATAATGGGACGACTAGCCTGTGTAGAAATGAGACATTTTTGTGTTCCAAAACGGAATGTCTTTGCTTGTATACTCGAGTATTTCTGGCACGAGTTCAACGTACGAATAATGTCTGGTGGCTGAGTTAGACGTGGTCTAGCTCCAAGCGAGTAGTTTACCCTACTTTTGTCACGAAAAGTGAGTGTATTACTTCAACTTGAGTTTGGCGGGGACTATGAATGTTTGGATCGTAGATGGATCTGAATTGTAATTCTAAAACTGACTAACTAAAATAGTAGTTTTATTTATAAATAGGGGTGCATGGCCTGAACTGTTTTGGGTGAAAACCCGTAACATAACTGATGAGTATGTAAATACTGCGATCAAAATTAAAAGAAACTAGAGGCTTAGTAAAAGTAAATTCTGAAAAGAATTATACTTCTATATGCCTTACTCCTCCCCCCTCCTCGAAAATACATCAATCAACTGAAAAAATGGAATCTTAATGTTGGTTGATTGAGGTTCTGTGGTCTTCATTAGTTTCAGGGGTGACAGTCTTTGGTGCCTCTTCGGGTCAGATGCTCTTAGGACTGCTGCCATGTAGCACTCCTTTGCTGCCTTCTGATCTCCATTGATCTCATGTGTACCTCATTTGGTGGGGTACTTGATTTTTTGATGCCAGGTACAAGGCACTGCTTTAACCTGGTGAATCCATGGCCATCTTATGATTTCATTTTATAGGACGCCTCCTTCTATAACCTGAAAATAAGAAACATAATTCTCTCTTAAAAGGTGTGTAGCAAGGCTGATTTCCCTATCAGACTTCTCACAGGAGTTGTTAAAGCCTGCCAGCGTGTAGATACTCTTAGTTATTTTGTCTTCAACTCCCATCGCCTGTAGAGTGTCCCATTTAATGAGGTTCACGGTGCTGCCAGCATCGACTAGGACGCGCTTGACATCCGTATCGCCTATTCATAGCGTTATGACCAAGGCATCGTGGTGAGGAGTATATCAGCTAGTGATGTCCTCATCACTGAATAAGATCATCTCTTCTCGGGGCGTGGTCCTCATCGGGCGCTGTCTTACTGCCTTTTGAGTCATCAAGCAACGTCGGGCCACCGACTATCACGTTGAAGGACCTCTTAGGCTCCGGCAGGTATGGGGTCCCTCTGGAATCACGCTCTTAGCATAGGCTTAATTTCTCCTAGCAATAAGTAGGTCTTTTAAATAACCTTTATCGATTAGACTCATTACTTTCAGGATCAAGGCCTTGTAGGCAGTGGTCTCATGCCCATGATCCCTGGAAAAGTCACAATATATGTTTTTGTTTCTTTTGCCAGGTTCAGCCCTCATGTTGCTGGCCAACGAACTTGGGCGTCCTTCATATGATCTCGCATGAAATCCACGGCGTTGATGCGCAGTCTCAGCTCTTCAAACCTATCGGGTACCCAATCTATGTTGAGATACCCCTTGTGAGGTGGCGTCAGAGCTTTCTTGTTATCCTCCTGCTTTTCGACCGGCTTAGGAAAGTCATCCCTGTAATCTCTCATACTCCGCTTTCCCTTGTCTCTATGCGTTCCTTCTGAAATCTATCGAGGTAATCCTTCAGCAATTCGTTGTTACGTTATCGTATCTCGAAGATGCCTTCCATGTGCTTCTCCCGCTTGTAGGAACCAGAATGCGCTTTCTTGAACAGGTCTTGCATCTGAGTGAATGATTCAATGGATCCCATTGGTAGCTGAGTGTACCAAGCAAGCTCACCCTTAGTCAAGATCTAGCCAAACCTCTTCACCATAGCGAACTAGATTTCTTCCTATGAGTTTTTGTTGCTTTTCACGGCTATATAGTACGCAGGAATATGCTTGTCCAGATCCGTTAGTTCCATCATACTTCAAGTAATCCGGCAATCAGAAGTGCTTGGTACGCAGATCGGTGCAATGCTTTCTTTTTATGTATGCTTATAAAAAGATTTCTCATCTACGGTGGTAACGTGAGGTGGTGCACACGGTACGTTACCGATCTGATCATGGATGGCCTTCGTCTCCTTTAGGATATCATGAATAACAGGTGTTCCTTTGAGGCCTTGAATATTGACTGTCGTTGAGCCTTCATAAGCGGCGTCCACGTTGAGTCTACGATTAGGAGCGGACACTGATTTATCATTCATGGGCGATGGTCCTCATAGGGATACTGGCCTTTGAGACTATCCAGTGAACATTTCTCCTTACTTTTGAGATATGCCCTCGACCATGTTGACCGAGTTCTGCTCTGCCCGTTCTTATAAGTTTTTGAGGAGATTAACAAGGAAACTTATAAACTCAGAATTACCTTCGCGTGATTGATCGCCTTCGCTGTCGCTGGGCACATGACTGGCTCCTTGGTGGGATCCTTTGGCTGTACGCTGGGATCGTCAGGATCCTGTACAGACTCGTCTACTGCATTGGCAGTGTTCTTTGGGGTTTTGTCATTGTCGTTGTCGTCTGACATGACTACGCGTTTTCCTCGTAGAATACCAACAATTTTCTAGGAACTGTTTATGCCTAAAATTGTACGTCTAGATTAAATACTTAAATTTATGAATGGGTCGCAAGAAATACGGTAAAATACGAAGGAAAAGTAAGTAAATAGAGAGAAAAATAATAGACAAGAAAGTAAAGAGTATTATTTTTTGAGAATAGCTGGATTCAGCGGTGAATCGCTTGATGTACAATACAATGTAAGGAGTGGTATTTATAGTAGAAATTACCTAGTCCTAGTTATGGTAAAATACAAAGACTAGAAAGACTGTGGGCCTATAAACTCAAGGTGGTGGTATATACGTAACCCTAACTAGGAGACTGTAACCCTAAGGCGGCGGGATGTATGCCTTGCATCCTATGCCCATACCGCCTCAAAGGTCGTAGTTCGTAGAACAAACGTGTACCCTCTATGCCCCGTGACTTGTAGAATAAGTCTAGTCTCGCCAACTGGACTCGTGTCCCGTAATAATAGGTGGCATATTTTTGCCCACATAGAAACGACCCTGACCCGTTGTTTTTAGGAGATCGGACTCTGATTTGCATACCGATAGTCTTATAAGCTCCGTAAGATCTAATAGGATATGTCTGTGAAATTTGAAATTAATCGATCCTGATTGATAGGTCTTGGAAGACTCTATCATTTTCTGGTGTCAGTAAATTAAAGTCGTTTTATGAAAGTGTCGTTAGGTTCGTATGCTCATTCACTCATTTGTGACCTGTATGAACTTTTGGAAGTGAAATCTAAGATCGTTCAGATGGTTTTATTTATATTCCAAAAGTGGAAGTTTTTCCTATTTCCATTTAACTCCTCGTTTTGCAGATCAAAGGTCTATTTTGAGATCCAAGTTCTCTAGTAACTCTTAAATGTGTTAGAATTTACATGCAATGTTTGGTATGATTCTGGGCAGCTTAAGTCCAGTTTGGACCCAAAAATACAGCACCATCCTGTGCTGTCTGGTTTGCTGGTTCACAAGCCAGCGGGATTGCGTGGCCAGGGGACCGACAGTGCTGAAGAAACCAAGTTGCATGCGCGATCACGAGCTAGGTGGTACGATAGAACTAAGTCCAATTTCAACCGCGTTTAAGACTCTGCGATTGCGTAGTGTTATGGTATAAAAAGGGTCCAGAGGGTTGGCAGACTCTGCTTTTGTCCAAACTCAGAAGTAGGGATCGATTCTTAGGCGATTTCTTGAGACAAAATCATCCCAATAAACGAGGTAATGTATTCTAACCCTTTTATGTTGTTAATTGAAGGATTGGATCATAGATTCAAGGAATTTTGCTTAGTTTAGGTGGGTTGGGACCCTAACTTATTGAATTAGGGTAATCGAGTTTAGATGAACCCGAGAAGGCAATTAAATAGTTTAATTAAAATCGTGGGACTATGAGGAGGCTTGAAATATATCTTTTGTTAATACTCGACGAAGTAGGCCTAGGGGCAATTGGGAAATTTCTTAATTAAAGCTGCATTCTCATTAGCTATCCTTTATCTTGGTACTTATATATGCGGTTCTACTTCCATGGCTCAGAGCTAGATTATTCTACTCATTGTAACTCATATATAAGCAACCATAAAAATAATTTTAGGTATCTTCTCATAGCTTGAAGGGCGGAAACGCAACAATAGACTGGAGTTCTCCAACACTGAGTTTTCTTCTTTCTTCTTCTCTTTAATTTCATAGTTTGTTAGTTCTAGGATTGTGGATTCTCCATGAATGTTGATATTTGGATGTTAATTTTATTTATCATACTGAGTTATTTATTCAATCTCGAGTCTAATTATTTGATTGCTTGATCGCAAATGAACACTATCTATGTATCTAGGGTTGAACTCGAAGGTGGAACCGTAGGTTGCAATAGGACTTAATAGACCGTGTTCTTAAACCTGGGCATTAGGGAATGGTTTCATGGTTAGAAATTTAGGATAGAAATATACCTAACATTCATGTTTAGTCACCATAGATGAAAAATAAATGCATTCTTGATAACTCTAATTCCATAGACATATAGGTGTTAGTTTAGCTTGAATAGGCAAGCATGGTATCAAAAGAGTCATGTGAGTAATATTAACCTTGTGATTAATAACTCAGATAAATTAGTTTATTCAGATTAACTGAAGAGTTCAAAATGATTGGCAAATATCACGTAACCATGGACTATTATCTTTTACTGAAATCCAAAATTGTGCTTTACTTTTTTTTTTTTGGTGAAGAAAAAAGATATTATTAATCACCAGAACAAAGTCACATTACATCCTTGCTCCCCCGCCTATGCAGCTACCTCTATCCTACTACAAAACTAATATCCACTATAAGTAAATCCTAAGAAAGAACATTACTTCATACTATCTGAACTAAGTATAGCCATAAGAATTCCCCTCCATCCTATTCACTCGCTATTTATAAGTTCATTATCCAGTCTACTTCTTTACAGTTGTTTCTCTTTCTTATTCTTTCTAGTATCCTAGCTTTAGCATCTTCCTTAATCTTTCTGATTACTGTTGTGGGCCTAGGAACTCTCTGATTCCATAATAACTCATTGCGAGCTGTCCATATGGCATATGTTATAGCATCCAGCTCAACCAAAGTGAACTTTCTCCCTAGCCTCCCTTTTATTGGTCTGGATACCCTGCATCATAAGTTGTTAATCTCTCTTTGTTGCACTCTTACGTTCAGCCAGGTTAGCTCCCTTTTCAAGTATGTTTTGGAGAATGAGCATTCAAAAAAGAGGTGTTCAATTGATTCATCCTGTGTTCCACAGATCAGGCAGGCTTTTATTTTGAGTTATTCCCATGAGGACAAGCCTATCTCAAGTTAGCAATCTCTAGTGCATAACCAACCATCAGATGAAGCTATGCTTTGGTGTATTTAGCTTGTTCCACACCTACCTCTTCCATGGCCATTTCTCCAGTGTACCCCTTCTCCAGTTGTATCCATTTCTGATAGTGTATTTGCCATTAGTTTGAAGCCATCCATTATCAACATAACCATCGCCAAACTTTTCTTTGATGGCACAAACTTTCTTCCAGTACCAGCAACAATCATTTGGGGGAGTAGGCAGCCACTAAACTTTACCTTTTATGTAAATGTGATCAATCCACTTGACCCACAGAGTGTCAGCTTTTTGAGCTATGTTCCAGACGTATTTGGCCACACCTGTCTCATTTCAAGTTAAGCATTCTGTTACACCTAGTCCTCCTTGGCTTTTTGGTCAGCAAACCAGGTCCCATGATATCAATGGTGATGTTGATTTTTCCACTTTACCATCCCACCAAAAGCTTTTGCAAACTCCTATTATGCTCTTTATAATAGCCCTTGGTAGCTAGAAAATAAAAGCCCAGTATATGTGCATATGCAGTAGTACTGAGTTCACCAGTTGGACCCTTCCTGCATAAGTTAGACTTTTGTATCCCCAACTTCTCACCCTAGTTGCAAGCTTATCCACTAGCATCTCGCAATCCACTACAGAGATTCTCTTTGCAGATATAGATACACCTAGATATTTGAAGGGTAAGACCTCTCTTTGGTATCCTGTGAGCTCACAGAGGTCCTCAATACATTGGGGATCTATATTGGAACAAAATTGCAAGCTTATCAACTAGCATCTCGTAGTCAGCTACTGAGATTCTCTTAGCAGATATAGGTACACCTAGATATTTGAAGGGTAAGACTCCTCTTTGGTATCCTATGAGCTCACAGAGGTCCTCAATACATTGGGGCTCTATGTTGGTACAAAATATTTTGGATTTAGCTGCGTTTGTGGTTAAGCCTGAGGCAAGTGAGAATGACTTAAGACCACATAGCATTAGCTGCACAGCTCGGAATTTCCCTTTTCAGAACATTAGTACATCATCTGCAAACCCTTTCTGCTCTGCCACCAGCTTCATTATTTTGGAAAAATATTCCATACAGATGACAAAGAGTAGTGGGAAAATAAGATCACCTTGCCTCAATCCCTGCTTTCCTTCTATATTACCATACAGTCCTCCATTGACAGAAATTGTGCATTGGGTGGTGGTTATACAAGCCATTACCTACTGAATAAATCTTCCAACCAATTTAAGAAAATGTAACATCTCCACTACAAATCCCATTCAACTGAATCATAGGCCTTTTTGAGGTATATTTTGATGAGACATCTTTTGGTTGTACTCTTTCTATTGTAAAGCCTAATCAATCTTTGCATATGAGTATGTTTTGCACATAGTTCTTCCAGTCACAAATGCACTTTGGTTTCTGGAATGACAGTTGGTAACACCAGCTTCATATGATTGCATAACATCTTGGAAATAATCTTGTACATTGTGTTGCACCATGCTATAAGTCGATAATCCTAATTGTTTATGCATGAATGGTTCTTGGTATAAGTGTGATGACAGTATTATTCAGGGCCTTTAGCATCCTTCCATTTGAAAAGAACTCCATTATCCCTGAGACCACATCATCTCTTAGTATGTCCCAGTAGTCTTTGTAAAACTGGCTCCCATAACCATCAGGGCCAAGTGCTTTATCACCTCCTATTTTCCATAAAGATTTCTGGACATCCTGCTCTGTGAATTCCCTAGTCAATATGTTTCTATGCTCTTCTGTCACCTGTGGACCTCTTCTTACTAGCTCACTATAAACATGCTCCATGTTACTATTATTAGTGCCCAGTAGGTTAGAATAGAACTCTATGAAGGCATTTGCTACCCCCATTCAACTCAGTGGTGTGTACCCCTCTTGAGTCCTTGACAGAGAATAACTTGTTAGAATTTCTCCTGGCTTTTAGGTAACTATGAAAGTAGTTTGTATTCTGATCTTCCTTCTTCAACCATTGGATTTTTCTCGTCTACCTCAGGTACAATTACCTTTCTTTCTTCCATTTTCCTGCTTCCTGTACTTCGTGCATTTCCTCAGTAATGAGGCTATAATCCCTTGGGTTAAGCTGTAGCTTTTCTTGGCATTCCAGTAGTGCATTCATAGTTTCCTCTTCCATTCTCTCTACATTACCAAACTTCTCCCTGTTTAGTTTCAATAATACTCCTTTGAGTCTGTTGAGTTTCCCCACAATCTGGTATATTTTGGTACCTCTTGTTGTACCATCCCAACTCCTCCTTACATTATCTTTGAAGTAAGGAGCCAACCTCCACATATTAAAGTATATGAATATGTTCTTAGCACTCCGAGTACCTGATTCCCAACTAACAATTACTGGGAAATGATCATATTGTCCCTCCTGGATATAGTGAACTTCAGAAGCTGGCACTAATGTCATCTAGTCATAGTTTACCATAACCCTGTCAATTCTGCTTTAAACTCTATCTCCTCCTTGCTACTTGTAATTCCATGTATAGAAAGAACCATAGGATCTTAGGTCCTGGAGATCACAATTTACCATAGACTGTATAAATTCCCTAATCTCAGCCAAAGTATATTGATCCACGTTGTCAAACATGCCATCACATTGAGACAATTGATCATATTTTTCCGAATTGCATACTAGCCACTGCTTTTTAGAATACTTTGAATATTTCTTTTAATGAAGATGTTCTTCAACAACATTGGTTGCTACATTTTTGGACTGCTAGTGCTAAATATAACATCAATATACAAGGTCTTCCTCTTACATGGACTGAATTCTTCCCTTTTGCACTTTGGCACCTATTATTAAATAGAAATCATAATGTTCATTGATATGTTGGTATTTTGTGCTTAATCGCAACTCGTTTGGACTAGCTTTTATCATTTTTAGTGATTTTATTTGAATGAATCTTATGTTATTCTTCATGTTTCAGGTTGTTAAGAGAATTGATATACAAAGTCGAAGAAAGTATGAAAACGAGCAAAAACAAGTTTACTTTGGCTATAAATTGAAGAACATGAAGATGAGGCAGCAGTTGGATCGGCGCCTTGCCGAATCTGTGGCTCAAGAGGTTAGCCATCCGGCGAAGGAGGAAAGAGTTCATGACAATCAGCAACTGGAAGGGCGGATCTCCGAGTAGAGTGCTGAATGCCATAGGCGACTCCGCAGAAGAAGCGACGCACCAGCCGCTGCTTACAAAAAGGTCTTTAAGTCTGCGAAGCTCAGGAGTCGACCGCAGCTACAAGGGCGCCCTGCCAAACCTGCACCGCAAAAGAAAAGGAAAGCTTAGCAAAACATGAATGCGGCGAGCCAGCAACTAATTGGGCGGCTCGCCGAACGAGCAGCGGCCTGGCGTAAAAATAAGGAAAATGGTAATTTTATAAATAATAGCATAGTTTTGAAATCCATGCCTATAAATAGGCTGTTATGCCTCCAAGAAAACAAACCCATTTTCAACTTAGAATATTACTTTATGCTTTTTGAATATTCTTGGAGGACAATGAGGGTTTCTACTTAAATCTTTGTAAGGAATTTATTCCTCTATCTAAATTCTTATATGATTCTTGCCATTTCATCTTACATTATGTGTGTGTTAGACCCTAGTATGAGTTTATTCATGAAAATATGATTATCTTAGCTTAAATCTTGTATTTAATCTTATAAAATTAATGGGTTAATATAAATCTAGCTCTCCATCATACTTTCTTCACTAGGATTTAAGGCACGGCCATATTTGAGCCTAACCCTACTTCGCTTTTGCCACTCGAAAGGGGTTGAAGGCGTAGGTTAATGGAGACTAGCGAGAATTTGGGTTACATTGGTTGCGACCTACCCCATCTAAAGGGGATTATTGACACCCAATTTTGTCCCGGAATTTTCAATTAACGTCTAATTATGTTTAAAATAAGGTTAATTTTTAGAATAAATTAAGTTCATAATTTTAACAGAAAAAGGGCCATAATTGTTCTTCATTTTGAGTCCTGGCCTATTTACGCAACACACAATTTTCTTCTAGCCCAATTTTGGAACCCCTAACCCACACCACTATAAATCCTTAAACCCTAGCCTCTTACCACACTATCATTCATCATCTTCCTCATTAAAAAAAAACCCTCTTCTCCTTTACATACACAACACAAAAAATTCAGATCTAGCACACACAAAAAATCATCTCTCTTTCCATACACCATACACAAAACACACAATACATACACGACACACTCATTTTTACCCCCCACTATCATCTTCCTTTCACACTCCACTATACAAAACACACAGCCCATTCCAAAAACACCAATTTACACGCTCTCCTATACACATCCGCGATCAGAAACATCGAAGATCATATCACTATTAACACCGATGGGAACAGATCTGGAAAAGACATCGAAGACAGTAGCCGTGATGCCGCGGGATGCCAATAGAGCCCCTCGCCGGTGGTCGCCTCTTTCTTTTCCGCTCAACTGCGACGTCGCTCGCTGCCATCGCTAGTCCTCACCAGAAATTCCAGTGGTGGTCGTGTCACTTCCTGCATTTTCTGTGTCCCTATTCCTATGGTTGAATCGAAATAGAAAAGGGGAGAGGGGGAGTGGTAGCGACGCCACCAAATCGGTGTTGCTCCTCCTCCGTCCGTTTACTCGATTTGTGTGCTGTTGCCTTTTGCCTCGCCGGAGAATCAGTTTTTTGTTTACTCATTTACGCTGCAAATCTTTGTTTGATCCGTTTCTATTAGCCATTGTATTTGGCCAGTTTGAAGTCTTGAAGGATTTTCCTTGCTGATTTTGGGATCGATGATCATTGGTATTGTTTGTTTACGCAGTTTCATTATTCACTTTGGAAATTGACGATGTGAGCAGGTTTTGAACGAGTTTGGGATTAACTATGCCTTTATGAAAGCCTGTGCGCTACTGGTTGGATATATGATTCAGTTTTCTATTCGGCTCATCCATGATGGAATTTTGTCTATGATTGGTGTGATTAAGCTAATGTACATGTTGTTTCTGTATGCAGATGTGAGAATGCATTTTGCTAAAATCCTTTATTGAATCCTGCTGATATTGAACAGAAAATATTTGGGTGTTAAGCACTGATATAGCCTATGAAAATACTACGTTTTGAGGCATACCACTGATTTGAACGGATACTACACCCAGCCAAGGATGTTTGGAGGCCAATAAGTCCCGTCCCGTATACGCATAATGTCCCTTACGAACAAATGGGCGATGATGAATGTATGAATTTAATGCAAAGAAAGTCGTGAATAGAGTGGTGGGTTTGGTACTTTGCATGGCAACTGGCCCGGGCTCCGTGTTTGTAGACGTACCAACATCTCGAGCCTCTACTCGACCTATCATACAAACCTGAGCCTAAATTTTACAAAAAATAAAACCCCATTACTTTGTTGTTGTTGTTGTTGTTATTATTATTATTATTATTATTATTATTATTATTATTATTATTATTATTATTATTATTATTATTATTATATATTTTATCTTTATTATTACTTTATTATTATTATTACGATTACTGTTATTATTATTATTACTATTTATTTCACTTTATTATCGTACTATTCCAATTTCATTTTCATATTTTTTGCGAGGTACATTTTGACACGAACAATTTGGGGACGAGTTTGGCTAACTTACAAATGGGGATATGCATTGACTTGTAGTCGTTTGGGATCAAGTTCGGGCTCAGGCATTCAAGAAAATAAGACTTTAGAAATTTTAGAAAATTCAAGGCTCCCGCGAGTTGATCAATTTCCCGGGTTCTATCTTTAACTTTGCCTTCCTTTCCTTAGAGATATTTGTGTAAATAAATGTGTAAAATATTTACTTATCAGTAACATTTGATTGTTTGTATATTGCTTTACTTTATGTTCATTGCCTTTTATTTTGAAGTCGTCATTTGATTTATTACAAATTGGGGCCATCTTAACAAATGCGTGCAAGTAAAAACAATATTTTTTGCAAATAAGCTTTTATTTAATTGATTATTATTATTATTATTATTATTATTATTATTATTATTATTATTATTATTATTATTATTATTATTATTATTATTATTATTATTACTATTCTTAAATAAATCTTTCGCAAGAAAAGCGCACTTGTAAATATATGGAAACCTGTCGGATTAACCGTATTTTATGAAATTTCGAAAGTGCCTTAAAAACCTTCTTTTGAAATTAGAAAAACCTCTTACTTAGAATCTCTGAAAGAATGACTGCCTTTTTCCAAAAATAGAGTTTTGCACGCATTTGCTTATTTGGTTCCCTTTTTTTCCTTAAATTGGGTGGCGACTCCAAAAAAAAAAAAACTCCAAAAGAGTTAGTCCATCCGATTGATATTCCTAAATTTAGCCCTTTCGGGGTTGATTTTTTGGGGGTTCAACAGCATGGCGACTCCGCTGGGGAGCAATAAAGGTTTTGACCATAAAGGTTTCCAGTTATTTGCAACTAGCATGCCTAATTTATTTGCTTTATTATATCTGTTTATTTGGTTTATTATAGAAAGAATGTATTACATTTTATTTGTGCATAGTTCGCATTCCGTTCATATTTCCTCCATCATGGAGCCTGTCAATTCTCTTTCACCTCCTCTATTTCATTACGGGGCACCCGCTTGACTGGTAGTTACGCAGGAAGGGCATTTCCCTTACCTCACTCTTTGAAACTTCTTTCGTGTTAGCAAAAGTTAGTTCGGGATATTGATGTTGCCTGGTTTTGTCATGGCCAGTTCTACTGCGTTGTGAAGCCAGGTCTATCCTGCATAGATCGAGTCAGCCTCAACCATTAGCCTACTCTTAGAAGGAGATTTTAGGACATGCATGCATATACACCTTAGTTTGGACCCGATCCTTGGTACCGTTTCCAGGAATTAAAAAACCGCCATTTTTTTGACGGGTTATTGAATCCCAACGACACTGCATATTATGTGATCTTGTGGATATTATAACGAATCTCAAACCATTTGCCATGTCAAATTTGAGAAGTTGACAATTATGTCGGTTTATTTTTTTCTCAGATGTTGTATTGGCAAACGGCTTGTATCATTATAATATCTACATGTGTGTGCAATTTGACGATTAGGCCTACCTCTGGCACAAAGAGGTACCTTACAGGGTAGGACGCGTTTGCATATTTATTTACGCTCAACTACTTGTGATTGTCAGATGTTAATTGCTTGCCTTGCTTTATTTGCTCAAAATGCGTTAAATACTAGGTGTTGCTTGCTTGTGTGCAATCCTATGAATGACATGCAAACTAACTTAGTTACCCTTTGAGGTTTCTTTGTTTTGTTTATTTCTCTAGCAGAAGTTTGATTTGTAAGGTGGTTGACCATGCAAATCACGCAAAATTCAAGATCTGATTGATGGTAGATGCTCTAGCTCGTGAACGATGCAGTACCAGAAGCTAATGGCATTGTTTGAAAGAACTTGGCGATCGAACTTAGTAGCATTATTTTCAATTTTAATTCGGATTGAGGCCCTGAATTGCATTGTACTTTAAAGCTTATGTTAATCTGAATCAACTCATTTTGAATTTATGAAGTTGAAATAAAATGCATCGCATTCTTATTATTTTATTTACGCTTGCATTTGTTTCTATTTCAAAATTAAAATTGATAAACCTGGCAAAGCTTTGCTTGTGACGTATGGCAAAATAACTGAACAGTTTGAAACGACGCACTGAAAAGTTATTGTCTGCGCTCTTTTGATATCGCACTATTTGTTAAAACTTCAACAGGGGCATCTTTTATTTGCTAGTATATGGCCTTGGAGTAGTGTTATTCGCATAAGTGAAAATTCCTTCTTTGAGAATCCCTCAAGAAGATGATTGGAGAGATGCAGAATGGGTAAAAGTTGTTAATGCTTGTTGATAAGAATTTATCAAGGTCATCAATGCATTTAGCAAGAAATTCAAGTGGACGGAGTTATAAACCGGAGCAATTTGCATGCAGAACTACGCACGGTCTGATTCCCAAGGAGGGATACGTAGGCTCCCCCATCGGGCTTGACCCTTTATCATTTAAATTTTCATTTTTCCCCCAAGAAGGACAACTGGAGCAATTTTTGCAAAACGAGTTGGAGATGCGAAAGATATTAACTGGGGCAGAATTTTGCAAGAAGCGGAGTTGGGTATTAAAGATGAGTTGGCAAGAACTCTGTAATTGGCTAAGCGAACAGTGCAAAGTCCAAGGCAAAGGATGTTCAGTTTGTTTTAAGATATGTCACAAGTTTAAGTCAAGGCAAAATTTTTCAAAATGCATGACTTCATTTGCATGCTTGCTTCACTTACTATATTGCAGTAAATTAATTTACCCTTGCCTCTATTTTTTCAAAAAACTCCTATGCTATTAAGTTCATGAGCCAAGTTTCTGAATGCAATGCGGAAATCCAAGTCCAATGAAGACAAGGAAGCAGCAGGAGCCGCAAGTTCAAGACCAAGTCAGCGCAAATCAAATGCTCCCACTCCTTTCCAAACCTAGCGATTTTTCTTTGAGTGAAGGAATTTTTAAAGCAACAAGACGAGGAAACTAGCAACTATCAATTCCTCATAGATAATTTGTCATACACATTGAACAATGTTGCCGAGATAACTTACCGAGATTTGAAGCATTATCTGATTCATCGCATACACGAAACGATTTTATTTCTCTCTACTATTTTTGCCCTTGCTTAGTCAAAGCTTTTTTGCTTTATTGACAACTTTACTTTACACTTTGCAGGAATTAAGCATTAGCTCCAGTTTTTCTCAAGGACAACACTCAACTCTTTATGGCTTCACCAAACATAAGCCGGATGGCTTAAACTCTCACTTTATATCTTTTTTATCTTTGACATTTTCCTGTTTAAATGCATCTAATGAAAACTTTATTTTGCAGGTTATTCTACCATTTATTTTACAAGTACCAACATCAAGTCTATCGTATACAATCGAAGAAATTATTATTGAAGCCTATCATAGACAATCGAAGGCCTTATCATTTGAAGCCTACCATAGACAATTGGAGGCCCTATTATGAAGCCTACCGTAAACAATCAGAGACATCACATTTACTAAGTCTACCGTAAACAATCGGAGACATGGTTCTTTATCAAGTCTATCGTATACAATCGAAGACATTATTATTGAAGCCTATCATAGACAATCGAAGGCCTTATCATTTGAAGCCTACCATAGACAATTGGAGGCCCTATTATGAAGTCTACCGTAAACAATCGAAGACATCACATTTACAAAGTCTACCGTAGACAATCAGAGACGTGGTTCTTTATCAAGTCTATCGTATACAATCGAAGACATCATTATTGAAGCCCATCGTAGACAATCGAAGGCCTTATCATTTGAAGCCTACCATAGACAATTGGAGGCCCTATTATGAAGTCTACCGTAAACAATAGGAGACATCACATTTACCAAGTCTACCGTAGACAATCGGAGACGTGGTTCTTTATCAAGTCTATCATATAAAATCGAAGACATTATTATTGAAGCCTATTGTAGAAAATCGAAGGCTTGATCATTTGAAGCTTACCATAGACAATTGGAGGCCCTATTATGAAGTCTACCGTAAACAATCGGAGACATCACATTTACCAAGTCTACCGTAGACAATCAGAGACGTGGTTCTTTATCAAGTCTATCGTATACAATCGAAGACATTATTATTGAAGCCTATCAAGACAATCGAAGGCCTTATCATTTGAAGCCTACCATAGACAATTGGAGGCCCTATTATGAAGTCTACCGTAAACAATCGGAGACATCACATTTACCAAGTCTACCTTAGACAATCGGAGGCGTGGTTCTTTATCAAGTCTATCGTATACAATCGAAGACACTATTATTGAAGCCTATCGTAGACAATCGAAGGCCTTATCATTTGAAGCCTACCATAGACAATTGGAGGCCTTATTTATGAAGTCTACCGTAAACAATCGGAGACATCACATTTACCAAGTCTCTCATAGACAATCGGAGGCGTGGTTCTTTTTCAAGTCTATCGTATACAATCGAAGACATTAATATTGAAGCCTATCGTAGACAATCGAAGGCCTTATCATTTGAAGCGTACCATAGAAAATTGGAGGACTTATTATCAAGTCTATCGTGAGCAAGCGAAGACATCATTATCATTTGAAGCCTACCATAAGCAATTGGAGGCATTATTATGAAGCCGATCATAGACAATCAAAGGGCGCTATTGTTATGGGGCCCACTGTAGGCTCGATCATGATTTATGGCTGAAAGGCGGCATTTCTATCTCTTATAACTCTTGTGAATTTTAAACATATCCGTTTCATTTCTATTTCTCTTTAAGAGAGCACTTACTAAAATTTCATTGTTCAGGTTTGCAGATATTGCTAAATTTGGAGAAGTACCTGCTTTAATGAGCTTTGTGTCTTTTGCTTTACTTTAATTTCATTTGTTTAGTTCATCTTGTAGATGAAAATCTCGGGTCCTTCCACCCACAAATAAGATATCTTGGGTCTTTCCACCTACAAATAGGATATTTCGGGTCCTTCCACCCACAAATAGGATATCTCGGGTCCTTCCACCCACAAATAGGATATCTCGGGTCTTTCCACCCAAAAATAGGATATTTTGGGTTTTTCCACCCACAAATAGGATATCTCGGGTTTCTCCACCCACAAATAGGATATGCAGTTGTCTTTCAAGTAGATGATAGCAAAAGACAATTCGGCTGAAGCACAGCTTTCGGAGTGTTTCACGATGTCGGTTGTCTTGCAACATTGGCATATTATATTTGAAGTAGATGAGATAGGAAATTCGACTTGGGACATTATGTCTCATTAGTCGACTTACCGTATGAAAGCATCACATTCTACAGTTCATTCTCGCTTTACTTATTGTTTTACTTTACTGTTTCAGAATAATGATCAGCCTAGAGGTTCTCCGGGCGGAGCGTCTCGTCAGTTGATTGAAGGAAGAGCTTTGATAATATCACCACCCGCATTTACAATATTTGTTATCGCTTTATTTATTTCTTATTCCAATTATTACAGTTTATTAGTAGTTGCTAGCTTACCATTTGTTGAGATTATTACAGGATTTTTAGCAGCACCGCAGCAGCGTTTGGAGCATAACATGGAACTTTTCTTAGCGGTGAACCGGGACAATCGTCGATATGAGCTAGACTCGTCAACGAAGACCTGAAGAATCGCACCTGCATAAGTCATCAACCCTAGAGGTAAGTCTCTTGTTAACCCTGAGTCTGAGGTTTGAGATTGAAGACAAGATGGCTCGGCTATCGAGATGAAGTAGAAGTTATGTCCATGTAAACCCCTCTTTATTGGTGTGTCGTCGACCACATTTTCATAACTTGGATAATTACTAGCCACTTTTCCCGCGCTTGACTAGTCGTGACTATCTCGTCTTTGATTTTCAAATTGCGTCGAACTACATATGGCCTGATTCTCTTTCAGCCCGAGATATGTAGGCAACTCGAAAACCGGAGTTCGGCCATGTCTATAAGCCTCGCATTCTGATCCCAGGAATCAGAGTCTTGGCTTTACCGTGACAAAATTGGTTTTCACATCAGCTTTCTTTACCCTGGAAACTCTTTCATCCTTTCTGATGTTTGGCATTTTATGCCTATATTTCCTTAATATTTCCTCACGTTTTAGTACCTTATTCGCTTGTTTTATAGCTTGTGACTGTGGTTTTACACTGATTTTATGTCGTGTGTATGTAGGTTGTTGCGCAGTGTAATTGGAGCTTTAAAGAGCATGATTGAGCAAGAAAAGATTGGATTTCGATTGAGGATTGGATCGAGCACACGAAGGCACGACACGAGCGAGAAAAAGAGCAAACGAACAGGAAAATGGCTTGGCGCCATGGTCCACGCGCCGCGCAGCCTGTAGCGCGCGGTGGCTGGCGCGTTTGGGCCCGCGACGCATGGCCAAAGCACGAAGGCTGGGGCGTCCTCTGGTTGTGGTTCCGCTTTTCGGGGCGCGGGGCGCCCGCTATAGCGCCCCTTGTGCGCGATTTTACTCCCTATTCCTCCTAGTTTTGGGTCTAACTTATTACCAAGGGTTTGGAAACATTATAAATAGTTTATTACTTAGTTTTTCATGGGAGTTCAGACTTTGGAGCAATTGGAGAGCTCATAACATCGAGAACAAGGGTTTTTCTTCCTCCATTAATCTATTACATCATTATTTCATTATTTCATCAAATCTTTGTGTTGTTATTATGAGTATGCGTGGCTAATTCTCTCGTTCTAGGGTTAGAGTATTTCATGAAGGTTGATGTTTGAAGATTGATTTCCATTAATTGAATCCCATTACGGGTTGCTTATTCTTTCTTGATTTCACTTGTGTAATTGTCAGGGCCCGATTATTACGCATTATCTATGGTTTTTAGATTGAACTCGAAAGAGGGAATTTAATTACGTAATAGGAAAGAATAGGACTAGTTTGTGAACCCGGGCATCGGGGAACCAATTCGTGAGTAGGATAGACATATACTTGCTCGCCTAGTTTAACTAATTACAGAATTCGTTAATGCGTGCACGTGATTCAACCCATAGACATATAGGGATTGGAGTAGCCTGCATAGACCGTGAAGAACTGAAAGGTTTTCACGGGTACATTTAAGCTGTTAGTTAGTAACCCGGGATTTAAGAAGTGGAATCAATTGGAAAACTCAACTGGATTGTTCGTAACTCTGACCCTGGACCGTCTCCTTATTACTGATAACAACCCATTTTTGCTCCATTGTTTGAATTCACCTTTACCCTCTTAATTACTGCTCTTTAGTTAGCTAAATCATCACTATTGGAAAAGATCCCTGAATAGTTAGTTAGAAATTGTTTGCTAGAATTCAGTCTAAATAGTCCTCGTGGGAACGATACTCTACTTTAACTTTATTACTTGTCGACCACGTATACTTGCGTGTGCGTTTGGGAGTAACAAGTTTTTGGCGCCGTTGCCGGGGACTAAACAATTGACTGAATTCTTCTTGAACAGTTTAGTAATTTCTATTCAGGTTTAATTTTTGTTTTGAGTTTTGTGCTGTTTCAGGTATTAGGTCCCGCTTGATCTTTACCTACAGGAATGGCAGAAGAACAAGCTTTAGCTGTGCGAGATGTTGCTCTCCCCAGTCTGGAGGGAGTAGCCTCGAGCATAGTTAAGCCTGAAATTACTGGAAACTTTGAGATTAAGTCCGGTATGATACAACTGTTACATACGACTGGACAATTTGGTGGATTTCCTCATGAAGATCCGCAACAACATATCCAGAATTTCTTGGAGATCAGTGATACTTATACACCAACGGGAGTTCCTATTGATTATGTTCGCTTGACTTTATTCCCGTTTTCACTGATTGGGGCAGCAAAGAGGTGGTTAAAGGCTGAAAAGTCTTGGTCTATCACCACTTGGAATGATTTGGCTAAGAAGTTCTTGGCTAAGTTTTATCCATCTGCCAAGACAGCCCGGGTGAGGAGTGAAATTATGTCCTTCAGACAGTTAGAAGGAGAATCTTTATATTCAGCCTGGGAGCGGTTCAAAGCTTTACTGAGAGATTGTCCACACCATAACCAATCTAATGAGGTTCTTGCACATACTTTTGTGGAGGGGTTGACTGCACATACTAAGATCGTGGTAGATGCTGCCGCTGGAGGCCAAGTATTGGCTTTAAATTTTGACCAGATCTATGATTTGCTAGATAAGTTTTCGCAGAGCAACCCTGATTGGCAAGGTGATGGTAGAGCTACTACGCAGAAAGCTGCAGGGGTACTTCAGTTAGATGCAGTTTCAGAGCTACGGGCTAGGATGGATGCTATTTCCAATCAAATTAGCAAGTTAGTTCTGCCAAAGACTCAGCAACCAGTGGCTCCAGTGCAACAACTCAAGAGCTTTTGTGAGGTTTGTGGTCAAGACCATGCTACAGAGGTTTGCCCCTCTAACCCAGATTCGGTTTATTATGTGGGTAATCAAAACAGGCTGCAGGGTCAAAATCAGTTTGGTAATGGTTATTATCATGGTAATACGAGAGCCCCGAATAATTACCACCCACTTCCAGCTCCACCACAGCAGGTTAGCAGTTCAGTTGAGGAGATGCTAAAGCAGATAATGGCGGGCCAGCAGAGAATGATAGCTGACACTGCAGCCCATGCACAGGCCATACAAGATGTTACCAATGCTCACAAGAACCTGGAGCACCAGTTGGGGCAGTTGGTGGGAGAAATTAGTACTGTGAAGAAAGAGCCTGAACAATGTCTTGCAGTGACTTTAATTGGAGGTGGAGAGCTGATGGCCAAGCCTGAGGAGAAAGCTGAAATTGAAAAAATTGAAAAAGTGGAGAAGGTAAAGAAGAAAGAAGAGATAAAGGAGGCACCTAGGCCACCTCCACCATTCCCGCAGAGGCTTATACCATCGAAGGATCTGGCCCAATATCAAAAATTTGTGAGTTTGCTGAAAGAACTTCATGTTAATATTCCTTTGACTGATGTGTTTGAATTGATGCCATCCTTTGTGAAGTTTTTAAAAGAGATTTTAGTCAAGAAGAAAAAGCCTCAAGAGATAGATTCAGTTGAGTTAGTTGAGGAGTGTAGCACAATCTTGAGCAAGCTACCTCCAAAACTTCAAGATCCTGGGAAGTTTACTATTCCTTGTACCATTGGAGGGCATAGTATCACTGGTGCCTTGTGTGATTTGGGTGCGAGCATAAATCTCATGCCTCTGTCTGTTTGCAAAAGGTTAGGACTAGGAGCAATCAAGCCCTCCTCAGTTACTCTTAAGATGGCGGATGGATCCCTCACTCACCCTGATGGTAAGTTGGAGGATGTGTTGGTAAAAGTTGGTAATTTTACATTCTCTGCGGATTTTGTAGTCCTAGATTATGAAGAGGACTTAGAAACTCCAATTATTTTGGGGAGACCATTCTTAGTCACCTCGAAGGTGCTTATTGACATGGAGCTGGGTGAGATGACTGTTAGAGCGAATGGAGAAAAGGTGACTTTCAAGGTGTATAATGAGAAGGAGCACATAGCTAAAATTGAAGAGTGCTCTATGATTGAATGTGTAGAACAAAAACATGGAAGTACACCACATGTGAAGTTGAAGTTGGGGTCTCTCAAAGAAAGGAAGAAAGCAAAAGTTAGGCGTAAGAAGAGAAGACATAAATGCTGGAAGTGAGCTAAATGTGTCGTCGTGCCACGACGTTAACTAAGGCGCTTCTCGGGAGGCAACCCGAGTTTGTACTTGTATTATTTTATTTATAGTGTCACGTAGTTTTTGTTTTCCTTGGATTGCAGGTTCATGTAATGTCGAGTTTAAGTGTGGGGTGTTCTCACCCTTGCCGAATATTGATGACTTGTTGGGGGAAGTCTGAGTACCTCATGAAGCTTGGAGGATGCTAGCACCAAGGACTAGAGTCTTCAGGGAAGTTTTCTTTACCTTGCACTTTCTTATTTTTAGCACTGAGGACATTGCTTAGTTTAAGTGTGGGGTGGGGAACTCTCCCTTAGTTTTGAGGTTATGGATGCATGTACCGTAGGAGTTTCCTTTGTCACTTGACTTTATTTTGATTTGTTTCATGCTTTAATATATGAAAAAAAAAATTAGAAAACCAATGAAAAAGTCCAAAAAGATTTTCTTTTTAGTTTTTATTATTAGTGGTACATGTCATCCACCCCGTGGTTTTTCTTATGGCCTCGGTTCTTTTCCACGGGTAGGCCTTTGAACCGGGTAGTTTTTTACTTTTTAGGATTAGGATAGTTAGTTTTAGATGACCCTAGGCTAAGGAAAAAGGTAGAATGCTAGGTGCCTTTGATTTGTTTGATACCGGTGGACTTGAACTTGAGCATGTGCTATTTGTGGTGTCCTTGGATTTTAAATTGAGATGCATGCCTAGAGGAAAAAAGGGAACAACCCCCTTGAGATGCTTGAGTCCGCTTGCTTGACTTGATTGCTAACTTTTGTGCATGAGTGCTTAAATTTCCACAAGTTGCATTCTAGAAGCTTGGTTGAGAGTTGTTGATGGAACCTTTTTGTGTGGGTCATGTGCAATGTGTGTTGTGAGGCATATTTTTGTTGCTCCATGTTGCATATTAATGTCTAGAACTTGCCCCGTGTGTGTGCAAAGCGAAATCCTAGGTTCGCTCTAGTTGGGAAATGATACAAGGCCTTCTTTTGTTAGCCTACCCTTACATATATACCTTGGAAAATTGTGTTGTGATTTGAATTGACCCTTTTTGTTGGCACCCACACCCCGAGCCTACCCATTTGTTTTAAATTGACTCTTTTGGCCCTTACTCCTTAAGCACTTTATTGATATTGTGTAGTTGATTGGAGTTGTGGTTGAATATTGGGAGACTTTTGAGTGGAACTAATGAAGAGGGATAATTGTGAATTTGTGAAGTAGTGAAAGCATTGGCAAGGTTGGATGAAATTGAAAAAAAGAAAAGAAAAAATTGTGGAAAAAAAAGAGAAAAGAATATCCATCCTTGCTAGTGTGTGCTTAAAAGAAAAAATTGCTACTTGTTGAGAAGGTGTGTGTGTGAAAGTTGTTGATTGGGTGGCTTGTTGAGAATTGTGATGAATTAATTGTGATGTATTAAAGTGCTTAGGGAGGTAGTCACTATTACCATATGTATCCTACCCGCCCCTTAGCCTACATTACAACCTTTTTAAAGTCCTAGTTAATCCCGATTGGAGTGAGCTTACATTAGTGGAGTCCTACACTACGGGCAAGCCTATGGTACATTGTGTGTGACATGTGAGATTTTCATGAGAGTGAGTGAATTCTTTCTATGCTATTGTCCCCATTCTATTCTTGATATTCATTGTTGTGTGTGATATTTGGGGGACACTCTCTTGCTTCATTTTGGTGAGGGCACATGGTTTGCATGAAGTAGGTAAAGTTGATGGCTTCTTGGTTGAGTAGATAGGTGTGATTTTGTGGGAGCATGGTTGCATTAAGTTGAGTTTGTGCATTTGAGCTATTTTGGGGTGGTTGTTCTCATATTTTTGGTTTTGGTAAATTATTGGCATGTTTGTGGATCCATAGTAGTCATGTGTGTATTGGTTCAATGATCGGTATCAACCATAGTCATAGGCAGACCTGTTTTACCTAGGTTGGAAGTTATTTGTGATTGCTCGAGGACGAGCAAAGGTTCAAGTGTGGGGTGGTGATGTTTGGCATTTTATGCCTATATTTCCTTAATATTTCCTCACGTTTTAGTACCTTATTCGCTTGTTTTATAGCTTGTGACTGTGGTTTTACACTGATTTTATGTCGTGTGTATGTAGGTTGTTGTGCAGTGTAATTGGAGCTTTAAAGAGTATGATTGAGCAAGAAAAGATAGGATTTCGATTGAGGATTGGATCGAGCACACGAAGGCACGACACGAGCGAGAAAAAGAGCAAACGAACAGGAAAATGGCTTGGCGCCATGGCCCACGCGCCGCGCAGCCTGTAGCGCGCGGTGGCTGGCGCGTTTGGGCCCGCGACGCATGGCCAAAGCACGAAGGCTGGGGCGTCCTCTGGTTGTGGTTCCGCTTTTCGGGGCGCGGGGCGCCCGCTATAGCGCCCCTTGTGCGCGATTTTACTCCCTATTCCTCCTAGTTTTGGGTCTAACTTATTACCAAGGGTTTGGAAACATTATAAATAGTTTATTACTTAGTTTTTCATGGGAGTTCAGACTTTGGAGCAATTGGAGAGCTCATAACATCGAGAACAAGGGTTTTTCTTCCTCCATTAATATATTACATCATTATTTCATTATTTCATCAAATCTTTGTGTTGTTATTATGAGTATGCGTGGCTAATTCTCTCGTTCTAGGGTTAGAGTATTTCATGAAGGTTGATGTTTGAAGATTGATTTCCATTAATTGAATCCCATTACGGGTTGCTTATTCTTTCTTGATTTCACTTGTGTAATTGTCAGGGCCCGATTATTACGCATTATCTATGGTTTTTAGATTGAACTCGAAAGAGGGAATTTAATTACGTAATAGGAAAGAATAGGACTAGTTTGTGAACCCGGGCATCGGGGAACCAATTCGTGAGTAGGATAGACATATACTTGCTCGCCTAGTTTAACTAATTACAGAATTCGTTAATGCGTGCACGTGATTCAACCCATAGACATATAGGGATTGGAGTAGCCTGCATAGACCGTGAAGAACTGAAAGGTTTTCACGGGTACATTTAAGCTGTTAGTTAGTAACCCGGGATTTAAGAAGTGGAATCAATTGGAAAACTCAACTGGATTGTTCGTAACTCTGACCCTGGACCGTCTCCTTATTACTGATAACAACCCATTTTTGCTCCATTGTTTGAATTCACCTTTACCCTCTTAATTACTGTTCTTTAGTTAGCTAAATCATCACTATTGGAAAAGATCCCTGAATAGTTAGTTAGAAATTGTTTGCTAGAATTCAGTCTAAATAGTCCTCGTGGGAACGATACTCTACTTTCACTTTATTACTTGTCGACCACGTATACTTGCGTGTGCGTTTGGGAGTAACACTTTCCGGGTAAAGAGGGGCAGCTGTTGACACCCAATTTTTTCCCGAAATTTTCAATTAATGTCTAATTATGTTTAAAATAAGGTTAATTTTTAGAATAAATTAAGTTCCTAATTTTAACAGAAAAAGGGCATAATTGTTCTTCATTTTGAGTCCTGGCCTATTTACGCAACACACAATTTTCTTCTATTCCAATTTTGGAACCCCTAACCCTCACCTCTATAAATCCTAAAACCCTAGCCTATTATCACACTATCATTCATCATCTTCCTTATTAACAAAAAACCCTCCTCCCCTTTACATACACAACACAAAAAATTCAGATCTAGCACACACAAAAAATCATCTCTCTTTCCATACACCATACACAAAACACATAATACATACACGACACACTCATTTTTACCCCCACTATCATCTTCCTTTCACAATCTACTATACAAAACACACAGCCCATTCCAAAAACACCAATTTACTCGCTCTCATATACACATCCGCGATCAGAAACATCGAAGATCATATCACTATTAACACCGATGGGAACAGATCTGCAAACGACATCGAAGACAGTAGCCGTGATGCCGCGGGATGCCAACAGAGCCCCTCGCCGGTGGTCGCCTCTGTCTTTTCCGTTCAACTGCGACCTCGCTCGCTGCCATCGCTGGTCCTCACCAGAAATTCCAGTGGTGGTCGTGTCACTGCCTGCATTTTCTATGTCCCTATTCCTATGGTTGAATCGAAAAAGAAAAGGGGAGTGGGGGAGTGGTAGCGACGCCACCAAATCGGCGTTGCTCCTCCTCCATCCCTTTACTCGATTTGTGTGCTGTTGCCGTTTGCCTCGCCGGAGAATCATTTTTTTGTTTACTCATTCACGCTGCAAATCTTTGTTTGATCCGTTTCTATTAGCCATTGTATTTGGCCCGTTTGAAGTATTGAAGGATTTTCCTTGCTGATTCTGGGATGGATGATCATTGGTATTGTTTGTTTACGCAGTTTCATTATTCACTTTGGAAATTGACGATGTGAGCAAGTTTTGAACGAGTTTGGGGTTAACTATGCCTTTATGAAAGCCTGTGCGCTACTGGTTGGATATCTGATTCAGTTTGCTATTCGACTCATCCATGATGGAATTTTGTCTATGATTGGTGTGATTAAGCTAATGTACATGTTGTTTCTGTATGCAGATGTGAGAATGCATTTTGCTAAAATCCTTTATTGAATCCTGCTGATATTGAACAGATACTATTTGGGTGTTAAGCACTGATATAGCCTATGAAAATACTACGTTTTTAGGCATACCACTGATTTGAACGGATACTACACCCGGCCAAGGACGTTTGGAGGCGATTAAGTCCCGTCCCGTATACGCATAATGTCCCTTACGAACAAATGGACGATGATGAATGTATGAATTTAATGCAAAGAAAGTCGTGAATAGAGTGGTGGGTTTGGTACTTGGCATGGCAACCGGCCCGGGCTCCGTGTTTGCAGCCGCACCAACATCCTTAGCCTCTACTCGACCTATCATACAAACCTGAGCCTAAATTTTACAAAAAATAAAACTCATTACTTTGTTGTTGTTGTTGTTGTTGTTGTTGTTGTTGTTGTTGTTGTTGTTCTTATTATTATTATTATTATTATTATTATTATTATTATTATTATTATTATTATTATTATTATTATTATTATTATTATTATTATTATTATTATTATTATTATATATTTTATCTTTATTATTACTTTATTATTATTATTATTATTATTACGATTAATGTTATTATTATTATTACTATTTATTTCACTTTATTATCGAACTAATCCAATTTCATTTTCATATTTTTTGCGAGGTACATTTTGACACGAACAATTTGGGGACGAGTTTGGCTAACTTACAAATGGAGATATGCATTGACTTGGAGTCATTTGGGATCAAGTTCGGGCTCAGGCATTCGAGAAAATAAGACTTTAGAAATTTTAAAAAATTCAAGGCTCCCGCGAGTTGATCAATTTTTCGGGTTCTATCTTTAACATTGCCTTCCTTTCCTTAGAGATATTTATGTAAATAAATGTGTAAAATATTTACTTATCAATAATATTTGATTTTTTGTATATTGCTTTACTTTATGTTCATTGCCTTTTATTTTGAAGTCGTTATTTAATTTATTGCAAATTGGGGCCATCTTAACAAATGCGTGAAGTTAAAAAAATATTTTTTACAAATAAGCTTTTATTTAAATGATTATTATTATTATTACTATTCTTAAATAATGCTTTCGCAAGAAAAGTGCACTTGTAAATATTTGGAAACCTGTCGGATTAACCGTATTTTACGGAATTTCGAAAGTGCCTTAAAAACCTTCTTTCGAAATTAGAAAAACCTCTTACTTAGAATCTCTCAAAGAAAGACTGCCTTTTTCCAAAAACGGAGTTTTGCACGCATTTGCTTATTTGGTTCCCTGTTTTCCTTAAATTGGGTGGCGACTCCAAAAAAAAACTCCAAAAGAGTTAGTGCATCCGGTTGATATTCCTAAATTTAGCCCTTTCGGGGTTGATTTTTTGGGTGTTCAACAGGGAAGACCTAAAAAGGTCATCTCCACTCGGGTCTTTGGACTAGGGTTTCTAGCGCTTCATTATTGACCCGATAGGGCTTGATGAGGTAAATCCTCCCTATCCCGAGAGGGTTTTGAGGAATAAATTAGAGGTCCGGCCATTGGTGTTACCCATAAGATTTGTAAGATTAATGCAAGCATTTAGGTAAGAGAACCTTGTTGCAGTGGATAAACCCCTAGCTCATTCTCATCATTTACACCAATCGTCATTATTTAGCTTGTTTTACATTAATTGTTAGCTGTAGTTGTAGTTAAAACACTTTTACCCTTATTAATTAGGATTTTACGGACAATGCTTAAAACCCGTTATTATTCGACCTAAGTCTAATAGATTACTTTGCAAAGCACCCTATGGAATCGACCCCGACTCTTGTTGGGTACTATTACTTTTGACTACCGCCCCATCATCCTTAGAGGTGAGTGGATGAGCGTGGATCAAATTTTGGAGCCGTTGCCGGGGAGCTACAATACATCTATTGGTTGAATATTGCATGTTCTAGTCTTGTTAGTTGTTCCTACATTGTACATCGTGATTTGTTTTACCGTTTGTAGGTGAATTCAAGTATGAGAAGGAATCCGGATAGAGCTATGAGGAACCCCCTCTACAATCGTGCTAATGAGGGATTTCCATTTCCAAATGCTCCAATTTCTCCGAATGATTATTATGAAGAGTCCGAGGAAGATTATGATGGCACTTCTCTTAGTGAGGAGAGTTATGGAATTTATGGTATCTTTGAAGAAAATGTAGACCCTCATGTTGAAAATGCAGCCCCAAATGATGGAATTTCTCATGGCAATGCTCACACCAATGAGAGAGTTCGTGTTGGTAACAATGACGGTGTTGCCGGCAATACAAACCGAAGAGGCAACAATGCTAATAGAGGAGGCCGAGGTGCAAACCGAGGAGGCCATGGTGCTCAAGCTAATAGGAGAGATAATGCCAATCGGGTGAATGTTCGCAATGACAATCAGAACCAAAGGAATGCAAGATGTGGTCGAAATGATAATCAACAAGTTCAAGAATTGGAAGATTCGAAGAAGGAAGTAAATTTGGACACTTTTGAAAGTGCCATTGTGCCACCACAAATTCGTGGCAATGTGACTTTCAATACCCCACAAGTGATTCTTTATGGACTTGATCAAAATGGACTTTTTAGTGGAGGCAAGCATGATGACCCAACGGAACATTTGAGGAATTTTGTGCAAACGTGTCATCTCTACAAGTCGGCACCTTGTACGAAAGAGTCTTTGCGCCTAAGGGTCTTTTCCTATTCTCTATCGGAGAAGGCCAAGGCATGGTTGAACAATCTACCAAAGAATTCAATTTACACTTGGGAGGAACTTGTGAAGCAATTCTTGGCAAAATTCTTGCCCAAAGGCAAGCAAGCATCAATGAGAGATAAGGTGTATATGTTCAAGCAAGATCCTACCGATTCATTATATGAGGCTTGGGAAGCTTTTCAAGAGGTTTTGCTACATTTCCCAACTCATGGTTTTGAAGATGATAGTCTCTTACGATGTTTCTACCAAGGGCTCAACAAGAACAACCAATCGGCCGTGAACAACTTATGTGGAGGAGCTATCACCATACTTTTCAAGAGGTCAAAGCAATTCTCAACAAAGTTGCCAAACAATCTCAAGATTGGAAATCAAGAGCTCAAAATCCAAGTGGTGAAGTTGGAATGAACCAAATAATGATGAAAAGACTTGAAGATCAAGCAGAACAAATGGCTCAAATCATCACCAACATTGAGCTTCTTAGAGGTGCCAAAGAAGAAAAAGAGAAAAAGGCGAGCAAGGTAGAAAATCTTCAAGTTACAAATGCGGGCCATCAAGTGGCCCCAATTGGGTATGTCAACCCTGGGGGGGCCACCTCTAATCCTTCTTCAAAAAGGGAAAGAGGAGTATTTTTTGGAGCAATGTTTCAATGTCCAAAATGAAGAAGAAGCCAACTTTGTGGCTTACCAACAAGGTGGTTATGAAAAGCCTTATCAACAAGGCCAATGGAGGCAAGATCAAGGAAGACAAAATTGGAACAACAATCAAGGTGGAAGGGGAGTTGGTGCTTCTCAAAACTAGGCACCAAGAGTTCCTTACAAGCAAGATGAGAGTAAAGGGAGAAGTCAATCAAAATTAGAAGCAATGATGGGAGAAGTCCTCAAGAATCAAGAAAGGTAAACCGGTGATATCAAGGAAATTAAGCAAACGGTTAATGCTCATAGTACTTCCATTAAAGCTCTCGAATCCCAGATGAGCACCCTCTCTCACCAAGTGAATCAAAGATCTCAAGGAGCACTACCAAGTGACACGGTAGTGAATCCTAAGAGGAATGGGAAAGATCATGTGACAAGGAGTGGAAAAACATGGGAAGATCCTAAATCAAAAGAAGATGTGGATGAAGTAGAATTGCCAAAGGAAGAGAAAAGCAAGGAGGAAGAGTTACAGCAGGATGAAGCAAATAATGTGGAAGTAGAGATTTCAAGGCATGAAGTTGATAATGAGGCAATCCCTCAAGAACCAATCCCCAAAGTCACTACACCTCAAAAAGTCAAACCAAAGAAAACTCCACCCACCCATACAAAGCCTTCCTAGTCCAATCTCCATTCCCAAAATTTCACTTCCTTTCCCACAAAAGAGTATAAAACAAAAACAAGCATCTCAAGCTAAGAAAATTTAGGATAAGATAGCATCAACATCCATCAACCTCTCTTTGGTTGATACATTAAGCCAAATGCCAAATGTTGCAAAGCTTGTGAAAGATCTTGTGACCAAAAAGAATTATGAGGATTATGAGCCAAGCAAGGTGACTCATCAATGTAGTTCAATTGTCTCAAAGCATATGACAAGAAAGATGGAGGATCCCAGAGCCTTCACGGTTCCATGCACAATTGGAGGGACACATTTCCCTAAAGCTCTATATGATCTTGGAGAAAGCATCAATTTGATGCCGTATGCGGTCTACAAGACTTTGACTACCAAGGAAGTTCCTAAGGCTACAAATATGAATTTGCAAATGACCGACCGCTCCATGAAGCAACAAGTTGGAGTTGTCACCAATGTATAATTAGTGAAGGTGGAGAAATTTATATTCCCAGTGGACTTTGTGATACTTGATTGCCTAGTGGACTTTGATGTCCTCATTAGTCTTGGGCGTCCATTTCTAGCTAGCGGAAGAGCACTTTGTGATGTGGAGAAGGGAGAACTCACATTTCGTTTCAATGGCGAGAAGGTTGTGTTTCATATATGCAAAACATTGAGACAACCTATGGAGGAGGAAGCCACTTGTTCTTATATGGATATGGTTGTGGATGCACTTGTGGAAAAAGAGAGTGTTCTAGTGAGTCAAGCGGGTGAATTGGTCGTGGTGATTTGGAACATGGATATTGATAGTGAAGAGAGTGTTGCCGAATGCTTGAAAGCATTGGAAGGACTTGGCACTAAACTCTATGTTCCCAAAAAGCTTTCTCTTGATCTCGAAAACCAAACCACTCCTCCCACAAAGCCCTCAATTGAAGAACCTCCAAAACTTAAACTCAAGGTACTCCCAAGCCACTTGAGATACACTTTCCTAGGCCAAAACTCTACTCTTCCCATAATCATCTCTTCCCACTTAACCAAAGAATAAGAAGATCAATTAGTTGCAGTGGTGAGAAGAAGAATTAAAGCAATTGGGTTGACTCTTGCGGACATAAGAGGAATTGATCCGGGAGTATGCACTCACAAGATTCTTCTTGAGGAAGGATGTAAACCAACGGTGGAAAATCAAAGGAGGTTGAATCCTCCAATGCAAGAAGTTGTCAAAAAGGAGATCATAAAATGGTTGGATGCGGGGGTGATTGTTCCACTCTCCAATAGTGAATGGGTTTCACTCGTTCAATGTGTGCCTACAAAGGGAGGGATGACGGTAGTTCACAATGAAAAAGGTGAAGTTATATCAACTCGAACCGTGACCGGTTGGCGAGTGTGCATGAACTACCGTAAGCTCAACAATGCAACGAGAAAAGAGCATTTTCCCCTACCTTTCATTGACCAAATGCTTGATCGTTTGGCGGGCCGAGCTTACAATTGTTTTCTTGATGGATATTCGGGGTACAATCAAATCTCAATTGAAGCAAATGATCAAGATAAGACAACTTTCACATGTCCTTATGGTACTTTCGCATTCCGCAAAATGCCTTTTGGACTTTGTAATGCCCCGGCTACTTTTCTAAGGTGCATGCTTGCACTCTTCCATGACATGGTGAAAAATTTCTTAGAAGTGTTCATGGATGATTTCTCCGTAGTGGGTGATTCTGTTGAAGATTGTTTATCTAATTTGGAGAAAGTCTTAGAGAGGTGTGAAGAAACCAAACTTGTGCTTAATTGGGAGAAATGCCACTTTCTTGTTCAAGAATGAATCGTTCTAGGTACCAAGGTGTCTAAGAAAGAAATTGAAGTAGATCATGCAAAGATTGAAGTCATCTCCAAACTTCCACCTCCTACTGTCATAGCCTATTTTAAACTCAACTCGAAAAGATTGGAGTCGCCACCTAATATGGATTTCTATGGTGTATCAGGTCACCTAAGTGTCTAAGTTCTGGTCTTTTAATAAACAGGTCCAGTTTCAGAGATTCAAGGGTAAGAAGTCCAAGCGACTCGGGGAAGAAAGTGTTAGGCACTTCCCCAAGTTCCACAAAAAGTGGTTCCCACTTGAGTTTCTATTTTTGGATGTCTAAACAAAACTGCAAATGTTATCATATATATATATATCACTAGCTTAAGAGGTCAAATTCACAATCAATTGAGGAATTAAATTCACTTGTGCAAAATAATATAAGTCTAGGCAGCATGCAAAAAAATTCATGCGATGCCTTCCATAAGTGCTGGTCTTACCAATTTACCCCCACTTTCAAATGTTTTAACTAAATGCCCTCTATATCATCCCTCACTATGCGAAAAGACTATTTTACCCCTAACTAAACCTAATTCACATTCAACGATTTCCTTCTCTCTTTCCTCCTTCATTTCATTCTTTCTTCTTAGTGTCCTAAATATTTAGGGAATCTATAAAAGTTATATTTATTTTATTATTTTTTCTTTAATTTGTGTTATAATATATATTTTATTTTGCCTAATCCTTTATTTGTATTTATTTTTTCTGTATTTTTTTTTGGTAATTATTATTTATATACTTATCTATAAGTTTTTTCCACTTTGATTGATCCGAATTAAACTTGACGTTCATATGAATTTTTTTTTTGTTTTTTATGCTTGATTAAGATGATTTTAAGGTTCTTATTGGCTATAGCAATTAGATATTGTTGTTGCTCATTGCACAAAGCTTAAAGTCTTGGCTATTGCCATTAGTTGCAGAGACTTTCTCTGCAAGTAGCCTTTATTGCACAGAGTTTAAAGTCTTGGCTATTGCGAATTTAATGTATTGGCTATTGCCATTAGTTGCAAAGACTTTCTCTCCAAGTAGCCTTTATTGCACAGAGATTAAAGCCTTGGTTATTGCCAAGAACTGAAGAGACTTTCTCTGCAAGTTGCCTATTGCATAGAGCTTAAAGTCTTGGCTATTGCCAATACTTGCAGAAACTTTGTCTGCAGGCTGCCTATTGCACCAGATCGTAAAGTATTGGAAATTGCCAATACTTTCAGAGACTTTCCCTGCAAGTTGCCACAATTCCACCCAACCTTAAAGTGTTGGCTATTGCCAAAAGTTGCAAAGAATTTGGTAACATCACTTGGGTGGTGTTACCATTGATAAAAGAAGTTGGTTTCTCGATTTGTCCAGTGATAAGTTGACCCTTAATGACGATGTTCACAACTTTCATTCAATCTTGTTTTTATTTTTCTTGTGTTAGATTCCACTTTAATTTCCTAGTTAGAGTGCTCATTGTCAGAGCTTGAACTCTTGAAAATAGCCAAGACTTGCAAAGAGTTTCTCTCAAATTACTCAATGCAACAAGGCTTGAAGTCTTGGCAATTTCCAAGAAGTCTGTGCAAGGTGCCCATTGCACCAGAGCTTGAACTCTTTTGCAATAACCAAGACTTGAAGAGACTTTCTCTGCAAATTACCCACTGCAACAGGGCTTAAAGTCTTGGAAATTGCCAAGAAGTCTGTGCAAGGTGCCCATTGCACCAGAGGTTGAACTCTTGGCAATAGCCAAGACTTGCAAAGACTTTCTCTGCAAATTAGCTACTACAACAGGGCTTGAAGTCTTGGCAATTGCCAAGAAGTCTTTGTAAGGTGCCCATTGCACCAGATCTTAAACTCTTGCCAATATCCAAGACTCTTTGTCTACAAGTTGGCCACTACAATAGGACATGAAGTCTTGGCAATTGCCAGGAAGTCTGTGTAAGGTGCCATTGCACCAGTGCTTAAACTCTTGGCATAGCCAAGACTTGTAGAGACAAGTCACCCATTGCAACAAGGCTTAAAGTTTTCGTAATTGACAAGAAGTCGTTGCAAGGTGCCCATTGCCAAGAGTTCAAGCCCTATTGTAAAAGTTATGGGTTTTTAAGATTTGTAGATAGCGTGAATGGAGAAAAGGAAAGGGAGGGACTAGGCGGGTCTTTTTATTAGTTGTTAGGTGGTATTTTTATCCAAAAAATATTTCATTAAACTAATGGAGGGTATTTATACTGAACTTGTAACAGCCAAAGCCCGCTAGTGATATTGTCCGCTCTGGGCGTAGGCCCGCACGACTTTAAAACGCGTCACTAGGGTCTAAGACCAGTTAATTATATATACCCAGCATCTCTCCTGTGTTATGCCGATGTGGGACACTTAACCCTTAGCTGGGGTATTACATACACCCCCTCTTATGGACTTAGCGTCCTCGCTGAGGTTTGCCCTGCGTACCGGGATTCGGCTAGACTCACCAAGGAGGTTTGCCCAGCGTACCGGGATTCGCCTAGACTCAGCCCTGAACTTTGACCCACATCGACAAGACTGACACGGAGTGGCTATGATACCATCTATAACAGCCCAGCCCACTAGTGATATTATATGTAACACCCTAGCTAAGGGTTAAGTGTCCCACATCGACATAACACAGGAGAGATGCTGGGTATATAAGTTAACTGGCCTTAGACCCTAGAGACGTGTTTTAAATCCGTGCAGACCTAGGCCCAAAGCGGACAGTATCACTAGCGGGCTTGGGCTGTTACAAATGGTATCAGAGCCACTTCGTGTCAGCCTTGTCGGTGTGGTTCAAAGTTCAGGGCTGAGTCTAGGCGAATCCCGGTATGTGGGGCAAACCTCAGTGGTGAGACTAGGCAAATCCTGGTATGCGGGGCAAACCTCAGCGAGGACGCTGAGTCCATAAGAGAGGGTGTATGTAACACCCCAGCTAAGGGTTAAGTGTCCCACATCGGCATCACACAGGAGTGTATTGGATAAAAACCGACGTCACTCAAAAAGTGACACGTGTCTGCCACGTGGCACGGGCAGGGGTTCCCACGGACAGACATCTAACGGACAGATGACTGGCCAGACGGTTACCACGAGCAGGCCCAGAGTAGAAACGTAACGCTTCCCAAATCAGCGCGATTTGAATGAGCGGTTACCTAATCGTACGCGATTGCTTAATGAATGATCATGAAGGCAACGGTTATACATCCAGTGGTTACGTATCCAACGGATACATACCCAGCGGTTCCAAACCCAACGGATGCCTATAGAATCTATAAATAGCACTCGTTCCGAATCATTGTAACAGACATTCTATGATCTATCTACAATATCAATAAAACACTCTCTTTACTCTTGCTGAATACTATTCTTCATTTATATTTGTTGGATACTTTACCCTCAAGCTTTCAAGTATAATCAGTAACAAGGAATCCTCACCGGGATCAAGTGATCCGATACGGTTCCTTCTATCTACTTTATTCACGCTTCAATCTTATTTGTCTTTGATTATCTCGTATTATTTTTACATCGTCATTTATTGTCATCGCATCTCCATTTGGAATCTTGCATATATTCATAAACTAGTAATTAGTGCAATTCCGTATTTAATTTGGCCAAACTCTTAATCTAAACTATTGATCGTGACTCCGCAAATACAAATTTAATTGTTGATTGGCCTAAAATCGGATCTAGGTTAAACAATTTGGCGACCACAGTGTGAGCCGGTCAATAGCCTCTATAGGTTAATAGCTTATCCTTTTCCTGCATTCTACTCTTTTCTGTCGATCTTTTGTTTGTAACTAACATGGCAGAAAGTGATTCATAACGAACTATGGTGGGCGGAAGTCAGGTACGTACCCCTCCTTCAAGCCCTAATTATTCTCCAGATTACTCGTCCGATGGGCAGGAACATTCTCCCCAAGGACCAATCAGGCAATGGAACAGACGCGGACACTCTCAGAGCGTGACCCCGCCTAGAAGACGACGCCATAGGAGTTTCTCCTCTGACCAAAGGAACCTCCAGGAGACGATCTTTGAATTTATGCAGCAACAAGCGGAGGTCAACAGGGGAATAAACAAGGCAATCAACTCTCTTCGAGGGCAAATCCCACCAGTTACGAGGACTGATAAGGCAACCCAAGGTCGAGATGCTTCTTCTTCACACACTTCAAGGCAAGATGGAGAACAAAATACGGCCAACAACGGGGAACCATGGATCCAGCGACCCAAATCAACCAAAATCAAAATGGAGGATCTATGGTGTCCACAGAAATGAGCGTCGTCGTGGAGGCACTCGCCAGGCAATTCAAGGAGAGTCAAGAAGCGCTTCAAAAATCTCTCCACGAGAGAATTGATCAGATACCAGGCGCTCCACCCACGTTGAAGAATGTTGATGTCCAACGCTATTCACAACGGCCTTGGAAGAAGGAAGCGGCACCAAAGGCGATACCAAAGACATTCAAGATACCAAATATTCCGAGATATCGTGGGACATCTGACCCCAATGATCATCTCATGATGTTCAGCAACTTTATAAAAGCGAGCGATCTCACCGATGAGGAGATCGAATCAGTCCAGTTGAAGAGATTCGTGGAAACTCTAGCGGATGGAGCTCTACGATGGTACTCAATGTTGCCACCAAACTCCATCGGGTCCTTCGTGGAGATGGCTGAACTATTCGTGAAAGCCCACACAGGCGCCCAGAAGATGGAAACTCGCGTGGAGGACATCTTCGAGATCAAACAAAAGCCCGGCGTGTCTCTCCGAAGATATGTGGACCGTTTTCAGCGGGAGCGCATGCTGTTGCCCAAGGTACCGGATAGATGGGCGGCCATTGCATTCACAAATAGCCTGGATGACAAAAGCTCATAGGCTACGCGCATGCTATATGAATCTCTTCGTGAATTCCCAGCAGCTGATTGGTCAGATGTCTACAATCGCTACAATTCTAAGGTACGCATTGATAAAGACAAGCTGATAGGAACCAGTGCCCAAGGAAGGAATCAATCACGAAGCGGTGGCTCCGGCGGGAAGATAGAGTCGGAAAGGCCGGATGTACGTTATGAACCGTACCCTGACCGATCACGCAACAACTCCAAAGGGCGCGGTCGTAATAACAAAGGGCTATCACGGGGAGGCAATTCGGAATCAGATACTCGTGGAGCCCCGAGTCTACCAAATTTCAACATAGAAATGACTAAAGTGATTGCAGCCCTCAAAGATATGGGCGAAAAGGTCAAGTGGCCAAAGGATATGAAAACCGATCCAGGTAAGAGAAACCAAGACCTATGGTGCGAATTTCATCGCGACCACGGTCACACCACTGAAGATTGCAAAGCCTTAAGGTACGAGGTCGCACATCTATTAAAATAGGGGTTCTTGAAGGAGCTTGTAACCGAGAAGGGAAAGCAAACTCATGCGAGGGCTCAACAGAACAAATCTAGCCCTCTACGGGCATATTCCCCGAAGATGACAGTCAACATTATTTCGGGCGGGATCGAAGTGGACTCCATCATTTTAACGGCAAAGAAGTACGCAAAGGTCTCTATTACAAAGACCAAGCGTCCACGGCCAGAGGAAACAATAACATTTGAAGATTCAGACACAAATGGTTTGCAATTTCCACATGTTGACGCGCTAGTCATAACATTGCACGTGGCAGAATTTGATGTCAAAAGAGTGCTCATTGATGCGGGTAGTTCTGCGAATATCATTCACTCACGAGTTGTCAAGGAGATGTAACTGACGGAGAAGATCGTGCCGGTATCTCGAGTTCTCTCCGGCTTTAACAACTCAAGTGAGAAAACCCTTGGCGAGATTACTCTCACGACTCTTGTCGAGGGGGTAGCGAAGGAAACGACATTTCAAATTGTCGATGGGGACATGGCTTACAATATTATCCTTGGAAGACCCTGGATCCATGATATGCAAGCTGTTCCCTCCACCTATCATCAGGTATTGAAATTCCCGTCAGAATGGGGAACACGTGAGGTACAAGGAGAGCAACGCTCTGCTCGGGACTGCTATTCGGTGGCCCTCAAGTTGCTCGAAGAAAGCAAATAGCAATTACAGCAACAGGGATCTGACGCAGCAAATGAAGAAGCAAAGTACGAGGTCCCGGAATTCATCACAAAGCTGGAGGCACGGGAAAGTTATACGCCAACCGTGGAAGCTTTAGAACCCGAAGAATTGTTCGCGGACAAGCTGGAGCGGAAGGTATACTTAGGGACCGAATTGAATCAACGCCTACGAGAAAATATCCTCCAATTCCTCAAGGAGCGGCACACGACAATTGCTTGGTCTCATGCAGATACGACAGGTATTTCCCCAGAAATTATGTCTCACAAGCTGAATGTCGACCCGTACCACCTTCCGGTGAAGCAGAAGAAGCGCCAACAAGGAGCTTTTCGGAATCAGATCACCAACGATGAGGTCGATCGACTGTTGAAGATTGGATCTGTACGTGTAGTTAAGTATCCCGACTGGCTAGCCAACGTGGTCTTTGTGGCTAAGAAAAATGGCAAATAGAGGGTCTGCATTGACTTCATAGATTTGAACAAAGCCTGTCCGAAAGACTCATATCCTCTTCCCAGGATAGATCAGTTGATTGACGCAACAGCCGGGCACGAGGTGCTCACTTTCCTTGACGCATATTCTGGGTACAATCAAATATTGATGGACCCCAACGATCAAGAGAAAACATCATTCATAACTTGCAGAGGTACGTATTGCTATAAAGTTATGCCATTTGGGTTAAAAAATGCAGGTGCAACGTATCAACGCCTGGTCAATCGAATGTTCCACGATCATATTGGTAAAACCATAGAAGTATACATTGATGACATGCTGGTCAAGTCAAAACAGGCAGAAGATCATCTGGCGCACTCGAAGGAAGCCTTCCGAATACTCGACCAATACAACATGAAGCTCAATCCAGAGAAGTGTGCATTTGGAGTTGGCTGGGGAAAATTCCTAGGCTTCATCGTCTCTCAGCGCGGAATTGAAGTCAATCCCGCTCAGATCAAAGCAATTGAGTCAATTCCAGATGTACTCCACAACCGGAAAGACGTCGTGAAATTGATTGGAAGGGTGGCAGCCTTGCGCAGGTTCATATCCCGCTCATCAGACCGGTGCAAAAGTTTCTTTGATGTCCAGAAGCAAAACAAGGAGTTCGATTGGACTCCCGAATGTCAGCAAGCGCTGAGGGATCTGAAGAAATATCCATCCAATCCACCACTACTCTCTACACCTCAGCCCGGGGAGCAGTTGCTGATCTATCTGGCGGTTTCAGAATCTTCGGTAAGTGCAGTCTTGGTTCGAGAAGAAAAAGGTAAACAACTTCGCATTTATTACATTAGTAGAGCTCTAATTGACGCGGAAACACGTTACCAACCCTTAGAAAAACTGGCTTTAGCACTAGTAACTACTGCCCGTAAATTGCGTCCTTATTTTCAAGGTCATTCAATAGCTGTAGTTACAACCTTTCCTTTGCGCAACGTTTTGCATAAACCCAAATTTTCGGGAAGGTTAGATAAATAGGCTATAGAATTAAGTGAATTCGATATTACCTACCAGTCTAGGGTAGCAATAAAATCACAAGCCCTAGTAGACTTCGTAGCAGATTTTAGCGCTAATATATACCCTGAGGCAGAAAAAGATGCAATTCTCTATGCCGGGCAGGCCCCTGGCATGTGGACCCTATTCACTGATGGCTCCTCGAGCGTCAAAGGGTCCGGTCTTGGACTGGTCCTTATCACCCCGTCCGGAGAAACCGTCAGGCAGGCCATCAAGTGCCCGTTTATTACTAACAATGAGGCCGAATATAAGGCCGTAATTGTAGGACTGGAGTTAGTCCGAAGCTATGGAGCAAACATTATCAAACTAGAGAGCGACTCTCAACTTGTAGTCAACCAAGTGACCGGAAGTTTCACAGCACGGGAATCTAGGATGCAAGTGTACATTGCCCGTGTGAAAGAACTCTTGGCCCAGTTCGACAAATAGGAAGAGCTCCAAATCCCACGAGAAGAGAACCATGAGGCAGATGCCCTGGCAAATCTTGGGTCAGCAGCAGAAATTGGGGCGGCCAGCTCCTCGGCTGTCGTTCAACTCCTCTGCACGACCATAGATCGAGAAAAGTTCGAAGTTAATGCTATAAACGCAAATTGGGACTGGCGAAATGAAATCACAAACTACATTCTTCATGGAACTTTGCCAGATGACGCAAAAGCTGCTCGCAAACTCAGAATAAAAGCTGCTCGGTATACGATCGTCAACGGCGATCTTTACCACAAGATGCTCGTAGGGCCCCTTGCAAAATGCCTAGGACCAAACCAGATCAACTATGTGATGCGAGAGGTCCACGAAGGCTGTTGTGGTAATCATTCTGGTGGAAAAGCATTAGCACGCAAACTAATACGCGCAGGATACTATTGGGATAAGATTGAGAAGGATACAAACAATTTCGTCAAGAAATGTGACAAGTGTCAAAGGTTTGCACATCTTCTTCATCAACCGGCAGAACTGCTCCACTCAATCATCTCCCCGTGGTCGTTCTTGAAATGGGAGATGGACATAGTTGGTCCTCTTCCCGCTGCGCCAAGAGGAGTACGGTTCTTGCTAATCGTCACCGATTACTTCACCAAATGGGTCGAAATGGCAGCGTATGCAAAGATATGGCAAATAGAGGTAATTGACTTCCTTTGGCGGTATGTCGTATGCCGCTTTAGAGAACCTAAGGAGATAGTCATGGATAATGGCCCACAATTCATCGGCCAGAAAGTGACTAGGTTCCTCGACGACTTACACATCAAAATGATTACTTCTTCTCCATACCATCCGGTAGCCAATGGACAAGCAGAGTCAACTAACAAAATAATCATCGAGTCTCTCAAGAAGCGCCTCGAGCAGGCCAAAGGGTGTTGGGTAGAGGAACTGCCCGGTGTACTATGGGCTTATCGCACGACAATAAAGATGAGTACAGGGGAGACACCTTACTCATTGGTATATGGCGCAGATGCTCTAATCCCAGTCGAAATCGGAGAACCAAGTCTACGGTATGCACATGCTACGGAAGAATCCAACTCAATCAATCTCTCCGAAGAATTTGATTTCCTCGAAGAACGAAGGGAACTGGCACTTGTACGAGTAGTCGCCCAGAAGGAACGAATCGAGCAATACTATAATCGGGGACTACGCGTACGAAGTTTCCAGGTTGGAGATTTTTTGTTGAGAAAAGTATCCCAAAACACCCAAGAGGCAAATTCGGGAAAATTAGGCCCTAATTGGGAAGGCCCCTACAAGGTAGTCGCATCAGTCGGCAAGGGATCTTACCGTTTGGCACGACCAGATGGCTCAATCATCCCAAACAGTTGGAACGTGATTCAGCTCAAAAGGTATCACTTCTAAGTGGTAAAACGGTCAGTTATTCTATTCCTACCTTTTACTTTTATGGCATTCTTACTTTTATTATATTTCTCCTAAATGGTACTAACAGCCTAAACAAGGCCAGATCCGTTTAGCTCAACTGGTAGAGCTCGAAGTTCTTCAACTTCGCGGCTGTGGGTTCGAATCCCTCAACGGACACACTCCTCATTTGGTTATATGTGTTCTTTTATCTACGATCAGCCTTAACTTTTTTTATGTTATGTTTTCTCGTATTTCAACATAAAAATAGGGTGGGTGGTAAGAGGCCCCTGTAGGCCAGATAAGACCTTCATAAAGGCGAAAGACCTTGCAAAAAGGCGAGTTTTCAAAACTTTTTATGTGACAAAGCTTCCACGAAAATAAGAGAAGTCGTTCATAAGGCCAGCAACTCGGCCAGAGTTAAAACTTTCTGCGACGACTTTCAACTATCAAAACGATAAGCAAAGTTGTTCGCAAGGCCAACGATTTGGCCAAAACCTATTGACGACGACTCGGTCAGAGTAAAGCATCTGCGCAGATCATTCACAACTTATGAACTCTTCCTTGGGAAAGGCTAAGTTAAAACATTCGGACAAACTCTTGAAGACCAGAACTTAGCAAAGTTCAAACTTCTAAAGAGCTCTTAAACAAAAGGCACAAAGGCTATAACACATCCAAACGAAAGATCAAAGATTCAGGCTATATACAGTCACTGAATTGAAAAGGTCTGAAAATATATACATTATCCTGACAAAAAAAAAATGCCGAAAGAGGCTGACATAAGTTTTGTTGAGTGATACAAGGCCAATGAAACCGGCCAAACAAGGATCAGAGAGTCCCGAAGAGACCTTTATCCACAACCAACTATCCGGCTCTCGCCAGATACACAAACCTAAAACTTAATCAATTTAGGGGCATTAATTTTGGGGACAACGACCAGAACCCGATACACTAGCTCCATCGGCTCTGTCATCGTCACCCGAGCTCTCATCATCATCTTCATCTTCATCTCCTTCAGAATCTTTGAGAGAAAGGTTCAGCACTTGCCTCACTTCGCAAACGGTGCACTTTGTTTTCAGCCTCGCTTCCTCGACGTTGATCTGACCAGCGTGGACCTGCTCGAGCGATGTTTGCTTGGCCTCGAGTGCAGCAAGCTTCGCCTAGATCTCAAATTGATCACGCAAGTTGGCCAAGTCCTTGGATAACGTGCCCTGAGTGCTCATCGACTGGGCAACTTGGTCTCTGGCGGCTTGCAGTTCAGCTCGGGCTTTAGCAGACTCTTCCTTAGCCCTCAGCAGGTCCATCTCTAAAGATCTACGCTCATCGAGTGCCTTGTTCAGCGAAGAATTGCGTTCTTCAAGCAGAGCCTCCAGGTCCCGAGTATATTGTGCGAACCCTTCTTTTTCTTCAGAAAGAAGGTCCTTTTCCTTGGTGAGTTCGTTAATCTGTTCGACTCGTTTGTTATTGGTCTCAATCAACCGGTTAACTTCACCCCCAAGGAAACCACACTTCTCTGCTAGAACCTTATTCTCCTTCAGAGTCTCCAGCAGCGCTTTCTTCAAATCAAGTACCTGATCAGGGTTGTTGATCCTTGAACAGAACATCAATTCGGCAGCCATCAGACTTGACTGAAAAAGCAAAAGAAATAAAGTTAGAAATGTGAACTCAAAACTGCCTTCGACTCAAGAAAGTATTAAGGAAAGCACTTACCCGGGCAGAATCAGCAGCAATGGCAAAAGCCAGATCTTCATCGCTCATTTCCCTCATTGTCCATTCTTCGCGGGGACCAATGAGCGATAGAAACTGCTTTAGCCAAACCACCCGGTCTGGTCACGAAGGCGACATTGGGGGCCAGCTTCATAGTGCATTCCCTTTCGCAGTACTTAGGCTCCCTAGCCTGCTCAGAGGGAAAGTTTGGGCCAAATTTGTAGCGCACGCGCCAAATGTCCCTTGCTCCAATTAGACCGCTAATGGTGGTCCGCCGAGTGAGCCTTGTCTTCGACATCTCAGAATCATTCTCCACTCCAGGATCTCTTGTGTCGCATTCAAGCAAACAGACAGGCACCTCCCCGTCAGCAGCCACGTTCTCTAAGTCCTCAAAGTAAAAAAACACGGGAACTCTGGCCACCCTCTCGGGGGATCTCTTCTCCTATTTCTTCTTCGCTAACCTTTCCCTTACCCTTGTCTGCACGGGAAGCGCCAGCCTTTACCCCTTCACCAACTCGGGGACTCTCTTCCGGAGTACGGGCAGACTCCTCCTCGATCTTCGTCTTGTCACTTCGAAGAAAGGGCTTTCTCATAAGGTTGCAACAGTTTCAGTATCTGAAACATCGATCACTTCCTTATCAGAACCCTCTCCCCGTGCAGATTCGGGGACTTCAGCAGGAGTCTTAGCACTCTCTTCTTCAGGCTCAGGCACATCGGCACCTGGTGGGATCGCGCCTCCAACAGCTGAGGTCTGCCTAGCAGCAACGGAAGCCTTACGAGCAGATTTCTTTCGTGCTCCGCCCTCACCTTGGCTCTTCTTCTTCCTTTTCTGGGAGCTAATGCCGCGAGACAAAAGCTCCTCGCTGCCTTCCCTCCTGCGCAGTGCCTCCGCTGAAGCTCTTATGGCTGCAACCTCGGCCTCAGGGTCAGCAGCGGGTCCTAACAGCACATCCTGAGGGGAAGGGGAAGGAAAGAAGTCTCGTTGTGTGCCTATACCTGTAAAAAGACAGAACAGTTAAGCAAAACCACGAAGGGGAGAAAAAGCTGTAACAATGGAAAATTCTCACCGTGAGTCTTTGCGGTCAAACTCTCTTGCGTAGCAAAGTACGCCCAATCCCTCTGCTCAGCAGGGAACTTCTTCAGAATAGCCTCGAACCACGGTGTCAGCTCATCAACCGATATGAGATCGTCGTAGGGAAGCTTGGCAGCTGTAAGGAAGAACCAAAGGAATGAGTAAACAAAAAGAGGAAGCATGAAAATTCCAAAGGAAAACTCGGGGACTTATGCCTCTTATCCCAGATCTCGGAGAGAGGGGCCTTGGAGTTAAAGGACAACGCCTGGATGCGCACGAATATGTACCGGTACAACAAACCCCGGTCGTTAGTGTCCTCAAAACTGCGTACTAAGCCTTTGCTCCCACGCATTCTGGCATTGACAAAACCATCATTAAAAATTTGTATGCTGTACAAAGAGATAAAATATTCGTACTCAAAAATTTGACCGGTTTCTTCAGCAAACTAGTCCATAAGCGTCACCATTCTATACATGCTGGGGCTCAATTGCCCCGGACAGAGAAAATACTCCCTACAGAGCCTCTCGAGTACAGGATGTAGGGGTAATGTGCAACCAACTGTGAATGGGTAGGTGGTCATGGCCGTCCACCCAGCCCTATAAGAAGTAATATTCTCATTTTCAGATATCGGCAAAAGGGGAACACTCGCGTCCCATCTGCAGTCCGCTCTAACCCGTGGGATCATCTCCGACGTGTTCCCAGACTTGAATCTGTACGCCGGCCATGCGCGTACATCTCCAAAATTGTTGAAGGCCTTGACACTACAGTCTTTTTCCAATTCACCCCAATTTTTGGGGATAATCTCTGCAGCAGTGGCCTGAGCGGCCCTAGGTCTGGGGGGTAGCCGTAGAAGAACTACCGGCGGCAGCATCCATGTTCAGATTTTTCTTAGCCTTTGGAGACATGGTTAAAGAAGAGTCGAAAGTTAGGACGATTGAAGAAAATTCAAGGGTTTTTCAAGACTCGGAAGTTGTAAAGCGAAAGCAAGTAAAAGGGTTAAAATTCAGCAAACCCCTATTTATAGGAGTGAAATGTCCGGCCCATCAGATTCTCATAAGACACGTGGAGGTTATCGAAGAGGCCACGATTAGATCCAACCGTCAAAAAAGAAAGTAGGTTTCGCCAAATTTTGAAGCAGCATCATTGCCCTGAAGTGCAGCGGTCACCTCGCAACTGACAACAGACGTGTGCACGTGACTGAGGCGGTTAAAATTATTACTTTTACCCTTGGGACGCGTAGTAATCACTTCGAAGCTGATGGCGGACGTACAGACGTGCCTATCACAGTTACTTTTTACATCACGCATTTAATGCGCATGTCACTAAAACTTGTCACGTTGCTGATGAAGCGCACACGTCACTGAGGATCGTCATGTTGCAGATGAAGGATGGACTTTGCAAATAAAATTTTCCGCCAAAATTCACATCCACTCCTCGAGTAGAAACTCTGCTCGAGAAGTGCGGGGACTATCTATATTGGATAAAAACCGACGTCACTCAAAAAGTGACAGGTGTCTGCCATGTGGCACGGGCAGGGGTTCCCACGGACAGACATCTAACTGACAGATGATTCGCCAGGCGGTTACCACGAGCAGGCCCAGAGCAGTAACGTAATGCTTCCCAAATCAGCGCGATTTGAATGAGCGGTTACCTAATCGTACGCGATTGTTTAATGAATGATCATGAAGGCAACGGTTACACATCCAGCGGTTACGTATCCAACGGATACATACCCAGTCGTTACAAACCCAACGGATGCCTATCAAATCTATAAATCGCACTCGTTCCAAATCATTGTAACAGACATTCTATGATCTATCTACAATATCAATAAAACACTCTCTTTACTCTTGCTCAATACTGTTCTTCATTTACATTTGTTGGATACTTTGCCCTCAAGCCTTCAAGTATAATCAGTAACAAGGAATCCTCACCGGGATCAAGTGATCCGCTACGGTTCCTTCTATCTACTTTATTCATGCTTCAATCTTATTTGTCTTTGATTATCTCGTATTATTTTTATATGATCATTTATTGTCATCGCATCTCCATTTGGAATCGTGCATATATTCATAAACTAGTAATTAGGTGCAATTCCTTATTTAATTTGGCCAAACTCTTAATCTAAACTATTGATCGTGACTCCGCAAATACAAATTTGACTGTTAATTGGCCTAAAATCTAATCTAGGTTAAACAAGGAGTGATCCTGGGTATTTAAGTACACATGCCTTAGACCCTAGTGACGTGTTTTAAAGCAGTGCGGGCCTAGGCCCAAAGCGGACAGTATCACTAGCGGGGGCTGTTACAGATGGTATCAGAGCCACTCCGTGCCAGCCTTGTCGATGTGGGTCAAAGTTCAAGGCTGAGTCTAGGCGAATCCCAGTACGCGAGGCAAACCTCCGTGGTGAGTCTAGGCAAATCCCGGTACGCGGGGCAAACCTCAGCGAGGGGGTGTATGTAACACCCCAGCTAAAGGGTTAAGTGTCCCACATCGGCATAATACAGGAGAGATTTTGGGTATATAATTAAGTTAACTGGCCTTAGACCCTAGTGACGCGTTTTAAAACCGTGCGGGCCTAGGTCCAGAGCAGACAATATCACTAGCGGGCTTGGGCTGTTACAGATGGTATCAGAGCCACTCCGTGTCAGCCTTGTCGGTGTGGGTCAAAGTTCAAGGCTGAGTCTAGGCGAATCCCGGTACGCGGGGCAAACCTCAGTGGTGAGTTTTGGCAAATCCCGGTACGTGGGGCAAACCTCAGCGAGGACGCTGAGCCCTAAGAGGGGGTGTATATAACACCCCAGCTAAGGGTTAAGTGTCCCACATCGACATAACACAGGAGTGATCCTGGGTGTTTAAGTACACATGCCTTAGACCCTAGTGACACGTTTTAAAGCCTTGTGGGCCTAAGCCCAAAGCAGACAATATCACTAGTGGGCTGGGCTGTTACACTTCTCGGCCCCAAACTAGGAGAGGATGTGATTGGCACCCAAGCTGAACTACTATTGAGTGAACCCTGAATTACTAACTAAATAACCTGTAGTATACTTTCAACGTCAATGAGACACAATTAAAATACTGCAAAATAACATTTAGCTTAGTAAAATGGTCTGAGGATTAAAGTATCACCAAGATTTAAAATTCTTGTTAATCTGAATATTTGAAAAAAAAATCCGCTAGCTAAGTCATGAGCCACAAAAAGAATGGACTGAATGCATAAAGACCTAAACTACGGGGCATTCCCTGAGAATCAGATAGTGGATAAAATAAATATTGTCTGAATACTGGCTGCCGCTGGAAAGAGAACGGCAGTCACCAACTGAACTACGAACGAGCCTGACACTAGCCTTGAACTGCGTCACCTATTGCCTCAAAACCTGCCACATAAAAGTAAGAAGGCCCTTACGGGCTAAGCACCTCCAGGATACCCAGTAAATTTCATAGACATCCTTCTAAAAGGCGGAAAAAGACTTGTTGGGATATAACATACTAACAAAGAAAATATATATTCACAACATGGAATTTATATATGGTCTGAGAATTTATACTAAGCTGAAAGCTAAGTAATTAAACTAATACTGATGCTAAATTGTACTGAACTATTCACAAAGAACTAACTATACTGAAAGAAAACATGATTTCACACTGTGACCCTGCGTACGTGAGATCTGGCAACACACACGGGGGAGTGTCGATCTCTCTCCCCAACAAGTAATGGCCCTGCATACGTGTAACTAGCGTCACATATGTGGGAGTGTCGGCCAATCTCCCAAAAAAAATAAACCGTAGCCCTGCGTACGTGAGATCTGGCAACACGCACGGGGTGTGTCGGCCTATCTCCCCAACAAGTAATGTGATCACAATACTAACTAAGTCTAAATAAAGCAATTCTATCAACAATATCATAGGAACAAGTTACATGTTCACACAAGCAAGACCAAAATCAACCAAGTCATACATTACTAAACTGGCTAAGGCACAAATAATTCATACAAAGCTATATTTTACACCATACTATCTATTCAGTCCCAATGAAAAAGATTGTCTCTAACTTACCCGAAAGCTTTAGATCAACTTTCTTCTTAACTCTTCCGAGTATTGAACAACGGTCAATATACATGGCCTAGTCATCAAAGATGTCCAACAAGTTCAATTTTGAACTTAGCCCAAGTCCTGAAATACACACTCTCATACTAGGTAAATTTTCATCATAGGATTTATTTGAGTCAAATCCAATTTATAAACATCCAATAAAATTATATAGGATGGCTCAATTTATCCATTCCAATCAATTTCACCGAACTCAACTTTTCCACCATCTCATTTAATTGCCACAATCGGTTATTCTTTATTCTGCCACTAAATTCCTTGATAACTAAAGTTGTATCAATTTATTTATATTCAAATAATCTAGTTAGTTTATGTAAATATAATATTTCAATACTCATAGTTCAAAAAGTTGTTGTATTGAAAAGGGGCATATGAATACCTTCAGTAAATAATAATGGAGGTTTACGAAGTTGAAATAATAATGGAGGTTTACGAAGTTGAGGTTGTTGCGACTTTTGCTATCTATTCTTGATTTGCAATTACCAACCGATTAAACCCTTAAAGCTTTCTTGATGCTATTGTGTTACATGAAAATGCTAAATCAGCATCCAGTCAGCATTGCAGTTAAAAGAGGCCAAGTCAGGAAAACAGTTATAGTCGGTTACAAGGGAATCTTTTCAGTTAAAAGTAAATTGGAGAAAATATTCCACTGCATTGGATACCATTGTAAAAGTTTACATACATTCATTTAGTATAAATACTTGTATCATACATTAGAAGGATCATCAATAAGAATCACAATCAATTTCCTCTATTCAATTTTCATTTCATCTTCTTCCTTCCATTTCCCATAGCTGTTCACTCGAGCTTCTCCGAAGGCTCCTGTCAGCTAGAATCACTCGAATCCCAGTTGATTCTTGTAATTTTGTTAACATATTGGGATCAAAGGGCAATAAATTGGTTGTTCCCTTTGGAAGTGCGCTGACCAATATTTGATTTGCAAATTAAAGTATTTTTTTATAAAAAGACCTATTGGGCCCGTTATCAAGTGTTTTGTATTTAGGCCTTAGGGTGGAGAAAATTCTGAGGCATTAGTTGTTCTCATTCTCACATCTTGAAGTGGCAAATAAATACTCCCTTGATATATCACTAATAGTACAAAAAAAAATATATTATTAATCTTTGAAGATTGCATTTCAACTTTATGGTCTCATAACCATTACCATTAAGTTTAATCACTTTATTGATGCGTCCTAAAACTTAAAAATTGTCTCTATGACCTAAAATTTTGAGGGTGTTATATTCTTCCCTCCTTATTTGACATTCGTCCTCGAATGCCGAACTTACCCACCAAATGAAACGAGAGGATAGTCAGAGCACCATTAAGGCGATCCAATCCATCCAAAAAAGAAAAAACACTTCTCATTTGAAAAGTTTAGACATACTTGAATTTTAAAACAAGTGGAGAGACTTGGTCAGGACAACTTGTTCTGCCTCCTAAGTAGCTCCCTTGACAAGTGATTTCTCCATGACACTTCAACTGAAGCAATGATCTTACTTCTTAACCGCCCGACATGCATGCCTAAAATAGCTACCAGAACATCTTTTTTAGTGCAATGTGTTGTCCACTTAGGTTCGCAAGTACTGTCAGAATTTCCATTCGAAATTCTTAAGGTTGTTCGTTGGTTCCTAAGATGGAAAATTGACAGAACCTTAAGCGCTGCTTAAGAAACCAATCTGAATGGAAACCATCTAAAATAGTTTGGCCATTATATATTCATATGATGTTACTTACTAACCCCAAAACATTGTTACATCATATACCCATCTTGTACATACACTGCTTAGGAAACCTTAACCTTGATGAGCCACCATTTGAGCTTGGCTTGGATTTCGACCAACTAAAATCTTTACATTAAATATATAAAAGCACTTCATTCTAATCAAATTTTATATCTGAAATCATTCCACCTTTCACGTATCCATTCAAGTTTGTACCCCGTGTTGTAAACGCAAAATAAGAAACTTCTCTTTTATTCGTTTAAGTACATACCTTAAGCACTCGTTCCGACATTACATTCTTCCTCCCATAAAAGAATTTTTTCCTCTAATGATGAACCATGATCACTTACGGAACTGAGAGGGAAAGGTATTTTAAAAAATTAGCCTCAAGATTTGGCTAACCCCTAAATTTGCAGAAATTTCGACACAGTATTCTCTATTTCTTTGACTAAGCCAAAAATATCCACGTGTCCAATAATCAACTCACATCTAGAGTACATGACTAACCATCCTCACACATCCCATTATTATTATTATAAACATCACGTCCTGAGTCACAAATCAATATTTATAGCAATACTGAGTACAACCTGGAGTATAAGTAAGCTCTAGTAATTTTCATAAATATAATACTTGAATCATGAAGTAACTAATGGTACTTGGTCATCATGGCTTGTTTTGATTCTGGGTTGCCTCTTTTAGTGAGTAATTTCTTCGTAGTCTCTTAATTGTCTATCAGAGAAGGCCGCAGGTATCTCTTTGTAGGATCGAGTGCTATACACCTCCATATTTTTAACTGAAATCGCATTGTTCAAGCCATAATAATACTTCAATTCCTTAACGTGAGACATGAAAACTGAATACACCATAGCACATTCTAGCTGGTATCACTAGTCGATAGGCTGTAACTCCAATTCTTCTAGGAACTTCATATGGGACACTATCCGTGAAGATACTTTTAAAAATATTCTGTCATATTCTTTAAAACTCAAGCTCTAGATGTAGTTTATGTGAATACAACTTTTGACGAGTGTGAGTTGTTTTGGCGTGTGAGTTAGGTCCAAGCTTATATGAGCATCTTGCCCCCTCTCTCTCGCCGATGTGGGACTTTTCCCACATTCCAACACCCCCTGCACGGCCAGCCATATCCACATGGGTGGCCCATGGACCACGTGCTCAAAGGGGGACCAGGGTCTTTCCCTGGCTCTGATACCATGATAAAAGTGGTCCTAGCAAAGGTGGGGGAGAGCGGAGTAATAAATATTCCAAGGCCTCTTCCTCGAACAGTAGCAATACGGTAGCTCAAAACAAAGGAAAGAGAGCCGCCTTTGTTCCTAAAGGTAGATGTTTCGAATGTGGGCGCCCGAGTGTGACGGGTGCCCATGAGATAGGCGCTCGGTTTGTATCAATGGTATCAGAGCCACACACCACCCTTTGTACACCGTGCCTTGGATGGTGACGCCGGTATTGCAGTGTTCGCATGGGGCTAGAAAGTGTCTAGTGCACAGCCGTCGAGGACGACGGTTGCGAGCGTGGTGGTTTGTTATGATATATTACAAGGTATGGGACTTGAGTCCCACATCGGCCAAATGGGAGGCTGTTGTGGGGATTATATAGCCTTGGGCTCTCCCACCTTAATAGCTAGCTTTTGGGGTGTGGTTCTCCCAAGGTTGTATCAATGGTATCAGAGCATAGGCTCGACAACGGACCAAGGAAAAGGTTGACAGACAATAGAAACATGGCTGGTGGACAAAAAACAAATGGTGAAAGGATTGGTGCACTCGAAGAAGCGGTCGAGGCACTAAAAGAGATCATAGGGACGGTTCCGGATCTCAAAACTAGTCTTGAGGAGAGACTGGAGGATCCTAGTCGTCTTGTGCATCGGAGTGAGACAGACATCGCTCACATGAGCCATGACATGGAGAATGACCGCGTTGAGCTTGCTGCGGTCAAGAATAAGCTCGATGCAAGTGAAGAAAGGAATGCTCTATACAACAACAGTTGGATGAAAATGCAGTGTCGCATGCGGTATTGCAAAATACTGTGAACAACTTGATGGCTCAAGTCATGCAGAGCCTTCTCAGAGGAGGAGAAGGAAACAGAGGTGGGGGTGCAATGAATTTCGCTCCCAAACAAAAGATGAAGTTCCCAGAGCCTAAGTATTACAATGGGGCTCGAAGTGCTAAGGAAGTCGAGAATTTCTTGTTCGACATGGTACAATATTTCAAGGCAGTGGGCGGGTTAGATGATGATCAGAAGATCACAGCTATGGTCATGTACCTTGAGAGCGACGCTAAACTATGGAGCCGTGGGAAAGTTGAGGCCGCGGAGAAAGGTGAACCAGAACTGGAAACATGGGATGAGTTGAAAGCGGCTATCCGTGGACAGTTCTTTCCAGAAAATGTCGAGTACAGTGCTCGACGAAAGCTCAGGGAGCTAAGGTAGATGAGGTCTATGCGGGAATATGTTCGTGAATTCACAGACCCTATTGCTAAGCATTCGCGACATGGGTGAGAAGGATAAGCTCTTTACTTTCATGGAGGGACTTAAACCTTACGCTCATGCCGAGTTACAAAGGCAAAGGGTGGACATGTTGGCAAGGGCTATTCAGGCTGCTGAGTGCATTGCGGACAATCAAGTGGATACTCGAAATGACAGGCAGCAGACGACCCCACGTTCTGTTGGTGGCAACAACTACAAAGGGGGCCAATCCAATAAAAGTGGTCCTAGCAAAGGTGGGGGAGAGCGGAGTAATAATTATTCCAAGGCCTCTTCCTCGAGCAGTAGCAATACGGTAGCTCAAAACAAAGGAAAGGGAGCTGCCTTTATTCCTAAAGGTGGATGTTTCGAATGTGGGCCCCTGAGTGTGACGGGTGCCCATGAGATGGGCGCCCAGTTTTTATCACTATAACAGCCCAAGCCCGCTAGTAATATTGTCCGCTCTGGGCCTAGGCCCGCACTGCTTTAAAATGCGTCACTAGGGTCTAAGGCCAGTTAACTTATATACCCAGCATCTCTCCTGTGTTATGCCGATGTGGGACACTTAACCCTTTAGCTGGGGTATTACATACATCCCCTCTTATGGACTCAGCGTCCTCGCCGAGGTTTGCCCCGCATACCGGGATTCGCCTAGACTTACCACGGAGGTTTGCCCCGCATACCGGGATTCGCCTAGACTCAGCCTTGAACTTTGACCCACATCGACAAGGCTGACACGGAGTGGCTCTGATACAATCTATAACAGCCCCAGCCCGCTAGTGATACTATCCGCTTTGGGCCTAGGCCCACACGACTTTAAAATGCGTCACTAGGGTCTAAGGCATGTGTACTTAAATACCCAGGATCACTCCTGTGTTATGCCGATGTGGGACACTTAATCCTTAGCTGGGGTGTTACAAAATGATAGGAATTGATTCCTAACGGAATGGACGTATGTCTAGGTTCGTTGGAAAGTTTTAGAGAAATACTTTTAAAAGGAAGATGTGCACATATTTAAATTCAGAAGAACTCAAATACGACAAATCACGAAGTGGAAATGAATTGGCTAATATTTTACTTAAAGGTGCTAATAAATAAAAATATAAATATATATGTATATATATTGTATAAAATGGGTGGACAGATAGTAAGAATGCACACACAAAAGCAAATTGGAATATCAATTAAATTAATTAAGTATAAATATTCACAAATAATTACTAAATGCTATAAATGTACCAAAATTGCACAAACAGCCACATTTTGACAAATAGCCTAAATGATGCGAAATTATGTAACATAACCACATTTAAGTACGTAATATATAAGTAGAGGATAACACACATAAATGCATGCTGTCTAATGCACATTTTGCACAAATAGCCAAATTGCACCTTTAAGTTGATTTATAGCCAATTTTAGAAAAAGGAGGGACAAAATTGGGTTTTAACAACACCACTTCAACCAAGTTCACATGTATTCATCACAAAACTTCACATGAAATTCTTACACTAACTACATTGTTAAAACTAAAAATGCTAAAAGTAAAACATGGGTTGCCTCCCAAGAAGTGCTTGATTTAACATCGCGGAACGATGATGTTACCTCAACCTTCAAGGATCCATGAAGTAGATGCAAGCGATCTTCCTAGGCTCGGCTTCACATCCTAAGTAATGCTTCACTCTTTGACCATTCACTCGGAAAGTTGTAGAACTTCCCTTTTCTTGCAACTCGACCCATCCATAGGGTGATATTTCCACCACTTTGAAAGGTCTACTCCACTTTGATTTCAACTTCCCGAGGAATAGATGCAATCTTGAATTGAACAATAGTACCATGTCCCCCGCTTTGAATGTTCGAATCCAAATCTGCTTGTCATGAATGATCTTCATCTTTTCCTTGTAGAGCTTTGCATTTTAATAGGCAAGAAATTTTATTTCCTCAAGTTCATGTAGCTTCTCAACCCGGGACTTGGAAGCTTCTTCCCAATTCATGTTGAGCTTTTTTAACGCCCAAAGAGCTTTATACTCCAAATCCACGGGGAGATGACAAGCTTTTCCAAAGACTAACCAGAACGGTAATATCCCAATAGGAGTCCTGTATGCCGTGTGATACGCCCATAAGGCATCATCCAACTTTTTCCACCAATCCGTCTGGTTCACATTAACCGACTTGACTAGAATTTTCTTGATCTCTCGATTTGACACTTCCACTTGGACCCTTGTTTGGGGATGACAAGATGTAGCAACCTTGTGTCTTACCCCATATTTCTCTAATAAAGAGCTAAAGGCCCGATTGCAAAAGTGGGTGCCCCCATCACTTATGATGGTGCGATGGATGGCAAATCTTGTGAAAATACTTTTCTTGAGGAACGCGATGATACTTCTAGCTTCATTGTTCGGTAAGGCTATTGCCTCAACCCATTTTGACACATAATCAACCGCCACAAGGATGTACTTCATACCATAAGAGCTTGGAAAAGGACCCATGAAGTGGATTCCCCATACATCAAAGAGATCAACTTCCATAACAGGGTTTTGGGGCATTTCATACCTCCTTGAGATTCCTCCCGTTCTTTGACATTGATTACAACTCTTTGTGTATTCATAAGCATCCTTGTACAAAGTAGGCCAAAAGAAACCGCATTCAAGTACCTTTGTCTCCGTTCTAACACCTCCATGATGTCCTCCATAAGGAGCGGAGTGACATCCTTCAAGAATAGCTTCTTGTACGGCTTCAACAACACATCTTCTTATCATTCCATCGACACATACTTTGAAAAGAAAGGGATCATCCCAAAAAGTATTGTCGTGCGTCTTTGATCAACTTCTTCTTTTGATTGAATGACAAATCCTCCAGGATCTCTCCACATGCAACATAATTGGCTAAATCCGCATAGCAAGGAGTTTCCTCCCAAGATACCGCCAATAACCTCTCATCCGGGAAAGAATCATTGATCTCAAGGGTTTCTTTTGGGCGACCCTCCTCCTCCAAAATGGGATAAGTGGTCCGCCACTTGATTCTCGGTTCCCTTTCTATCAAGTAACTCAAGATCAAATTCTTGTAACAAGAGTACCCATCTGATCAACCTTGCTTTTGAATCTTTCTTGCCATCAAATATCAGATTGCACAATGACCTTAGATCCAATCAAGTAAGATCGAAATTTTTCAAAGCCAAATACAATGGCTAACAACTTCTTCTCCGTCACCGTATAATTTTGTTGAGCTTCATTCATGGTCTTGCTAGCATAATAGATAGGGTGAAACATCTTCTCAACCCTTTGGCCAAGCACGTCTCCCAATGCAACATCGCTAGAATCACACATAAGCTCAAATGGAAGATCATATTTTGGATTTACTGTTATCAATCTAAATTTGACCTCTTCAAAGACTTTCAAACATGCCTTATTGAATTCAAACATAGCATCTTTTTCCAACAATTTGCACAATGGGTTGACAATCTTGGAGAAGTCTTTGATAAAGCGGTGATAAAATCCCGCATGTCCCAAGAAGCTTCTCACTCCTTTGACGGTTGTAGGTGTTGACACCTAATTTTGTCCCTTCTATTCCAATAGCTATTATTCAGTCAAAATCGCATTTATAACCGCACCATAATCATACATTCACCCTATTTTAAGTGACTATTTCACACACACACACACACCAAGTAGGTTATTTTTTAAAGGCATTTGCACCAACGATTACGATTTTACAAAACCTGCACGTTCCATTACAATTTCTTGTAATTATTCCTAATTCCTAGATTATTTTAAAATCTGAAATAATAGGCTTCCTTAATTATTTAACACTCAAAATTAATTTTTCTTATTTTATACAAAAATTTCCATGCATTTTATGCCTATTTATACACAATATATGCACTTGTATTCACAATATATACATATGTACACGTACACACATACACCTCAGCATTTTTGTATACTTCACACTCAACTTATACACATCACCACCTACGTGGCACCATACCAACCGTACACGTGTATAATCCAACAGCTGAAAATTCCATTTCCTCTTTTAATTACACAAACGACCCCCAAACCCTTAAACACCCTTTCATTTTCCCCTCGTCTCAGCCGCCTCTCCTCTCATTTCTCTCTCTCTGCAAAAACCTAATCGCCACTGATCATGGCAATTTTCGGCCACTCCCACTAGCGGAATTTGAAGAAAATTACATATTCGTATTCCTCTTCTCATCCACTATAAAACCCATACGCTTTTGTTGATATTTGAACAAGGTCGAAATTGACCCCTCGTATGTGGAAGTTTGTGTCGCCGAAAAATATTTTGGTCGTGATTAAACGGAGCTTATGGTATCATCGCTGCTAAAGATGGAAGAAACCCCCTCACACGAACGCGTTCGAGAAGGGTTAAGATTGACCCGACTCCGATTTAAAAATGGTAACCCTAATCCTTTTTTATCTTTTTTATCTCTGAACCTATGTGGTTGTTTGAGCCTAAAACTTACCTAATTTTTCTATGTACTAATATGCTTGTATGCTGAATTGATTGGTTGAAATTCTTATGGCCAATTAGCCCTTAATTAGTTCACTGATTCAATAAACATTGCTTTGAAATTCTTGCATGTTGAATGAGATATGCTCGTAGTTGGTTCTCTGATCACTTCTATTAAGATGCAAGTTTTGAGCTCCTAACAGTTTTGAATTAGTTGTTCATGCTCATTATATTGTATGTAGCTTCCTATTTTGAAATGTGTTGATTTCCATGACCATACAATCTGTTTAGGATAAAAACCGAAATAGTAATGTGATGGGAATATGACGAGGCCTAATTTGAATTTGTAATTGACATTTAAAAGGGGAATTCGTTCTGGTAATTGATATGATCTTTTCAGAATTTGTTACATTATTTTCGAGCCTAAATTAGTGTAGAACATGTTTGTGCATTGATTTTGAACCTAGCCCTTGTTAGGTTTAAAGAGGAGAAATTATATTTGTCAAGAGGTTTGTTTGCCCTATAGTTTAGGGATTCTGATTAAGTCATATATGGAAGTAACACCCAAGTATGTCCCCTTGATTCTTGGAGAATATTGTCTTGCCTTTTTAAGTGATAACCCTTTTAATTCAAACCCTCATCCTTCACTCCTATATAAGTCAACTAACTCTCTCCTCCTAGACACAGTTTTTAAAGAAAACATATTCGAACACTTAGCTTTTACTAAACATTGAAAGCATCTCTCTCTGAAAATTAGAAGAGTTCATTAGGTGGGAGCCTGTCCTTCCTGCTGCATTAACACTACCTCAATACTACACTCTGCTTGTTACATTTCTGGACAAGGTATAGCTCATAAACTGCATACTTGTTTACTTTGTATCTGATCTGTCTATGTCTTGAATGCACTCTTGTAGCATTGGTATAAGCCAGTGCAAGCCTCACTTTTGCAGCTCACAAAGCTTTTTTACATGCCTCTTATATGATTTTCTTAGCCTCTTTCCCTTATATGTATATTTGTTAAGATCTCCCCTGTTTGTATCTTGTTAATACGTGGTATACAATCTTGAGAATGTATAATAGGCTACCCAGGGGCCTTACTTTCTTCTTTATATGCTCGCATCATAATATTTACTTTACATTTTTAGTTTAAATTTAAATGGTAATTGAGACTTACCACACGTTGAAACTACCCTGACAGTGTTCTCGCATGACAACTTGAACGTTTTAACAACCGGACTAGCTTATACACTTTAGTTGGATGAAATCCTATGTATTTAACCATTAAACTTGACCTTGGAACCAATTTTATGCCTAAACTATTTAAAATACATGATTTTCCTCTACAGGGGCTAAATTGTGCGAAGCTGGCTAATTTGTGAATATTTTTGTGAATGAATCTGCCCCTCTTTTGTAAAAACAGGACATGCCCAAAAACTATTTTTAAACGTGGCCTATGTGATTTTTAAAACCTACTTTATTCTCCTATACACTAATCTAATAGTTTATTGGAGAGTATAAATATTTGGGGTCAATTATACAATCTATTATGTGTATTTTAAAAGGTATATCACTATTACTCCATGTATTTGCATGTCTATACCTATATTTATGTGTGGCAACTCTAATTTTATTTCAAAAACAATCCCTATTTGGTTTTTGACAAACTCTGAAAATTACTTACAAAATTTGCCTATTTTTTGCAAAACTTATTCAACCATTAAAAATTGCAAAACTGCGCTATTTCTTAATGCCCTCTTGCAGATTTGGCCACTTTTCGATTAGGCATTTGTAATAGAGACCGAAAATATGAGTAGGCGTGAAATGTAGGCCGTATTTACAAAATCTAGAGCACAAGTCATATACATGCTGCCGGCTGATTTGCAGAAATATGACACGGGGGCCGTTAGTTTGCAAAAATGTCGTTGCTAACAGTGGTTCTGTAACAGCCCAAGCCCGCTAGTGATATTATCCGCTCTGGGCTTAGGCGACAGTATCACTAGCGGGCTTGGGCTGTTACAGATGGTATCGGATCCACTCCGTGTCAGCCTTGTCGGTGTGGGTCAAAGTTCAAGGCTGAGTCTAGGCGAATCCCGGTACGAGGGGCAAACCTCAGTGGTGAGTCTAGGAAAATCCCGGTACGCGGGGTAAACCTCAGCAAGGACGCTGAGTCCATAAGAGAAGGTGTATGTAACACTCCAGCTAAGGGTTAAGTGTCCCACATCGGCATAACACAGGAGAGATGCTGGGTATATAAGTTAACTGGCCTTAGACCCTAGTGACGCGTTTTAAAGCTGTGCGGGCCTAGGCCCAAAGTGGACAGTATAACTAGCGGGCTGAGGCTGTTATAGATGGTATCAGAGCCATTCTTTGTCAGCCTTGTCGATGTGGGTCAAAGTTCAGGGCTGAGTCTAGGCGAATCCTGGTACGCAGGGCAAACCTCTATGGTGAGTCTAGGGGAATCCCTGTACGCGGGGCAAACCTCAGCGAGGACACTGAGTCCATTAGATGGGGTGTATGTAACACCTCAGCTAAAGGGTTAAGTGTACCACATCGGCATAACACAGGAGAGATGCTGGATATATAAGTTAACTGGCCTTAGACCCTAGTGACTCGTTTTAAAGCCGTGCAGGCCTAGGCCCAAAGCGGACAGTATCACTAGCGGTCTTGGGCTGTTACAGATGGTATCAGAGCCACTTCGTGTAAGCCTTGTCGATGTGGGTCAAAGTTCAGCGCTGAGTCTAGGCGAATCCCGGTACGCGAGGCAAACCTCTGTGGTGAGTCTAGGCGAATCCCGGTACGCGGGGCAAACCTCAGCGAGGACGCTGAGTCCATAAGAGGGGGTGTATGTAACACCCCAGCTAAGGGTTAAGTGTCCCACATTGGTATAACACAGGAGAGATGCTGGGTATATAAGTTAACTGGCCTTAGACCCTAGTGACGCGTTTTAAATCCGTGTGGGCCTAGGCCCAAAGCGGACAGTATCACTAGCGGGCTTGGGCTGTTACAAGGTGCCTCGATAGGTGATTGAATTTTGAGAAAGAACTCTTTTAGAGACCTAGAGCGACAGACAAATTCATGTAATGCACACATATCAAATAAGAAATGCATCCTACAACGTGAATGACTTTTTTACGCACGATGATTTTGAAAAGCACTTTGTGCCACATGCATCATTTCGTTTGCTAACAAAATACGAAGCCTAAAAGATAATATTGCATTTATTGAAATTTTGTTACATTGGCTGATATTGAAATAGTGCAAAAAGGTGGGAAACATTGCTAGAAGGTTAAGTCATGGCCAGGTGAACGTCTGTCATGCTGATCCATCCCCAGAAGATTCTTCTTCTTCCTCTTCGGATGAGTCTTCCTCGGACAAGCTTGCTTCTGATGAATATCCTTGGAAGATGATATTGTCTGCATCAGTTAAGAGCCGGGATATGTCAAATGTGAAGTTCTTCAACATTTCCCAAGCCTTTCTTCCTTTCTCTTCTATTCCTTTGTTTGCCACAGAGTTCATTCCCTCGCAAGCCCATACGCCGATAGACTCTATGCGCTTTGTCAGGAATTCTGCCTTACTGCGCCATTTGCCTTTTTCTTTGTTCTTTGCTTCAACCAAACTTTGCTACTTTGCTACTTTGCTATTTTTTCCTGTGCCCTTGCCAGTTGTTTGCGTAACCTTTTGTACTCAGATTCTAACTCGTCTGCATTTCTTTTCCTTTTTGTTGTTGCTCTTGGTTGAACTGCCCTTACTATATCTTTCCTAAGTCAGTCCAGATAGTCTTCATCATAGCCAGCGTCAAACCTGTCTCGTCCAATAGTCTCGATTCCCAGTCGTTTCCTTTCTTTCCAAAGTTCCATTATCTTGTCTTTGAACGGAATCACTCCTCCAAGAATATTTGCTTTGAAACTTCTGATGTCTGCAATGTGGGGTATTGTCTGCTTTCTCCCTGCTTGTCTAAGTGTCCTTAAAAGAGTGTATGGATAAACTCCTCTAAAGACCACTAAGATGAGAAATGAGTCTTTTTCAGACCGTGTGATTACTGTTGTGCTGGGAAAGTAATCAAACATCCATTGAATGTTTTCAGGTGTCAGTTGACAGAACATGTAGTGCCAACCGTTGGCGGTTATTGGTTGATCCCATTTCTCAGGAACGTTGTCCATGTGGGCGGCATGAGTCACGATGTAGTTTTCTTTTGGTATGGAATGGAAAGCTTGGTCTATGTTATCCATCCTTTGCAAATGCTCCATCAGCCAAATTTTTAAAAGCAAATTGCAACCTTCAAAGAAACCAGTGCCCTTCTTGCATCTTTCTAAAGCTCAGTACATCTCTACAACAATCATCGGTACCAAAGTGTATTTCTTGTTAATATCTTTTAGTAAGGCATCAGTAATTGAGACCATGCAAACATCAACTCGTCCTTTGTGTTGTGGAAAGACGACAGTCCCTAAAAAGCTGATGACAAAAGTAAATACCCTTCGCTCTTGCCAATCTGCCTTGTCAATACTGAAATAGCCTTCAGATTCTTGAAATGCTTCTCCATACCCAAATTTTATGTAGAGGGAAGTTAGAGAAATTCCCGACTGTCGTATACTGTCTGTGCATAATTCGGGCTTAAACCCTACCATTTCAAAGAACTCCTCGGCTGTAGTGTTCTTAGGCATCAAGACTTCTTCACTTTCAAATGATAATTGAGTTAACCCACCTATTTCCTCCAGTAATGGTGTTAACTCTACATTCTCAAAGTGAAAAACTGCTCGGTCTGCATCGCAATAGTGTATTGCTGCTTCTATCATCCCTTCTACTCCAGTGTGCTCCATTAGTGAAATCATATTTCCCAACACCATTTTGACTTTGTCTTGTTGATCTATTCTTAGGTTCCCCACCAATCTCTGAGCAACTGAGGGATTTCAACAACCATGTCAAATGTTCTAGTGGCCATGATCTTTCGGAGAACGTAGAGGGTGATAGGGAAAAGGGAAAGAAAGGATGCCTAAGATTTTCTCTATTGTGAGCAAAATAATCAACGTGTGGCACAAGCTTTTGAAAACAATGTAACAGAGGATATTAAGAGTTGTGTCGTTATGGGTTGAGAACCCTTTAGACACTTTTGACGGAAGTTGCTAATGGACCTCTGACATGCCAAGGATGTCAAGTCTTTATATAATGCTTAAAGGATAAACGTGCGTTATGTGTCATCCCGTCTATCGAACGATCATTTCTGCTTCGGAATGGGCATTTCGGTTACCTTTTAAGCCTTTGAATAGCATTGAATACAGAATGATTCCAATTCTTTAGGATTAAACAGTCGTTTCTCATTCAATTTGGGCTTTTAATGCCTCTTAGGTTACCTTCGTACCTTTGAATGGCACTGAATACAGAATAATTTTGACTGTCTATGAACAAACAATCATTTCCGATTCAATTTGCGCTTTTGACGCCTCTTAGGTTACCTACGTGCCTTTGAATGGCATTGAATACAGAATAATTTTGACTATCTGTGAACAAACAGTCATTTCCGATTCAATTTGGGCTTTTGACGCCTCTTAGGTTACCTTTGTGCCTTTGAATGGCATTGAATACAGACTAATTTCGACTGTTTATGGATAAACAATCATTTCTGATTCAATTTGGGCTTTTGATGCCTCTTAGGTTACCTATGTGCCTTTGAATGGCAACGAGTGCAGAACAATGCTTAATAACAGTCCCCATTTGCACGTTCTGTCCCTTAAGCAAATGCAAATAAATCATGTTCAACGCTCATTGGGGTCAAAAATCCGTTCAGATTGTTTTAACAAGTTGGCCTATCGGACTTGAGAACAAGTCGACTCATGACATGTCATGATGTATGATTCCTAGCACCGTTACTGAGGAATGGAGTTAGCTAGACTGGGTTTTATAATCCTTCCAAGCAGACGGCACGGGAGCAGGAACGTCTCAGACCAAATAGATTCCAAGTCGTTCCCCCTAAAGAAATTTTTTTATGTGAGGGAAGAGGTGGTTGTAACCACCGTATTTTCAACACATGATTTAGAAAGTTGCCAGGAGTGGCGAAAGGTATGAATGCACAAGTTAAAAATGTACGAGTTTTGAAAGAAATGCACATGTCCCCTAAAAATACTTAAGTGTTGTAAATATGCACACATAGAAATATTTCACAAAATAAGTTTTAAAAAGAATAACAAAACAAACACACATTAGTTTTGCAAAATAGAATTAACAGAAACTAGACAATATTGAATCAAGTAAAATGGTTTTAAAGAAAAGGAATTTAGCAATTTTATGGAAAGGATGCATATATTGAGGTATTTTGCAAAAATAATTTTAAAAAGGAGGAGTAAAAAGAAAAAAACGAAACAAACAAATTAGTTCAATAGAAACTAGCTAATAAAGAAAATATAAAAGAATTATGACGCGAAATTGTTTTAAAGAAAAAGATTTAGCCATTTATGAAAGATTTGAAAACAGTTGAAGTGTAGGACGTGTTGTGCTATCCTAAAGAACCTTCCAAATGTGGGTTTACTAGACAAGGGCATGGTTTCCCCAGGCGGACAACCAAGGGTTGGGAACGTTTGGAATTGTTGGTTGTACCAAGGACCAATTATATATCAAACCGTTCCCCTTAAAGGATTTTTTGAGAGTGAAACGGCCGTGAGATCCACGTAACCATTTATGGTGTGTGCAAGTGTAATCTTCTCAGGAGTAAAGGAAGTGTCATGAAAAAATAACAAAGAAAATATAACCAAGCAATTAAATAATAAGGCGCAAAAATTCAAAAATTAAAAATTCAAAAATAAACCTTAGTCCTGCAAAAAAGGAAAGGAAGAAAAGATAGTATCGAAATAAATGGCAAGAAAATAAAGCAAATAAAGAATCTCAATTAAAAGTCCGTTATGGTTTGAACCTTGATATCCCCAGCAGAGTCGCCATTCTGTCGCATCCTATTATTACCCGAACCGGTTAAAGTTCGAAATAGGGCTCGACTTAGTGGGTAACTCATGGGTAAAGAGTTGGAGTCGCCACCTAACATATTCTTTTAACTAGGCGTATTAGGGCACCTATTTTGTTTCTAGCTAATTTTATAATTAACTCCGAAACTTAGTCTACGAACCAGAAATTCTAGGTAAGAGGTTCAAATTAACTCGAGAGGAAGGGGTTAGGCACCTCTCAAGCTCCACCAAATGTGGTTACCGGCCGGACTTTATAATTGGGATTCGAAGAAAAGGGTCAAGAGATTAAACTAAAATTTAATCATGAAAGTCAAACGGGATATTTTAACTAAGAGAGTATTAGATTATGTTATGTCTAAAAGGGGTCAAAAGCTAGCAATAGTCAACACCACCCCAACTCCAAAAAATAAATATTTCATGATACTATGTAGTTTATGTACGAAGCCACATGAGTAGAGAAAAATCCTTAGAACCCTCCATAAAGCCTCCTTTTGAATGTAATACTTCACAAAAGAGAATATTATTAGTAGAGGTGTGTGCCACCTTATTATCCTTGGTGACGAATTTAAATTGAGAAAATAATTAAATAACTTAACCAATAAATGAACTCAAATAAAGTATTTAAAAGAAGGCGGGATCAGGTGTAGGCGAAGCGAAGAAGGGCCCAGTCCGATGTCACTTCCCTCTATTTTGCTTTGTTTGATCAACAATCTTAAACGATTTTAAACATAACAAAAGAAGTATTAGAATATTTTAGCTTGAAAATAGTGTTCAACTCAAATTAATTTAGCGTCAATAATATGAATAAAGAACATTTTTCTATCTTAGGAATATTGTTATTTGAAAACAACGCAAAGCTTAAAAATAATCTAGTATTTAATTTTTAGAACATGCTAAATGGTTAAAGTCATTTTTTTCAAGAAATAGTAGAAGTGGTGAATCTTTAAAACTCATAAGAGAGTGACATATCAAATCAAAACTGAGGGAGTAACAAATTGCTTTAATATTATAAAGCTATATATGTATTCTTCATTCGAGAAGTCATTAGCTTACCATTGTCATCATATCCCAAAACGTACCTGGCCTTAGGGCAACAACTACACTCAATCTTCATGCATTCAACCGTTGTATGTCATGGTTGATCTTCCAGCCACGTCTCTTGATCATTGTGTACATGCAAGGAAGAAAAGGAAAAAGAAATGGGTTGAGAGTATATGTATGCCTTGAAGTTATAAACGTAAAAAAAGAGTACATATTTCTTGAATTATATTAACAAAGTAGCAAGCATTGTTTTTCTTTTTTAACTCAGATTAAGTAACAGATACTTGGGTTTCATGTAATGCAATGAGGAATTGGCGCCTACAGTTCCCACGATCAAGGAAATAAATGTTCTACACAGATATTACTTAGTCCAAATAACTTCACAGTATGTAAAAGAGTCATGACCAATAGAATAAAAGAAAGATACAACATGTTTCACACGAAAGCTCCATCGTTTAGACAAGTTCGCTAGTGATTTCCTAATTCTCCTAACAGTGAATGTCGCCGCTCCTTTTTTGATGTGGGTCGTCACAGGGGTTGATTCTATAGGTGTATCTTGGGGAGAAGAGTTTTTCTTGTTAAGAAAGAACTAGAGATATTATGTATTGTATTGTGTGTGTCGTGTATATGACTTGGAAGAAGAGAGGGAGTGTCTATATTTTGAATGTAAGTGATTGTGTGTAGAAGATGATGAATAGTAGAGGTATTTATAGTATTTTGAAAAAGAGTGGTTAAGGAAAATGGGAGGTGATGGGGGGATTTTGAATGGGAGTGAATCAAGGGAGAGATTGGATAAGATTTTTAATTTTGAATTCTTTCCAAAGTTGGGGAGGTAGGAGAGTGATTTAGGGAAGAGATTAGGAAAGAATTAATTGGGAGATTAGTGACTAAATAGGAAAAATATTTGATTGAATTTGAAAGATATTTTCTTTTAATATTTAAATAAAGAAGATGAATTTAGACCATATTTTGTCTAGATTCAAGTAGAAATAGGAATCTTGAAATTAGGAAGAAAATGATTTAATGTAGGTAAATGTATTTGGTTAAGTATTGTGTCTAGGTTCAAACGAAAATTTGAAAGAATTGAAATAAAGTGAAAAATATATTTTGTATAAGAAATTTGTAGAAAATGTATGGTGCAAAATGAACGAATCTAGATGAACGCTTGTTTAGATTCAAGACAAAGGGAGATTTTAAAATAATAGAAAAAGAAGTATTTTGGAATATAAAAAATAATTATAAGAATATTCAAGAGAATTCAAACTAAATGTGTAACAGCCCAAGCCCGCTAGTGATACTGTCCGCTTTGGGCCTAGGCCAGCGCGGATTTAAAACGCGTCACTAGGGTCTAGGGCCAGTTAACTTATATACCCAACATCTCTCCCGTGTTATGCCGATGTGGGACACTTAACTCTTTAGCTGGGGTGTTAGATACACCTCCTCTTATGGACTCAGCGTCCTCGCTGAGGTTTTCCCCACGTACCGGGTTCGCCTAGACTCACCACGGAGGTTTACCCCGCGTACCGGGATTCGCCTCGACTCAGCCCTGAACGTTGACCCACATCGACAAGGCTGACACGGAGTGGCTCTGATACCATTTTTAACAGCCCAAGCCCGCTAGTGATATTGTCCGCTCTGGGCTTAGGCCCGCACGGCTTTAAAATGTGCCACTAGGTCTAAGGCCAGTTAACTTATATACCCAGCATCTCTCATGTGTTATGCCGATTTGGGAAACTTAACCCTTAGCTGGGGTGTTACACACCTCCTCTCCCTACTTTATGCCCACATCCTGGTATCTAAAATCTTTCGCATGTCCAAACTGTCTCTAATTCACCTACCAAACTCAAAAGGTTGGCTCGAGTTGAATACCAAGGCAAAAGATATGGTTAAATAAGTGCGCTTGTCAGAGATTTTCGCAACGATTCCCACCAGCGCTCTCCTCTCTCTACAATACCTCCGTTACATTAAAAACTACAAATAAGGCCAGCCCGTCTGGAATGTGAGCCTTTTTAAAAGGAAGATAAAGTCTCTTTTGTTGCAACCATTCAATACCCTACCTTCAACCACTATTATCAAACGCTGCCACAATTTTATCCCTACCTCATATACCACCTAAATATCCCGCTTACAACACTGAGCCCACTCGACCTATATTCTACATCCCAACATCCAATCGTCCACCATACCAGCAAAACACCCAAGCCGACTACCAAAATACACCACCATGCCCTCCTAAGGCCTCGCCCTGATGCAAACCAAAAACCAAAAAGAAACTACACTCCACTAGCCGAATCCCACACTTAAATATTCGAGAGATTGGAAATTGCCGGGCTTATTGCCGCAGCACCTGAAATGTTCCAGCAAGCACTATGCACATGGGGAGAAAAATTGACAAAGCAAGAAAATGCTAGTCAAACTAAAAGGCACACATGACTCACCTTAAGACCTTTGACACCAACATCCAAGGATCATTTTTGTTGCACCTGTCTACACAGTCACACCACTTATAATACATGACTGTGACCCAAAGCACTTTCCAACTCGCTCCAAGCATTCAAAAGGCCAGTGAAAGATAATATTGGAAACACAGAGGTGTAGCAAATACTTGTGCACAACAACCAAAACAAGCAAGCCGATTCAACTTGCAAAGGAGAGACAAAAACACAATGATAAAGCAAGACGATGAGGTTATTTGAGACACTTACCATAGCAAGGGTTGAGTTGATATAAAGGCACAGGCGGATAGACTTCTTGGAGCAATTGTGGTCGAAGGCTTTATTGGAGTGATATGAATTCTCATGACGACGACCACAATAAGACACAACAATCTAAGAATGAGCATGATACATATGCAACCTACATCGAGTTCAATGGCTCAGCAATAAGACATTATCCGACAAGGAAAGTTGGTGCAAGGACTATATTGCAGCAGTTGGTCAACGAGTATGAAAGACGTTGAGAACCTCATTGAAAGACACATAGCCCTCATGACAGAAAAATTTGCAAGGAAGGATGACAAATTCACTCAAGGTCCTAGTATTCGACAAAAGCCAACATCTCTTTCTGTTACACAACACAATCTATTCCTAACACAACATCTTTACCACCTTTCATTGACACCAACTCCTCATCTCCCGTTTAAGCAAACATCGGTCGTATGACCAAAATCCTTGCCTTGATTGCTACATAAAGCACTTAGGCAATCTCTTGTGACATCTATATGATATATCACGACCTCCAAATTCAAGCTCTAATTCGTTATCCACGGTCTACGCTCTCTCTTAAGCTTACGTGTCATTTTTGCTTCAAGTCTTTGCTAATATGCCCACACTATTTTGTGCATTTCATCACTTTGTTATGGTTGCTTCGCGTTTGGACAGCGAAATTGGTCAAGAATCTGCATTTAGAAAAGCCAAAACGACAAGCCAAGCTGAAAACGCTTTCTCCTACTACAAAGTCCTTTGAACCATTCCAATGTCGTACAACCTGAATTACACTCACACGAGAATCACAACAAAGAAATTCGATCATTATACAACCGAGGCTGGCAAAACTCACAGCCTCACACTACACCCAACTCACACAATAAACAACCTCCCCTCTGTCAAGACTTCCAACTACAACCCTATCAGGCTCAACACAATCAAGGACATACAAAAAGACAAAACCTCACGCCTTTGCTCCTTTAGCCCAATCAAAGGACATTGCAACTAGCAGACAAACTACTCCTTAGATACCCATCTCTCAATTTGATCCAACAAGATCTATATTCGTCACTCAAACATTCCATACCATGACACCACAAGACATCCCAACACTGAAAGAATAAAATTCAGAGTCTGATTGACCCAAAGCAAAACAGTGGTGCAGCAAGAACAAACAAAGGGAAACTCCAACTCCCAAACCACAAACACACTTTCTACAAAGGTCAATCCATCAAAGTTAACTCCATGACTTTCGAAAAGAAAAGCACGGAACATGAAGGCATCCCATCACAACCTAAGACAAATACGATTTTTGACAATCTCCAAATCCAGCAAAATCCAAATATCAAACCCCAGTCTGAGTATGCAAACATCCATATACTCATAGTCATCAATACACTCAATCGTCACACCAAAAGACGAATGCAGACTTCTAGCCAATACATTTGGTGTTCGGTGCAATGCAACCATCTTTTCTCAGTGATCTATCATAAACAATAAACTGGGGAAGAATTTTTTAGGATCCCCTCAAAAATTCTGAAAGACGCAAACTTGACACTGAGGAAGAAATTTTTGAGATCCCCTAAAAAATTTCAAGGGAAGTCCTTACAGCAGCAACATGATAGCCTCCTTAGCACATCGCATGACATACAAATAGCATCCTACTTGTTATACTTTACTTTGCTTCTGATGCATCGACTGAGGGTACACAGCCCGATGTCGATTATGTCATTTTAAATCTGCTGAGGGTACACAGCCCGAAGCGTCGATTGAGGGTACACGGCCCGATATCGATTTGTCATTTAAATTTGCTGAGGGTACACAGCCCGAAGCGTCGATTGAGGGTACATGTCGCTCTAAACACACATGCAAGTACGCGCGGTCGATCAAGTAATAAAGTGATAAGAAAAATATCGTTCCCACGAGGACTGTTGATTAACTACTAACTAAATCAGACAATTCCTAATTATCTAAGCAAGAAGATTTCAAGAGTTGAGAATTTATCTAACTAAAATTAACTAATTAAACCAAGAAAATAATAACAAGTAAAACACGATTTTGGATTCAAGAAAGGATAATAGCCTAGGGTTATGGGATATCTGCCAATCCTGTTGAATTCTTCCGTTAGTCTGACTAAATAATTTATCTAGGTTACTAATCAAAGGGTTAATATTACTCACAGGACTCTTTCGATACCCTGCTCGCCTATTCAAGTCAACCTAATGCCTATATGTCTATGGAATTAGAGTTAACAAGAATACCTGTGCTACTCCTGTATAGTGACTAAGCATGACTGTTAGGTATATTTCTATCCTAACTGCGAAACCATTCCCCGATGGCCAGGATCAGGAACACGCTCTATTCAATCCTATTGCAACCTATGGTTCCCACTTTCGAGTTCAACCCTAGGTTCATAAATAGTATTCAATTGGTGATCAAGCAAATTAGGCTCAGGATATGAATAAATAACCCAATATAATAACTTAATAAAATCAAATCAACATTCGAAAATCAACATTCATGGAGAATCCTACAACTTTAGACTAACAAACTAAATTAAAGAAAAGAGAAGAAAACTCAATGTAGATGTTGAGCTCCAACCCATCTCCAGTGTTTCTCAGCCTCCCAAAGGTCCGAAGATGCTTAAATTTATGTTTAAGGCTACTTATATATGGATTACAATGAGTACAAAACGTTTTAACCTAATCCAATTTCGGATGGAAAACTTTCAGGCCGTACAGCCACTCTTACAATGTAAGACTTTCTGTATGCTTTGCTCTCAGTTCTCACAGCATCTCGTACAATGTACGACTGTGGTAAGGGTCATACAATGAGCTTACAAAGCTCCTAGTCCGCTGATTTTTTACACTAGCATTCTTCATTTTTCTACTTCAATTTTTGACTTCGGACTTCTCCAAAAAGTATAGCCATCTTGCTCCAAAATTTCACCAATTCATACCTAAGTCATTCAAACACACCAAGTTAGTAGAATATCCAAAATAAGCAATGTTGTGCACCCTTTAGCATTGAATTTAAGTAAAAGGTAGGGAAAATATATATCTAAAATACATCAAATATGCCCAACATCAACACCCCACACTTAAACTAGTGTTCATCCTCGCACAATTCAATCCAACAATACTTCTAAACAATTAACTCAATCACCTATGAGTTTGGTTGATACCACCAATTAATCACCATGCATACAAGCACACAACTTCCTCATATTTATGACTCATACATTTAAAAGCAAGAATTACCAAAACAATCAAGTAGCAACAACCAAGCCTCAAGAATCGACTCCACACACCAACTTACTCACAACATGCTCACTTGCTCAAAATTAGGTAGCCTAATAAAAGCTCCTATCTCTCATAGTCCATGTGCCCTCACCAGTCAAAGCCTAGTCTCAATCACACACGAATAGATCAAATTTATTATAAGGGACGCCTAAGATAGAAAGAATTCGCTCACACTCACAAAGAAATTCAAGTGCCACACAATGGTACCATAAGCTTGCTCGTCTTGTAATTCTCCACTAATGTAGGTACACTCGGTCTAGAATCAAACAGGACTTTATCAAGGTTGTAATGTTGGTTAGGGGACGGGTAGGATAAATATATAGATAATAGTGACTAACACCTCCCTAAGCACTTAAAAAATATATTTAAACCTCAATTACACACTTCCTTCTCAACCATGGCTTTCCTTCTTCAATATAAATCAAGCTCCAATCTTCCCCTTTTTATATACACCATTGGACATTTTTTTAGCTCACAAAGAATGCTCATTTTTTTCTTTCCTCTTTTTTATTTTATTTCTTCCAAGTTTCAATTTTGTTTCTACTTGATCGTTGGCCAGACAATCAAATAATTTTTTTTCTTTCAAATTTTCACTTTTTTTTCTTTTCACAAGCAATTCTTTCACTTCTAACTGGCACCACATTCACAATATAACTAACCTTTTTCTCCAACTTTAGTTTTTTTTCACCTCATTATACAATTTTTGCAAGTGCTCTAGGAGATAGGGTATTCAAAAGATAGGAAATTCAATACAAACACAGGTAAAGGCTTTTGATATGGTTGCCAATAAACAAGATAAAGGCTCAAAGGGGCAGACTAGGGTCAAATTATCATGGAAGGCTACAAAAAATTCAAACGGGCTAAAGAAGGCCTATAATCATTTTCTAAACCAAGTGAAACCTAGGATTTCGCCTCAAAAACAATCAGGGCAAGTTCTAGACCAATAATGCAAGCACATGAAACAATACTAAAAGCTCACCACACATGGCGCATGAACCACTCAAGACGGAACAATTCCAACTCCTAACAAGAATCAGTCAGACAAGTCATGTTATTAAGTCAATAAGCATAGTCAAAAACCTGAGCCGAAGCGTCACAAACAAGATAATCTTTCAATCCAATGCAAAACTCATACGAAAAGTCCATAGAGAAGTTCAACTCGCATGCAAGGGACTAAATATGACGGCATCAAACAACTCACACATAAGACTAGGAGCAAAGTTTACCACCCTTTATTTTCTTCTCATTCCATTTTTCTAAATCTTAATTACTACAACTACTCCTAAAAACACCCGGTTCAAAAGAAATGGCATCCTAGGAAAAGAACCGTGGCATGAAGAAAATCCAAGGACTCGACCACTACTCTAAACTAACTAATTTTTTTTTATTTTTTCATGGTTCCCACCCCACACTTAAAATGGTGCATTGTCCTCAATGCACGACACTAAGGACAAGAGGTGGTAAATCGAGGTACTCAGACTTCCCTCACTAGCGTGCACAATTTATATTTCAAGCAAACAAACTCATTTAAACCAACTAGTGCACGCAACCGGGGTGCAAGCACCCCACACTTAAGTCATACTACAGTAAAAGAACAAGGAGAATCAGTTGCTAATTAAAGACAAAGTACTTGATTTCAATCAAGCATAGCGGCCAGCAGCAAGTATCAAAGCATAATTTACGCTCGACGATCGTTGTTGTGGTACAAGAGTAAAACAGCCCACACTTTACCCCCAAGCCCTAAGGTAGTCGTCAGACTACTCAGACTTCGCCAAACCTTACAAATAGTTCACTGGGGCATTTTATCGAACACCTAATGCGCACAATTCAGGGCAGCCTAGTTGCATATCTATGGCTTCGATTCTAGCCTCCCAACTCCTGGTATTTAACAGTTACAACACCCCGTTCAAACCCTGCACCTCTCCACAATCAGGCAACATCCAAAGAAATCAAGATCGCCGCCAACTTTCAATATAGAATTACAACTAATAAGCAGGTTAAAAGGAAAGGGGAGGAGGAAAAACGCACCAAATGGCAGCAGTATAAGGACAGAGAACAAGAGAGAAGATGAGGAGGAAGAGATCATACCTGAGAATCAAGAAAAAAATTAGATGCTGTTGTAGGTTTTGATAAAGAAAGAGAAACAAAGAAGAACAGAGGTTTGAGCGTGTTTTGTGAGAACTCTATACATATATGTTGTCCTTTTGTTTGTTTTAAGTGTTGCTTACCTGGCTTACAGAGTTTTCATACATTGTATGCCGATTGTAAGACTTAATCTCAGAGGATAAAATTTCCATACAATGCTCTTACAACGAGGCTCAGTCCACTGGTTGTGCATATATTCCAACGCCACAGGCCTTACAACAGGTCTTACAATGTAAGACTTTCTGTAAGGGCCTGAACTCTGCTCTTTTTCCCTGCAATTTTGTTTACTTCGCAGTGCTTAATTCTCAAAGTTCACCTCACTAACACCCTGCTATAACACAATCAAACAACCACATTAGTTCCAAAATTATGTTCTTTTCATGTTTTTTTTTTTTTTTTTTTGATTTTTTTGTATTTTAAATGTAAAAACTAACTAACTTAAGGACTGCAGAGTAAACAAAATTGCTCCATGAGTTAGGCCCAAGATCTATTTTCTTTAACATGGTATCAGAGCCAGGTTCATCCCAATTATTCACCGATATTGGGCCCCCATATTATCCACGCACCAGTTGCCAAAGGCCTGGGCGTGCGGGAGGGTGTTGAGTCCCACATCGGATGTGGATGAGGAATCTGGTCTCCTTATATGGCTTGGGAAATCCTCCTCCTTTTGAGCTAGCTTTTGGGGTTGAGTTAGGCCCAAGGTCCATTTTCTTTAACATGGTATCAGAGCCAGGCCCATCCCAATTATTCACCGATGTTGGGCCCCCATATTATCCACGCACCAGTTGCCAAAGGCCTGGGCGTGCGGGAGGCTGTTGAGTCCCACATCGGATGTGGATGAGGAATCTAGTCTCCTTATATGGCTTGGGCAATCCTCCTCCCTTTGAGCTAACTCTTGGGAACATCAGTACACAGCCCGATATCGATTTGCATTTAAATTTGTTGAGGGTACGCAGCCCGAAGCGTCGATTGAGGATACACAGCCCGATGTCGATTATGTCATTTTAAATTTGTTGAGGGCACACAACCCGAAGCATCGATTGAGGGTACACAACCCGATATCGATTTGTCATTTAAATTTGTTGAGGGTACACAGCCCGAAGCATCGATTGAGGGTATACAACCCGATATCGATTTGTCATTTAAATTTGCTAAGGGTACACAGCCCGAAGCGTCGATTGAGGGTACACAGCCCGATATCGATTTGTCATTTAAATTTACAGAGGGTACACAGCCTGATATCGATTTGTATTTAAATTTGCTGAGGGTACAGGGTACACAGCCCGATATCGATTTGCATTTAAATTTGCTGAGGGTACACATCCCAAAGCATCGATTGTTTACTCATTTACCGAGACGAAGTGGAAACTATGTATATATAAACTCCTTTTTTATGGGTGTGTAGCACGCCACATCTTCGATGGTGCCCTTATTTTATTCATCATTCATCCCGTCGAAAAGGCAAAACATACAGAATCTAAACTTTACATACTTGGATAAGTTTAGTCCTTACATCCGAAATCGTGTGCCATAAACATTTAACACAGGCAACACGCCATTCTAGAACTACACACGGCCTGATTCTCGTGAAATCTGAGATATCTAGACAACTCGGAGACCGGTGTTCGGCCAAAAACACCCCAAAACTCTCGTTTCCCTCCTTTTTCCAGCATTTGTCGTGACAAAATTGGCTACTCCGTCAATTATCTTTGCCCGAAGACTCTTTCATCATCCCCGGGCAAAGAGAGGCAGCTGTTGACACCCAATTTTGTCCCTCCTTTTTCTAAAATCGGCTATAAATCAACTTAAAGGTGCAATTTGGCTATTTGTGCAAAATGTGCATTAGAAAGCATGCATTTACGTGTGTTATCCCCCACTTATATATTACGTACTTAAATGTGGCAATATGACGTAATTTCGCATCATTTAAGCTATTTGTCAAAATGTGGTTGTTTGTGCAATTTTGGTACATTTATAGCATTTAGTAATTATTTGTGAATATTTATACTTAATTAATTTAATTGGTATTCCAATTTTCTTTTGGGTGTGCATTCTTACTATGTGTCCACCCATTTTATACAATATATATACATATAAATTTATATTTTTATTTAATAGCACCTTTAAGTAAAATATTAGCCAATTCATTTCCACTTCGTGATTTGTCGTATTTGAGTTCCTTCTTAATTTGAATATGTGCAAATCTTTCTTTTAAAAGTATTTATCTTGAAAACTTTCCAATGAACCTAGACATACGTCCATTCCGTTAGGAATCAATTCCTATCATTTAGTTCGAATTCTCTTGAATATTCTTATAATTATTTTTTTATTCCAAAATACTTCTTTTTCTATTATTCTAAAATCTCCCTTTGTCTTGAATCTAAACAAGCGTTCGTCTAGATTCGTTCATTTTGCACCATACATTTTTCTACAAATTTCTTATACAAAATATATTTTTAACTTTATTTCAATTCTTTCAAATTTTCGTTTGAACGTAGACACAATACTTAACCAAATATATTTTCCTACACTAAATCATTTTCTTCCTAATTTCAAGATTCCTATTTCTACTTGAATCTAGACAAAATATGGTCTAAATTCATCTTCTTTATTTAAATATTGAAAGAAAATATCTTTCAAATTCAATCAAATATTTTTCCTTTTTAGTCACTAATCTCCCAATTAATTCTTTCCTAATCTCTTTCCTAAATCACTCTCTTACCTCCCCCACTTTGGAATGAATTCAAAATTAAAAATCTTATCCAATCTCTCCCTTGATTCACTCCCATTCAAAATCCCCATATCACCTCTCATTTTCCTTAACCACTCTTTTTCAAAATACTATAAATACCCCTACTATTCATCATCTTCTACACACAATCACTTACATTCAAAATATAGACACTCCCACTCTTCTCCCAAGTCATATACACGACACACACAATACAATACATAATACCTCTAGATCTTCCTTAGCAAGAAAAACTCTTCTCCCTAAGATACACCTATAGAATCAACCCCTGTGACGACCCATATCAAAAAAGGAGCGGCGACATTCACTGTTAGGAGAATTAGGAAATCACTAGCGAACTTATCTAGACGATGGAGCTTTCGTGTGAAACAGGTTGTATCTTTCTTTTATTCTATTGGTCATGACTCTTTTACATACTGTGAAGTTATTTGTAGTTTATGTTATGAAAACTTGATTTAACCATATAATTATTTCTTTCATGATTGTGTTAAGTGAATTATAGAAGAAGTCAAGATAACATTTTCTACCTATTTTTAATTTAGACTAAGTAATATCTGTGTAGAACATTTGTTTCTTTGATCGTAGGAACTATAGGCGCCAATTCCTTATTGTATTACATGAAACCCAAGTATCCGTTACTTAATCTGAGTTAAAAAAGAAAAACAATGCTTGCTTCTTTGTTAATATAATTCAAGAAATATGTACTCCTTTTTTACGTTTATAACTTCAAGGCATAGATATACTCTCAACCCATTTCTTTTTCCGTTTCTTCCTTGCATGTACACAACGATCGAGAGACGTGGCTGGAAGATCAACCATGACATACAACAGTTCAATGCATGAAGATTAAGTATAGTTGTCGCCCTAAGGCCAGGTACGTTTTGGGATATGATGACAATGGCAAGCTAATGACTTCTCGAATGAAGAATTCATATATAGCATTATAATATTAAAGCAATTTGTTATTCCCTCAGTTTTGATTTGATATGTCACTCTCTTATGAGTTTTAAAGATTCACCACTTCTACAATTTCTTGAAAAAAAATGACTTTAACCATTTAGCATGTTCTCAAAATTAAATACTAGATTATTTTTAAGCTTTGCGTTATTTTCAAATAACAATGTTCCTAAGACAGAAAAATATTCTTTATTCATATTATTGACGCTAAATTAATTTGAGTTGAACACTATTTTCAAGCTAAAATATTCTAACACTTCTTTTGTTATGTTTAAAATCGTTTAAGATTGTTGATCATACAAAGCAAAATAGAGGGAAGTGACATCGGACTGGGCCGTTCTTCGCTTCGCCTATACCTGATCCCGCCTTCTTTTAAATACTTTATTTGAGTTCATTTATTGGTTAAGTTATTTAATTATTTTCTCAATTTAAATTCGTCACCAAGGATAATAAGGTGGCACACGCCTCTACTAATAATTTTCTCTTTTGTGAAGTATTACATTCGAAAGGAGGCTTTAAGGAGGATTCTAAGGATTTTGTCTCTACTCATGTGGCTTCGTACATAAACTATATAGTATCATGAAATATTTATTTTTTGGAGTTGGGGTGGTGTTGACTATTGCTAGCTTTTGACCCCTTTTAAACATAACATAATCTAACACTCTCTTAGTTAAAATATCGTTTGATTTTCATGCTTAAATTTTAGTTTAATCTCTTGACCCTTTTCTTTGAATCCCAATTATAAAGTCTGGCCGGTAACCACATTTGGTGGAGCTTGAGAGGTGCCTAACCCCTTCCTCTCGAGTTAACTTGAACCTCTTACCTAGAATTTCTTGTTCATAGACTAAGTTTCGGAGTTAATTATAAAATTAGCTAGAAACAAAATAGGTGCCCTAATACGCCTAGTTAAAAAATATGTTAGGTGGTGACTCCAACTCTTTACCCGAACTTTAACCGGTTCGGGTAAAAATAGGATACGACAGGTGTCAGTGCAGGAAAAATGCCAAGGGTAAAAAGTAGAAGAATTTGAAAGAAGTTGAAAAGTGGGAAAGAACCGCCTACTGAAGTGTGGAAGCAAGAGGGCGGCCCAACCAAAGGAATTGCGGGCTGCCGATGCAAGCAGTGAGGAAATATTTTCTGCAAAGTGGAGGATTACTCAGCCGTTCATTCGGCGAGTCGCCCATTCAACTCCGCAGACCAGTCGGCGGACCAACCCCCTTGTGCACACTTGGAGGACTTAAATCCTACACGCCTTCAATTAAGTGACCCACCGAATGAGATGCAGGCCGCCACAATCATGGGCGTGACGGGTTTTTACCCGACTATATAAGGCCCCAAGATAAGTTTTCTTTACACTTTTTCATCCAAACCGTAAAAATCAAGGCAACCACCACTGGAAAACACTGTTCCGACGCACCACCACCGGAAAACACTCCAAATCACACACGCACACTCAATCTCACCAACCCATCGTTAATCCCTCAACCCGATTTGAATTTCATCACAGATCCAGTAAGAATTCAACTCCTCGCTTTAAAATTTTCATGTTTTATATGTGGGGTAGTTAAGAACTTCATGTTGGGGGTGGGGTTTTGTTGATTAAATTTGTTATCCATGATTAGGTTGATTTTAGGGTTTGTTCTTAACTTTCATTTCATGAAATTGGAACCCTAGAGTGTGTAAATTTGGGTTTACTTTGTTCCTAAGTAAAGAAATGAGTAGAAGAAGAGAGTAAAAGTAAAAAGGACCAAAAGTTGAACTTGAATGACACCATGAACATACCTTGTTTTGCTTTTTGAAAAATCTTTGAACTTTGTATGATTCTTGGTTGACTTTCATGAATTTTGGTTGAAATCGTGGTCTCGTTCTTGAGAGAAAGTTTGAGAGAAGGGAGAAGTTGAAAAGACCACTTAGGAGTGTGATTGGCGGTGTTAAGGAAAGATAGAATTGGAAAACTTAGAATCTGTGCACTGTAGAAAAAAATGGACCAAGGATTCGGCAAGCCGCGGATGAGGTAGAATGCCGCACAATTAAGTGCGGAAGACACTCGGCGTGCCTGCAAAAGCAAGTACAAGGCCACCGGTGTGATCAGTGAGCTAAAAAATTAGGCGAGTGAGGCTTGACCATTGCAGGTTAAAAGGCGACTAGCCAATCCATTTTGTCAAAAGTTATGCGCGTCGCCAAGGCTAAAATGCGCCTCGCAACGTAAAAGGCGGAATGAGTAGGCGGTCCCTCAATTTCAATTGCGTGTCACCGACTCTCACAGAGGGTTGAATTTTTTTACAGCTTGACCTAAAGCCTTGCACTTCATGTGGCGACCCGCCGGTGCTTCTCAGTACTTATTTCTGTAGGCCGCCTCTTCATGTCTGCAAGCCCACCTCTTGTTCTGCTGCCCGCCTTTTCTTTTGCACCTTACGAATTGTTTGAATTTTCCAAGTGTTTTATCCTATTCCATGAACTTCAGATGTTAGTTTAGTAATCTTAGCTTAGTTAGGAGTAGGATAGTATAGTGATTGTAGGACTCACATAGCTCTTGGAGTTGATTTTGTCCAGGTAATAAAATGGCACACTAAGCACCATACAAACGAGCAATGATGGACATCCCCACCACCACACAGTTGTTCAAAAAGTGACCCTTCTAGCAATGATTTGTCTGATGATGAACCATGTAAAGAAACTTTCAGTACAGATGGAGAGCATGAGGTGCTCATCTATGAGAGGAGAGTAGTACTTGACAGAGTAGGGGGAGCTCAACCCAGCGTTCTACAAAGCTTTATGTGAGACATGATGGAGCAACATATTAAATAAAAGGTTGGGGGTAGCAGTGGTAGAGCTAGTTCTGGAATTCTATACTGCACTTAGTGAACAAGAAGGACCAGAATGTGTGCTCGAAGTTAGGGGCACAACAGTGGAAGTGTCAGCAAGAGCATTGAATCAACACCTCCAAATCCCAAACTTTGTTCCTGACGAATACATGGCCAAGTTAGAAATGAGAGAGAAAATGCAAAGAAGGTGGTTGATACCCATTATTGGGCGAGAGAGGAAGCCAGCATGGAGTAGAATTGGTGCAACAATTACAACCCAAGATCTTAACTTCGAAGCCAAGGGTTAGAATTATATTGTGAGCTCAAGAATCTTACCAACAAGAGAGGGCCACATAGTTAGCCTCCGAAGGGCAATTATCATTGGATGCATCATGAGCGGGATACCAATTAATCTGGGAGCTGAAATGGTGCAGGTGATGTTTGATGCTGCAAAAGCTGGTGATGGTTATTTCCTATTTGCCAATACCTTAACAGATTTCCTAATGGGTCAAGGGTGTGAAACTTTGGGTAATGATGACTATGCATTTGCGAAAAAAGGGTTTTAATTTGTACACCATTGAAGATGAAAACAACCCACTTAACCCAACACCTGCTGCACTCACTCATGGGGCAACATCACGAGCTGATCGACCATCTTCTTCAAGAGTTCCTCCACCTCAAGTGCATCAAGCAGAGGCTGCTATTGCAAGCCTTACTCGTGAACTAGAGGAACTACAGGGCAAGATGCAAGAGTTTGGAGTCCAATTTTGCCACATGCGAAGGATGCAACCACCTCCACCTTCTTCACGAAAGGTCAATCCTACTGAATTTGACCAACTAAGTGAGGCCATCGATGCACACTCAAAAAAAAATCTTAAAAATAAAAAAGTGCATTCATGTGTTTGCAATCACGCATCTGGATATGGCAAACAGCGTGAACATATTGTGGAGTAAAAAGGAGCAGAGACAAGAAGGGTCGAATCATCCAACAGCCCCAGAATCTACGCACCAACTGAACATGAGGAGAATGCAAGAAGAGGCACTTGGAGACTTGGGTGTGCTCAGAAACAGGGAACTTGACGAAGAAATTCAAATGGATATAGCTAGAATGGCCTCGATGAAGGAAGCAATGCGAGCAAGAGCAGACAGAGGGCAAGGAAGTCGACAAGCCCCACGAAGACATGTTGAAGGCAAGGGCAAGGGAATTGTCCGAGATGAATAGGGAGTTCTTCTCTCCCTCTTTGATTACCCCATGAACTTTTATGTTATTGTGTTTAGTTGCTTTGGGACATAGAAACTTCTCATGTTGGGGGTGGAGTTACTATCTTTTGTTTGCATATGTCCTAAACTATCTTTATGTTTTGTTTGTTTTTATGTTGATATGGATGTTTAACCTAGGATGTCTAATATAGGTTGTTTTTGTGATGTTTATAATCATGAGATGTTTATATTTATGTTCTTGTCTTTACTTATGTCTTTAAATTCATAGTGTAGTTGTTGATATCATTAAAAAAAAGGAGAAAATCCAAAAACTCAAACAAATTGAAAATTTTTTATAAATCCCGAAAAGAAAAATATTCCAAAGGTACTCCCGTGAACTACACTTGGGATGTTTCCTTCTCTCCTCTTATTCACACTTATTGCGATACGTAGGCAACCCTCGTAAAACTCATTTTTACTTGGGCTCGAAAACAACCGCCACCTATTGTAAATACTACTTCTGTAAATAGCTTTGAATTGGTAAATAACCTTCTTGGTTTTCTTTGACTCGGTTCTTTTCCCAAGAATGCAATTTAATTTAATTGAGCACTTTTTAGGACTCTAATCATAGAAGTGTCATCCTTGTTTTGTGACTTGTTTGATACCAACACATTAGGAGCACACATGAAAAAGTTTGTGGATTGTTTGTTGAGAGCCGCACCTATAACCTCTGGGTTCTTTTGATGACTTTATGCATGTGTAGTATAGGTTAGATCGTCACCTTAAGTGTTAGAAAGTTAATGTTCTTATCTCTTGTCCATATGCTAGTGAGGTGAGTTCTTACTTAAAAGCTTGTTAATGAGCCTTAATATCCTTTCTTTTGATAGCCATATAATTAGCCCGAGCCAATTCTAAAGTGCTTAAATAGCACTAATCCTTCTCTTGGCCCTAACTCCTTGAGGCATTGAAAGACGTGCAACTTAGACTAAAGTCTAAGTTTGGGGGAGGGGAACAAAGAAATGAAAGCTATGTGGCTTTTCGAAAAGGAAGATGATTTTATAAAGAAAAGTTTCAAAAGAGAAAAGAAGAAAATCAAGAAAAGTACAAAAATAGCAAGAGACAATTTGAAAAGACAAAAATAGAAAGAGAAGCAAGTGAAAGAATAAGAGCCACTAAAGCAAAAATTACAAATGAAAATGGGAATAAGAGCTAAAATGTGAAAAGAAAGCTCAATGTGAAATGTTTGCAAAGATGATGTAGTGCCCAAGAAGGGAATTTAGTCACTCTTTATCCAAATTATACCCTAACTTTGTCCAAAAGCCTACATTACAACCTTAGAAGTCCTATTTGATTCTCCATTAATTGACATGAAAGGAAATGACAAGTGACACTAAGGCCAAGCTTATGACATTGCATGTGCTTAACTTGCATTCATTTTTTAGAGTGAGAGTTTAAAAATTGAGGGTCCCTTTTTTTTGTATTATATTGAGAGATAGGGACCCATTCTTTGTGGTGAGAGCATTAAGGGACTTGAGACTTGAGACTTGAAGGTACAACCAAGAAAGCCTTAGGTGAGTTGAGAAAACAATTGTGTTATACATGCTCTAGTCCCCACTAGAAGCTCTAGTAGATATAGTTGTGACTATGGCTCTAGTGGATTGATTAGTTGGATTCTCATGTGTGAAATTAAGTGTTAGTATCAACCAAAGTCATGAACTCCTCTTTCATTCCATTCCCTTGTTGAACTCAATCCCGGTGCTAAGAAAATGAAACATGAGTTAAGTTCTTAGTGTTGCTTGAGGACAAGCAAAAGCTTAAGTTTAGAGGAGTTGATATGTTGGTATTTTGTGCTTAATTGCAACTCATTCCGACTAGCTTTTATCCTTTTTAGTGATGTTATTTGAATGAATCTTATGTTATTCTTCATGTTTCAGATTGTTAAAAGAATTGATATACAAAGCCGAAGAAAGTATGAAAAAGAGAAAAAACAAATGCACTTGGCTACAAATTGAAGAACATGAAGATAAGGAAGCAGTTGGATCGGCGCCTTGCCGAATCTGTGGCTCAAGAGGTTAGCCATCCGCCGAAGGAGGAAAGAGTTCATGACAATCAGCAACTGGAAGGGCGGATCTCCGAGTAGAGTGTTGAATGCCATAGGCGACTCCGCAGAAGAAGCGGCGCACCCGCTGCTGCTCACAAAAAGGTCTTTAAGTCTGCGAAGCTCAGGATTCTACCGCAGCTACAAGGGTGCCCCGCCAAACCTGCACCGTAAAAGAAAAGGAAAACTTAGCAAAACATGAATGCGGCGAGCCAGCAACCAAATGGGCGGCTCGCCGAACGAGCAACGGCCTGGCGTAAAAACAAAGAAAAATGGAAATTTTATAAATAATAGCATAATTTTGAAACCCGTGCCTATAAATAGGATGTTATACCTCCGAGAAAACAGACCCTTTTTCAGCTTAGAATATTACTTTATGCTTTTTGAATATTCTTGGAGAACAATGAGGGTTTCTACTTGAATCTTTGTTAAGATTTTATTCGTCAATCTAAATTCTTATATTATTCTTGCCATTTCATCTTACATTATGTGTGTGTTAGACCCTAGTATGCGTAACTAAACTCATACTAGGGGTTTATTCATGAAAATATGATTATCTTAGCTTAAATATTGTACTTAATCTTATAAAATTAATGGGTTAATATGAATCTAGCTCTCCATCATACTTTCTTCACTAGGGTTTAAGGCACGGCCATATTTGAACCTAACCCTACTTTGCTTTTGTCACCCGAAAGGGGTTGAAGGCGTAGGTTAATGGAGACTAGCGAGAATTTGGGTTACATTGGTTGCGACCTACCCCATCTAAAGGGGAAGACCTAAAAAGGTCATCTCCGCTCGGGTCTTTGGACTAGGGTTTCTAGCGCTTCATTATTGACCCGATAGGGCTTGATGAGGTGAATTCTCCCTATACCGAGAGGGTTTTGAGGAATACATTAGAGGTCCGACCATTAGTGTTACCCATGAGATTTGTAAGATTAATGCAAGCATTTAGTTAAGAGAACCTTGTTGCAGTGGATAAACCCCTAGCTCATTCTCATCGTTTACACCCATCGTCATTATTTAGCTTGTTTTACATTAATTGCTAGTTGTAGTTGTAGTTAAAACACTTTTACCCTTATTCATTAGGATTTTACGGACAATGCTTAGAACCCGTTATTATTTAACCTAAGTCTAATAGATTACTTTGCTAAGCTCCCTGTGGAATCGATCCCGACTCTTTTTGGGTACTATTACTTTTGACGACTGCCCCATCATCCTTAGAGGTGAGTGGATTGAGCGTGGATCATTCGTCATTAAATGTTTAGGAAATTACCTATTCATCAAGTTACTATGAGAGAGATGGAATACAAATTCTCAACTGGAAAGTACAAACCTTCAATTGATAAATTAAAACAACTTCCATTGGGAACCACCGCAAAATGGAAAATTGAAATTAAATATTGATGATGCTTACGATGATACAATTCAATGTGGTGGAACTGGTGGTGTTTTTAAAAATTACAAAGGTGACTGATTACTAGGTTACTCGATGAACATTGCAGGACACTCCCATACATATATGGAACTAATGTCTTTGTGTATGGGACTTCAAGTTGCTCAAGAGAATAACCTTTCACTAGTTGAAATTGACACGGATTCCATTGAGGTGCTTCAACAAATTAATCATTCAAATCCAATTTATTCTAACTCGCTCTATGAATGCAGGTACGCCCCGAAGAATTTGGAGAAGCCAGTGGTGCGTCATACCTTTCGTGAAAAAAATATGGTTGCATACTTTTTGACTAAACAAGCAGTCCAATCATCTACAAGAAATCAATTGTTAATCTACTCACAACCAACTAACATAACCAATTAGCTACTTATGGTAATATAGTTGTACTATTTGGAACTACCTGTGGCATTGACAATGCTACAACATCTGATGTATTGATAACTTCACATTAATATAATTATCTTGTTTACCAAACAAAAAATTAAAAAAAAAAAAAAAACCAACAGTTCATGCATATTGATATGATAGGCTACCTCAAAGTGCAACAAGAGAGAACGTCTAAGGCTAGGTGTTCAACAATTCATGCATACTATTAAATCTTATATATAAAATTTTTGTATACAACAGTAAAAGAAGCTAAAATTATAACTAGTCAAGTCCCACACCACTAGCTATATTACTATCTACCAATAGTACTTCGAAACGTATTGTGCTTCCTAAAAAATGTCGACTATTTCTGGTTTGATGTTGCAGCTATTACAATTATATGCCAACACAAACTGTGATTTTGATCTCTATATATTTCCTTATATTTAAGAATAGGATTGGGTAATCAGACGAGTATTTATAGATTATTTATGGGTTCGAAAAAATCTACTAAATTTGGACTAGATCCTGTATTCGTATTAAATTAATCTATTTAATTTAAGATCATTTACATAATTATACAATCCTAGAAGTTACTTTATACAAAAATAGCAATAATACAACAGTTTAAAGATATAACAATATATTTTTCTAAAACATAGTAAATATATATAAGAGGTAAGAAAAAATCCTAAATCCCCCTCCTATCCCCCTGCCACTCCCAACCACCCCTACTACCGCCTTCAGTCATCTCCCACTATCTGCCGCTTCTGACCGCTGGTCCCCGTCACCATCTTTTTATATATTTATTATACACTTGTATATACTTGTATGTCTACTGTATCTCCATTATTATATAGCGATACAATAGACATACATTATACAATTGATGTGTGTCATCTTATATCACTAGTATGTTTATTGTACTTTGCACAGTGTATGTGCAATGTATTAGCGTATACACAATGGATAAACATTGGACATACAATCCTTCCACCTTCAAACCACCACCAAAAGGTCTATAACCACCATAACGACCATCACAACCACCATAAAAGGAAAAAGATAACAAGAATAATAATAATAATAATAATAATAATAATAATAATAATAATAATACGTACAAATATACAAGCGAAACACATGAGATACAGAAGCGATATAATTAATAAACTAAAAATACAAGTAAGATAGAATTCAAATACAATTGACATACAACTGACATACAATTGATTCACAATTTGAAAACAATTCAAATCTATATCAGATCTGAAATTCGAGGAAAATTAAATCAATGCTTGCTAATGAGAACAATGCTCGTTGGAGCAGATTTGGGACCAATACTCGCGCAGAGCAAATCTGAACACTAGAAAACGAAACGTAGAAGTTTGCCAGAGCATATGTAAACACCAAAAAGTAGAGCAGCAGCAGCATCCGCGCTTGCCGGAGCAATCCGAAAAGATATATATATACACACACACACACGGAAGTGCTCAATTTAAAAAAAAAAAAAATAACAAGACATTTGGATACACTCACGCGCCTATGAAGGGGTAGAAAATACTTTTTTATTTCATGACATCTCTTGGTATTCAATAGACACATTTTAGCTTAGGTAAAGATAGCCCATAGATACAAGGTTCAGTTTAGGTAGCTGAGTGATTTTTGTTGCCAAGTTTAGGGAGCTGTCAACCTATTTCTATTAAGTAGAATGTCTTTGGTTCATCAAAAATTTCATCAGATAGCCCTTTTGCGTGGCGCTTACAGTTCAAGTTTTGACCCAGTTTTTGAAATTTGTGCGAGAATAGTCCTATTTTGAATGTTTTGGTGAATACATCATAACTACACACAAGTTCTAACGAATGCATCGATAGTTCTTTTCTGAAGAAAGCATATAAACTTTTGTTGAATCCACAAAAACTAATGATGATATAATTCACAACTTATATACATCCATTAAAACATGAAAAATGAGACTATTGTCGTACAATCTAAAAAAAAAATGACGAGAACGTCAATAGCATGCAAAACATAGTCTATCCGTGTAAATCATCTGTTAGGTTCATGCGACTGACCCAACTTAACTTGCTAGTAGGGGCATTCATGGATTGGTGGAAAACAAACCTGCATTAAAAATCGAACCAAATTAATAACAAAAGAAAAATTATGTTATATAAATACCCAATAGAGGAATAAACAATAAATAAATACGTTCCCCATTTATTATTGTGTATGAATTAAATCTAAATGTATTCCATATTTTCATGTTAGAATTGCCTATTTTTACGGGATATGGATGATCAATTACTTTCCCATTTTCTTAATTAATCATATCTCACTACGGTTTTTGTTTGTTTATTACAAAAAAAAATGAAAACAAATCACTAATATAACTCCTTAATATTAGCATACTCATCAAATTCCTTCACGGTAGTAGTGAAAAAAGAAAAATTCCATCATTTTATAGCGCAAGTAAGTTAAAACTCAACTCTCTCTATCTATCTCATATATCCAAATTTTTTCGCCCAAGCCTCCTTTCTTTTCTGTTTACATATTCCTCTAATTATTGACAGGATGCTCAGTTGAGATTGGTACAACAAAAGTATAATACTACATTATTTGTATCAAAGGTTTTTTATTTATAACACCTATTGTGGGGTCATTTATATTCATAGAAAAGCAATACAAAGAAGACCAAAGCAATACCTCCCACATTATAAAGCAGTAAAAGGACAGAACATTATCATTAATTAAGAATAGAAGTAAGCAATTTTAGTGATATTGTCTTCATTTTGTATATCCACCAAAATTGAAACCATAGTTGGTACATTCTGCATTTGAGAGAGCCTTGACAGTAGGCTGCTCTTTGTGTTCAAGAAGAGATATTAAGGCGGATTCAACTGTTTATGAAGATATAATAAAATTGTAAAATTTCCATCTAATATAAGTAGTAGAAGAACTTTTATTAATAAGAACTTCTCACAGAGATAGGACACCTAAAATAATTATATTAAAAATATAAAGCTACAATATATTAACAAAACATATCTTCAATTCCTCCCACAATTTTAGAAAGTACAATGGAAAATATTAGTAATAGGAGCAAGAATACTTTCAAGGCATCATTTCATACTGTGGCTAGTTCTTCATGAGAAGTTAGGCACGGTACATAGATTAACAAAATTCAATTCAGGAATCTACCAAAGATTATCTTTAGACGTTCAAAGGAATCGACTGCGAGAGAATTTTTCAGAGAGAGACAGAAAATATTTTTATTATTTTCAAAAAATCTGTTATGACTTGTACAACCCTGACTATTTATATTTACAAGTGAATACCAATCAGAAATTTACATGCATTTCTTTCTAAATTAACAAAATTACATATATCTAACAATTGGACTCGAGACCCTTGTATTTAAACTTGAACCTTTTATTTTGAATGAGTCATTGATCCTCAACATAGATAGACTGAAAAAGTGGAATATCTAAGTGCCCACTGACTTCCATCTATGCACCTCTAGGGAGGAGAAGACCGTGGCTCATTTGTTATTTAAATGTGACTATGCCAGACAGATTTGAGGCACACTGCTTTATTGGGCAGGACAAAGCAGGCATGAGGGCAGCTAGGAAGAGGAAATACATTATATGACAAAGAAGACTAACAATAAGAGAGTAAGGGCAGAGATAATACGTTCCTGTTTGTTGCATCAGTATATCACACTTGGATGGAGATATATGTTAGTGTTTTGACATGAATTTGTAACATATTCGGACTCTATTTCTTGAAATGATGAAAAAGAGTTCTAACATGACTATATCTCCTTCATATGACTTATCCTTTACTTAGAGAACAAGTTTTAGACATCTATAAATTGAAGATCATTCTCACAACAGCATACACAATAAATCCACAATGTAGTCTTTTAGGTTTGAGAGTAATGATGAGGAGGAGACTTTATAATTTGGTTTTTTATATCAGTATTAGATTTTAATCACCTTCATATGTAGGATAATTCATGACCAAACCAGTTTCAATAAAGTCTATTTGTTATATATTTTTGATGTCCGATTTATTGTCAATCCAAAGTTTGCTATGTTAGTTTCCCCATGCACCATGTTTCTCGATCCCAACAAGTGGTATCAAAGCCAATGATTCGAGGTTGAAAACAGATTCAAGACAGGTTTAGTTCTAGCCGCAATCGATATGACGATAATAAAGATTTTATCCAAAAACTAAAAAACATTGATCGAAGTGCTACATGTGGAGAAATTTTTCAACCATACCTTCAAAAATCTTACTGCTGCATCTTTAATTAAAAGAAAATACATTCTTTTAAAACCATGATAGGGCTACTTTTAATCAAATACCAGTTTTAACCCATATCTACTTGTAATGCATGGGCTCTAATGCCAGTTTTAACTCATGCTTACTTTTAACGCATGAGCTTCTTTTAATTAGTGCCAATTTTTAACCCATTCTTTAGGCTCTTTTCAACCAATGCAAAATTTTCAATCCATACATATTTTAAACATGTTAACCAGCTGTCATATGTTGAAGATCATGTGAAGAAGATGGATAAAGATTATTTTGGCAGAAAATTCAGTCCAATAGGAGAATTGTTAAGGTTTTGCACTGAATTTTTAACCTATTAGGATTCTCTTTCTTGAAATGATAAAAAAGAGTTCTAAAAGGAACAAATTATTAAGGAAGCTGGAATTAGTTAATCAAGCAGTTGGGATTAGCTAATAAAACAGTTAATACGCAAGCGCATTTTAGTCATTTTACCCTTTTCATATTTTAGTTAGGATTAGCTAGTTAGTTAAATACCTAACTATGTGAAGTTAGTTGTAATCTGATTCAACAGAATAAATCTGATCCTCTCTCTTTGATCTCATCTTCTTCCTCTCAACTTCTCGCTCAATCCATCACCATCATCTCATCTAAATAACTTCATGGTATCAGAGCAATGGTCAGAGAAGTAATCTGGTACTAAAATCAAAATCGATCAAATCCTGTTCTTGAGTTCTTAAAGGAGTTCTCATTCTTTATACATTTTTCTGGGAAATTCTTGAAGTTAACAATGGCGAGCACATGAAATAATGGTGATATTCCTGCAGTTGTTCAGCAACAACAGACCATGGACTACAATCATCCCTTGTTCTTGCACTCTTAAGATGTAAGTGGTATTTCACTCATCTCTATTCAACTTTCTGGATCTAAAAATTATACTTTGTGGAGTCGATCTATGAAAATAGCCCTACTAGGAATACACAAGTTAGGGTTAGTGGATGGAACATGCAAGAAAGGGGATTATTCTGAAAATTATTGGACACAGTGGGAGAGATGTAATGCAATAGTGCTTTCTTGGCTCATGAATTCTGTGAATAGTACTCTCTTAGGTGTTGTAGTATATGCTACTAGTGCACAGGAAGTCTGGGAGGATTTGGGTGAAAGATTTGATAAGGCAAATGACTCTAGAACCTTTAATTTGCACAAAGAAATTGCAACATTGAGTCAAGGAGAAAACTCTGTGTCTATGTATTACTCTAAGCTGAAAGACCTATGGGATGAGTTTGAGGCATTGGTGCCATCTCCTGGGTGCAATTGTGTTAGGTCGAAAGACTTTGTCATGTATTTGCAAAGGCAAAAATTGTATCAATTTCTGATGGGATTGAATGATTCTTATCTGCAAGCAAGAAGTCAGATCTTGCTAATGAGCCCACTATCCACAGAAAATCAAGCCTACAACATGATATAAGTGATGAAGGCCAAAAGGGAATAACTACTAACTCTGGAGTTCTTGGTGCTGCAACTGTGATGAGCAGTATAGATCCCCTGGCTATGTACAGTAACAACAGGAATGCTGGAAATGCAAGATACAAGAAGAATCAGCATCTGTACTGTGAGCTGTGTAAAATTAGATGCCATAACAGAGAAGGGTCTTGGAAAGAAATTGGTTACTCTCCAGCTTATAGATCAAAGAAAAGGAAGGAGTATGCATCTTCCTACAAACCATCTGGTCCTTCTGCTTATAATGCATTTACAGATAGCTCTATTGGAAATACTGCACCAGTGACTCAGAACCAATGCTTCCAAGGAAATCAGCAGTGTCAATCACATGCATCTCACTTTCAAGGATCAGATATGTCACAGCAGGATCAAACAAGAACCTGCACTTTCTCTAAGGAACAGTATGATCAGATTCTCCAAATTTTGGGCAACAGTGGCAACAACATCTCAGCCAACATAGCAGGTATTAGCAGTGCTCTCCTAGTGTCTAATAGTACACAAGAATGGATCATAGATACCGGGGCCATAAATCACATGGTGTCTGACATTGGCCTACTAGATCAGAAAAAAATAGTCAAAAATATGAATCCCAAAAAGGTGTTTCTACCCAATGGAGATAATTCACATGTGACTCACACTGGGACAAGTACAATCTCTGACAGGAGTAGTATAGACAATATTTTTGCATATCCCTCAGTTCAAATACAACCTGCTTTCAGTATCTAAAATGACACAAGAGCTAGGATGCTCAGTAACCTTCTACCCTAAATTCTGTGTGTTTCAGGATCTTTACAATGGGAGGGTGAAGGAGATTGGTAAGGAGAAAAATGGTTTGTACCTGCTGGTAAAACCTGATCAGTCCACTGGAAGAAGTAAGGAGGTCAGCTTAGCTGTAAATAGTGTCAGTAATGAAGATGTTAGCCTATGGCACAGAAGGTTAGGACATGTTTCTTCTAATGTCCTAAAGAGAATAATGCCTGGTGTAGCTGAAAAAAAAATGTAATAGATAGTTGTTCTGTTTGTCCCTGTGCTAAGCAAGTTAGGGTGCCATTTCCTACCAGTCACAGTACTAGTGAAAGCTGTTTTGACTTGATTCATGCTGATGTTTGGGGTCCATACAAAGTACCTACAGTTCATGGTCGCAGATACTTTCTTACCATTGTTGATGATCTATCTAGAATGACTTGGGTGTTTCTATTAAAATTGAAATCTGATGTGTGTGTAGTGCTACAACAGTTCTTTTCATATGTAAGAACTCAGTTCAATTGCAATGTCAAAATGATCAGAACTGACAATGCAGCAGAGTTTCTTAACTCTATCTACAATAAAGTATTTAAGGGACTTGGCATCATTCATCAAAGATCATGTGCCTATACTCCACAACAGAATGGAGTAGCTGAAAAAAAAAACACAGGCACATTCTAGAAATCACCAGAGCTATTAGGTTTCAAGCTAACAGTCCTCTCAAGTTTTGGGGAAGCTGTGTATTAGCAGCAGTTTATCTCATTAATAGGATGCCTACAGCAGTCATAGGACATATCTCTTTTTATGAAAAGATTCATCACAAAAAGCCATCTCTAGGACATCTAAGAGTGATAGGTTGCCTATTTGCAAAGATAGTCAACGAGTCTGATAAGCTACAGCCAAGAAGTAAGCCATCTGTTCTTATGGGCTACTCAGAAGTTCAAAAGGGATACATTCTCTATGATCTGGGCATCCTCTTTCTGTTTCCATGATTATTTCTTGCAAATTCCAAGCCGTTTGGAGTAAATCTGCAGTCAAAGTTTCGGTCAAAGCTCGAAATCCGGCCACCTCCATTTTTTCCGGTGAGTTTTTGGATCTTTCTCTTCCCCTTACCCTTCCCCGTCACCTCGTATCCCATTTCCCAAAAACCCCGTCCCCTTCTTCCCGTTTTTCCTTCCTCCCGTTTCTGTTTTTTTTCTTCTTCTTATTTCTTTTCTTTTCATTTTCTGTTATGGTGTGAGGATGAGGGTGTTAGGAGGGTTTGTTTTGTTGAATGTTTGGTGTTTGAATAGTTGTCGTGTAATGGGGCTGGGGCTGTGATGATCATGTTTGTTGATGAGGCGACGTCGAGGCAGCGATGTCGAAGCAGCAACGCTGTGATAGTGCTGGCAACTGCTACTGTTTGTTGATCAGGTGAGGTACTGTCTGGAGAGGCTGATTACGATTTGAAGTTGTGGCATTAGGGAGTCAGTTTCAGCGACGAGCAAAGCCGAGGCAGCGATGCGGTGGTGTTCTCTTTACGGATTAGAAGGCAAGCTTGATACCTCTTTACTTTTCTTTGTCATTGTTACTTAAATATTTGGGTTTAAATATGAGATCATGTCGTATGAGTCCGTATGTACATCTTTTTATTGGAAAGATTTGAACCATATATTGTTGAAATGAGATACATTTATATTGAAAGCGTTCTAGATTGCTTCAAGTTCAAGTTTTGATTAGTAAGTTTAGTGAGAAATTGTACCAACTCGTGTGCTTGTTGTTAAGTTGTAGATGAATCTGTCGTTTAAGTTAAGTATGTTCTTGCCATTGAATTCTTGAATCCTGTTGGCTATATCTTAGGGTGTGCGCTTTATGTATTAGTTCTGGCAATGCATTTCTTCAGGTAGAAATCACGTGGTAGGTCTAGTGCTATTTAGCATGATCATTGTATGTTTGAGTCAATGAGCTTGGAGAGTAATCATTTTAACTTTGATTTTCCTTTCTGTGATAAGGGAAAGTGTGATCTTGCAGGTATCTTCACTACACTCATTACATTAACTTGATTAAACTTGTCCAGAAAACTTAAGTTTCGGATACTTTGCTTTTCTTTTTATTTGTTAAAAATGTATCCTGCATAGACATGATCTTTAAGCTTTGGAAGACCTGTTGGGATTTTGATTTAGTTAGAAATTAGTAGTTTACTAGTTAGGAATAAGTATCAGTTGTATAATTTATTTTTGGTTTTAGCTTGTATTAATTTTGAGTCCAAAAGGCCAAGTAGCCTAGTCCATAGGGATATCATCTCAATAGAAAGGTTAATATTTTCAGCTTTTAAGACATATAGGGTGGCTGAAAGAAATTCTAGAGCTATTGTACCATGCTATTCTATGCTGAAAAGTGGGTAAAATACTCAAGTGTGTAGGAGTGTGGGCTTGTACTTTTGTACAAGTCTATACTCCACCCCTTTGCTTTCACTTTTGGTCATAAATAGAGACATTTACTCCTCTTTAAGACCAAGAGCTACTAGCTGAAAATACAACATACCAGCTGAAAATTCTACTTAAATAGAGAGCAAAGTGAAAAGAGAAAACTTGAAAAAAAAATAGAGAGGAAAAATCAGTGAGATGTCTGAGATTAAAAGAAGTCTTTGGTAGTTAAACTCCAAGTTTAGGATAGAGTTGGAGGGTTCAAAGCCAAGGTATAAGGTGTTGCGAATAGGGCTGTTGTTGTTTCGTTCCTTCTATTGGGCTTGGCGGGTGGTCCTTCTCATTGTTACTCTTGGAAAGTTTCTACACTAGGTAAATATGTACTTCACTTTGTATTTTTCCTAACCTTGTTGCACCTGTGTATGAAAGTTGTATTAAGTAAGGCTTAATGAAATTTTTCGCTCATGTGTTTCTGTTAAACTTCGTCTCTTAAGAATTTGCTACAATGTTAAAAAAATGATGACAAAGGTAAACATGGAAATTGTTAGGTACTGTATGATGTTTGTCTTTTCTTACAAAGAAATGCTTGTTTGACAAAATTTGTATGAAATAAAAAGGAGAAAGACTTGCAAATATGCTCACATACTGTACCAAATTCTCTTTGGGCCACTATGTTTAACTTTTCCATGTGTAAAGTCTGGATGTGTTCAAATGTTATACAACCTGTAAAATGGCACTTGTATGCAAGATGGTTAAAGGCTCAAACATTAGGCAATTTAGGACATGCATGCAAACAACATTAAAAACGGAAGTCAGACAAATCTGAAAGTAGACTAAAATGGGACATCAATGCAAATCGTGATCAAGTCCAAGTATCTTTTTTGGAGTATCAATGCTGCAACGTTTTTTTTTTTTTTTTTTTTTTTTTTTTTGAGAAAATGGAAATGATATGGGCTGCAACGTTTTCTTTCAGTTGAAATGGAAATAATATGGGCTGATTATATAGCCCATAATTGAGCCTATCCTTTTAACTTTTAAACTGAAATTTCCTTTTAATAAAGGAACGTGATACGATTTGACATTGATAAGTATGATCAGTAGTCTATTTATTAAACGTCAATTGAGGTTAATGAGTACAATTAGGCGTTGATAAGTATGATTTGTGATCTACTTATTAGGCAAAACGAGAACTAAATAGAGAAAGCCAATGATGAACCTTGTGTTAAAAATTTTATTTTGAGAAAAGATTAGGCAATTATAAGTATGATTTGTGATCTACTTATTAAGACAAAAGAAACTAAATTGAGAAGAGCCAATTTGAAAGAAAAATTAAATCGTGGGAAGCCACACTTCTTTAATAAATGGTTCCATTATTTGGTAAAAGTTAATTATTTTCTGAAGTTAATTAAATAAACCAGTCCTCTGTGAGGTTGGAAATGAAATGACATTTTTAATTTTTCTGAGCCAAATTGTAAATTTAACCAATCCTCTGTAAGATTGGATAGGAATGACGCTTTTAAATTTTCTGAATCAAAGTATAAATTCAAATCAACGGTATTAATATAACAACCATATTTAATAAATCAAAATTGCGACAATAAAGCAATTGTGCTCGGCACAGGACTCGAGGGTGCCTAATATCTTCCCGAGAGTCAACTGAGGACTTTACTCGACTCTCTGACGCAGACTATTTAACGAGTCAAAGGTGTTCCAGGTACACCACTTTGATGACTTGGCACACCTTTAACTTGTCAAGTGGCGACTCCGAAATCTCTAAAAAATAATTGTGTACATTTTTTAATACTAGTCACAAGCCTTTAAATAATAAACTCGCATAATTTTTTAGGGCGTGACAGCTTGGCGACTCCGTTGGGGAAATTAGTGAAAACTAGAATCTCCGGCTTTGATAAAATTGTCGCATGTTTTAATTTATTAAATATTTGGTTGTTATATTCTTGCCGTTATCACATGAAAGGTTGAATGTTACTGCTCTGATATTGTTGAACAGTATATAAACTGTCTTCTTCCGCAACCCTCTGACTCTCTGAAACACACGCACACGTGCACTTACCAGATTGCTTGTGGCATCTGGGACTTCTTACTAAATTGTCCATGATTTAGGAGGAAGGTGTGACGGGTTTTAGGCCGGACACACTGTTTCCGGATGGCCCTGATGCGCTTTCCGCCCGGTTTGTCCACCGAGTTTTTCAGTCAGTCTAGACACTGAGTCAGTTGCATCACCTAGAGTTAAACCTTTAGGCCCAATTATCTGCATCATATATGACTTACTAAGGTGTGGCACACCGGTACCGGACTTGTCTAGGCTGTATCCTTGGCGTCGAGATACGTCCGAAGCATTTTCTGTGTTGCATTTGTTGTAGAAAGAGGGTTGTTATGTTGACCGATCACTGGGGGTGAGTGTCAAATTTTGAAAAAAAGAAAGGAAAAAGAGAGAGAGAAAAATGAAAAAATGGGTTTAGTCCCGGGTCTCAAAATATCTTTAGTTGTCATTTTGCGCCGTCATAATGGCCAATTTTTGTAAAAAAAATTTGCATCTAATTCGTGTAATATTTTGTGTCATTGTGTCGTCATAATGGCCAAATTTTGTAAATACTCTAAGATTCTTTTTTGAATTAGATCAAAGAGTTTGTTTCAAAAAAATGTGTCCATCTTTGTGTTGTCATAATGTCCGGTTTTGGAATCACCTTTCGGATAAAAAAAATAGTTTGTTTCATAATATGTTCTTAAGTTCTGTTAGAACCTCCCTCGGGTTGAGTCTTAAATTTTCATTATACAAAAAAAAAAATATTTTAGGGTCCCACTTTACTTTGTATTGTATTTTTCAAGGTCAAGACAGGGTACAGACGATAAATTGCAATTAACTAAGTTGTATTTTGCATCGATCCTCGTGGAATAATCTAACTCCGCTAAAATATCGAGTCTAATTATTTCCATCGTCCGGGTGTACCCACCTAATGTGTCAGTTTGTATATATCTTTTGACTCGTGTATCACATTAAGCACATTATTTTGAGTCTGTCTCGTGTCATTTGTCTAAATTATGTCTTTGAGTCAGAAAAAGAGGTAAAAAAAAATCAAAAAAATCATCCAAGTTTGTCCTTGTTCTAATTATGTGCCAGTTACAATTTTGTTCTGATTTTTCTCAAGGCACGTAAGCAATCTTTGGGGGATACGGTCGGTACACTCGGCTTACGGCGTTAACCATTTCGGGATGACGCATAACCACCTTAGGCTGTGACCTGTGATTCTTTTGTGCTAACCTGGTTTGTTTACATATAGCTTTCAATTACAGTGATTTGGTGTTGCACTCTGGCATTATCTCGCGTTACCCAAGGAGATCAAAAGGGCATTTAACTACACTTCTCACCATGGCGTCTGACGGAGAGAAATCAGATACGTCTGCCCAGGAACTCGCTACACTAGAAAGTGAAAAGTTGGCAGATAAGGTCCAAAGTTTGAAACTGTTTCTGGTTGACATGCATCACGCAGCAACCACGGGACAGGCACCACCTCCCATGCAAGCCATCTTGGAGGGAGTCGTACCAACATCGGTCTTGCCCGCACCGGAAAATCTGCGGTAGCCGAAGATCCTCACTGCCCTCCATGCTTTGGTCCACATATGGCTACCAACAATGATGTCGGGCCCTCAAGTGTACGAAGTAGGGGACAAGTCCTACATCATGGACTACAAGTTCCACCCCAAGCTCCAACCCAAGCATTCACTGTTCTTGAGGGACATGCTTTGCAACAGTGAAATAGCGACCTGCAGCTGAAAACTCAACAGTTCGACCAAGCTCGGGGTAATATTCTCCGCCCCACTGAGTCATATGATCAGGGCCACCACCCAGAATCACATTCTGATATCGAGAAGTTGGAAAAGACAGAAGAGAATGATTTTGCTCGGAAATTGAAAAGCTTGGAGGACACTGTGAAAAACATACAGGGGCAAGAGGGTAAAACCAATATTTCATACAAAGACCTGTGTTGTTCCCCATGTGCCATTGCCTGAAGGTTTTGTTGTGCCCAAGTTTGATCTGTACATTGGATAAGGTGATCCGAGGATCCACTTAAAGATCTGCCTTAACAAAATAAGGGGCATTAAGAAGGACGAATTGTTGATGGCATACTTTGTTAACAGTTTGGGAGGACCAGCGAAATAATGGTTTATACAACAAGATGTTTCGAAGTGGGTCATCTTTGATTGACATGGCCAACGCATTTCTGAACCATTTTGGTTACAAAATAGAGGCTGCTCCTGATCGTTTTTCTTTGAAGACGATCACAAAAAAACCAAGTGAAAGTTTCAGAGAGTATGCCTACAGGTGGCGCGAACAGACGACGCATGTGAGCCCTTTGATCCCAGATGATAAGATGGTTGAAGAGTTCGTCGAAGTGCTTGATGAGACGTACTACCAAGCGATGGCCTCTGCCATTGGGAAGCACTTCAGTGAAGCAGTGAGAATTGGTGAAATGATTGATAGAGGAATCAAGACTGGAAAGATTGTCAGCCAAACAGCTTTGAGAGCCACTACCCAGGCACTACAATCAGGATCAAACGGTTTTGGGAAGAAGAAAGAAAAGAAAGAAGAAGTGGCTATGGTTGGCCCGGGACCAAGAAGAAATGATGGACGATACAATGACCATCAAGGATACAATCTAACGAGTCCGCCACAACACTTCTATCCGCCGCCCCAATATGCTATGCCACAGTTCTCATTTCCTATAAATGTAGCATCTTATGCTCAAACCCTGTCTGGTCCACAATGGCGTCCACCCCCTGCTCAAGTCCAGTATAACAATCAACAAGCACATGCTCAATTCCCGGCTCAGTAGGAGATGCCTTATCGACCACGAGGTCCACCGAGCTTGCGTCCAAACATGCAACAAGAGAAAAGATAGTTCACCCCATTGGGGAAACTTACACTAATTTGTTTGAAAAGTTATAACAAGCAAATCTGTTGAAGCCAATCCCGGGAAAGTGAACCCCAATGGAAGAATCGATCATTCACGCCATAGTGCATTTCATTCTAGAGCACTTGGATATGACACAGAATCATGCTGGGAACTCAAAAAGGCAATCCAGGCAATGATCGACAACAATCAGATAAAAGTCGTGGGGGATGAAACACAAAATGTGAATCAAAATCCTTTACCAGCTCATGATGTTCTAAACAACAAACACATGGTAGGGATGGTATGCATAGAAGAAGACATGAAAGGGAAAGCCGCCAAGCAAATTGTGGCAGGTTGTCCCTCCCCAGACATCAAAAGCCATGAGCCATTTATTGTTGTAATGGGGGCGAAGTCAAGTGCGCCTGTTGTCTACAAAGCAAAGCAAGATGCGGCTGTTGAGCCAAGTTTCACAATTCCGACTACAAAGCAGGAAAAAGTTCATGACAGTGCACGAATATTCATTGTGCAAGGGGCATCATGCCAGAAAACTCCGGTCTTCGAGGTTAAGGCAAAGGAGTGTGAACCGGTTATCATCACTCAGGCAGTGCAACTCCCTGTCAAAAGTACAAAGGCTGTTCCTTAGAACTACAACAAGACAATTGTGTCTTATAATGGTAAGGAAATCATGGAGGTCGTTGCAGATATAAATGGTCTAACTCGGTCCGAGAGATGTTTTACCCCAGAGGAATTGAGAAAGGCAAAGCCAGGTCGAGAAGACCAAGGACCCATCAAAGAGCCAGTGTCAGAGAAAGAAGCTGAAGAATTTTTGAAGAAAATGAGATCGACAGATTATTCTATCGTCGAGCAATTGAGAAAGACTCCAGCTCAGATATCACTCTTATCTCTGCTTATGAACTCTGAAGCACATCGCAACGCACTGTTGAAAATACTGAACGAGGCCTTCATTCCTGAACAAACTACTGTGGCTAATCTGGAAGCACTTGCTGGCAGAGTATTTGAGACTAATCGTGTGACGTTCACCGATGAGGAGCTGCCAGCAGAAGGAACAGATCATAATCGAGCGCTTCATATCTCAGTCAAGTGTGAAAACTCCTATGTCACATGTGTTCTAATAGATGGCGCCGCATGATTGAACATTTGCCCTTTATCTACATTGAAGAGTCTAAAGGTGGATACGAGCAAAATCAGGGCCAGTTCCTCTGCCGTCTGTGCCTTTGATTGAGGTGTTCGAGAATCTTTGGGCATAATTAATCTTGATTTAACCATTGGTCCTGCTACCTTCAGCATTGAGTTTCAAGTCATGGAAACAGATGCATCTTACAATCTGTTATTGGGCAGACCATGGATTCACATGGCTCTTGATGTACCCTCTACAGTTCATCAGGTGGTCAAGTTTACTTGGGATAATCAAGCTGTCGTAGTTTTTGGAGAGGATGACTTACAGTTTAACAATAGTCTGGACGTACCAGCCCTTGAAGTTGTCACCACACGCCTGACCATTATGTATCAAACCTCCGATGTGGTGTATGTGGAAAAAGTAACAGAAGGGAAACCTATACCCGTCCCAAGAGTGTCGGAGACGTCTATTGTGATGGTATCTGAAATGTTAAAGCATGGTTTCCAATTTGGAAAGGGCTTGGGAGCATCACTACAAAGCAGGATAAATCCAATTTATCCAAACGGTGTGCAAGGCACGTGGGGACTAGGGTTCAAGCCAAAAGCAGCTGATCGCAAGCAAGCAAAGAAAAAGAAGTTGGAAGTTTGGTCTCTCCCAAAGCCAATTCCGTGTCTCGCTCAGTCTTTTGTGGGTTATGTCATGAAACCAAAGGTTGTCGCTACAAATGCCAACACAATGGAAGACAATCATGATGCACCATTCAATCTAGGTGACATTTTTGAAATCTGTATGGTGCAGCCGGGTGAAGGCTCCAGCAATGCTTCAATACAGTACATCGGCCCGGACGTGCAGCTGACTAACTGGAATGCAACTCCCTTCCCCATCAGGAAGGGGTCTTGGTAGACTGTTGTTTTACAGTTTTCTTTTCAATACACTTGGATATTCTAAGGGTTGTATGCCAAGTGTATTATTTTGCTCATCTCTCCTTTTGTAACTCAAACCCTTTTTCATTAATGAAAGGCCTAAGAGCCAAGCTTTCCGTCAATCTCTATTCGTATTCCTAATTTTATTCTATTTTTTTTATCTGTAGCGATATATATGCTGGTCCTGATATCATGACATGTTCAAGGAACTTATCGTCCATCCAGGGACCGCAATCTGATTTTGGCTCCATAACCATAGTTGAGGTTGAAAGTGATGAAGAAAACATTGAGGAATTTGTTAGCGAGATTGAATATGATGGGGAACAGGCTGATTTTAAAATAGGCCTGGAAGTTGAATGCCATGAGGGCAAGCCTAAACCCAATTTGGCTGATACAGAGGATGTTAATCTTGGGAGCCCTGATAATGTGAGGAAAACCAAGATAAACATGTATGCCCGACCTGAAGTGAAGAACGATAATCGGAACGTGTTTTTTGAATATCGGGATGTTTTTGCATGGTCATATGATGGGATGTCGGGTTTGAGTTCAGAATTGATAGTCCACAAATTGCCAATTCAACCTAGTTTTCCTCCAGTGAGACAAATGAAACGGAAGTTCAAAACTGATATGATCAAGAAAATCCATGATGAAATAATGAAACAGCTGGATGCAAAAGTAATTCTATCGGTTCAGTACACTACTTAGGTTGCGAATGTTATTCCGGTTCCTAAGAAGGATGGAAAAACAAGGATATGTGTCGACTATCGAGATTTGAACAATATGCTCGTCCCAATGATAATTTCCCGTTGCCTAACATTCACACTCTCGTAGACAATTGTGCCAAACATGAGATACAATCCTTCGTTGACTGCTATGCTGGATATCACCAAATCCAGATGGATGAAGATAATGCGTACAAAACGGCATTCACTACGTCTTGGGGAACTTATTGCTATAGAGTGATGCCGTTTGGTTTGAAAAATGTTGGGGCAGCCTATGTGAGGGCTATGACTGCCATTTTCCATGATATGATGCATAAAGAAATAGAAGTGTACGTGGATAATGTGATTATCAAGTCTAGAACGGCTGAAGAACACGTGAGAGATCTCAGAAAGTTCTTTGAAAGGCTCCGTAGGTACAATCTGAAGCTGAATCTAGCCAAGTGTGCATTTAATGTGCCTGCTGAAAAATTGTTAGGCTTCATTGTTAGCAGGCGAGGTATTGAATTGGATCCCGCGAAGATCAAAGCAATACAAGAATTACCTCCGCCTCGAACCAAGAAGGATGTTAAAAGCTTTTTAGGTAGGCTAAATTACATCAGTAGGTTCGTTGCTCAACTTATCACAATATGTGAGCCGATCCTCAAGTTGTTGAAAAAGAATGCATCAATTGCATGGACTGAAGAGTGCCAAGAAGCCTTTGACAAGATCAAGCAATACTTGTCAAATCCTCCTGTTTTGGTTCCGCCTGAGCCTGGCCGACCACTTTTTTTGTACTTATGAGTCAATGAAAACTCCTTTGGCTGCGTACTGGGGCAACATGACGCCTCGGGAAAGAAAGAGCGGGCAATTTATTATCTGAGCAAGAAGTTCACAAATTGCGAGGCCAGATACACTTTGTTGGAAAGAACGTGTTGTGCGCTAACTTGGGTTGCACAAAAGCTGAAACATTATTTGTTGTCCTATACCACTTATCTGATTTCCCGGATGGACCCATTGAAGTACATATTTCAAAAGCCAATGCCAACCGGCAAACTTGCAAAATGGCAGATCCTGTTCACAGAATTTGACATAGTTTATGTCACCAGAACTGCAATGAAAGCTCAAGCCTTAGCTGATCATTTGGCTGAAAATCCGGTGGATGATGATTATGAGCCTTTGAAGACTTACTTCCCTGACGAGGAGGTAAATGTGCTCGAAGAAATAATTAACGAAGAAGAGCATGTGTGGAAAATGTACTTTGACGGTGCTTCTAATTCAAAGGGCCATGATATTGGAGCAGTCCTTATCTCTCCCACGGGATATTATTACAAGGCGGCAGCCCAATTTCACTTCAGTTGCACTAATAACACATTTGAGTATGAAGCATGCATAATGGGTTTGCGTATGGCGTTAGACATGGACATCAAAGAGTTACTGGTGATAGGAGATTCAGATCTTTGATACGCCAAATGAAGGGTGAATGGGAAACTCGAGACCTTAAGTTGATCATGTACAAGTAGTGTATGGACGATCTTCGCCAAAAGTTCGATGTTCTAAAGTTTAGACATGTTCTCAGAATAAATAATGAGTTGGCTGACGCATTGGCTACATTAGCCTCAATGCTTGTCCATCCTGATAAAGCCCATATTGATGCGTTAGAGATTCAGGTCCAAAGTCAACATGCATACTGCAATGTGGTTGAAGAAGAAATTGACGGTCAACCGTGGTATTTTGATGTCAAGAATTTCCTTCAAGATGGAACGTATCCACCAATGGCAGAAAACAATCAAAAGAGAACCCTTCGATGACTGGCAAGTGGTTTCTTTTTTAGTGGAGGGGTGGTGTACAAAAGGACACCTGATTTGTGATTGTGAAGATGTGTGGATGCAACTAAAGCCACGAAAATTCTCAATGACATTTATTCGGGGATCTGCGGACCCCACATGAGCGGGCACGTGCTAGTAGGATACTTCTGGCTTACCATGGAACATGACTGCATTACTTTTGTACGAAAGTGTCATCAATGCCAAGTGCACGGTGATTTGATACATTCATCCCCTTTAGAGTTGCACGTAATGTCAGCCCCTTGGCCTTTTACAGCATGGGGGATGGATGTTATCGGGCCTATTGAACCTAAAGCATCGAATGGGCACAGATTCATTTTGGTTACAATAGATTATTTTACCAAATGGGTTGAGGCCGTCACTCTCAAGTCCGTGACCAAAAAAGCCGTGGTGGATTTCGTTCATGCTAACATTATTTGTTGCTTTGGTATCCCAAGTACCATCATCACTAATAATGCGGCAAATCTGAATAGTCATTTAATGAATGAAGTGTGTGAAAGATTCAAGATCATGCATCGAAATTCCACACCTTACCGACCAAAGGCAAATGGCGCGGTCGAAGCAGCCAATAAGAATATCAAGAAGATCCTTAGGAAAATGATTCAAGGATCTCGTGACTGGCATGAGAAGTTGTCTTTTTCTTTGCTTGGTTACCTCACAACTGTGCGCACTTTCATAGATGCGACCCCGTATTCATTGGTATACAGAACTGAAGCAGTCATACCCGCTGAAGTTGAAATACCATCTCTCAGGGTCATTGTGGAAGCAGAGATTGAGGACACAGAGTGGGTCAAAACCCGATTGGAACAGTTGTCATTCATTGACGAAAAGAGGCTCAATGTAGTTTGTCACGGTTAATTGTATCAGCAAAGAATGGCCCGAGCCTACAACAAGAAAGTGCGCCTCTGCGACTTGAAAGAAGGGCAATTAGTCTTGAAAAGAATCTTTCCTCATCAGGAAGAAGCTAAAGGGAAATTTGCTCCAAATTGGCAAGGGTCATACCTGGTAAAGAAAATATTGCCAAATGGCGCCTTGTACCTTACGGATCCGGAAGGTAGGACAACTGAAATACCCGTCAATGCAGACGCGGTCAAAAGGTACTACATTTGACTCCAAGATGGCTTTCGAATCGGGATGAATGCAAGGCTTTTGTTCTCTTTTGCTATTCCAAATTGTATCCCTTATTAGCACTTTGTACTTTGAGGCATGTTCTCAGTTGGAATCAACGTAATTGTACAAAAATGAAATGAAACTGAAAAGCATCAAAAGAAACTTGGGCATTTTGCCCAGAGCTACGTCTGACCTGCTTCCTCTTAAAAGGATACGTAGGAAACCATTCTGGTGCGGTCGCAATAGGAGAAAATTCCTCTTTCCCTGTTTCCTTTTATTCGCGCAAAGCTTGCCTCTAGGCTTGCGGGATATGTCAAGAAAATGAAAGACCCCAGTTTATCCTAAACTGGAGCAGAAGTTGTTTTCAATTTTTAAGAAAATGGAGGAAATTCAATATTCCTCTCCATTTTCTTTGTGTTCGTGATAGGAGAAAGTTCATTTTTTCCCTGTCTCATATTGACGCAAAAATTTGCCTCCAAGTTTGCGGCCAATACAAAGGAAATGTAGACCCCCAGTTTATACTAAACTGGGGCAGATTTTTTTGTTTCATTCTTGAATTTATTCCCGAAGGGTCCGGTCATCCGCCTTCTGATTAAAGAGAAACCCAAAGTGCCCCCAATTTATTCTAAACTAGGGCAGAAGTTTCTTATTTTTAAAGAAAATATGTCCAAATGGGAGTGAATTATACGCAGTCACCTCATGATGTGTTTTGGAGAGCTTATGTCAAATTTTCCTTTATGGCAAGTCGATGATACCATCAAAAGAGATGTTTGTGTTGTATATTGAAAAAAAAAATAGAAAAAAAAAGAAAAAAAGAAAAAAAAAGAGTCTTGCAGGTGAAAACCTGAGAAGGCACCGCAAGACAACAGTGAGGCAAAAGATTAAAGAGAGAGGCTAGTTGGCGAAAACCCGAAAAGGGCGCTACTAGTCGACTTGAGAGTCACCTCAACTTGGTTATGGTTTGATATTTTCCATGGAGCAACTCTAGATAAACAAGTAGCACTGGTCGGACGAGGTCGCCCAAGATACATGTCATGATCATCAGGGTTGCCGGTATATTGCCAGATAAGTTTCCCTTTTTCAGAAAGACGTTCCTTGTCCGAACGACCTTCGCCCTTAAGCTTTTTATTCCATTTTGTATATCTTGCCTCACCATTAATTCCTCGCCCCTTCGGCACTAATTTCACATGAGCAACAAAAGAAAATTGCAAAACTCTGTCTTTCAAGATTCAGGGTTAGTTCCAGCAAGTAAGGCACACCCTCGACAATGGAAAAGTATCAGCGGGTCATGACCAACCTTGATAATTAGAGCCAAGCACCGCACATCAGGCCAGAGGAACGACATACCAAAATTGTATCATGAAGAGTAGACATGTTTGGGAGAAGCTTTAGGCGTTGTTCATCCCATATTACTGTGAAGAATAGAACAAGAATCACCAAGCTTATTTGCAAGATCAGAAACAGGATGTATCCACGATGCAGGAAGTCAGTGTGACATTTTCTATGCTGCCAAGAAAGAGCTAGGACCACCTGAATTGGGGTAGCTGCGCTAGATATCAGACGGAACTCCATCTCCTTTTCAAGTCAGTTTCGCTCAAAGATAGCGTCATTTCCTTTCTATATCAAGATCTGCTAAAAGATAGCGATCATTTCTTTTCGTGTCGGCTTCGCTAAAAGATAGCGATAATTTCTTTTCGTGTCGGTTTCGCTAAAAGATAGCGACCACTACCTTTTCGAGTCAGTCCCACTAAAAGATAGCGATCATTTCCTCTTAGAGTCAGTTTCGCTCAAAGATAGCGTCATTTCCTTTCCACGTCAAGATCTGCTAAAAGATAGCGATCATTTCCTTTTCGAGTCAATTTCTCTAAAAGATAGCGTCATTTCCTTTCCATGTCAAGATCTCCTAAAAGATAGCGATCATTTCCTTTTCGAGTCGGTTTCACTCAAAGATAGCGCCATTTCCTGTTCATGTCAAGATCTGCTAAAAGATAGCGATCATTTCCTTTTTGAGTCAATTTCGCTCAAAGATACCGTCATTTCCGTTCCATGTCTAGATCTGCTAAAAGACAGCGATTATTTTCTTTTCGAGTCAATTTCGCTCAAAGATAGCGCCATTTCCTTTTCATATCAAGATCAGCTAAAAGATAGTGATCATTTCCTTTTCGAGTCAGTTTCGCTAAAAGACAGCGTCATTTCCTTTCCACGTCAAGATCTGCTAAAAGACAGCGATCATTTTTATATTCGAGTCAGTTTCGCTCAAAGATAGCGTCATTTCCTTTCCATGCCAAGATCTGCTAAAAGATAGCGATCATTTTCTCTTAGAATCAGTTTCGGTCAAAGATAGCGTCATTTCCTTTTCATGACAAGATCTGCTAAAAGATAGCGATCATTTTCTTTTCAAGTCGGTTTTGCTAGAAGATAACACTCACATTCAGTTCAACGCATTTGCGCTCAAAGATAGCAACCACTTCCTTTTCAAGTTAGTCCTACTCGAAGATAACAACCATCCCCAGCTTCAAGTCAAGACCTGTTTGAAACAAATACAATCATTTCAAGTTTCAGATAGTGCTTGCCCATACAACGGGCAATAGAGTTTTCATTCAAGCCAAGATTTACCTCAAGGAAGCATGAAGATTTAGGCTAGAGATTGTAATTTTACATTTTTTCTTATATTTCCATTCCTTGTAAAGCAACGACCACCAGCAAGCGACCAGTAACCAGCAATGACAGCCTTTCTGATGCCTAAGAGTGTCTAGTATCAGCCCCAAGTGTGTCTAGAAGAGTCTCTAGTTTGTCTTAGTAGTCTAGAGTGTCTAGTGTTGTCTTAGTGAGTCTAGAAGAGTCTAATGTCTGTTTGAATGCGGAAGTCCCAGCTACCGACCGTAAAGAACTGCACTGACCTGATTCCTTGGTCCAGGGATATGTAGGTAGCGTTGTTCTAGGTTAGAACCGAAATTCAAGGTACGGTCACCATTTTTAAAAGCATGCTCTTAGCTAGAACCGAAAAAGCCAAAATTAGTTGTCGATTACTTCTTTGTCCGAAAACTCTTCGTGTTCCCGAACAAAGAAGGGCAGATGTAATCACCTAATTTTGGCACCAAATTCCTAAAATTGTTCAAAATAGCCGTGTTAGATTCTTAGGATTTTTTGTCGAATTTTTTCTAAAAATTTAGTCTTGGATTTCAATCAAAATTGTCATTAAATGGGAAGAAATATGAAAATACCAAAAAATTATTTGTTATGTGTTTAATTGTGATTCTACATTTAAATTGTGATAGTATCGTGAATTTATGTGGTTTAAATTATGATTAATTGTGTATGTTTTGATTAGTATAGACTCTTTTAATCGCCATTTGTGAAAAAATAGTAGCCCAACGCGTTGGCCCATTAGCCCACTTCTTTACCCGGCCCACACTTAAACTATATAAGCCTAAAAACCTTCATTTTTCAATTTTTACACCCTTTAGTCAAGAGACTAGGCAAACTCTGCTGAAATTCCCACTGCTCGCCGGATATCTCCCTCCGCCGCGGCTCCACCGTAGTTCAGCCGGCGGTCCGCCGCAAACCACCGCCGGCCGGCAGCCGGAAAAATGCAAAAAATATATCTCTGAACTCCTCTCGGCGTCCTCTTTCTGTTTCCATGATTATTTCTTGCAAATTCCAAGCCGTTTGGAGTAAATCTGCAGTCAAAATTTCTGTCAAAGCTCGAAATCCGGCCACCTCCATTTTTCCGGTGAGTTTTTGGGTCTTTCTCTTCCCCTTACCCTTCCCCGTCACCTCGTATCCCATTTCCCAAAAACTCCGTCCCCTTCTTCCCGTTTTCCCTTCCTCCAGTTTCTATTTTTCTTCTTCTTCTTATTTTTTTTCTTTTCTTTTTCTGTTATGGTGTGAGGATGAGGGTGTTAGGAGGGTTTGTTTTGTTGAATGTTTGGTGTTTGAATGGTTGTCGTGTCATGGGGCTGGGGCTGTGATGATGATGTTTGTTGATGAGGCGACGTCGAGGCAGCGATGTCGAAGCAGCAACGCTGTGATAGTACTGGCAGCTGCTACTGTTTGTTGATCGGGTGAGGCGCTGTCTGGAGAGGCTGATTACGATTTGAAGTTGTGGCATTAGGGATTCAGTTTCAGCGACGAGTAAAGCTGAGGCAGCGATGCGGTGGTGTTCTCTTTACAGATTAGAAGGCAAGCTTGATGCCTCTTTACATTTCTTTGTCATTGTGACTTAAATGTTTGGGTTTAAATATGAGATCATGTAGTATGAGTCCGTATGTACATCTTGTTATTGGAAAGATTTGAACCATATATTGTTGAAATGAGATACATTTGTGTTGAAAGCGTTCTAGATTGCTTTAAGTTCAAGTTTTGATTAGTAAGTTTAGTGAGAAATTGTTCCAGCTCGTGTGCTTGTTGTTAAGCTGTAGATGAATCTGTCGTTTAAGTTAAGTATGTTCTTGCCATTGAATTCTTGAATCCTGTTGGCTATGTATTAGTTCTGGCAATGCATTTCTTCAGGTAGAAATCATGTGGTAGGTCTAGTTCTATTTAGCATGATCATTGTATGTTTGAGTCAATGAGCTTGGAGAGTAATCAGTTTAACTTTGATTTGCCTTTCTGTGATAAGGGAGAGTGTGATCTTGCAAGCATCTTCACTAAACTCATTACATTGACTTGATTAAACTTGTCCAGAAAGCTTAAGTTTCGCACACTTTGCTTTTCTTTTTATTTGTTAAAAATGTATCTTGCCTAGACATGATCTTTAAGCTTTGGAAGACCTGCTGGGATTTTGATTTAGTTAGAAATTAGGAGTTTACTAGTTAGCAATAAGTATCAGTCGTATAATTTATTTTTGGTTTTATCTTGTATTAATTTTGAGTCCAATAGGCCAAGTAGCCTAGTCCACAGGGATGTCATCTCAATAGAAAGGTTAATATTTTAAGCTTTTAAGACATATAGGGTGGCTGAAAGCAATCCTAGAGCTGTTTTACCATGTTGTAGATGCTAAGGTTATTGTAGCCGGTCTGTCAACAACTTGTAGTCAGAACATTCACAATCAATTAGTATGTATGGCGATTTTATTATTTACCATTATACCTTGTAAAAAAATGATTTTATTGCTTGCCATTGGAAATCTTGAGAAGCTCATTCTTGTGTCACTTTTACTTTATGTTGATGACAGAAACCAAGCGTTACCTCTTTTAGATGGAGGGTTTCAAAGCATCTTTATTACTATTCTCTGTTTTTCCAAGATGGAGAAATTTGTGGGGATAAGGTCTCCACCACTATGCTGAAAAGTGGGTAAAATACTCAAGTGTGTAGGGGTGTGGGCTTGTACTTTTGTACAAGTCTATACTCCACCCCTTTGCTTTAACTTTTGGCCATAAATAGAGGCATTTACTCCTCTTTAAGACCAAGAACTACTAGCTGAAAATACAACATACCAGCTGAAAATTGCACTTAAATAGAGAGCAAAGTGAAAGAGAAAACTTGAAAAACAAATAGAGAGGAAAATCAGTGAGATGTGTGAGATTAAAAGAAGTCTTTGGTAGTTAAACTCCAAGTTTAGGATAGAGTTAGAGGGTTCAAAACCAAGGTTTAAGGTGTTGCGAATAGGGCTGTTGTTGTTTCGTTCCTTCTGTTGGGTGGTCCATCTCATTGTTATTCTTGGAAAGTTTCTACACTAGGTAAATATGTACTTCACTTTGTATTTTTCCTAACCTTGTTGCACCTGTGTATGAAAGTTGTATTAAGTAAAGCTCAATGAAATTTTTCGCTCATGTGTTTCTGTTAAACTTCGTCTCTTAAGAATTTGCTACAATGTTAAAAATATGATGACAAAGGTAAACAAGGAAATTGTTAGGTATTGTATGATGTTTGTCTTTTCTTACAAAGAAACGCTTGTTTGACAAAATTTGTATGAAATAAAAAGGAGAAAGACTTGCAAATATGCTCACATACTGTACCAAATTCTCTTTGGGCCACTCTGTTTAACTTTTCCATGTGTAAAGTCTGGATGTGTTCAAATGTTATACAACCTGTAAAATGGCACTTGTATGCAAGATGGTTAAAGGCTCAAACATTAGGCAATTTAGGACATGCATGCAAACAATATTAAAAACGGAAGTCAGACAAATCTGAAAGTAGACTAAAATGGGACATCAATGCAAATCTTGATCAAGTCCAAGTATCTTTTTTGGAGTATCAATGCTGCAACGTTTTTTTTTTTTTTTTTTTTTTTTTGAGAAAATGGAAATGATATGGGCTGCAACGTTTTCTTTCAGTTGAAATGGAAATAATATGGGCTGATTATATAGCCCATAATCGAGCCTATCCTTTTAACTTTTAAACTGAAATTTCCTTTTAATAAAGGAACGTGATACGATTTGACATTGATAAGTATGATCAGTAGTCTATTTATTAAACGTCAATTGAGGTTAATGAGTACAATTAGGCGTTGATAAGTATGATTTGTGATCTACTTATTAGGCAAAACGAGAACTAAATAGAGAAATCCAATGATGAAGCTTGTGTTAAAAATTTTATTTTGAGAAAAGATTAGGCAATTATAAGTATGATTTGTGATCTACTTATTAAGACAAAAGAAACTAAATTGAGAGGAGCCAATTTGAAAGAAAAATTAAATCGTGGGAAGCCACACTTCTTTAATAAATGGTTCCATTATTTGGTAAAAGTTAATTATTTTCTGAAGTTAATTAAATAAACCAGTCCTCTGTGAGGTTGGAAATGAAATGACATTTTTAATTTTTCTGAACCAAATTGTAAATTTAACCAATCCTCTATGAGGTTGGATAGGAATGACGCTTTTAAATTTTCTGAATCAAAGTATAAATTCAAATCAACGGTATTAATATAACAACCATATTTAATAAATCAAAATTACGACAATAAAGCAACTGTGCTCGGCACAGGGCTCGAGGGTGCCTAACCTTCCCGAGAGTCAACTGAGGACCTTACCCGAATCTCTGACGTTGACTATTTAACGAGTCAAAGGTTTTCCAGGTACACCACTTTGGTGACTTGGCACACCTTTAACTTGTCAAGTGGCGACTCTGAAATCTCTAAAAAATAATTGTGTACCTTTTGGAACACCAGTCACAAGCCTTTAAATAATAAACTCGCGTAATTTTTTAGGGCGTGACAAACACCTTTCCTTTTAAAATACTCCACTCAACCTCCCCTCTATTTGTTTACAATCCCACAAGGTCAGATGAGGACTCAATACAACTGATTGAAGACACTGAATTGCATCAAGACATTCTGGAAGCTGGTCAAGAGATAGACTTAGACTTTCATCTTCAGAACTCTGAGGAAAACACTGCATCACCTGAGGTGTCACTGGATCAACCAGTAGGTCATGAGGGTCAAGAAGTAGCTCATGAGGTAGCAGTAGTTGTAGAACAACCAGTCACTCATGAGCCTAATACTACTAGATCAGGCAGACACACTAACCCCCCAGTCTGGATGAAAGACTTTATCTCATTGAATGTTCATCAGGATCAGCCATATTTATATTACAAATACTCAGCTATGACCAGATTTCTCCCAAATATCAAACTTACATAGCATCCTTCTCAGCTACAGTAGAGCCTAGATCTTATTCAGAAGCTGCTAAAGATCCTAAGTGGATATAAGCCATGAAAGCTGAAATTGCGGCTTTACAAGATAATCACACCTGGGAGATAGTTACTCTTCCTCAAGGCAAGAAACCTATAGGATGCAAATGGATATATAAAATAAAATACACAGCTTCTGGATAAGTAGAGAGGTACAAAGCCAGACTAGTAGCTAAAGGCTATAGTCAAAAGGAAAGTATTGACTACCAAGAGACCTTCTCACCTGTGGTCAAGATGGTAACAATTAGAACAGTGTTGTCGATTGCAGCTACAAAACAGTGGCACATTCATCAAATGGATGTGTACAATGCAATTCTTCAGTGAGATCTTATTGATGAAATCTACTTGGACCTGCCACAAGGTTTTAAGAGCCAGGGGAGAATCAAGTATGCAGGCTCATAAAATCCTTATATGGACTTAAGCAGGCTCCAAGGCAGTGGAATGCAAAGCTGTCTGAAGCTCTACTAAGGTTTGGCTTTAATCAGAGTCAACTGGATCATTCATTGTTTACAAGAAGAACCAGTAGTGGTATGATAGTTTTCCTAGTCTATGTTGATGATATGTTAATAACTGGAGACAATCTGGAAGTAATTCAAGAAACTAAAATGGCCCTACAACAAGCTTTCAAGATGAAAGACTTAGGGGAATTAAAGTATTTTCTAGGGATTGAGTTTGCAAGGTCAGCTCAAGGAATTCTTATGCACCAAAGAAAATATGCTCTAGAACTAATCTCTGAGTCTGGACTGGGTGGTGCAAAACCTGCACCTACACCTATTGATCCCAATACTAAGCTTACTACTAAGGAGTATGATGAGTATGTAAGGAAGAAAATCACAGGCAAAAATGCACCTGATGAAATACTGTTCACATTCGAAATTGATTGTCACTTCATAAGAGAGAAAATTTAGAAAGGGCTGATTGAAACTGAACATATTTCAACCAAGAATCAACATGCAGATCTTCTGACAAAAGGACTGAACAGGGTCCAACACTTATATTTGATGTCCAAGCTAGGATTGTGTAATATCTTTGCACCTCCTAGCTTGAGGGGGAGTGTTAAGGAAGCTGGAATTAGTTGATCAAGCAGCTGGGATTAGCTAATAAAATAGTTAACATGCAGGGGCATTTTAGTCATTTTATCCTTTTCATATTTTCGTTAGGATTAGCTAGTTAGTTAAATACCTATCTATGTGAAGTTAGTTGTAATCTGAGTCAATAGAATTAATCTGATCCTCTCTCTTTGATCTCATCTTCTTCCTCTCAGCTTCTCTCTCAATCCATCATCATCATCTCATCTAAATAACTTCATATATCTCTTTCATATGACTTATGCTTTGCTTAGAGGAGAAGTCGTAGACATAAATTGAAGATCATTCTCACCACAACTCCATAATGTAGTTTTTTTAGGCATGAGAGTAATGATTATATAGGGGGAGACTTTATATTTTAGTTTTTTTTTTATATCAGTATTAGATTTTAATCACCTTCCTATGTAGGTCAATTCATGACCAAACTAATTTCAATAAAGTCTATTTGTTATATATTTTTGATGTCTGATTTATTGTCAATTCAAAGTTTATCATGTTAGCTTCCGCATGCACCATATTTTTCGATCCCAATAATATATACCAGAAGATTTAGAGTAAAAGAGAGATTGGCTAATCATAGAGTCGGAGAAGTTGTGCTTCAACAGCATACCAGAGGGCAGCTTACATCTACATGGAGGAAATAAATGAATACACAAAATAGATTTCCTGTCTAGACATTCTTATAACTTGTACTTAATCATGAAAAGAAGACTATCATATTAGATCACTACTAAAAAAACAGTAATTTTCGACCTCACCATTTCGACTGAAAATCGGTCGAACACCTATTTCGACTGATTTTCAGTCGAACAAATAAATTAATTGAATGTCGACTCAAAGCTTTCGACCGAAAATCGGTCGAACACCTATTTCGACCGATTTTCGGTCGAACAATTTCGGTGCACAAGATTTCGACCGAATTTCGGTCGAAATGTTGGTCGATTGGGTCGTTTTAAGTTTCAGCAGAACCCCCCTTTCCCCATTTCTATCTTCTTCCCAAAACATTAAAACTCTCTCTAAACACCCCCCCCCCCCCAACCTCTATACCCAAAAACCACCATAACCCACCCCCAAAATCAAAAATCAAACACATTCTACCCTCCTAAACACTACATATAACAATAAATTCAAGGTAAATTCTTAGTTTTAGGGTTATTTTAATTATTTTCTAAAACTTAAGGCGTTTAATTCATTTCGATTGGTGGTATTAGCATTTTATAATGCTCAACCCAATGAAGTGGATGCGACGTTTGGATATGATGCTATCTTACCACTACTTAGACGTTCTTTTTGTATTGCACTTGTTTGGTGCACATATTGTAAGACATTGTATTTATTTTTGTTTATTAATAAAAATGGTCACTAGGTGCAATGCCTAGTTGACTCTTGATTAAAAAAAAAAAAAAAAAAAAAAACTTTTTTACTCAATTTTTTTGTAGTTCTTAAGCATATAACTAGTGGGGAGTCATTACTAGGTGCTATTGGAGCACAAATCAACCTGGAGGTAAGTTTTTTGTTTTTTTTTTATTAAATCCGAATTTAATTGTTTTTAAATTTTTTTTTAATTTCGGCCTATAATGTTGCATAGGTAGTTAATATTTAGTAAATTAGTTTATTGTAGTTATTGTTGATGTTGAAGAACTTGTTTGGTGTTGTTAGCTCTTATAAAGTTAGGTTTGTGTTGTTTGGGATTGTTGTAGTTGTTGGGGATTGTTGGAATTGTTTGGTAGTGGTGTTTGGAATGTGTTGTTGCTTTGGTATTGTTGAAAAGATGAACATGTTATGCCTAAAACGAATAAGTTTTTGTTGGTTTGAATTGCTTTGATAATGGTAATTAATAGGTTGTTAAAAGAAAATATTGTTTGTTTGGGGCATTTCATCAAACAAGTTGCGAGCATTAACAAACCCGACCACATTAATCTTCCTATAGTGATTACAAAAAAGTGGCAAGCTAATATAAAAAATTTATTGCGTTAGCCAAAGCATGACATAAAACTTTATAATTTAGTAATTAAAAATTGATAATCTTATATTTAAAAAAAATCATACATATTGTTTCTCAATCTTGCAAATTTTGTGTAGATATGGACATTAATCGACGTCGTTTGTGGATGGATAATAGAAATTTTCCCGAGCGGCGGGGGTTGAGGCCTTCGTTTGTAGCGGGTGTTATGGAATTTCTTGATATAGCCCGCAACACAGACGATTATTTAAGGCATGGCAAAATTAGGTGTCCATGTGAAAAATACAAATGTGTAAAGATACAAGATTTGGAGCATGTATAGGTACATCTGTATAAGAAATGGTTTATGCCAAATTACTACGTTTGGTATAATCATGGAGAGCCGTGGGACTTGCAGGAGCACCTTCAAAATCTTGAAAATATTCATGGCGGTAGGAGTTCTCCAGTTGTGGAACCAGACCAAGCATCCGGGTATAGAATGGAAGATATGGTAAATGATGCTTTTGGGATGTACCCGGCTAATGATCCCCTTCAACCGGATACATCACAGCCAAACATTGAGCACATTCCCAATGCCGAGGCAAATCAATTCTATAAACGGTTGGAGGAATCAAGTCGTCCATTTTATGAGGGCTCGGTGCATTCCCAATTGTCGGTTGCTGTTAGATTAATGAGTATCAAATCAGATTTTAGTATTTCTCAAGCTGCCATAGACTCCATCATTGGCCTTATGAATGAACTCAATCCGAAAAATATGGCCTTACCAACTAATTATTATTACACTAAGAAGTTGGTTTCCTCGTTGGGTCTTTCTGCCGAGAAGATTCATTGTTGTGTTAATGGTTGCATGTTGTATTATAAGGATGATGCAGACCTTGTGACATGTAGATTTTGTGAGGCTCCTCGATACAAGCCTGAGCAAAATCCTAAAAAGAAGCCGAAGCCTGTTAAGTCGATGCATTACTTGCCCCTTATACCCTGGTTAAAGAGGTTGTATGCTTCGATGAGTTCTGCTCCACATATGAGATGGCATCATGACAGTACCAAGCAGCCGGGTATTCTATCCCATCCGTCTGATGGTGAGGCATGGAAACACTTTGATCAAGTGTATCCAGCATTTGCTAGTGAGCCAAGGAATGTAAGGTTGGGTCTATGTTCTGATGGGTTCACCCCTTTTGATGTCTCCTCTACGCCCTATTCTTGTTGGCCCGTATTTGTCACTCCTTACAACCTGCCTCCCGGAATGTGCAGGACCAGTCCTTATCTGTTTTTGAATTGTATAATACCGGGTCCACATAACCCGAAAGCCTCTATTGATGTATATTTGCAGCCTTTGCTTGATGAGTTGCAGATACTTTGGCATGAAGGAGTTGAAACCTATGTATGGAAGATACAAAAGCCTTCATTTTGAAATATGGAGGTAAATGCACATGGTTCGACTGTTGCCGTCGATTCGTGCCAATAGAACATCCTTTCAGGAATAACACTAGTGCATTTATGAAGAATCAGGTTGATTTTGAGGAGCCTCCTCGAAGGTTATCAGGCATAGAGATATGGGACAGGGTTAAGGAGCTTCCTAAGGTAACTGAAGAACTACCATCTAAAGCACCTGGTTATGGGGTTGAACATAATTGGACTAAACAGAGCATTTTCTGGGAGTTGCCTTACTAGAAGGATAATCTTCTTCGCCATAATCTGGATCCAATGCATATTGAGAAGAATTTTTTCGAGGCTATCCTTAATACTGTGATGGATGTCCGGAACAAGACAAAGGATAACTTGAAGGCACGGTTGGACCTACAGCTATTATGTAGGCGACCTGAGTTACAGGTAATCCACGAAGGCAACAACATTTTCCTGCCAAAGGCTTGTTATACATTCGATGAGGATGAGAGAAGGATGATTTGTGAGTGAGTGAGTAATTTGAGGATGCCTGATGGTTATGCTTCAAACCTAGAAAGGTGTGTTGATATGACTGGTGGAAAGTTGCATCACATGAAAAGCCACGACTGTCACATATTCATGGAAAACTTGCTCCCAATTGCATTCAATGGCTTGCCTGATAAAGTTTTGAAACCACTAACAGAGACGAGCCTATTTTTTAAAGAGCTTTGCAGTAAGACATTGAAGGAAGAGAATCTTAACTTGTTGGAGCAGAACTTTCCTGTAGTCGCCACTAAGCTGACTAAGATCTTTCCCCCCGGGTTCTTTAATGTGATGGAGCATCTTCCGATTCACCACGCTGAAGAGGCTCGGCTAGGAGGCTCGGTGCACTGCAGATGGATGTACCCTTTCGAGAGGTAAGCTTCCATATCTTTGCCAGTAACTTTTATTTTTTTAATAAAGCCAACATAATTCCACTAACACAATAATTATTGTAGAATTATTGGTAAGTGTAAGCGGGACGTGAAAAACAGGAACCAAATCGAGGGGTCAATATGCGAGGCATATCTGGCTAGAGAAACTTCTCATTTTTGCTCATACTACTTCGACAAGGATGTTTATTTAATAGATCTTGGTCGTGGTAAAATTGCTCAAATTATATAACATTACTATCATTAAAATACAAAAACACTAAGTAATTAATTACTCCAAATGACAACAACAAGCTAGTATGTTACGTATTTACTTTTTCTTTCCTAAAGTAATGTGAATGTTTCAAAAGATATGAAGAAATTTTTTAGAAGAAAGAAGGGAAGTAAAAAGGTAGGCGAGACATCAGGTGAGCCGGCAGATGACACTCCTACTTCTCAGGTGCCGCATTCGCTTCCTACAGGAGCCCCTGCAGGATATAGTCCAGATTTTTTCAGGCCACCTGGCATGTCTCAGTTGCATCCTGCTGGTTGGCGGCATGACTTCAGTAGTTATGACATGACTGAGTCCCAGGCCGTTCCCACACAGGGCGTTCCCGCACAGGGCGATCCCACACAGTCCACTACTCCGTCTGGGTCGACTCAGCCGCCTTCAGACCCATCTAGCTCTACCGGCCCATCGGTCCAGCAGGAGATTGCTTACTATGATCCGAGATCGCCCTATTACATCGGTGAGCCTGGCACATAGGAAGGAGGGCGGTTGATTATTTATCCCGAGGGGGATAACATGTAAGTATCTTATTTTTGAAGTTCTTATCTATTTAGTAATTAGTTAACGTTTAATTGTTAGTATTTCTATTAACGCTTCTGATTTTTATGTAGCTTTTGCCCCAACACTGATGCTACTCCTTTACTGACGAGATGCATGAGATCTCAATGGAAAGAATCGTGGCCATCCTGGGGCGTTGTGCCCCCTCAAGTAAAGCAGCGGATAATGCAGGCTTTTGAGGTGATAAATATGCATCAGGTTTATTACTAATTGCGGTTTTTCTAATGATTATGTTTAAATAAAATATTTTGATGAATATTGTCAGGCTGAGTGCAAGTGGCATCCGGCTCTGGACTATAAAGTCCGATCCAACGAAATGCGGTGAGTTATTCAAGAACGCAATGTATGTTGCGCGTAAAAAAGGAAAAATGACCGGCTTCCTCTATGATCATCAATGGAGAGAGCTGTAGCAATATTAGGAGACTCCCGAATTTCAGAAGAAGAGCGAACAAGGGAAGAAAGCGCGAGCATCAAGTAAGGGTGGATCGCTCCATACCGGTGGCTCGGTTAGCGCTGCGACGCAGAAGATGCGCTTGGTAAAGTAATTTAATTTATATGAATTACTATAATCATTTATTTTTTTTCTAACTTGTTCTCTTCTTTAATTTGTAGGAAAAGAAAGAAAATCGGACAATTTCAATCTCTGAAATGCACAAGATCCGACATATCAAGAAAGATAAAAAGGGTGGAGAAGCCTGGGTCGAGCCTCGAGCAAAAGAGACCTGGGTAAGTTATTAAATTCAAACTTTTTTCGCGCCAATCCTTCAACGTTTATACTTCATATTTGTACCGTTGATATATTTCTGTTTTTCAGGAAAGAGCTACAAAGGCCGTTGAAGACTAGACCTCGACTCAACAATCTGAATGCGAAAGCAGTACCCCAGCACCCCTAACGCTCGAGCAAGAAACCAATTTATGGTTGGAAGCGGTCGGAGGGGTGAAGAAGGGGTCCGCATATGGCCTTGCAACTCTGTATTCATCTGGCAAGCATAAATCGAACTATTTGGGCTCGTGTTCTACTGCTCCTTCAAGCTCTGATGATCCTGGAGAAATGACTCGGATGAAAGAGGAGATCGAAGAGCTGAAGAGACAAAATGAAGCTATGCGCTTAGCACAGGAGGCTCATCAAAGAGAAATGCATGAAATGATGCAACAAATCCTCATTAACCAAAAAAAAAAAGGCAAAGAAAAGCGAAAGAGCAGACGTCGACACCGTTCGTCGTCTGAGTCCGAGTCTAGTTCGAGTTCTAGCCAGTAGTAGTGATAGTTGAACCTTAAACTGTTTGTTAAGTTTGTTTGATAATTGTAACACTAGAACTAATGTTGAAAGACTTGTTTCTATTGTTTGGCTTTGTCAGCCTTGTTGAATATCGTTTATGAATGTGTTTTGTCTGATTTTTCTGCGTGTTGCTGAATTTACAGGTGGTGTAGGGCTAATTTCAGATTTTATGTTGCAGGTTTTTACAGGTTTTCGATCGACTTTCGGTCGAAAGGTTGGTCAAAAAAATTTACCAACCTTTCGACCGAAAGTCGGTCGAAAGCTCCTTCGACCGAAATTCGGTCGAACGTCGACCGACCTTCGACCGAAAGTCGGTCGAAGAACTTGTCACTTTAAAAAGTTTGGTCCATGTTCTTTGACCAAAAGTCGGTCGAAGGGCGGTCGAGATTTCGACCGAAAATCGGTCGAAGGGCTATTTCGACCTAATTTTGTTCGACCACCTCAATCGGTCGAAGATCGGTCGACATGTCAACCGTTTTTCGACCGATTTGGCGGTCGAAAATCCCTGTTTTTTTAGTAGTGGGTAGGAGGTCGACTAACTGGAAATCTAGTTCTCGAGTCCAATGGATCTAGTGAAGCTGTACATAAAACACTTGGTTGATATATACAGTTTTTTATTACGACCAAAAAAACAATCATCTTCGTAATAATTAATATATTATAGAACCAGAACTAAGATAGGTCAGAGACGACAAATTATAAATTCATACAAAAGGTTTTACAAATGCTGTTTAAATAAATCTGAGAACAATGAGTAATTTTGTTTTAGTATATGTTACTAACTCACTATGAATCACCAATGATCAATATATGCTACTAATAAAAGGAGATCAATAATTTAAGCCTTTGATTCAATGACTTGAGTCAAGGTTAATTGGCAAAATCCATGATCAAGACTGGCTTTCCATACTTTATCAACATCAAACATTATGTCCCCACACTCGTTCTCATTCCAGCCTTCTAATGCATGTAGAATCCCAGCTATTCTCCATGCACTCTGTCACGCCCTAAAAATTACGAGTTATTAAACTGCGTGCGAGTTTATTATTTAAAGGCTCGTGACTGGTGTTCAAAAAGGTACAAAATTATTTTAGAGAAAACTCGGAGTCGCCACTTGACATAGTTTAAGGTGTGCCAAGTCACCAAAAGGTACCTTGGAACACCTCTGACTCGTCTAATGGTCTGCGTTTAGAGATTCGGGTAAGGTTCTCAGTTGACTCTCGGGAAGGTATTAGGCACCCTCGAGTCCTGTGCTAAGCACAGTTGCTTTATTGTCGCAATTTTAATTTATTAAAATATGGTTGTATTATTTTGCCGTTTATTTGAATTTATACTTTGATTTAAGAAAATTAAAAAGCGTATTGTTCATTTCCAACCTCACAGAGGACTGGTTAAATTTACAATTTTATTCAGAAAAATTAAAAAAAACGTTATTTTATTTTATCCAACCTCACAGAGGACCGAATGAATTTACACTTTGATTTGAAGTAAATAAATAAATAAATAAATAGATAAATAAAATATCTTATGCATTTCCAACCTCACAAAGGATTGGTTTAATTTTTATTTATTTTAAAAAAAAGAATTTAATTGACTTCAAAAAAAAAATAATAATTAATTTAGAATTGGTTTATTTTCATTTTTTAGTTTTCTCTTTTTTTTTCTTTGTCCTAATAAGTAGATCGCAAATCATACTTATTTTTACACCTAATCGTATGTTACATCATTACTACCTCACATTACCATTTAACAAACATTGGTGAATCAACATTAATGGGCCTCCACATATACCTAATTAATTTTGCTTAATCGACTTGGACATAAAGCAATTTCAGTATCATTGGTTAATGTATAAGTATAAGTTTCGAGTTGAGTCAAATTGTTTTAAAATCCCAGATGTGCTTACTGATACAAGATGTCAGGAATCTTTTTCTTTCTTAGAATTCATTTTGCGTTCAAAATCACCTTTGTTTACTTGTTTCAAACTTGTCCAGGTGTAACATAAGTCAATCATATTTTTTTATCCAGCTTATTTATGCACATGGCTGATCATTCAAAAGGTCATGAAAATATCTTTAATTTGCAAAAATTATACAACGGGTGCTATTAATGTGGCCCAAGCTTTGACAGATCTCATTTGTACAAGTTTTCAATATAGCCCTTTATTTTTTTAGTATGTTAAATACATGGCTAATCGCTAGACAATATATGAACTATATATTATATTTTATCTTACTAATCGGTTGTAACATACATGGCTCATTCATTTTGATGTCCTACTTTCCTCAGTTTGAACATAGCTAACAAAATATAACATGCAAGCAAACACTAATACAAAATAGGAGAAATCATCCCGGCCATGGTTTTCAATTGTGGATTTTAACAAATCTTTTCATACAAAAAAAAACAAACTAGGAGGATATCTTATACAAGGTTTAAAGATACCTGGTGCAGAGGAAAAAAAAATTCCAGCAAATACAACAATGAGATCCAACTTAATTCACACCAAATGCAGCAATGAAACCCTCAAAAACCAGCTGTAACCATCAACAACAGTGCAGCCCTCAAACAAACTCTTTTAAACTTTCTTTTTCACTCTATTTTCTCAAAATATTTGCTCTCCTTTCTTTCTCTAAATTTCAGCTTGTTCTCCTCTCTTTCTCTATTAATTTTCAGCAAGGTTGTTGTGTAATGAGGGCATTAAATGGCCCTATTTATGGCTGAAATTGAGAGCCAAAAGGTGGGGTGTGGACTTGTACAAAAGTACAAGCCCACACCCTACACTTGAGTGCTTTTAGTCCCATTTTTTCAAGTAAAAGTACAGCAGCTGTACACCTACTGTTTCAGCTACCAAAACAGCTCCAAAAAGCTGAAAAAAAATACAAGTAGGGTCCTTTAAAAGGACCCCCAATACTCATTACATAAACTAGAAAGTCCAAGACCAACTAGACAAACTAAATCAGCCCCAAAGTAACTAAACTAGACTAGAGAGCAAACAAATTCTAACTAAATTGACTAAATTAAACCAAACTAAGACGGCCCCCTAACTAAAACTCAACTAAGGTTCTAACAGATTTCACAAAAACTGACCAAAACCTTCCCAGGATTGAACATTAACTTGAAGCAAAGGAAACATCAGCTTATGCTAACTTGAAACATTTTAACACTCCAAATGAAGCTATTACATACACTACTTGAACCAAGCAATAAGAAAAAGCGCACAGAACACATCAGTCATAGCTTTCATATTTCATTCAATGGAAAACAAACTTCAATTCATTTCATGTTATAACAGATCAAGTAGACTTTACACTTAAGCCAACAAAACTTCAACTTCAACCTCATTAATGGTATACTAAACAAATTCCACTTTGAAAGTATTGAAACATCATAAACATTTCCAAATTTTACGAACTCATTGAGCGACATGAAGTAGACATACACTAAATTGCACTAGACCTGATTTTCAATTTTCAATCAAACATCCTAACTTTACAACTAACATTAATCTAAACTAACAGAAAGAATACAGAAATAAAACTCACAATTCTTGTTTAAACCATTGAAGCCGACACAACATCATCAAACCTGCTTCATCGCAGCAAGGCCAACACGAATCACCCATCGCCGAGCCCCAAACTGCTGCCTCGCATCACTCGTTACCACTGCTGCGTCGCTGCCTCGCTTCAGCATCACCACAGCCCCACTGTCGCTGCGTCATCTCCACAGAACCAAAAAAAATACCCCACTGTCGCTGCGTCATCTCCCCGCCACTACAACAACCATCACTGCCTCAGCCATACCACCACCATCATCACTCTCGTTTCGCCTTCTCAAAAAATATCATCATCGCAGCACCCACAAACTCACTGCCTAATCAAAAAACAGCCCCTCTAACATCTCCATAGGAACAAATCAAAACAGCCCCCCCTCCCCTTACGGCATCAAACTCCAAACCAACTTCAACCTCATCACAAACCTCCCTCATCATACAAACACTGGTACACCGACCCCCTCGCAATCAGAAACAGAGAAAGAAAGAAGAAAAAAAAAATAAGAAGAAAAACAAAAAAGAAACAGAAACGGGAAAGAGACAGCGAAGCGGGAGGGGAAAAGGGTAAGGGGAGAGAAAGGAATAGATAAAACTAACAAATGAGCAAAACTTACCGGAGTTTTGAAGCTTTGACCAATTTTGAAAACCCGATCTACGCCAAACGACTTAGATTTTGAAGAAAACAGGTTGAGAAATGGAATGGGGAAGCCGAGATCTTTCAAACGGTGTATTTTGCTAAATTTTCCGGCCACCGGAGGTGGTGGCCGGCGGCGGCAGCGCGGTGGCCGGCCGGTGGCTCCGCCGTGGAGGCGATTTCCGGCGAGTGAGAGGGAATTTGGGCAGGGTTTGGCCAGTCAAGAGACTTATGGGGGTGTGAAGTGGAAGAAATGAGGTTTTAGGGTATATATTTTGTGGGTGTGGGCCGGGTAATGGAATGGGCTAGTGGGCTTGTATTTTGGGCTGTATATTTTTACAAATGACCATTTAAATTGTTACTAGTTACAAAAAACACACATAATTAATCCTAATCTAAACCGCATAAACTTACAATATAATCACAATTTAAACATAGAATCACAATTAAACATATAACAAGTAATTTTTTGTTAATTTTCAAATTTTAACGACCTAATTAGAAACAAATTTAATTAAGAACAAATACTAGAAGTCCAGAAAAATTGACGACACGTCCTAAGAATCTAATACGAACATTTTGAGCATTTTTGAATTTTGTGTGCCAAAATTAGGTGATTACAGCTGCCCCTCTTTGTTCGGGAACACGAAGAGTTTTCGGACAAAGAAGTAATCAACAACTAATTTTGGCTTTCGGTTCTAGCCGAGAGCATGCTTTTCAGAATGGTGACCGTACCTTGAATTTCGGTTCTAACCGAGAACAAAGTTACCTACATATCCCCGGACTAAGGAATCAGGTCAGTGTAGTTCCTCACGTGCGGTAGCTGGGACTACCGCATTCAAACAGACACTAGACTCTTCTAGACTCACTAAGACAAGCTAGACACTCTAGACTACTAAGACAGACTAAAGACTCTTCTAGACACACTTGGGGCTGATACTAGACACTCTTAGGTACACAAAGGCTGTCGCTGCTGATTACTGGTCGCTTGCTGGTGGTCGTTGCTTTACAAGGAATGGAAATACAAGGCAAAAATGGAATTACAACATTGAAAAATGTAAAAGTTACAATTCCTAGACTACTCTTCATGCTTTCCAAGCTGATGAACTGGTCTGAAGCTCCCACTAATCAAGTGGGTTGTGAAAACTTGAAATTGCCGCTCGGGCGGGCTTTAACTCGAATGTTGAAATCGCCGCTTTGACGGGCTTGACTTGAATGTTAAAATTGCTGAAAGTTGAAATTGCTGCTTGGGCGGGCTTTAACTTCAAAATTGAAATTGCTGCTTTGAAAGGCTTTGACTGAAATGCTGAAAATGCCGCTTTGATGGGTTTTGACTTGAAGCTGGGGATGGTTGCTAATCTTTGAGCGGGACAAACTTGAAAAGGAAGTGGTTGCTATCTTCTAGCGGAACTGACTCGAAAAGGAAATGGGCGCTATCTTTTAGCGGGACTGACTCGAAAAGGAAGTGGGCGCTATCTTTTAGCGAAACTGACTCGAAAAGGAAAAGGGGTGCTATCTTTTAGCGAAACTGACTCAAAAAGAAAATGGTTGCTATCTTTTAGCAGAAATTGACTCGAAAAGGAAATGGGTGCTATCTTTTAGCGAAACTGACATGGAAAGGAAATAACGCTATCTTTGAGCGAAACTGACTCGGAAAGGAAATGATCGCTTTCTTTTAGCGGAAACTGACTTTTAAAGGAAACTGACGCTATCTTTGAGCGGAACTGACTCGAAAAGGAAATGGGTGCTATCTTTTAGCGAAACTGACTCGAAAAGGAAATAACGCTATCTTTGAGCGAAACTGACTCGGAAAGGAAATGGGTGCTATCTTTTAGCGGAAACTGACTTTAAAAGGAAACTGACGCTATCTTTGAGCGGAACTGACTTTAAAAGGAAACTGACGCTATCTTTGAGCGGAACTGACTCGAAAAGGAAATGGGTGCTGACTCGAAAAGGAAATAACGCTATCTTTGAGCGAAACTGACTCGGAAAAGAAAATGGGTGCTATCTTTTAGCGGAAACTGACTTTAAAAGGAAACTGACGCTATCTTTGAGCGGAACTGACTCGAAAAGGAAATGGGCGCTATCTTTTAGCGAAAACCGACTTAAAAAAGGAAACTGACGCTATCTTTGAGCAAAAACTGACTTGAAAGGGAAACTTCCGCATTATCTTGAGGGAGTATGCTATTGTGGTTGACATCTTCCTGGTGAGTTATGTCCTCTTTGTTCACCCGCTCATGATTAGCCCATGTCTGGAGGCTGTACAGTTCACACATTTTTCACATGTGGCTTTGACTTGACAGCTGCAAACTCTAACCCATTATCTTAATGGGGTCTTGTCTGGAGATTTGAAAACCTCAGCCATTTTTCAAAAATGGGATTTTGTCTGAAACTCAGAACAAATGCTCCTGATTCATGTGATCCTTGATCTTGCTGACAATGTAGCAAATATCACAATGGCTTTCTTCATCATGACTATACAGACCCTGAATCATGTCCTCGCAAAATAAACTTGGGGTTCTTGTTTAAACAATATCTTGATATTGTCGATGTATTTTTGATCCACCCCAAAGTCCACCAATGCCAAATAGTTTTTCCCAATCTTTAGTCACTCCTTGGTAGAAACAGCATGTCGTTCCATGGTGACTTTCCTGGTACAATCTTGGTGTGTCATTCTCATACGAGATGCGGCACGAGCTTCCATTGCTCATTGGTTCCTGAACAATGATCTGGTACAACTGAGAAACCTGTAAACAAGCTTTGCAAAACTTTCTTTGCTCGTTTCAATGATATCAAAGGAGAGGAGTGACGAAAAAAAGTAGAGACAAATTGAAGAAATTCAAAGAGGAGACATCGAACGAAAGATGTCTCTGAAAGATAGAAAGAAAAATTATTTAGGGTGAAACGACGAGCTCAATGAACATGACATACATCTTGGAATAACGTCTTGACCTTTTCAATACGATCTATCCTTGATTTTACCCCAGTTCGACAATATAGAGGCAATTGCTTGCTTGGTCCGATCATGATGAGAAACCGGACATCCCTCATTCGACTAGTGGTGCCCTTTCGGGTTTTCACCAACTAGCCTCTCTCTTTGTTCTTTTCTTTTTCCCACAATGGTCTGTGGCGCCCTTTCAGGTTTTGACCAACAGGATTCATTTTCTTCTCTCTTTTTTTCTTTGTCTCTTTTTTTTTTTTGTTCATTTGTTTGTTTTTTTTTTTTTTTTTTTTTTTCCATTCGACCTCTCATCCCCTTTTTCGGTCGATCTCATCTTTCCCCTCTTTCATTTTGAGCCAATCTGCCATCCCTTATTTTGACTTCTCACAGAAGTTTCTGTCCTAATGGCAATCGTACTCCGATCTCTTGATTGCGATGATCAAAATAAACTTCGACTTCCCCAAGCAGACTCATATTTTGATTGTACATCAATGCGCTACATTCTCAAAGATCGGTCAAAAAGGTCTTTATTTGGACCATAGTATGGGATTTGGTTAGGCTAGGAAGAAAATTATTTAGCATCAAAACTCAGAAACATCTCATGAGACGGCTAGATGAACATTACAAATTTTGAAATCACCGCTTTTGAAAAAATAAACCAAACTTTTTCTTTTTTTCCTTTTTTTTTCCCCCCAATTTGCTTAAATTGGGGGATTTCCCTTTTTATTCTTTTTTTTTTTTTGGGTTTTCTTTTGCTCTTTGTTTTGAAAAGCGGTATAAAAGCATCTCATGAAATGACTTGGTGAATAATACAACCCTTGGAATCATTTTCTTCTAAGATAACATTAAACTTTAGCCTCAGTTTAATGAAAATTGAGGAATTTCTTTTGAATTTTCTCTGATATGAAAACATGAGGGATATTGAGAGTTGGCCCCGAGATGAACACAAAGAAAGCAAAAGGAATATTGGATTTCTTGCTTTTCTTTAAAAAACTTCTGCGGAGCACTTTGAGTTTCTTCCCCGACTTCGAAACTGGTATGCTAAACATCTCATGAAACATGTGAATGAATGTTACAAAAATAGAAGTTTGTTTTTATTTTATTTTATTTATGAAATAAAATAAAAACAAACTTCTGCCCCAGTTTAGCATAAAATGGGGATCTAAATTTCTTTTGATGTTGGCCGCAAACTTGGAGGCAAGTTTTGCGTCAATAAAAGAAAACAGGGAGAGAGGAATTTTCTCCTGTTGCGACCGCACCGGAATGGTTGCCTACGTATCCTTTTGAGAGGAATCAGGTCAGACGTAGCTCTAGCAACTTAATGCTAGCTTTTGTGTTGTTGTTTTTTGTTGTTTTTCTGATTTTCTGTTTTTTTTTTCTTTTCACTGGTATAATAACATTTATTTCAAAGGAGGGTAGCCGAAAGGAAAAATACACAAAGCTCAAAGACTATTAAATTGGTAAAATATTTGGGTAGTGGAAACGAAAGCCGTTCGTCATCCCGACCCGAGAATGCCTCGCACAGATATACAACAAAATAAGTCGACCTAAAGTCACAAGTAGAGACGGGACTTAATCACTCGGTATCCTTGGTTTTCGTTCCAACAGTGATCTTGAAAATTACACTCGAAACTTCCGACCAAAATGATTATGCACCATTTTCAACTCTTTGCATAATTCCTCTATCACAGTCATCCTCACCGTCCAGTTAGTTCTTAGGCCTGATATTAGACCATGTGTTTAGATCAAGACACAAATTCCGCACATATGTCATGTTACTAAAGCTGACGAGAATAAAACTTCAAAAAAAAACTAAAAGGATAAAAATAAGGAACAGAAAAAACAAAATATTTGAGACAAGGAGTGGATCTCGCTTTTTATTGAATTAAAGACATGAGGGTTTGAACATCAAAATAAGCAAAATAATGCACTTGGATTACAACCCTGAAATAACCAAGTGCACAGAAAGTTCTGTAAACTAAGTTGACAAATGCTTCTCAATTGTTCATTTTCATATCATGTCCAATGCACTGCTCTCATGCCCTGTCGAAGCCGTCATCAGATTGTACCATGTTGTTTCCACTGGCGTGCTTCAAACTTGACAACACCTTCTTCTTTGCTTCATTTTCTTGAAATACCATCAGGGTAGACATGTCTTCTTTGGAAAAAAATGAATGACTGTGTAAGACAGTGAATTGGCTCAACGACTACATCTTGCATTGTTGCATGGACAGTTGATTTATTTGGCCCATCGATTGATGCAACAATAGATGAGTCATGGCGTCTGATGTTTTTGGAAGGACCAACTGCCACAATCTGCTTGGCGCCATTCCTTTTCATGTCTTCTTCTATGCATGCCATCCCTACCATGTGTACGTTGTTTTGAACATCATGAGCTGGTAAAGGATTCTGATTCACATTCTGTGTTTCATCCCCCATGACTTTTATCTGACTGTTGTCTATCATTGCCTGGATTGCCCTTTTGAGTTCCCAGCAGGATTCCGTGTCATGTCCAGGTGCTCCAGAATGAAACGCACAATGGCGTGAATGATCAACTCTTCCATTAGGGTTCACTTTTCCCGGGATTGGTTTCAACAGATTGACTTGCTGCAACTTTTCAAACAAATTAGTGTAAGTTTCCCCCAATGGGGTGAACTTAGTCTCTCCCCTCCGTCGCAACTTTTTGTGACTTGTGCTTGGACAGGAACACGGATTCTTTCGCTTTTGGTTGGGAAAGTCAGGAGAAGCTTGGAAATGGTTGTGTGGGGTGTTATATATGGCTTGTGGGGTTGGTGCGCGCCATTGCGGATAGGAAAATATCGGAGCATATGGCTGCGCTCTATGGAGTGGAGGAGCGGAGTAATTTGGATTATCTGGGGAGTAATGCTGCTGATGATGCCTTTGTGGAGTTCGGGAGTATGACAGAGGTTGTTTAAATTCTCTCTTGTTCCACTTTCTGGGATCCCGTTTCTTTTCTGTTTCATTGCGAAGACTCTCTGACCTAGCTCGGACAGTGAATTGCGGAGCGGAGGCCGATGGTGCAGCAAATGGAGGTGGTGGTGCCAGAGGAAACATTGTGGAGGATCCCGCCACTTTTGCGGCACTGTTGTAGTGAGAAAAGTCGGGAGAATATTGAGGGTCCTCAACTGTAGTAGGCAGACCATGTGCTTGAAGCACGATGGTTGGTGCAATTCCTGAGAGATTAGATGGCACGGGAGGAGGTGCATGTCCCATGGTAATAGCATGATACAGTTCAACCACCAACTCTTTCATATTTTTGGCCTCTTTTGTAAACCTCTCATTCTGCTCAAACACCAACTTTTTCAGATTCTTGACTTCTTCAGTCAACCTCTCATTCAGTTCAATCAAATGCTCGTAATCTTCGAACTCAGAATTCCCATCTTCAGACGTCATGATCATGGGTCCCATTGGTCTTGTTCTGTACGTGTGATATGATGCCAGAATTTCCTCTCAAGTTACCGCAGAATCCCAAACACTAGACAAACAGATCGGGTTAGCACAAAAATGCACACTGACAAACCTAAGGTTGTTATGCGTCATCCCGAAAAGGTTCACGGTATAAGCCGCGTGTACCGATTGTATCCCCGAAATATGTCGCGTTAGACAAAATCATGACGCAAATCAAAGCGACACATAATTCCGAACAAGGATAAACTTGAAATTTTTTTTTTACCCTTTTTTTTTTTTTCCAACAAACTTAATTTAGACAAACGACACGAGACAGACTCAAAATAAATTGCTTGACATGATGCACGAGTCAAAAGATATATACAAACTGACATGATAATGGGTAGGTCCACCCGGATGGTGAAAATAATGAGACTCGACATTTGAGCGGAGTCAGATTACTCCACGAGGATCGACGCAAAATACAACTCGAGTAAATATAATTTATCGCATGTACCCTCACTTGACCTTAGACAAAACAAAAGAAAGCAGACCCTAAATAACAACAATTTTTTCTTTCTTATGTTTTTTTTTTAAATGAAAAACCAAGACTCAACAAAAAACACGAGCATAACTTATGAACTGATTATGCATCAAACCAATTTTTTCTTATCCGAAAAGTGACTCTAAAATCGGACGTTACGACAATGCAAAGATGAGCATAAAAACTTGATTTTTGAAACAAACTCTTTCATCCCATTCGAAAAAAGAAACTTTAAAGTATTTACGAAATTTGGCCATTATGACGACACAAAGACACAAAATATTACACGAATTAGAAGCAAAATTGGTTTACAAAAATTGGCCATTATGGGTAAAACCCCGATAAATTACTTTTCAAAAATATGAACTTGACTTGGACACAGACTCAAAGACAAAAGGGTCCTAATATTTCGCCATTATACCGGCACAATACTATAACGGTGCACAACTATGACAAATTATTTTCTAATACTTGAGACCGAACCCGGACACAAAATTAGACTCTAAAAGCTCTTGAAAAAAAAAAAAAAAAAAATCGCCATTATAACGGCGTAAAATGACAACTGAAGATATTTTGAGACACGGGACGAAACCCATTTTTCATTTTTCTCTCTTTTTTTTTTTTTTTTTTTTCAAAATTTAACACCCACCCCTTGTGATCGGTCAGCATAACAACCCTTTTTCTACAACAAATGCAACACAGAAAATGCTTCGGACGTATCTCGACGCCAAGGAGACAGCCTAGACAAGTGCGGTACCGGTGTGCCGCACCTCAGTAAGTCAAATATGATGCAGATAATTGGGCCTAAAGGTTTAACTCTAGGTGACGCAACTGACTCAGTGTCTAGACTGGCTGAAAAAAAAAACCCGGTGGACAAACCGGGCGGAAAGCGCATCAGGGCCATCCGGAGACAGTGTGTCCGGCCTAAAACCCCGTCACGCCTTCCTCCTAAATCATGGGCAATTTAGTAAGAAAGTCCCAGATGCCACAAGCAATCTGGTAAGTGCACGTGTGTTTGTGTTTCAGAGACTCAAAGGGTTGCGGAGGAAGACAGTTTATATACAGTTCAAAAAATATCAAAGCAGTAACATTCAACTTTCATGTAATAACGGCAATAACATAACAACCAAATATTTAATAAATTAAAACATGCGACAATTTATCAAAGCCGGAGATTCTAGTTTTCACTAATTTCCCCAGCGGAGTCGCCAAGCTGTCACGCCCTAAAAATTATGAGTTATTAAACTGCGTGCGAGTTTATTATTTAAAGGCTCGTGACTGGTGTTCAAAAAGGTACAAAATTATTTTAGAGAAAACTCGGAGTCGCCACTTGACATAGTTTAAGGTGTGCCAAGTCACCAAAAGGTACCTTGGAACACCTCTGACTCGTCTAATGGTCTGCGTTTAGAGATTCGGGTAAGGTTCTCAGTTGACTCTCGGGAAGGTATTAGGCACCCTCGAGTCCTGTGCTAAGCACAGTTGCTTTATTGTCGCAATTTTAATTTATTAAAATATGGTTGTATTATTTTGCCGTTTATTTGAATTTATACTTTGATTTAAGAAAATTAAAAAGCGTATTGTTCATTTCCAACCTCACAGAGGACTGGTTAAATTTACAATTTTATTCAGAAAAATTAAAAAAAACGTTATTTTATTTTATCCAACCTCACAGAGGACCGAATGAATTTACACTTTGATTTGAAGTAAATAAATAAATAAATAAATAGATAAATAAAATATCTTATGCATTTCCAACCTCACAAAGGATTGGTTTAATTTTTATTTATTTTAAAAAAAAGAATTTAATTGACTTCAAAAAAAAAATAATAATTAATTTAGAATTGGTTTATTTTCATTTTTTAGTTTTCTCTTTTTTTTTCTTTGTCCTAATAAGTAGATCGCAAATCATACTTATTTTTACACCTAATCGTATGTTACATCATTACTACCTCACATTACCATTTAACAAACATTGGTGAATCAACATTAATGGGCCTCCACATATACCTAATTAATTTTGCTTAATCGACTTGGACATAAAGCAATTTCAGTATCATTGGTTAATGTATAAGTATAAGTTTCGAGTTGAGTCAAATTGTTTTAAAATCCCAGATGTGCTTACTGATACAAGATGTCAGGAATCTTTTTCTTTCTTAGAATTCATTTTGCGTTCAAAATCACCTTTGTTTACTTGTTTCAAACTTGTCCAGGTGTAACATAAGTCAATCATATTTTTTTATCCAGCTTATTTATGCACATGGCTGATCATTCAAAAGGTCATGAAAATATCTTTAATTTGCAAAAATTATACAACGGGTGCTATTAATGTGGCCCAAGCTTTGACAGATCTCATTTGTACAAGTTTTCAATATAGCCCTTTATTTTTTTAGTATGTTAAATACATGGCTAATCGCTAGACAATATATGAACTATATATTATATTTTATCTTACTAATCGGTTGTAACATACATGGCTCATTCATTTTGATGTCCTACTTTCCTCAGTTTGAACATAGCTAACAAAATATAACATGCAAGCAAACACTAATACAAAATAGGAGAAATCATCCCGGCCATGGTTTTCAATTGTGGATTTTAACAAATCTTTTCATACAAAAAAAAACAAACTAGGAGGATATCTTATACAAGGTTTAAAGATACCTGGTGCAGAGGAAAAAAAAAATTCCAGCAAATACAACAATGAGATCCAACTTAATTCACACCAAATGCAGCAATGAAACCCTAAAAAACCAGCTGTAACCATCAACAACAGTGCAGCCCTCAAACAAACTCTTTTAAACTTTCTTTTTCACTCTATTTTCTCAAAATATTTGCTCTCCTTTCTTTCTCTAAATTTCAGCTTGTTCTCCTCTCTTTCTCTATTAATTTTCAGCAAGGTTGTTGTGTAATGAGGGCATTAAATGGCCCTATTTATGGCTGAAATTGAGAGCCAAAAGGTGGGGTGTGGACTTGTACAAAAGTACAAGCCCACACCCTACACTTGAGTGCTTTTAGTCCCATTTTTTCAAGTAAAAGTACAGCAGCTGTACACCTACTGTTTCAGCTACCAAAACAGCTCCAAAAAGCTGAAAAAAAATACAAGTAGGGTCCTTTAAAAAGACCCCCAATACTCATTACATAAACTAGAAAGTCCAAGACCAACTAGACAAACTAAATCAGCCCCAAAGTAACTAAACTAGACTAGAGAGCAAACAAATTCTAACTAAATTGACTAAATTAAACCAAACTAAGACGGCCCCCTAACTAAAACTCAACTAAGGTTCTAACAGATTTCACAAAAACTGACCAAAACCTTCCCAGGATTGAACATTAACTTGAAGCAAAGGAAACATCAGCTTATGCTAACTTGAAACATTTTAACACTCCAAATGAAGCTATTACATACACTACTTGAACCAAGCAATAAGAAAAAGCGCACAGAACACATCAGTCATAGCTTTCATATTTCATTCAATGGAAAACAAACTTCAATTCATTTCATGTTATAACAGATCAAGTAGACTTTACACTTAAGCCAACAAAACTTCAACTTCAACCTCATTAATGGTATACTAAACAAATTCCACTTTGAAAGTATTGAAACATCATAAACATTTCCAAATTTTACGAACTCATTGAGCGACATGAAGTAGACATACACTAAATTGCACTAGACCTGATTTTCAATTTTCAATCAAACATCCTAACTTTACAACTAACATTAATCTAAACTAACAGAAAGAATACAGAAATAAAACTCACAATTCTTGTTTAAACCATTGAAGCCGACACAACATCATCAAACCTGCTTCATCGCAGCAAGGCCAACACGAATCACCCATCGCCGAGCCCCAAACTGCTGCCTCGCATCACTCGTTACCACTGCTGCGTCGCTGCCTCGCTTCAGCATCACCACAGCCCCACTGTCGCTGCGTCATCTCCACAGAACCAAAAAAAATACCCCACTGTCGCTGCGTCATCTCCCCGCCACTACAACAACCATCACTGCCTCAGCCATACCACCACCATCATCACTCTCGTTTCGCCTTCTCAAAAAATATCATCATCGCAGCACCCACAAACTCACTGCCTAATCAAAAAACAGCCCCTCTAACATCTCCATAGGAACAAATCAAAACAGCCCCCCCTCCCCTTACGGCATCAAACTCCAAACCAACTTCAACCTCATCACAAACCTCCCTCATCATACAAACACTGGTACACCGACCCCCTCGCAATCAGAAACAGAGAAAGAAAGAAGAAAAAAAAAATAAGAAGAAAAACAAAAAAGAAACAGAAACGGGAAAGAGACAGCGAAGCGGGAGGGGAAAAGGGTAAGGGGAGAGAAAGGAATAGATAAAACTAACAAATGAGCAAAACTTACCGGAGTTTTGAAGCTTTGACCAATTTTGAAAACCCGATCTACGCCAAACGACTTAGATTTTGAAGAAAACAGGTTGAGAAATGGAATGGGGAAGCCGAGATCTTTCAAACGGTGTATTTTGCTAAATTTTCCGGCCACCGGAGGTGGTGGCCGGCGGCGGCAGCGCGGTGGCCGGCCGGTGGCTCCGCCGTGGAGGCGATTTCCGGCGAGTGAGAGGGAATTTGGGCAGGGTTTGGCCAGTCAAGAGACTTATGGGGGTGTGAAGTGGAAGAAATGAGGTTTTAGGGTATATATTTTGTGGGTGTGGGCCGGGTAATGGAATGGGCTAGTGGGCTTGTATTTTGGGCTGTATATTTTTACAAATGACCATTTAAATTGTTACTAGTTACAAAAAACACACATAATTAATCCTAATCTAAACCGCATAAACTTACAATATAATCACAATTTAAACATAGAATCACAATTAAACATATAACAAGTAATTTTTTGTTAATTTTCAAATTTTAACGACCTAATTAGAAACAAATTTAATTAAGAACAAATACTAGAAGTCCAGAAAAATTGACGACACGTCCTAAGAATCTAATACGAACATTTTGAGCATTTTTGAATTTTGTGTGCCAAAATTAGGTGATTACACACTCATCACTCTTCTTGGAAGCCAATTCTGCGATTATAACCAATCAGAACAATTGATCAGAAAAAATTCAACCTTCAAAAATTAAGGAGGACTGTTCAAGAGTAGTTTATTTTATTTTCAACCTCGCAAGAATCCACATTTTCAAGATGTTTGGGAGCGATCATGGCTGGTGTTTGGAAATAGAAGCAATCCTTGCGAGCTTTCTTTGGTGGAAATTGTGAAAAAGGAATGAATATTGTTCCTTTTGGTGCTTTCAATTGTTGTTCCTCACTCAATCCATCCCCTACTAGCCATATCTGCAAGCAATAATTAAGTCATTAAAATATCATAATTCAAGATTGGAAAAAATATTTTCACATGTTCTGTTTATACCTTTGAAGTATAGGTTACAGAAGGGATCAGATTAGTTGCAACCTCAGGGGTAAGCATTGCTTTAAGCATGTTGTAGTCATTTTCGCACAAGGTAAAAACCTATCACAATTATAGATAAATGAGAAAAGAAGCCTTTGGAGAAAATTCAATGTACAATGTAGTGATTGGATGTTAAAGTTACCTGAATTCCACCTTTACACAAGGCAAGGGCAATGGAATAAGCTACTTTTGATAAATGTCCTCCAAGAACCACTTGGGCAGTTCCTTTAGGAATGGAATTTAGAACCACAGCAACTGCTAGGCTACTTCCATCTACCAATTTCACTTTAAGTTGAGGATGCTTTCTTATGTATTGTTCACCATTCATATTTAGTAGCTCCTATAAAATTTCAAGTATACGTTCATTAGTTCAAGTAACACACCTTGTCTAGCCAATATTTAGTGGGCTAGCTGCATATATTATAAGAAATTAGATTTTTTTAATGATATTTAGCAATTGCTAACAGCTAAAAAAGATACTACTAGTCATTAAGTAGAGATCAATTTTCTCAAATTTGAGGTGTAACAAGTATTCTTGAATCTCGGACAATTTTTTTTAACTTACCTGATTTAGAAGTCCTAGAGTCAAAACTTTTACACCTTTCTGATCTGCTTCAACGATTGCTTCCTCAATCAAATTGCTAATATTCACTCTCTGCCATGGCATAAAGTACTGCAAAAACGATCGAAGGAACGACCAATAAACACTTAAAAATGAATGGAAAACAATATCGTAAAAGGAGAATAATACATATTGTAGATTCTTACTTGTACACGATATTTTGGAATGACCCAGGTTTGCAATTTGAGATTCTTGAATATGTTTCTCTCTATAGTAAACGCATGGCCACAAAACCAAGTAACCATTGTAGACTTAGAGGTGTGGGGTTCTGAGGCCAATGATGCAAATCCTACCCTTAGATGGTAGATTGATTCTGCAGTTGTTAGATGTGTTAGGTGCACCACATCTGGTGATTCACCTGATCTTTTAAGTGACTTTTCATGTAATGTATCTGAAGATTTGTCCAATGTATTATAGATGTAGTCATACATTGGCATGAAAAGTGAATAATTTGTTCTGAATTGAGTGTGGTGCAGTGAATGGTACCTGTACCATAAGAAAATTGATGTTAGTAGAGTTCATTTGGGGAAGTTATTCTAAGCTAAGATAAACTTTTTTATTGACCTGGCAAATTCTCAGTACAACTAATTTTATTTCTTCAAAGGTTATCATTTTCTTTATTCTTTATATATCTTGCATGAATTTACGCTAGGCGATCTTCTGGAACTGGTGTTTAATTAGTCCGGCAGAAAAACTTGTTCAAAAATGGCATTAATGATAATCTGCCAGGGAGTCTCTCCAAATTTTTGTAGGCGCTTTTAACTTCTTAAAGGGGGTCAAAAGTCACATAGTGTCGCTGAAATGTCCTAATTTACTTAAAAGACTATTGTACCTTTGAATGTATCTGACTCACATCTTGGGGTCCCATAACCGTGGAGAGGACGTTTCTTTCGCGAAAATAAGTCATGAAATTATGTTTATCATAAATTTCTAAGCTTTATTATTTTTATCTCTTTTTCAAGTTGAGAAAAGTGAGTCCACCTTCTCGCACAGAATGTACTTTTCCAATGAAACATTTCATACTAGGTTTAATTAACCAACAACCCGCTATCTAAACTCTAATCCCAAAAATTGAAAATTCTCATCATATATATGACCGAGAGGTGGTCTAGCAAACACAAAATCAATACCAATAAAATGAAAAAGCACTTTCAAAGTGGTCCAAATGGATAAGGGAATAAAAATAAATGAGTATAATGGAAGTAGAAGCTGGAATTTTCCGACAGCACCTTATGTAAATGAATTGATAAGATAGTCAATACAAACATTTAATCCCGGCGAACGTTAGATTGGCTTTAGTGGTTGGTTTACTGGTGATAATAAATAAGACTCAAGCTGGTCCCTGAATGAGTATTCGAGCTAAAAAGAAAACTATATACTCTTTCATGCATTTTCCCTTAAAAAAAAAACATAGTGGAAAGTTGCACGTTAAATTTCTCTCACTTTTTTTTTTTAACCTTCATAACTAACTTCTTTATGTGGAATGGAACCTAAAAAAGGTTTAATTGAAAGTCAGCTAACATACAATTAAATGCCTGCGAGGTTATTTTATGAACTAAGAAAGGCAAAGAATTTATGTTATATACGCGGGCTAAATAATTTTTGCAGTATGTGTAATTTAACTGCTTATATTAGGATTCCTATTTACTTGATGGTGCTAAGCATAAAAACAAGTGATGAATGCACAAGCACATAATTGGCAAATCTTGTCAAGGTATAATCAAATAAATCACTTAGAGGTAGTTTGGTATAATGTATTGGCTAATTTAATAAATGTATTAAGTTTTATCTCTTGTTTGGTAGCCAAGTTCAATCAAGTATTATTAATTCATGTATAATTTAGTACATCAATTGAGGTATAACTTAATACCAAGGCCGCCAATGTGGTATTAGTAATACCATGTTTACTAATACATGGATAAAGATTGAAATGACAAAAATACCCACCCTCAAACCATTATTTTTAATGCATGGATAAGAGTTCAAGGGTATAATTGGAAATAAAACATTATCCAGTTTTATACCTAACACATTACGATATTTATCCAAGTTCTAATACAATGAACCAAACACATGACAAAATAATCCATGCATTATTAATCCATGTATTACTAATTCCTGCATTACTAATCTATATATTGTTAATCCATATATAATTCGTTTCTCAACCAAACGATCCTTAATGTATAATCGATTGCATATTTAAAAATCTTCCAAACTTACGCATAAGTGATACCTATAAAATTTGGCATGATGTGTACTTGGTTTATAATAAGAGTATTAGTACTAAGATAAATGTAAGATAAAAGGTTAAGAGACTTACGAGGGTGTGTACATCAAGTACTTGAGAGGTGGAAAGATAGAGAACATCCACTTAGGAATAAGTTCAAAGTTGCAATGACCCATGTTGTTCATGAAATCAATGTAAGTGATATAACCACCAAGTGCAACTATAGAGGCAGTCCCAGTCAGTATAGCAGTGAGCATTGGTATGGCAAAGAGCACGAAATATGATATGTGCTCTGCAAACGGATGAATTACAGCTGCCAAAAAGAAAAGAAATTTAACTTGTAAATTGGTCGCAAAATTTATACTCCTTTTGTTCCATTTTATATTTCATAGTTCAGAGCACAAAGGTCAAACTTCTTATATTGACTATGAGTTTAGACATAGATTCTTGAAGCATTTGAAAACAAATCTTTTCATATTTATGATATGTAACTGGCCACATACCTTAGGCTCATAGATGGTTTATGGTTATAAACTATTTGCACATTTTGCAGGACAAATACGAGTCTTGTAGGAGGACCACATGGGGCCTTTCATAACATGCTAGAATTTCTTCTAAACTAATGGGCCAGAGTCTACGTATCGACTGCCTAAAAGTCCCCATTTCCCCCCCCACGGTACTACTACTCTTCAGAAGTAGAGAGCCAATAAATTCAAGTTTGTCACTAAATGAAATCTCAAGGGTGTCATTTCTAACTGATGTATATGCAGTTGAAAACATTTACAAAGGATTTGGTGTTTTCCATTACGTTCACAATATCTCATTGTAATGTGTGTTTGTCGGGTCAATTTATGTAACAACCCAAGCCCGCTAGTGATATTGTCCGCTTTGGGTCTAGACCCGTACGGGTTTAAAACGCGTCACTAGAGTCTAAGGTCAATTAACTTATATACCCAACATCTCTCCTGTGTTATGCCGATGTGGGACACTTAACCCTTAGCTGGGGTGTTATATACACCCCTCTTATGGACTCAGCGTCCTCGCTGAGGTTTGCCCGCGTACCGGGATTTGCCTAGACTCACCACGGAGGTTTGCCCCGCGTACCGGGATTCGCCTAGACTCAGGCCTGAACTTTAACCCACATCGACAAGGCTGACACGGAGTGGCTCTGATACCATCTGTAACAGCCCAAGCCCGCTAGTGATATTGTCCGCTTTGGGCCTAGGCCCGCACGGCTTTAAAACGCGTCACTAAGGTCTAAGGCCAGTTAACTTATATACCCTCCTGTGTTATGCCGATGTGGGACACTTAACCCTGCCGATGTGGGACACTTAACCCTTAGCTTGGGTGTTACATATCTGTAACAGCCCAAGCCCGCTAGTGATACTGTCCGCTTTGGGCCTAGGCCCGCGCGGCTTTAAAATGCGTCACTAGGGTCTAAGGCCAGTTAACTTATATACCCAGCATCTCTCCTGTGTTATGCCGATGTGGGACACTTAACCCTTACCTTGGGTGTTACATACACCCCCTGGACTCAGCGTCCACGCTGAGGTTTGCCCCGCGTACCGGGATTTGCCTAGACTCAGCCCTGAATTTTAACCCGCATCGACAAGGCTGACACGGAATGACTCTGATACCATCTGTAACAACCCAAGCCCGCTAATGATATTGTCCGCTTTGGGCCTAGACCCGCACGAATTTAAAACGCGTCACTAGGGTCTAAGGTCAGTTAACTTATATACCCAGCATCTCTCCTGTGTTATGCCGATGTGGAACACTTAACCCTTAGCTGGGTGTTACAATTTCCTTCTAAAAAATATTTTCTGTTGGATTTCACTATAGAAATTCAATTATCTGTATGGTATGGTTCCATTCAAGCTGGAACATTGATCACGTATGGCAGCAAGCTAGCAGGCAGGTCTTAAAACATGCAGTCAGCCATCTTAAAATATATTACTCCTATCTCATAATACCTTATCACCTACGTACGTGCGTGTACCATTTGTCCTACTTGATCTATTGAATATTTCAAGAGTAGTCGAACGAGTTTATATTGCACAAGTTTGGACATATTCGAATCCCGAATTTAAATTAAAAACTTTAAGATAATAAATATTCATAGTAACTCCGGGGTTTTTACACATATATGTATAGTCTATTAAAAATGATTGTTCTGAACCCGGTCCCAAACCCTCTAGGTCCAGCCCTAATTACATTGGATGAAACAAATGATTTTGAGAAGTGAACCCAACTCAATTTATAGGAGTAGATGAAACAACTAGAAGTAGAAAATGGGAGATGACTTACAAGTAATGGGCTCCGTGACAATGGAGGAATGGTGATGTGAGTGATAGCGAGAGTAGAGGAAATGATGGTGCAAAGCTCTGTGAAGCCAATAATAGAGGAATTCCACAGGTCCAATATGAATCAAAGCTGTCAAAATTATCCCATCAGTCCTCCAAAATGGTACGTGATGAACCTGCTCCAACTTTAAGTATCCAATATAGAATAATATCCCATTAAATATGATCTGATCATCCCTGTAAGCATACATAAAGTCAAACTTAAATCATGTTCTTTGCACTTCTAACTTGCATTTAGCTTTACATTTTTGGACCTCATTCTGTTGAAAACATAATCGAGTAGTCACTCTAGCTATCTCAATTTATGTGACAGGCTATTCTTATTAGTCAATTCCAAAAAGAACTTTTATGGCTTGTTTGAGATCACACGTTTTGAAAGACTTTCTTTCTTGCTTAAAATCTATGGTCAAATATGTTCACATAAATTGGAACGGATTAGGTATATTTTTTTCGGATTATATGTTGTCACATTCTTTACATAGTGTCATAAAATTATGATATAAGATTTTACACGAGTTTGGCTAATGAAAAAAAAAAAAAAACACTAGAGGTCGTATTAATAAAATATAATTAAGAACTATTAAGTAAGATGCTTACCAATTTCTTTCTCTGTCAACTTGATCAAATTCAATGCTCTTATCAACAATCCGATTATCACCCTTGGCAGTTTTGTAGCGAGATAGAGATATCCATATTTGGTTGTGAAGCACTCTTGAGAGTAGAAATGGAAATATTATAAAGTGTACAATGTCCCTTTGTTTTTCATCTTTGCTCAAGAAGAATGAATGTATGCTATGAACCACGAATGGTGCCAAAACCACATACTTCAATAAAAGAAAATAAAAATTGTTAAGAGTATTCAATTACATTACTTATATAAGTCATCTCATCACTTATTTTTTTTAAAAGAATTGTAATTAAAAAAGAAATAAATTAGAATAGAGTTCACAAAATTGAAAATGAGAGGACATTATGTTATATGCTAATGTGAAAGTTGCCTAATTTACTACTTTTAGAGATGTAGAAAATATTAGTAAAATGAGAAAAGAATTAGAAAATGCTAGTAAAAACAAGCAAAGGATAACTGTTTCTTTCTCTTTTATCCATCCAGATGGCCGAACGACATTTCCCTTCCAAACATTAGTGGGAAAAGAGCAAACCAGACACCTTCTCCAACCCCAACACACACTAAAATGAACGTTTCTTGTTTCAGTTGTATGTGCAAAGGAGAGGCAGAGCTACATTTTTCCAAGGGAGTTCAATTGAGTGTCCTAGATTAAAAATAAATATATTTTTGTACGTATATTTATGTTGATATTAAGGACGTTCTTAGTGTACAAGCAAAGTGTTTCAAAAATTACTTTTAAGTTAAGAGTTTTAATAGAATTCTTGCATTTTCTGAACCTCCTCGTCAAAATTTCAAGCCCCGCTTGTTTGTTTGACGTATTCAACAAATAGATTTTCCTCAAGGAGGAGATTCATCAACTTAAACATATAAGCATTCCAATATATTGAGACATAATTAAGCAACTACAAAATGGTAATAAAACACGCAAGGCGAGGCAGAGGTTCTATGTAGAAGAATTTTCACATGTTTATTCCATTAAAAAGAATACGGTCTGCACATGATATAGTGTGTTGAGACACAATTAAATAAGAATAATAAGCACAAAAGGTACAGATGAAATTCAAGATAAACCATGAGAAAATGAAGCCTTGACTTCTACCTTGAAGTTGCCAAGCCATGTCCATGGCCATTCTGTGAGAATGCCTGGTTTAGAAGCCATGATTTTTGTTTTGCTAGCAACTCAAAACCTTGTAAAGCAAGTTGTACTAAGCTTTTTGAGCTAGTTCTTTCCGTCTCCCCTTTAAAAGGCCTCTGCTTTGGGTGCACTTTATAGAATCCTATTATGGAGTCGAGCCCATACATATTAAATTCTGCCGTGGTTACCCACTTGCCCTTATCAACAGTCATAAAATTCATCTCCTAATTACTAACTGACACGTGTTTCCTTCGACATCCTCTTGATACACTTTTTCGTATAAAAGAATTACTCGTCCCAAATATTTACATTAAAACAAGAAAACAAAAAATTTACATTTAAATTCATATATTTCTTTTACAATAATTTGTAATTCTTAAAGTAGGAGTAGAATATTTGATTTAGTGCAAAACACTGAGGTAATTAAGTATTTTTTTCTCTTGACCATTTAATCTTCACTTTGGCTTTGGATGAAACTACGTTGATTAAAGATAAAATTCAAAAAAAGCAAAACAAATTGAATTATTATTGATTATGACTAAATTATATTTAAGTTAATATCATATGTCATGCATTACGCATATGATGATTAAATGCAAACAACTGGTGCGAGAATTTTTTTTTTTCATTTTAATTATTCCTCTAGTGATTCAAAATTTGTGCATGGCCTTCCAACTTTAATTTATTACTGGGAGAGCTACAAATTAAACTGTTGTACCCTCTAGCTACCACATTTAAAAGATGGACTGGGCCAAGTATTCAATATGAGTTTATTATGTGTCACCCCTAGCAAATAGAGCTACATTACATGTTCCAGCGGCCAGAGAAATTTTATACGGGGATTTACAAAAATACACATACATCCTATTTTATTTACATGGCTCTACCCATTATATTTATACCCATAACTTATTTGCATTCTATACCCATTAGCTAATTACCTTCTTATTTTGAAGCATAAAACAAGGAACTCAAGTTCCTCATATCTTGTATTATTTTTTTCTCCTTTTTTTTGTCATTCTTTTCTCCTTCCCCACTATCACTATTCTTGTTTTTTTTCCTTTTTCCATATTTTATTCTTTTTTCTTTTTATTTTCTTTCTTTTTTTCTTTCTCATGTTTTTAGCACTATTCAAGTCTCCCCATATTTTTATATTTTTATTTATTTTCTTTCTCCGTAATCTTATTATACTCATTTTTTTAATTTTTATTCTTTCTCCAAAAAGGCATACTTTGTTCACAAACACAAAAACTAAAATATTTTATTTGCTCGATAGTATCTCACACTTTTGTCCAAACATAAAACGGTATACAAAAAGTGTATATGATATACAAAAAAGATATACTTTTTAAAAAATATTTAAGTGCTCTGAAACATCACGCACTTCGATCCGAACATAACAAGGTATACAGAAAGAGTATACATTATACCAAAAAGGTATACTTTGTTCAAAACAACAACAACTGAAATATTTATTCGCTCGGTAGCATCGCACACTTGAATTCAAACACAAAAGGGTATACCAGAAGAGTATACAGTATACCAAAAGAGTATGCTTTGTTCAAAACAACAAAAATTGAAATATTTATTCGCTCGGTAGCATCGCACACTTGGAGCCAAACACAAAAGGGTATACCAGAAGAGTATACAGTATAACAAAAGGGTATACTTTGTTCAAAAATAACAAAACGGTAGCATTGCACACTTGAATTCAAATAGAAAATGGTATACCATAAGAGTATACAGTATACCAAAACGGTATACTTTGTTAAAAAATAACAAAAACTTAAATATTTATTCGCTCGGTAGCATCGCACACTTGGAGCCAAACACAAAAGGGTATACCAGAAGAGTACAGTATACCAAAAGGGTATACTTTGTTCAAAATAACAAAACTTGAAATATTTATTTGCTCGGTAGCATCACACACTTGGATCCAAACACAAAATGGTATACCAGAAGATGTATACAGTATACCAAAAGGGTATACTATGTTCAAAACAACAAAAACTGAAATATTTATTCGCTCGGTAGCATCGCACACTTGGATTCAAACACAAAAGGGTATACCAGAAGAGTATACAGTATACCAAAAAGGTATACTTTGTTCAAAACAACAAAAACTGAAATATTTATTCGCTCGGTAGCATCGCACACTTGGAGCCAAACACAAAAGGGTATACCAGATCAATATATACAGTATAACAAAAGGGTATACTTTGTTCAAAACAACAAAAACTGAAATATTTATTCGCTCGATAGCATCGCACACTTGGGTCCAAACACAAAAGGCTATACCAGAAGAGTAGACAGTATACCAAAAGGGTATACTTTGTTCAAAACAACAAAAACTGAAATATATATTCGCTCGGTAGTACCGCACACTTGGATCGAAACAAAATAAACTATTTCAAAAACTAAAATAACCATTTATTGTATAGCATCTCATATTTCGATGCAAACACAAAAAAGGTATACAAAAAGAGTATACGATTTATCAAAAAGATATACCGTGTTTAAAATAAAATAAAATTTAAAATATCCATTTGTGTAGTATACCGAAAAGGTATATAATGGTATTGAGACTTAGTGTAATAGTATACCAGTAAGGCATACTGTGTACTATAAAAGTATATATTAAGAAATGTGAAAAGAAAAATCTTTAAATAGGTAACTCATTCGGAAGCTACGTAGAATGTAATAAACTCTTTAAGTGTGATTAAATCTTATTTAATATGTACAAATAGCTTATAGTTGCATCTTTAAGAGACATTGATTTTTAATAGCATATACTTTTACTCCCTCCGTCCCAAATTAGTTGTCGCTTTAGCAAAATATGTTTGTCCCAAATTAGTTGTCACTTTAGGATTTCAAGGCTAAATTGGTTAGTTCTTTCCAACTATATATACCCCTAATAATTAAAAAAATCTCAAAAAAAGTTAATGGTGAAACATTAACTGTGGATAAAATAGTAAAATAAACACCCTATTTAATGACTTTCTTAATGGGCGTGAAAAAACTTAAAGCGACAACTAAAATGAGACGGAGGGAGTATATGTTAGGGTCTCATTGTGTTATAGAATTTAGTAAATGTCTCCTATTTAAATATTAATTTTTTTAAATGGAATTACTTATCCACGGTTGAACACTGATTAATATAAACGTAGTAAAATATAAAAATAAAATTAGCCACGGGTCTTACGTGGCGAATATTTATTGGATCCTTAAATTTACAACTTGTTAGCCACGGTTCCAGTAGAACCGTGGCTAAAATAGTCGTTAGCTACGGTGAACCCGTGACTAAATGTTGTAGATAGCCTCAATTAATTAGCTACGGTTTGGCCGTGGCTAAAAGCCGAACTTTTGTAGTGTGGGTAGTCCGTGTAAATATTTATGCTAAAATGGGTATGGAGTGAAATGAAGTTGAAAATGGGTAAAAAAATTTAATATTTTATAAAATATGGGCATGTAGTGTAAAAAGCCCATTTTATATAATGCCTCACACTTCATATCATACTTGTGTGAAACTCTTGATTGTTTGACAAGTGGACTCATGGATCACATTTGCTTACTTTAAGATAAAAAATCAAAAATGGTAAACTTTATGTCTATATTTATTCTTTTTAAGATTATTAATTGAAAGACCAAAAATGGAAATTTTATTGAAGAATATATAGTAAGAAAATAATGTACATTAGCATCTCATTTCCGACTTCACTACGACATCAACTCGGCACTGTAGGATACACTTTATTTCTTGGTTCTCATTGAAGAAGAACAATAATGTGATTGAATTTTCAATTTTCCTAGGAGGTATATGTGCTTCAAACTCATTAAGTACAGTGCAGTAATCTTCTAGGAGGCATATGCAAGTGCTCAATTTTCAATTTTTTTGCTTTCTAACTTTATCAAGTGAGAAAAAAAAATGGATTGATGAGTTATTTCTTTTTTAGCCAAAAATTTCGATTAATTGTCGTAGATAAAGTGATCAATATAATATACAATGACTCAATTTTTTTTATTAACAAAGTAAGGATTATATAATAAGAAAAAGAATATAGATGACCAATATATAATGATCATTAAATTATTCAAACTGCTAATATCGTTTAACCTTCACTCCAACACTGTAAATCCAACAATCCATAAAGTGTATCCTATGAATACAGTGCCGAGTTGTGGAAATCAGATGCTAGTATCAATATTTTCTTACCATATATGGTTTAATAAAATTACCATTTTTAGTCTTTCAGTTAATAATTTTTAAAAGAGTAATACGAACATAAAAGTTGCCACTTTAAATTTTTTTATCTTAAAGTTAATGGGACCCATGATGCAATGCAAACTAGCGGAAGCAAATAACGATACGAAAATGCGGAAGCGATAAAACAAGATACGTGATATCAAAAGAGATATCGGGAAACAAGGATTGGGGATGCAAGAAACGAGAAGAAAGAACGGATAATCGACTCAAGACATGAATTAATTATCCAAAAGGGAGAAATGAAACTCGAACCTTACAAGGAATTCATACTAGGCGTTGAATCTCCATAGGTTCCAAGTTATACAAGATTCATGAAGCGATCCGCTTCGAACTAGAAGGCTCGGCCTTTCTCGTTCTCTCTTCAATGTTTATACCAAAACTAAGTTTCGAAATGAAATGTCTAAGGTTCCTATTTACAGTTTTTCCTAAGACAATGTGAAATGTCTAAAATGCCCCCAAAGTAAGTTAAAACATAAGAGAACACTTAGGGGTAAAATAGGAACTTCACACAAAAAGTTGGCTTCTCTTCAGCTTCGGGCGCTCCGCCCAAATTGCCCACTGATCAAGAAGTTGCAGAAGCTGGGCGCTCCGCCTGGACCAAGTGATGTCTGGGTAGTCCGCCTCACTGATGGGGCGCTCTGCCTGGCCTTGGGCTATGGCTGGGCGGTCCTCCTTGTGCTTGGGGTCCCTCGACTCATCTCCGAAGCTTTTGCACTTGCATCCTCGCACCCTTCTTGCTTGGCTCTTGATGGTTGGGTCCTAATCCCAATTTGGATTGCATCATCCTCCCCTTCTTGAAAGGACCTCGTCCTCGAAATCAAACCATCAAAGCCTACGTCCAAAGACAACATAAACAAAAAACTTCCTACTACAAGAGTAGGTTAGTGCTCAAAAGTGTGGGAAAACACACTCTTGTGATAGAGCCAAGCGTCAATAACAATTAAAAAGCTCATGCCTCCTAAGGAGACAACAAGTACTTGGCTCGACAAGAAAGTGCATCCAACACAACAACAAGCAAAGAGATCAATAGGACATGGAACATGCAAGATATAACAATCAAATTCCCTATGACCCCTAAGCTCATGACCAACATACCAAGCCTTTAACACATTTTTATCACAAGGTGACACAATGGCTTTGACATGCCCAACACTCAAGGTGTGATCAACATATGGGATGGAGTAAGCAAAATAGTTCAATTTACAACTAACATCAAATACTCCACTCCCCTTCTTAGAAGCACTCATATACACACCGAGAGATACCTCCTCACCTCCGAATTTACCTCCAAGACAATCCTCCTCGCTAGACAAGCTCCCACGGGAGGTCTCAAACAATCGATTATCTATAGAGTTAAGATTTCCAAACCATGGAGGTTCAAACTCATACTCTACTCTAGATTGATATAAATCACCACTTTCATTGAAGTCACCCTCATACAAAGGATTAGTATAGGCATACTTCTCAAGCTCAATAGCAATCAAAGGTGAAGTATCCAAACTAGAGACAACATTCACACTTGAGGAGTCATCGAACACAATTCGATCGATCTCATACACTAGAGGCTCCTCAAGGTTACAACCTTTCTCACTACGACACATGAGACTACCACTATCAATTAAGCAATCAAAGGAAAGAATAGGATATTCATACAATTCATCTTCTCCTTTATCAAATATGGGTGGGGTGTCACAACAAGGCTCACTAGCAAGGTCAACCACAATATCCTCACTAAAGAGAGGTTCAATGAAAGCCGAGCTCACATCATGATGTGGCTTTTCAACCCTCTCAACTAGTGGTTCACATTCACACATAAGTTGACCAACCGACTCTACACTAGTTGCAAACACATTGTAATCATACACATCATCAACTAGCATAGAGTTTTCACAAACACTATCACAAGACAAGGAAGTAGCATGCTTAAGGAAAGAAGAACTAACACTTACACTTGAGTTGCCATCTTGCTCACTCAATGCACTTGTAGTATCATGGGTAGTCTCTTCACTTTGAAGCTCACATTGAAGATATTCTTCACCTTGCCTTTCCTCTCTGGAACATGATTGAGGCTCCATCGATTTGCCTCCAAGAATTCCTACACAAGAATTCAAACAAATAGAAGAAAAAAATAAAAGGTTAAGGTTAGAATAAGGGGTGCCCTCACTCTCAATGATTCTTTTTCCCTATCTCTTTTCCCTTATTTTTTCTTCAAGTTCGGGTGTAGATTCGGGTGGTGACAACCCACTCACATCACTCATTACAATCTCTCCTTTTTCCACTCGAGAGTTGTCACCGGTCGCTCCCTTACGCCTCTCTATTTTTTGTCTCTCATATTCGGGCGAGTTGGGACGAGGCCCAAGAATACCCATAGCTGAAGTAGGTGGACTCTTTACATCAACCCGGAATCTAGGACTTGGAGACTCATCACTTGATGTCTCCTTCTTCTTTGTTGGTGAACCACTTGGCTTTGACACTTGTGGTTTCAGGCTCACCTTGTCGACACGTGTCAACTCTTTTCTTGCACTAGTCCCACCACTTCTTGTAATTGTAGGACTCCTTGATTCCACAATTTCACCCATGGAATGAAGTTCTCGCTCCTTGCTCCTTTGTCCAAAGAAGGTGTACTAGTAGGCAATTGGTCTCTTGACCGATAAGGCACAAAGTCATAAACCCTTTGCCCTATGCCCACAGGATACGCATCCTTCATAGCACTATATTGCACCTTCTTTTCTTCCAACCATGGACCACCTATCCACACATCAACATGACGCATGGGATACACATCACACCACACATAACATTTATAATTCATATGAGATACAAGTACTCGAGCCTCCTTGGAAACCCGTACTCCATCATACTCATAAGGATGCTCTAGCGCATGGCATGGTATCCTTAACTTATCAACCAAAGAGGTGCTAATGAAATTGGCATCGGTATCACCAATCTTGAGCAAGTATCCTCCAATACCATTTAACTCAACAACGAACCTTCGCCAACCCAAGTTTTGCATATTTGCATCTAAGTGAGAGCTTGAACGCTCAAAAGTAGCATCACCATCAACTTGGGTCTCCCTTATCCCTCCTCTCCTAGCAAGATTGCTAGAATAACTTCCACTTCCCGTCACTCTTCCAACATTAGAAATGTTGTTGGAAGTCGAGGAAGGACCCTTGCCATGGAACCCATAAGTGCCTCTCGCTTTGGTTCCATAGCCACTAGCGCTACTCCTACTACAACTATCCAAGCCTTTCACGGTATTGATAGAACAATACAATCCCCTTGTAGCAAGAGCAACATCATCTCTCAAACCACACTCCACATGAAAATTAGAAGCATTAGGTCGCTTAGCATACCTAAAAGATGCAAGCTTCTTCTTTCCCATGGAACAACCACCATCTCCTCCCATACTAATGGAAGGACCTCTACTACTCCCTTATTCACAATTAGAAACATCAAGAGAAGATGCAAATGAATAATTTATATAACCAATCTCATCATCAATTCTCTCTATGTCACTATCATCATTTTCAAATTCATCACAAGTAGAGTAAGTAGGAACATTGTACCTTGAAGCGTTACCATCTTCGACTTCTTGACTTGAAGCATAAGAGTCATCAAATTCATCTTCACAAGCTTCATCGTCTCCTCGTGTCTCATGATCATCATAGTAACCCGCTTCATCACCATACGAGCCATAGTTCCCTGATTCATCAAAGCAATATACATCATCACCCTCGTAGGAACCATAGTCTCCGTCGTCTCCACACGAGTCATAACCTCCACAATCATCATCCGACATAGTTGCGCCAATAAAAGAAAGAACCTTACAAAAATCACTCCCTCACGTGTATCACTCAATATATGAACACTCAAGGGCGAGGCCTTAATATCTTAAAAATCACGGTGATCACAACTAGTATGTCCAAGTATTAGTTCGGAATGGAGTTAATGAGACTCGACGTACGGACGGCTATTTAAAGTGCGCACTTGAGGCCAAAGAAAGTTCTACGACTTTTCTTTGAATTCTAATCTCCTCTACGCACGAGTGTCCTAATACGCTCAAGAGTTAGTATCTTTCGAGTAGGCCAATTACCCTAGAAACACTAACCAAGAAGTTAGGAAGCAAAGGAAACATAAAAAACGACGAAACGAAAACTCCCGGACCCGTTTCAAGGCTAGGCGCTCCGCCCAGTGGGGGAGGCGCTCTGCCCAGTGCAAGGAGGCGCTCCGCCTGGTTTGGCTGCTGGTTAAAACTTTGGGCGGTCCGTCTGGATGTAGGCGCTCCGCCGGAGTACGTTTCAGCAGCTTTCAAAAACAGGTTTTTGGTAATTTTGACCAAATTTTTCGATCGATTTCAACCCGATACTCAAATACAACGATACCCTATGGTGTATCCCCAATGGTTTTCAACCTCAAACAAACAACAACAAGCTTCGATTCAAGATTGAAGTGTTTTCAAGAAATTTTCAAACTTTGGGATTTTGATTTTTGAAATTTTGATTCGCAACACCGAATTGTTATATATAGGTATCAAAATGATGGGAATACAATATAGAGCAATCCCCAATACTTTTAAACGCTTGGGGAATCAAATCCAACCTGATCTACTCAATTTTTTTCAAGTTTTCAACTTTTTCAATTTTTTTGTTTTCTTCTTTTCAAGAACAATAACAACACGATACTAACACGGTGAACAAGGAACGAGGGTTTGTAAGAATATAACCCGAGCCTTGCTCTGATACCAACTAATGCAATGCAAACTAGTGGAAGCAAATAACGATATAAAAATACGGAAGCGATAAAACAAGATACGTGATATCAAAAGAGATATCGGAAAATAATGATTGGGGAGGCAAGAAACGAGAAGAAAGAACGGAAAATCGACTCAAGACATGAATTAATTATCCAAAAGGGAGAAATGAAACTCGAATCTTACAAGGAGTTCATACTAGGTGTTGAATCTCCATAGGTTCCAAGTTATACAAGATTCACAAAGCGATCCGCTTCGAACTAGAAGGCTCGAATTTTCTTGTTCTCTCTTCAATGTCTATACCAAAACTAAGTTTTGAAATAAAATGGCTAAGGTTCCTATTTATAGTTTTTCCTATGACAATGTGAAATATCTAAAATGCCCCTAAAGTGAGTTAAAACATAAGAGAACACTTAGGGGTAAAATAGGAACTTCACACAAAAAGTTGGCTTCTCTTCAGCGTCGGGCGCTCCGCCTAAGTGATGGGCACTCCGCCCAAATTGCATACTGATCAAGAAGTTGCAGAAGCTGGGCACTCCGCCTGGGTAGGCAGGCGCTCCGCCTGGACCAAGTGATGTCTGGGCAGTCCGCCTCACTGATGGGGCGCTCCGCCTGGCCCTGGGCTATGGCTGGGCGCTCCTCCTTGTGCTTGGGGTCCCTCGACTCATCTTGGAAGCTCTTGCCCTTGCATCCTCGCACCCTTCTTGCTTGGCTCTTGATGATTGGGTCCTAATCCCAATTTATATTGCATCAACCCATGAGTCCACTTATCAAATAATCAAGAACCTTATACAAGTATGACATAGTGTGTGAGACATTAGATAGAATTTCTCCTAAGTGTTAATCAATTCATGCATACTAATTATCTTGAATTATCTAGTCTTTCTTTATACAACAGTAAAAGAAGGGATGTGAAAGTTATCAAGAATTTATTGATACGAAGCTTCTGTGTCCATCCTATAGCAAGAAGAGAGATGCTACTAGAACTATGCAACTAATCATAAATTTGCAAGTAAAATATGCTTATCTAAACAAAACTATTGTTTGAAATTCAAAGTTGAACTAATGAAATTCCGAAGCATCATCAATAAGTTGCTACTACTATAAGTAGGTACTTGAAATGTTAATCGAAGTTCCACCGGCAAAGTTGAGGCTCCAACAAGATGCAATTTTTGAGTCACTTCTCTCTTCTAGTACAATAGATTCTTTACATGTATAGCTTGTATAATTTTAATCTTAATTTGTAAATTATATTAGTAAATTCCTCTATTGTATGTCTTCACTCCAAAATAAAGAGCTAAGGACACCAAAAACACACTTTAGTGTCAAAATTACTAGACAAGTTGGACAGTGGAGGAGTCCCTGTTAAAGCAGCCTGTACTTGCGAACTCTTGTGTGTTTGGAGAACATTGATTTGTGCATTAAAATAGTGGTGCAACAACATACAATTGTACCAAGAGGCTGAAATTACCACTAGCCAAGTCCCACAGCACTAGAAATAGTACTAATCTACCAATAGCACTTCGAAACGTATTATGCTTCACAGATCATGTCTTTAAACTGTCGATTAACTCTTGGTTTGGTATTGCGGCTATTACAATTACATGCAAATGCAAAGTGCAATTTTGATCTCCTATATATTTCCTTCTGTCCTCTTTAACATTTAAGGGTAGGAATGGGTGAGAAATTTTATTTTGAGTCTCACACGCCAACTCATATTTGTGTAAGACATTTCATTACTTGACACGTGGACTGATTGGGAGCTCACCTTCCAAATCATCAAAACCTAAATTAAGAAAAATTCACTCTCTTCAATTACCCCCACCCCACCCACCCTGCCCTACCCCTCTCCCTTTTTCTTCTTGCATTTTTCATTCCTCTACCATAATAATATGGTTTACCTTTCTCTTGTGACAATACTTCTTCCTCCACAATTAACTTTCTCTGGTAAAAATCTTATTCTTCCATTCTGTTTTCTGTTTTCCCTATTTTCGTTAAGAGTTGTAGCAAAGTATGGAAAGCTTCATCCCTACCAGATTGTCCCATTTCTTTTCTTCTTTTTCCTTGTTCTTTCTGTTACCAAAAATTTCTTTTACATTCATCTAATGCCTTTTGATACGAGAACAAAAAAGTAAACCTTCATTTAATTTCCGTTACCATTAATTTCTTATCTTCCAAAAATTCTTCTTTCTCTATTCTATGCAATATTTTTTTTTAACGAATAAACTAACTAAAATAAGTCTAAATTATTGCTAATAACATGGTTTAGAATATTTTGTATTCCAAAAGTTTACTTTGGGGGACATGGTTAGTTGATCTAATAAGTAGTAGTAGTTTTTTCTTTTTTGGTGAATTAGATTTTGAAACTCGCCTGCAACTATACAAAGATGCTGAGTAAAATAATGTAAGAAATAATTTTTAGAGGAGAAAGGAGTGTCACGCCCTAAAATTTACTAAAAATAAATAAAATAAAAGGTTGTGACTTAGGTGTTTTAAAGGTACAAAATTATCGAGATTACGGAGTCGCCACTTGACATAGTTCAAAGGTGTGCCAAGTCACCAAAGAGGTACCTTAGAACACCTATGACTCGTTCAGTGGTCTGCGTCAGAGTTCCGGATAAGGATCTCGGTTGACTCTCGGGAAGGTGTTAGGCACCCTCGAGTCCTGTGCAAGCACAGTTGCTTTTTTGACGCTCTCCAAACTTGTGAATTATTGTTTGTTTGTTTAATTGCCAAATTATTATTTGTTACGCTTTGATTTGGATGAAAGTAGCTCGTTCATTGACGAAAACTCTACCAGAGATTAACCATGGACGCGTTGTCCATTCGAATCTTGATATAAATGAGTTTCGTGTAAACATTGGACCTTCGATACCTTTTTAATTTTAAATTAAAATCGCTCGTTCATTGATGACAACTCAATCAGATATAATCGCGCAAGCATTTCGCTCGAACGAAGTCTTCTAACTTAATTTTGAGTTTTATGTGAACATTTGAGACATTAATTAGACTTGTTTCGGCCTATGTTCTTGCTTAATCGTGTAGGATATATTCATACTCGATTTAGTTTTAAAGTTTGTCGTTCATTGATGAAACTCTACCGGAGATTAACCGCGAGCACTTTGCCCGTTCGAATCTTCAATAATATGAGTCTCATGTAAACTTCAAACATTTTTATTTATTGATAAATGAGTGTAAGCATTGATGGTTCTTAACTTACTTAAATCATCATTTGAATTTAACGTTGTGAGGGCTATAAGTTAAATACATCTATTATATTGTAATACGTACACACTTTCCTCCTAGTTAGATTAAAGGCAGTTACGTTATAGGCGTAACTAACCTACATATGCACATAGCCTCTTTAACTTAAACCTTTTAAAGGGTAGCTCCTTGTTAAATAATTAGGGATTAAGGGGTCAATTTTAAACTGACCATAGCCCATATTTGTAAATTTTTACGTTTCAGATCTTATTTCAACGTATGGAAACAGTTTTTCTTCTTCTTTAAGTTTGCACTAATGTTCCTAATTTACTTTTCATTTCAGATTTAGATCCATGTTTACAATTAATGGTTACTATTGTTATGTTTTTTCTTTTTAAAGCAAGGGGCTGATTTAAATCACTTATAAAATTTATAATTCCAAACGGTTTTTTTTTTTAGGTTGAAAGTTTCATAATGCAAAGAAGTGACGCCACCCTTTTGTGGATCTGAAGTTTAATACAGAGTAGACCATGACTCAAGTTTGGAAAATTGCTTACCATAATAGGCAAATCTTGCTAAGAAAAGATCCAGGTTCAAACCCATAAAACAAAAACTTTCACAGGCCTAAGCACAATACTTTTTCTATTTCCTCTAGTTTCACACAAAACAAGACATTAAACAAATATGGTCAAAAGATATAAAATTTAACTAGACATGCTTCACTCTTTGTGTCTTAAGTCAGGCTTTGATTCATTCATGAAATAACTTATACAAGGTAAGAATAAATACCTAAATGATGAATATGCTCAGCAATGGATATGATCCACACAAAAAGCTTAACAACTCAGCCAACAAACCAGTAGCAAGTAACAGAGAGAAAACCAACTACAAAGACCCTTCCTGACTTAAAACTATTGAACTCAAGCTTTGCACTCAACTCCCAGAATTTTTAGTGTTAGTTAATTTTCTTTTTCCTCAATCTACCAAGCGTAGAAGTTGAGATAAGAAAAAAAAATGTGTTTTTTTTGGAGCTGCCCTGCTCGTTCCTGAAGAGCCCATTTTTATAGCGGAAAAAGTCCGCCATGCTTTCACTCCATAGCCCCAAAAGTTTTGCTTTTTTCAAAAAAAACAAACAAAGCATGCTATTGCAATTAATATAAAGATGATGTGGGTGGAGTGTGGCAGGGGGTTGAGTGTTGCCATTACCCTGCCACTTTGATTCTCTTTGACTAACTCAACAAAAGCAGATTTCATTTCTTTTTCTTTTTTCTTTTTAATTTTTTTGATTTTACAAATGGCCACTAAAACACTTAAACTATTTAAAGTTTACACAACTAATTAGAATTAAAATCACACAAATTATAATATTATTATAATCTATACGTAGAATCGTAACAAATAGTATTTTGTTTTTTTTTTATAAAATTTATGACAAAATTTAGCTAAAAAGATTACTTAAATTCTAGGAAAATTCGGCAAAAATCTTGAAAAATTAGCTCGACTATTTTTTGAGAAATTTTTGAAATTTTGTGCCAAAATTAGGTGATTACAAGGAGTACCATTTTTAATGGCAGAATGGCAAAATGAAGAAGATAAGGGGGGGGGGGGGGGGGCCTTGGAATTGGTAGGAGAGAGAGTGAATTTTTCTTAATTTAGTGTTTGATGATTTGGAAGGTGGACTCCCAATCAGTCCACATGTCAAGTAATGAGATGCCTCACACAAGTATGAGTTGGCGTGTGAGACTCAAAATAAAATTTCTCGGAATGGGTAATCGGTGGCGGATTTGTAGGCTGATTACGGATTAATTTAACCTAGATCCTGTATTTGTATTAAATAATTCTACTTAATATAAGATTATTTACATAATTTTGCAAAATTAGAAGCTAGTTTATGAAAGAATAGCAGTAATGCTCCATTTCAAAACATAGCAATATTTTTCTCAAACCATAGAAAATATACATAAAAGGTAGAAAAAAAAAACCCCTAGATCTCCCTCCTACATGCCATGCCACCTTCCAGCCACTCTCCTGCCGCCTCCAATCATGCACCCCACCCCCTGTCTTCCGCCTCGATCACTGGCACGCTCTTTTAAAAATATTTTGTTTTAACAATTGGATGTCTAGTGTATCACTAATGTCTAGTGTATCTCCATTGTACGTACAACGTATGTCCAATATATCATCGTACATACAATAAAAAAAATAATATAATCCTCCCACCTTCAAATTAAACCACTACCAAAAGCACCATAACCACCATAAAAATTAAAAAAAAAATAAAAAGATGAAGGAGAAGAAGAAGAAGAAGAACTATACGTACAGACATAAAACAAAACACAGGAGATGTAGAAGCGATACAATTGATAAATATGACAGAATTTTCAGATACATTTGACATATAGTCCACATACAATTTAAAATTTTTTGGATGTATACCAGATTTGAAACGATAGAAAAAAAATAAAATCATTGCTCGCCGGAGAAAACAATACTCGTCAAAGCAAATCTGGAACCAATGCTCGCCAAAAAGAAAATTAATGCTCGCCGAAGTAGATTTGAACACCAAAAAATGGAGTAACAACAGCTCGGCAGAGCATATCTGTTCACCAAAAAATGGAGCAGCAGATGCTCGCTGAAGCATTAGCTGTAACAGATCTGGAGAGAGATGGCGCGCAAGAGAGAAAGAGATATTAGGGTTATCTGCATTTTTTTTGTAGCATATTTGAAAAATATCGCTATTTTAATATCTTTATGTTTTATAAATAAAATGCCTGAAGTTATTCTTTGTGTAATTTTTCCTTTAATACATGTAATCTACCTAGAACCCATAAACAACAAAAATAACAACTAATAAGCCTAAATTCCAATCAAATTGGTCGACCATATAAATCCTCCTACATCATGTTCCTACATTTAAGCTCATATCATCATGATCTCATGTAGGAAAAACATTTTTAAAAAAGATAGATATATGTATATTTGTAATAATAAAAAATATTAATAGTAATAAAAGGTCTTTATTATTACCAATTAATGGGTATCTTCTATATGTGTATTTTCTTTTTAGTCATTTCTAAAAATGTACAATTTTATGTTTATAAATAATTTTACTTTAAACTTTTCGATTTACTCTCAATTTCTTGTAGTGGCGTGATTTTATACCCCTAAAATATATGACATACATTTTATTGCGAATTTCTAAATCGTTTCTTTCACTCTTTTAGTAAAGCCAAACAGGTTCAAGACTAAAGTATGATGAGCAAGATAAGTGAGAGTTTGTGGAAACCACATGAAATACACAGAGGGGGTGTTGGCATATAAGATGTTCCGTCCGTTCCACTTTAGATTACACAATTATTATTTTGAGAGGCATGAAGATGATTTTTTTTAATAGTTTTTAAATATTTTAACTTGATAATCATTTTAATTTATAGTACTTTTATATAAATTTTAAATATATAATTTCTTTTTTAAAAAAAACATAAAAATGTTACGTCCGAATACACACCAAAACACAAGATGAAATTTGAACTTTTGTATCTAGTGTGCCAGATAAAAGCAAAACGAACGAAGTAGTACTCTCTCTGTCTTATTTTAAGTGTTTGAGTTTCACTGGGCATGAAATTTAAGAAAATAAAAAAAAATTTAAATCATGTGGTTTAAAATATAATGTGTGTTTAATCTCGATAGTGACTTTAAATTTTATAGTCCAAAATAAATTTTAAAATTAAAAAATTACCAAATATGAAAAAAGAAAAACACTCTTTTTAATACAAATAATAAAGAAAAGGTGAACAATTAAATTGGGACTGGGAGTACTAAATAGGAGTAATTGATTTCAACAGGAAAAGTTGAAAAGGAAAAGTTGAAAAGGGAAGTGTCAAAATGGCACAATTTGCCCTTCTTGACAACAAATATCTATTTTCTTTAACAACATCAACATTTTCTCCAACCATATTCTTCTTTTCGTAGGACCTCCAAAGCTGTATTCTTAATGCCGTAACGATTACATGCTTGATGTAGCCAGAGGTTAGTAGTCACCTTCCACGATCTTACTTCATTTGGAAGAGTTTCCATAGTTAGTCTATGATAAAATACGCTGTCCTGCATTAAAGCCAATCTTTGGACAAAATCCACTTGTTAGCATTATCTTCTCGTTTTACTTATTTGTTTATATTTATAGGTATTTGTTTATACTCGCTCTAATCCGGAAAAGAATTGTGTCGACCTTCTTATACTGAAACCTATTTCCTTCCTTGTTTCCCATTCCCCTTCCTTATCCCAATGGCGCAGCCAGAAAATTTTTCAAGAGTGTTCAAGATTTTTTTTAAAAAATAAAATCTTTCTTCAAAATATATAAGTTAGGATTTGATCTCGGCTTGTTTAGCTGAATTTAACCACCATGCATGCATCACTGGACTAGCACTATTAGTTGTGTCAAGGGTATTCAAAATGTAATATTTACTCATAAATAGCTAAATTTAATTCATGTACATGGGATAATTTTCCGGCGAAGAGTGGTCGTCTGACCACTCTTGCCCCCATGTGGCTCCGCCACTACCTTATCCCCTCCCCTTCCCCCATAACTAAAAGAGCTCTTACGCATAGGTGGATCTAGGATTCTAAGAGTATGAGTTCACTACTGTTAGGAGTAGAGTTACAACATCCCAAAAATGGTCAGCGAACAACTTTCGTCGAAAAATTTATTGTTTATATAGGTTAATTATAATTTTATATGATGATATATTAAGGAAAAACTCCATTTTTCTCATTTTTCTGATCATATAAATATTAAGGGACATTTAAATGACCTACTCTTATGTGTAAGTGAACCACCACTTGACCAAGTGAATCATTTAAACTTTTATACCAAACATTATATTAGACATATTTTATATTTTATGTACATAATATACCTAGTTTAATTTCGTGGGAGAAGTATGGATTCTCGGAACCGGTAGTAAGGGAGTAGATTCGCCCCTGCTCTTATGGTTCATATATTATTAAGTACTCCCTCTTTTGAAAGTTTTTGCATATACTTTGAGAAGACATTTATTAACGTTAGCTATAACAATATTTCTCTAACACTTCACTAATTGAAACAGTAACGGTGAGTATGAAAGGGAAAAATTTGTAATAGATTCTTTTTCTAAAGCGTCAAATATTTTTTAATAAATTTATTAGTTTGTCCGCATCATCCATTCTTAGTTGTTTAAGACTGTTTAAATACACGTGCAGTATAAGAAACGAAAAAAGATTCAAGATTTATGAATCTTGTGGTCTTACAAACACCATAATTTTTGTGAATATTAAAATTTATACGTTAATATTAAAGTAAAAATTTTATGTTAAACTATTTGCCTATTTAGAAAACTGTCATTCCTTAAGTAGACAGAGAAAATAAAAGAAAAAAAAACGTTCCCATATAAGTCGAATAACATGGAGTAATATTTGAAACTCAACGTATACTATAATTAAATTTATAGTTCCATGACCACATGCATAGCTAGACTACTAGAGGGAAGTCGAGATATTTCTGGTTTGAAATCAATTGTTTCTACTTATTTAATTTATTTTCTAACACTTATAGTGAAAGTTACTGGGTTTAAATGAACTCATACCTTACTCTTTACATTAGATCCTGCATAAGGGTATTCTTAATTTATGAAAACACGAATATTGCTATAGACGCAGTATAATATCTGAACTCTGAAGCATCATGCAAAGCTAAAGTGAGGATCCGAGAGAGCTAGGTATTACCCTAGCTATCAGGACTTTTGATGGTCTATATTGTACTCCCTCTATTTTAATTTATGCGAGAATGTTTGACGGAATATAGAGTTTAAGAATTAAAAGAATACTTTTAAAATTCGTAGTCTAAAACAAGTCACCAAATTTTGTGTGCTATATAAATATCATCTCACTAAAGACTAATGAAAAAATTTAAAATTGAATTGCTGCTAAAAATTAAAATATATTTTTTTTATACTGACTAAGCGCCAATAGTGTCTCATATTGGAACAGTGGAGTAGGGGTGGCCAGCGGTCCGGTCCGGTCCAGAACCGGTACCGGAGTCCGGTTCCGGTCCGGATCCGGGCCAAAAAAATTTCAAAACCGGCGGGGTCCGGTCTACCGGTCCGGTCCGTGCCGGTTTCAACCATTGGTGCCGGATCGGAACCGGTTCCGGCGACCGTTAGGCCGGTCGGTACCGGTCCGGTCCGGCCGGTTAACGGTTTTTTTAAATTTTTTTTTTTGTTTTTTTTATGCAAATAAAATTAAAATTTGAAAAACTTAACAATTTATTTAAACATCATTTGTGATAATTATGTAAATTATAAATGAAACAAAAATAATTATGTAAATTATATTTTAAAATTTATTAATGTAAAGTTTATTGAATGAGAAATAAATAATTGAACGACGTCTTCTAGTTTGTTACTTTATTAATGTAAAGTTTATGAAACAAAACAAACGTTTATTGAATGAGAAATAAATAATTGAAATGACAAAACAAACTAGAAATCGAAAAATTACAAAGATACTAAATAAACTAGAAATTCGAAAATACATAATTGAAATAGATATTCCCTTAGCCATCTCCTCAAATTTTCAATCACGCGGAATAAAGCCATTTATTCTATCCCATTCGGTTTTGTATTTTTTTTGTAAGTGTTGCCTAAACTTTCCCGTCCCTCCATTGTTGGGTCCACTGTAAAGTTGCCACTCTTTGTTACAGAGGCTACATTTAGCTTTCTGAGTTTCAGTATCTTTCATAATAAGTTCCCAGACCCACACTACAGAACGACGTCTTCGTTCAGTAGGACCGGGAGCAGCGGGAGCTTGATTTTCAGCCATTATAATTGTTTGGATTTTGGAAGAAATTTAGAAAATAGCCTTTGAAAGTAATTTGAGAGATAAATTGATAGAAAGTGCTAAATTGTGTGATATAATGATGAAATATTATAGTATATATAGAATAAAAATAGGTTGGGGGGTATGGGGGGCATTTGGCCAACGGCTATATTTGAAAGAGAGCCGTTTGCCCAATCTGCCGGTCCGGTCCGATCCGGTCCGATCCGGCAGTTCGGCCCAAATAAGTTTTTTTATTTTTATTTATTTTTTTTTTCCATTGAGTTTTATTTAAAGTGGTGGAAACTTTGAAAAATATTACAACAAAATATTATTTAGTTTTTACTTGTACATATTAAAGTTTAAACTTAGAATTAAAAAACTTGTAGTATTTTTTTATAATTTGAACTTGTAGTTTTGAATTAATTTGTTAAGTTCAATATTCAAACTTTGAATTAATTTTAGTAAATTCAAATTTTGAATTAATTCTTTAAGTTCAAAATTCAATATTTGAACTAATTTACAAACTAGTAATTAATTGTAGTATTTTTTGCGCAAACTATAAATTAAAAATAAAAAGTATGAAGACAATAGTTGTGATTGAATTCCAAGACTTGGAGCAATTTTATTGAATTGTTTAAGATATAAGTAGTGCAAATTACATCTAAACTTCAAACTTGTAAATTCAAAATTCTTATTTAGAAAATTACATTCTTTTAAACATATTAGCTAGTTTCTTGAGGATAGTTGTAGGCTTTTCTTTTGGAACTGGCCGTTGTTGATCTTGTTCATCATCTCCTTCTGGTTCTTCGTCTTCTTCTTCTTCTTCATTGCCGGTTTGACTCCCTTCACTTATTCCGTCGCTCAAAATTTGATCGATATATGCTCTGCCCCTTTCCTTAGTAAGTTCTGGTAGACCAAAGTTTCTTCGCTCTGCTCTGATCCAATCCCTGAATAAAACTCCTGTCTCCATTGCCTCCTCTCTCAACGAATATCTGTGATCTCCAATTTGAAATCTTCCTTGGCTAAAAGCGCTTTCCGATGCAACTGATGAAGCTTGAATTGTTAATATATCCCGGGCCATTTTTGCAAGAATTGGAAATTGCGATTCTTGATTCTTCCAATAATTCAACAAATTCGCAGTTCCAAAGTTGTTAAGTTTCTTTGAATATTGAATTAAATACACTTGGAACTCGCTGTATTCCTCTCCGTACTCGTCCTGTTCTGAAAGCAACTTTTCGTCAAGTCCCCCAAAAGTGCGCATTCCTGCTCCTGCCTGTGAAGAACTTTGCCCGGTGGATAGTATTGGTTCCGTTGGCTCTGCAGTGTCTGCCCAAGCTCTATACTTTGCAAAAACAGCCACGGTATCTGCATAAACTTTAGCAACAGCCTCGTCTACACTTGGATACTTGTTAGTAGCAATTTCATCTGGAGTAATTTCTAAATTTGCATATACTTCTCTAACAAGTCGTTCAGTTAACTTAATTTTAAAAGCAGGATGCAACACAGAAGCAATGTAAAAAAGAGGAGGAATTGGAAAAAAATATTTTCTAAACTTTTCAATCATTAACTGTACAGCCGGTAAGTAAACTGCATATTGTTTATACATTTTCAATAATTCCGATATTCCAGCTATATAATATAACATGGTAGGAGTAGTTGGATAATATTGACCGGAAAATTCTAAAGTAGCTTGATAAAATTTATGTAAAAACTGAAGAAGATGTTGAACAACTTGCCAATCCTCATCTTTAAGGTGATAGATTTCCATAAAATGTTTATTATACATTTGAGAAATAGGCAGTCTATATTCATAAGCAACATTCAATGCCTCATATAAAGTGTTCCGCCTAGTACAAACTTCCTTTGGGACTCTCCTAACTGGCATTCCTAATTCTACACATTTTCTTTCCCATTCTCGTCTTCTTTCTTGGTTTTTATTTCTAAAAATATAAGTGATAGCTATCTGCACCTTTTTGATACTATCGTTAAACAAGACAAGACCATCTCTTACTACTAAGTTGTAAATATGACATGCACACCTAACATGAAAAAATTCAGGAAAAGGAGGGTTCAAAATAGGTATCAAGTTCCTAAGTGCGTCTGTGTTGTTTGTAGCATTATCTACCGTAATACTAAAAACTTTGTTAGACAAACAGTACGTACGACAAATTGATGAAACTTTGTTACAAATATAATTTCCCGTGTGTGGTTCATCAACAATTTTATAAGTAATAATACGTTTTTGAAAAACCCAATCAGGATCTATCCAATGAATAGTCACAATAATATAATCACATCCATTAGTAGAACGACCCAAATCCGTAGTAAGACATACTCTAGTGTCAAAGTTATCAAATATATATCGCAAATAATCCTGATATTCGTTCTTAAATTTAATAATATCATTTTTAACAGTAGTTCTTGGAAAACCTCTAAATAAGGGATTATATACAGCCTGAACATAACGAACAAAACCAGTAGAAGAAGGAAAACTATAAGGTAAACCCTCGAGGGCAACTAGTTTAGAAATTTCTTCCCTATCCTTTTGTTTATCATAAGTAAAAAGCCCTCCTGTTAAATGGTTAATTCTTGCTTGGATACCCGAAGATTGATCATGCGCTACTCCCCCATGTTCGGTCCCTAAATATATACCACCCGCCCGCATTGCCCATTCTTTAGGATGTTTCTTTTGTAAGTGGACCCTAAGTTTACCCGTCCCACCCTCATTACCCCCAGTTCTAAAAACCCACACCTTATCACAAAGCCCGCAAGAGGCCGTCTGTTCTGCAACATTCTTTGATGCAAAATCCCACACATCAGATCTTTCCTTACGTTTAGCCGGTATTCTAGTAGGAGGTTCAGGAGGCAAGTCTGACTGAACTTCGGGTGGACTAGCTTGAAATTCAGGTGTTTCTTCTAAATTAACCCCACCGCTTTGATTCCCATATCGTGTTTCTAACATTTCGTGATCAAGTATGGTATCAGCGTTAACATCATGATAATATTGAGAATCATCTATGTGGGTATTCCGACTAGAACTACCAGCAATTTCTTTACCCCTATTTTCCCTACGACCACGTGCCCGCCCCCCATTACTAGTTCCAATTGAACCTCGTTGAGACATAATAATAGCAAATAAAATAAATATATATGACAAAAAAATAATAAAAGAGTAGAAGTAGGAACGACCAACCAAATATAACCGTATAATTGAGGTGAAGTTGAAACTTGAGCCTCCACTTCAATTAATTAGTTGAATACTTGATAATCGAAAAATTGCAAAAATAGCCAAATTGATATTTTCAACCACGTAGCGCCTCCAATTAACCCAATACTTGATATTTATAAACTTCACCAAGTAGCCAAATATAACTTTGATAGAAACTCCAAATAGAACTTGATAAAGTAGCCAAATTATAAATTTTTAACAAATAGCCAAAGTAGAACAATAGCAATATTGTAGAAAATTTGAGAGAATTGGAAGATTTGTGTGAAAAATATGATGAAATAATGGGGTATTTATAGAAAAAAAATAGTTAGGGGTGGTTATGGGGTGGTAGAGGGGTGTATTTGGCCGTTTTTGGCCGTTGGACAACGGCTAGGGGGTCAAAAGAGCCGTTGCCCAACGGCTAGAAACGGCTAGAAACGGACAGATTTTTCTTTTTATTTTTTATTTTTTTGACCGGTCCGGTCCGGGCCGGTTCCGGTCCAAAATTTTACCGGTCCGTCCGGTTTTTTTTCGTGGCACCGGTTCGGTACCGGATCCGGCGCCCGTTAGTGGCCAACGGTCCAGTTTCAACCGGTCCGGACCGGTCCGAGCCGGTTTCCGGCCCGATTCCGGTCCGGTCCGATCAAAACCGGACCGTTAGCCACCCTTACAGTGGAGTATCGTATAACCTCATTTTAATTCCTGACATGAGGACATAAAAATGACATGTGTAGTTTCCTGACATGCAAGTACGCACATCTTCACATGCAGAAAGTATATATTACTCAATTTGTTTTAATTTAGGAAAAATTTCAGAGACCTCCCCTCACGTTTGCCTTGGTAACACTGACCTCCCCCGTAATTTCCAATATTACACCTACCTCCCTTGTTTTAACTTTTTGGTAACATTCATTTTTTTTGTTTATTCATAATTCAGGAAAAAAATTACTTGACTAATTTGCCCTCCCTAAGATTATGCTCTTTTAATATACTGATTTTATCAATATCTCATAACTAAATATATACTAATTTTATCAATATCTCATAACAAATATATTCAAAACAAAAATTCTAATACCCTAAGACGCCAAAGTACTCTTCAGTTATCTTTGCAGCTGCAGCCAAGTTGGTTCTTCCTCAATTCCTCTTCATCCGAAGATCTCCATCTATTCTGCAAAAACAATCATTCATAACCTAGTTATTTTTACAATAGAAAGGAATTCATCAGGTATTCACAGTAACCCATATTGCAACCGTTCATTTATTTATCCATTTGCCATTTAGTAATTTTTTCTATATTCTTGCACATTTTTTCTGTAGGATGCCACTTCCCTTGTTTTTTCATGATATTATTTTTCACTACAAGAGCCATGAGAACAAGATATTTGGTGTGGATCCATCAAATTATTTATACTCTAATCTGTTGAGTGATGCATGTGAGTTTGCACTCCATGATGTTGATGTAAACTTGGGTAGTTTGATAACTATGAAGTGTGAAATTCCCAACACTTATTTTAGTATGGATGTGAATTGTGATGAAGATCTTAAGCATATGTTCAATATTTATGCAAATCAAAGTGTTATACATATCATTGTTGATAGTGAAGATATAATTCCTTCCCCTCAAAAAGTGCACAATGACTCAGACGGAAAACTTAGTAGTTTGGCTCCTAATATTGATGATGATAACTATGGAGCAGAACAAGCTAACATCTTTTTAGATGAAAATGATCAAGAAGTTGATGAATTTCCTGAGGTGGATGATAGAATAGAAGACGATTCTGATTTAGATGAGAGAAACCCTATGAGCATTTCCTTGAGGGGGAAAAAATTCACTTATGATCCTTCTCGGGAAATTAAATTTGAAAAGGGTGACTTGTTTACCTCAGTTGACGCATTTAGGGCAACATTAAAAGATTATGCTATTCAACAAGGAATAAAATTAAAGAGAATTAAGAATGAAAAAGCTAGATGCACAGTTAAGTGTGCACTCCCTGGATGTTCTTGGAGAATACATGCTTCTCCTCTCCCTGATGGAATCACATATAAGGTTAAAAGTGTAAATGAAGGACATGGTTGCATAAGAGATGGAAGTAGCAATGAGGCTAATTCTACTTGGATTGCAAAGAAGCTGGTTGACATTCTAAGAGAAGATCCTGATATGAGTAAGAAGAGTATAATGGCAATTTTGAAGATCTATGGATTAAAACCTGATAAGATGCAACTTTGGAGAGCCAAATGCAAAGCATTAGAAGAGATTGAAGGATGTCATAAAGGGTCTTATGGAAAGCTTGCTAAATATGCTGATATGTTTCGACAATCAAACTCAAGCAGCATTTTTAAGGTTCATTATGACAGGCCTGACTTTACAATTAGCCCTAAATTCCGAAGATATTTCTTTTCATTTCCTGCTCTAAGGAATGGGTTATTAGGTGGTTGTAGACCCTTTATTGGTTTTGATGGTTGTCATCTTAAAGGGCCATATGGTGGAGTTTTGTTATCAGCAGTTGGGTTAGATGCAAATAATGGCCTATTTCCAGTTGCATTTGCTATTGTTGAAAGTGAACAGAATGAAACTTGGAGATGGTTTTTCTATTGGCTTAATGAATTTGTTGGCACTTGGCCAGATAACAAGGCTTGGACATTTATGAGTGACAGACAAAAAGTGAGTAAATTGTGCATGTCTCTTTTTATCTGTATAATTTTCTAAATGTTAATACATCTCAAATCTAATTTTTATTGTTAATTATTTCTTTGTTCAGGGACTCCATCAAGCATACGAAGAGATCATACCATCTGTGAGTGGACGATATTGTGCTAGGCATATATATGCCAACTTCAAGGCGCAATACCCAGGATTGCTTCTAAGAAATTATTTTTGGCAAGCTGCCAAAAGTTATGAAGTTAAGTACTTCAATGAGGCAATGAACATGATAAAGCAAATTGATCCCAAGGCATGGGATTATTTATCTAAGATTGAAAAGACTGCTTGGGCAAGACATGCTTTTGACCCTAGGGTGAAGACTGATCACATCACAAATAACATTAGTGAGTCTTTTAATTCTTGGATAGACGATTTGAGGGGGAAACCCATTTTGACACTTGTAGATGGTATTAGGGCCAAGCTGATGACTAGGATCCATACAAGATACCAAAAAGGTCGTGTTTGGGAAAGTAGAGTACCACCAACTATAGTTGACAAATTGAATAAGGCAAAAGAGCAATCGAGAAGATGCATTTTGCAAGTTGCTACTGATGATGAGTTTGAGGTTATGGAGAAGGAAAGAAGTTATATAGTCAATCTTGATACAAGAACATGTCAGTGTGGTGTATTTCAGATTTCTGGTTTACCATGTAAACATGCAGCCCTTGGCATTGCCCACAAGAGAGATTTGATGGAGGCATATTGTGATCCAATGTTGAAGACCGAATCTTACCTCAAATCATATGGTGAACGCATACATCCTGTTCCCGATGAATCTTTCTGGCCTCCAATGAATAATATTCTCCCTGCAACCATTCTCCCTCCAGATCATAGGAGGCGTCCTGGTAGACCAACAAAAAATAGAAAACGAGCTGCTGATGAAGGTTCTCAGACATCCCAATCGAAGAGATCATGCACATTAAAGTGTTCAAATTGCAAACATTTTGGGCATAACAAAAGAACTTGTCAAGGTGCTCCAGTTAAAACAAAAGGAAAAAAGGTAAGAAAGTTCGTGCCTTGAAGTAAAATATATGCTGCTATGTCTCATATATATTATGCATATAAGAAGTATAATACTGATATGAAAATGAAGTATACTAATTAATTTTTCTAATGAGTAAAAGGGGAAGGGATTTGGCCAGAATAGGAGAGGCGGCCCTGGTTTAGCTACTGCTGGTTTAAGCGGAGCTGTTTTATGGGTAAAGACTTTATTCAAACTTCTCTATGGTTTCTTCATCTGCTAAACTTTTATGTTTGCTAACAATCAAAATTTTCAGGAACATACTGCAGGAAACATTCCTATTGTTGTCTCAACACAAGAAAGTCAGTCTAGTAACATTCCTTTATCAACAAATACCATAGCTCCTAATGGATCACTTAATGGAGATACTATTCCTCCAAGGCAACAAAAACAACTTGCCCCAGGAAGATCTGTTGCAAGTGGACAACCTAAGAAGGTTATTAGACACTTCTTTCTTCCTTTCTTAGTTCATAACATATTTGATTTGCTAATTCTAAAAATACAAACTTTTCACTTTTCAGAGAGGACGGCCTGTAAAGATGTCTACTACGGATGCTCCGCTAGGCCTTTGAAGCATCAACAACAACGGATACCTAAGCTGTGCAGTGAAAGTGTGGATGATTTCGTGACTATGATACTGATTTCAATGGACAAAACTGTTTTTAGTATGATGTAATAAGATACAGACGACTTGTTTTGCACATTTCTTTCTCAATCTTATTTCTTTCAATAAATACTCTTTGCAATCACATACTCAAATAACAAACAGATCTAAAACAATTTCATGATAGAACAATTATTACAAGCGAACTAGTAGATAGTTCATGTTCGTCAGCTAAGAACAAAAATTAAGCAATTAGTCGTATTAAATTTTCACACTTTGTCTTAAGTTTTCAAAGAAAAATATATGTGTGTATACAATGGAAGAAAATCAAAATAGAGTAGTACCAATGTTGTTGGCGTCAAAAGGAAACAGAAGGACAAGACTGAAATGCATAATTAATTCCTTGAATCTTCAGTGTAATGGTCAAATGACATCTATAGAGTGCTAAACAAAGATGATTTCGCAGGAAAATAGAAGTCTCCGGTGAAGGTTTTGGTAAAGAAAAGCTACTGGAAGGTGGAGGGATTCACTTAGCCAGCTAACATTGGAAAAAGGTATTGGTAAAGTAAAGGCTACTGGTAAAATTCTTGTGAGAACACGTGGCTAAATGCATTTAATCTCCAAGGAAAAAAATATTTATTCAATATTTATATCAACTAGAAAAGTCAGTAAGTGATAATTTGGCTAATGAGTTGAAGACGTGACCACGTGATGGAAGGCTAAATATATATTTAGTTATGAGATATTGATAAAATCAGTATATTAAAAGAGCATAATCTTAGGGAGGGCAAATTAGTCAAGTAATTTTTTTCCTGAATTATGAATAAACAAAAAAAATGAATGTTACCAAAAAGTTAAAACAAGGGAGGTAGGTGTAATATTGGAAATCACGGGGGAGGTCAGTGTTACCAAGGCAAACGTGAGGGGAGGTCTCTGAAATTTTCCCTTTAATTTATGCGCCGAATCTATTTAACTAGGCACAAGACTTAAAAGTCAAATGTTATTTGTGTGATTATGATTATTAGATACATTACTTTCAAATTTAGCAAGTGACCATTCATTTTTATAACAGAATAAAGAAAGAACGTGATCGCATAAAACTGAAACAGTGAGAGAAGTTGGAATGGATCAGTTTTTTTCATAATATTCTTTCAAAATTTTCATTAACTTTTGGAAGAGTCACAACTGCCACCCAACTTTCATCACTTCTTTTGCCTGTCTGATGATACAATTAATGTTACAAGAATTTAGCAAAGCAAAAGCTGTGCAGATCTAGGACCACCTAAAATTTGCATAACTAGTATTTCTTCCGTCTCAATTTATGTGATTTAGTATAGACTCAACAACAAATTCAAGAAAAAAATGGAGACTGCTGAAATTCGTAGTTTAACACAAATCATAGAATTTTATGTAGTTGTAAATCATTTCATGAAATATTCACAACTATTACTAAATATAAACATACATCATTATTTTTACGATTGACTAAAAATGAAGGTGTGTCACACTAATTATGACAGAGGAAGTATGAAGTTTTAAATGGCCTCAGCTGATGCTGTTGCCTCTTAGCTAGGTTGGTAACCATGCTAAGAGCAAACGTTTCACGCGTAAGAACCGCATAGTAATTGTATGCATTAATTGAGGCACGACATCGAATTTAAAGCGTAGTAGTTTGGTTGATTGATTATGAGTATATTTCATAGGATAGGGGCTGCCACAAAATGTATAATAGGGACAACATAGAATTTAAGCCTAGAAAAAGAAAAACGGAAAGAAAGTCATGAGAATTTATAGAATGGTAGATGAGAAAAGAGCTCACTAGCACTCGTTGTTTATATCAACTTAGTAAATATATAACATATATTTTCAAATACACTTCTTATAACTAAATAATAATTAACTAACATTTATGTTTATTTTATTTTATGACTTAACCATGATAAATGTGGCAGAATAGATGGTCTTGGTAGGACTGTAAAGGTAGAGTAAATCTCAACCCTAACTCATCACTTAGTTCGTAAATATCACTAGGAGATCTACACAAATAGGACACTTCTCGCAAGTTTATGCACCTAGTATACATTTCTAACATTGTTGTTATATTTTTGGTCTTCATAAGAAAATTTTTAATTTTTGCCAATTACCAGGAGATTTACTGCCGATCGCCAGACTTTCAGAAGCTTCTTATGAACGCCAAGCCCACTAAATCTTACTAACTGGCATTTTGCTAGTAAAGGAGGAGCCACTCTTTTAAAATTAAACGAAGGGTAGCCATTATTTGAGGTTTTTATGTTAAAATGATATCTTTGCCCTTATTCTATAGTAGAAATCTCATGGGCGTTCATCTAAGAAGCTTTCTCTAACTTTCTCTTCTATTTTGCCCAAAATTGAAAAGACTTATTTGTTAATCTCTTAACTTTGTTGTTGAGTTTTCTGTATTGGGCAAAAATCGACTAGCGATGATTCGCCTCGGTCGTGGGATTCTCAACGCACCAAACGCACGCCAACACGGCAAGTACCGAAGCGACCAAGCAAATCGCCGAGGGCATGGTACCGAGGTCGTTACCGAAGGCGAGCCGTAAGCTGAGCTTCGATCAGTAACTACCTCGGTCAAGCAACGGGGTCTGGCCACCGAGGTCAATCATTCACACCTCGGTGGATCCCCTCGGGTCAAGCGGCTTTGCAGCCCACTACTTCACCCCACTAACTCAGCCACTTCACATATAGATCGTGGGATAACATAGCAGCAGGTAGTGGAGATCGTGGGCAAGGCTTAGGCCTATAAATAGCAGTTCATTTTGTATAACGGGCATCCAGAAATACATACTGAAACTCTGCCCAAATTTGTACTCAACATCCATATATTGAAATATAGTTAATTTCTCGCATTTTATATCTTTTTCACGCGTTATTTCAACTTTGATACGAAGAATTGCTTGTATCCGAATCCAAATTCTATTTGTACACCTAAAATGATTTAGGCCCATACAAATTGGCACCGTCTTTGGGGATATAAGCAGTAACGCTTTGTTCCAAAGTTTCGCGTTTGTTCTTTGTCAAAATTTCGTGAATTAACAACGTTATAGCTGATAACAGTGGTAACAATAACGATCGGGCTGACGTTCCGTTGAACCAACAGCCAATCGCCCCAATGACAACTGAAGAATTCAAGATGTACGTTGTCACAACGCTAAGAGCTCTCCAAACCAAGCAGGATGAGCAAGCCAACATCAACGCTGAACTTCGCGCCTCGTTAGAGGCGAGAAACAGTGCTGCCCCTAACGGCAACCAGTCCATGGCTCCTGGTGGAGGCATCCCGCTCTTCGTTCCTCCGGGCGCGATAACAGGGGGACCTCACAACGGAGCCACGTCTGGGGGCTCGGGGAACAATCCAACGGCCACGCCACACTTCGGGACGGTTCCCACCGTGACGGAGACAACGTCCTCGGTAGACGTTGAAAGCATGAGTAGAGAAATCGAAGCTCGCATCGAGGCGCGCGTAGAAAAGCGCCTCGAAGGCGTGCCGGGGATAACGAAGGAGGAAGACGACCTCGACATCGATCAATACAGGGAGCAGCCCTACAAGCTCGAAGCGGCCCCAGCCCCAACTCCCCCGGGTTTGAAACTTACATTCCGGAAGAAATATGATGGGACAACCGATCCCAAAGAGCACATAAGGGAATACATGGCCATGGTGAAGAGCAACGACTTATCGGCTACGCAGCTCGAGTCGATGTTCTTAAAGAAGTTTGGTCAATCGTTAGAGAAAGGGGCGCTTCGGTGGTATCTGTGCTTACCAGCGGGGTCGATCTCCTCGTTTAAGGAAATGTCCAGCGCATTTGTCAAAGCTCACACCGGGGCGCAAAAGATCCTCCAAAGGAAGGAGGATATATGTGAAGTGAAGCAGCTGCCCGGTGAGCCACTTAAAGAATTTCTTGAGCGATTCCACGCCGAACGCTTGGAATTGCCTCGGATGGATGATACCTTGGCCATCATGGCATTTGAAAAGGGTATCAATAATCGCAATTCTGGCGCTGCCGCTGAATTGCGCAAAGAATTACAACAATATCAGGTCCTGACGTGGGAGGATCTGCATAGACGCACTTACTCCAAAATCAGATTGGAGGAAGCTGAGTTCAAGAACCGAGGGTATCAGCAGCATAACCGAAGTGAGTCTTCGAATCGCGCCGAGGCGCCGCGAAGTAATTCGAAGGGGAGGTATGAACCTTACACTTCGACGAGGCAGCATGTTAGCCAGAGATTGGGTAACACCCTCGGAAAGTCATACCCCACCTCTCACGTAAGCCAAAGGCTTGGGGGGAAGGTTCAACCAAACATGAATCAAAGAAACCCCTCGAGCTCCGCTTCGGTCCCTAGAAAGGATCTCCCTCGGATCCAAGATTATAACTTCAACATATCGACCTCGGAGCTGGTCTATGTCGTCAAGGGGACAGCCGGGGTAAGGATTCCCAAAGATATGAGGACCCCGGCGGACAAGAGAGACCACAATCTGCGTTGCGAGTTCCACGCAGATTATGGCCACAGAATCGAGGACTGCAAAGCTTTGCGCCTCGAGGTAGCCCACCTACTAAAGAAAGGAGTCTTGGCCGAGTTCCTCACTGACAAGGGGAAAGACAATTTCTCCAAAAACCGGGGTGATGGACAACCACCTCGAGCTCCACCTCCGGAAAGAGTAGTGAACGTCATCACCGGGGGGGTCAGAGGTGAACGGCGTAAACATCGCCGCGGCCAAGAAATTTGCTAAGCTCTCCATCACCATGGAGAAGAGGACCCGAGTTGGAGGCTCGGGCAAAGACATTTTTTTTGACGAGGATGACTGCGATGGGATGATGTTCCCCCATCACGACGCTCTAGTCATCATGCTAAGAATCAACGACTCTGACATCAAAAGAGTCTTGATCGACCCCGGCAGCTCAGTGAATATCATCAGCTACGGGGCCGTTAAGAAAATGTGGCTAAAAGGGGGAGATCGTTCCCAAATCAATAGTGTTGGCTGGCTTTAACAATTCAACAGAGAAAACGTTGGGTGAGATCACACTAAAGACATTCGCCAAGGGAGTCGCCAAAGAAACACTGTTCCAAGTTATGCCCGAGGATCTTGCCTACAATGTGATCCTCGGAAGGCCATGGATCCACTCCATGGAGGCTGTTCCCTCTACCTTGCATCAAGTGATTAAATTCCCAACGCCCTGGGGAGTTCGATCAATTAAGGGGGAACAGCGAGTGGCGAGGGAGTGCTACTCAATCGCACTAAAGAGTGGAGTCGCCCCGAGCGGGCCAAAAAAATAGCAACCAACGCAACCGGGGTCGGACGAGGCGAGCCTCCAAAGTGAAATTGAAAAGATCCCGGCACGCGTTCAAGAGCCTTGGAAGCAAAAGGCCGAGGACTCCACCATTGAAGAGCTGGATTCTTTCACTTTATTGAAAGATTTCCCAGAAAGAAAGGTGCACATCGGCTCGGAGTTGGACCCGAAGTCGAAAGAGGCGATCATGGAAGTGTTGAGGTCCAACCATGACTGTTTTGCTTGGGCCCATTCAGACATGACGGGTATCGATCCGGAGATCATGACCCACAGACTGAATGTGGACCCAAAATTCACCCCGGTAAAACAAAAGAAAAGGCCTCATGCCGGGGTCAAGAAGATGGCGATCGAGGATGAAACCGCCAAGCTACAGGAAAATGGTTTCATTAGGGAGGTGAAATACCCCGAGTGGCTAGCCAATGTTGTGGTCGTACCGAAGAAGAATGGCAAGTGGAGAATGTGTGTAGACTACACAGACTTGAACAAAGCTTGCCCCAAAGATTCTTATCCCCTGCCACAAATCGACAGGTTAATAGACTCCACGGCTGGACACAAACTATTGACCTTCTTGGATGCATATTCGGGCTATAATCAGATCCTCATGGACCCGAAGGACGAAGAAAAGACCTCGTTCATCACTGACCGAGGTACTTTCTGTTACAAAGTAATGCCCTTCGGGTTGAAGAACGCCGGGGCGACCTACCAAAGGCTGGTATGTCGCATGTTTAAAGAATATATTGGAAAGTCTATGGAGGTCTACATAGACGACATGCTCATCAAGTCGATCCGAATGGAGGATCATTTGAATCACCTGAGGGAGGCCTTTGCCGTGTTGAGACAATATGGCATGAAGTTGAATCCTGAGAAGTGTGCCTTCGGTGTTGGATCTGGCAAATTCTTGGGATTCATTGTCTCTGAACGAGGCATCGAAGCTAACCCTGACAAAATCAGAGCTATTGAAGAAATCCCCGAGGAGCTTACCGGGGTGAAAGAAGTTCAACGCTTGACTGGCCGAGTCGCTGCCTTGAGTCGATTCATCTCAAGGTCCTCGGAGCGATGCCACAAGTTTTTCTCCGTTTTGAGAAAGAACACTCACTTCGAATGGACACCGGAGTGCAAACAAGCGTTGAAAGACTTGAAACAATACTTGGCTAACGCACCGTTGCTTGCCATGCCAAAAGAAGGTGAAACATTGCTACTCTATTTGGCAGTGTCCGAGGTGTCAGTGAGTGCCGTGCTGGTTCGGGAAGAAGATGGCAAGCAGCAGCCCATCTATTATGTGAGCAAGACACTCCTGGACGCTGAAACCAGGTATCCACATCTGGAGAAACTAGCTCTTGCTTTACTTGTTACCGCTCGGAAACTACGACCCTATTTCCAATGCCACCCAATAGCAGTAGTTTCAACCTTCCCTTTAAGAAATATATTGCATAAACCGGAGTTATCGGGGAGGTTATCAAAATGGACGGTAGAGTTAAGTGAGTATGACATCACCTATCAGCCTCGGACCGCCATTAAGTCTCAAGTCTTGGCAGACTTCGTGGCCGATTTTAGTATTGGAATCTTACCCGAGGCTGAAAAGGAAAACGCCATGGCTAAAGGAACAACCCCGGGATTATGGATACTCTACACCGATAGGGCAACAAACTTCAAAGGTTCGGGGTTAGGCATAGTCTTGAGAGCACCCACCGGGGAGAAAGTCAGGCACTCGGTTCGGTTCAAGAAAGTAACCAACAACGAGGCAGAATATGAGGCAGCTTTAGCAGGTTTAGAGCTGGCCAAGGAAATGGGGGTTGAAAGAATCGAATTGAGGTGTGATTCACAGTTGGTGGTGAACCAAGTCCGCGGTGATTATACGGCTCGTGAGCCCAGAATGCAATTGTACATGGACCGGGCACAAAGAATATTGGCTCAATTCCAAGAATGGCAAGTCAAGCAAGTGCCTCGAGAGGAAAATACCGAAGCCGACGCTTTGGCTAATCTTGGTTCGGCGATTGATGAAGCTCACTCGGGGACTGACTCGGTGGTTCGGTTGCTGTCCGCGCAGATGAGAGAGATGAAGCTGCAAGTCAATTCGGTGGATAACCGATGGGACTGGCGAAGTAAGTTCATCTCCTACTTCGACTCGGGGACTGTCCCCCAAGATAAGAAAGAAGCAAAGAAGCTAAGGACCCAGGCAGCCTCGTATCACATGATCGAGGGCAATCTATACAAGAGATTATATTGCGGCCCGATGGCCAAATGTTTGGGTCCCGATGAGGCAAGATATGTGATGGCCGAAGTGCACAAAGGCGAATGTGGCAACCACTCAGGGGGAAAGGCCTTGGTGCGTAAGTTATTAAGAGCTGGGTATTATTGGCCCACGATCAGTGCCGATGTGAGGGCCTTCGTGCAAAAGTGTGACAAGTGCCAACGCCATGGGCGGATGATCCACCAGCAGACAGAGCCTCTTCATTCGGTGGTGTCACCATGGCCCTTCATGAAATGGGGAATGGACGTTGTTGGACTATTACCCAAGGGAAAAGGTGGTGTTCGTTTCATCTTAGTGTTGACTGATTACTTCACCAAATGGGTGGAAGCAGTGGCTCTCACCGAGGTTAAGCAAAGGCAAGTAATCGATTTCATCAAAAAGAACATCATCTACAGGTTCGGCGTTCCAAGAGAAATTGCTTGTGACAACGGCAAACAATTCATGGGGGCTGCTATCACCAACTTCTTCAAGCAGTGGGGGATCAAAAGAATAGCCTCGACTCCTTATCTTCCAAGTGCCAATGGCCAAGCCGAGTCTTCAAACAGGATCATAATTGAAAATCTCAAGAAAAGACTCGACGAGAAAAAAGGCCCTTGGCCCGAGGAGTTGCATGGGGTTCTGTGGGCCATGCGAACAACTGAAAAGAACAGCACCGGGGAGACTCCTTTTTCACTAGCTTATGGCATGGACTCCCTCATTCCCGTAGAGGTGGGCGAACCAAGTCTTCGGTACGCTCACACGACCGAGGATGCAAACCGAGAAGCAATGCACATAGAGTTGGATCTGCTCGAGGAGAAAAGGGAGCTAGCTTTGGTTCGGTTAATTGCTCAAAAGAGGTAGATCGAAGCATACCTCAATAGAAAGGCCAAATTCAGGGACTTCAAGGTTGGAGATTATGTGCTGAAAACTGTGAATCAATCAACAAAGGAAAATAACGGGGGAAAGCTCATCGCAAATTGGGAAGGACCCTATAGGGTCAAAGCAATTGTTGGAAAAGGCTCTTATCAGATCGAGAGTTTGCAAGGAGAGCCCGAACCTCTGAATTGGAATATCTCCAATTTGAAGCGATACTATTTCTAGCGGAGGTAAATATCTTCCAACTCTTTTTAAATCAAACAGCCCCGAGCCGAACAAAGCTCCCGTGGTAAATATCTTCCATCCTTTTTGCTTGACCTTTTCAGGAAGTGAACCGAATCGACTCCAGTGCTCGGATCTTCATCAAGATTCACAACCGAACACTGGGGGGAGTGAGAAGGGTTGATACCGAGGTCGGCATCGAGCCTCCCAACCGACGCTTATCTATCCGGCAACCGAGGACTTACGCCCGAGGATTAGATTTAGTACATTGTAAATTAGCCAGGTAGCGGCATGATGTTAGTCTGCTTTTATTTGAAAATTCGTTTTTTACCCAAGGTCCGTTTCGGCTTGGTTTCATGTACATAGCCGACTTTTGGCTCGTTGATATCAATAAGACAACCTCGGTTACACCAATTTTATCTGTGTGAATCTTACATTCTGAAGCCGCGCAATGCATCGACTCGAGGGCGAGACGTCGTCCTAAGTTTGCATCGGTCAAATTCTGTTTAAGTCTTGCAAGAAAATATTAAAGTTCGCATCAAAGTGTTCGATATATATAAAAAGCTATCACACGAAGTAAACATGCAAATACTTTCATTAAAGGCCCGAAGGCTGAATACTTACATTCAAAAATGACCCGAAGGTCCAAAATACAAACTTAAAAGCCCGAAGGCTTACAAAAGAAGCACCAGAAGAAGTTTATGCCTCGGGAGAATCACCTCCATCCTCGGACCCCCTTCGGTATCTTCATCTTCTTGTTCCTCCTCATCGCCGCTCGAGGCCTCGCTCGACGGAAGTTCGTCAATGATGGCTTGAGCTTCGGCCGTCTTGACCTCGGCCTTTTCAATCTCCTCATCTAGGTTAATCTCCCCGGCGCAGCATCGTTTGAGCAGCCTTAGCCGAGACTTGATGATGGCCCACCGCTTGTCAAGCTCGGCCCTCTTGACCTTGAGTGCAGCCCTACTCTTTCGATCAGCGATCTCGTCTTGAAGGGCGACAATCTGAGCATCCTTGGTTGAAAGCTTGGAGTTCTCACTCTCCAGTTTCTTGATGTGGAGCAGATGACTTTTCAACTGCTCGTGATGCTTCTTGGCCATGTTCACGGCCTCGGTCTTAGTTCGAGACAGCTCACCATCCAGCCTCGCGACCTCCTCTCCCAGCCTCGAGCGTTCAGCTTGAAAATCGTCACTGAGGATCTTAATCTTGGCCTCAGAATTTGCCTCGGCTTCGCGTAGATCGGCCTGGGACTTGGCTAAATCAGCTTTCAGCGAAGCTATCTGGGCATTGAATTTATCCCTTTGCTGGTCCCATATGCGAGCTATGCGCCGAACCTCGGCAGTCCTCGAGGACTCGACCTCAATGGCCTTCAGTGAGAGGATGAAGCTCTGAGCAAAGATCAAATAACCGAGGTCAGAAACAACCCGAAGGTAAAGATAAAAATTAAATTCTTTGGTTTCAAGTATGGTGAAACTCACCCTTACTGCGTTGGAGGCCATGGTACTGTATAGCTGGCCGGAGGTAAACTCTTGCATAAGCCTATCCTCGGTTGGCCCCAGCAAGGGTGTGAGGCTTAAGAGGTCCTCGGCGTTACAAGCTAGAAAATTTGAGGAGATTGGCACCTCAAGCTTCCGATAAGACCCCACCGAGGATGAAATTCTCGCCGGTTCGGAGTGTGCCCTTACCGCCCCGGCGCCAGCCTCCTCTCCAAATGCAGCAGCACCCACCTCGGTGACTTTAGCCTTGCCCTTGGCTTTTTCCGCAGCTGTGTTGGGCTCGAGTTCTTGGCCCTCAAGATCGATGACATCAACATCTCTTCGAACCCAAGCCTCGGCAGCTGCGTCCTCGAGCTCGTCCACCAATCCCCGGCGCTTTTCAACAACTGCCTCGGGCTGGCGAGGAATCTCCGCCTTGGTACGAGGAATCACCGAGCGGGATGGCTTTTTTGAAGTTGCCCTCTTCCTCTTCACGCCTACAACGAGGAAAGAAAGTAAAAGAGTAAGAAAACTGGAAAGGGACGGTACTTCATGATGTGAACCGAGGACGAGGATTACCTTTGGAAGTCCCTTGATCGGGGACTCCCTTTGGGTCTTTTGAAGACTTTGAAGCCTTCAACCCTTTGTATTCTCCAGCCACCGCAGCCAGATCATCATCAGACTCGGTTTCCTCCCCATCCTTCGCCTTCTTCTCCTCCTTCTTCTTTTTCTTGCTTTTCTTCGCACCGGTGGCGCGATTGGGAAAACCTGTAGTCAAGGGAGAAATGCCAGTAGTCAAGACAAAATCTCAAAATAGCACACCAAGTGGAATCCCACCAAAGAAAGAAAAACTTACCATGTCTCTTGCACTGCCAACCGAAGTCAACAGCCATCTTCATCCACGTTCGAATGGGACGCTTCCTAGCCCCCATCACTGATCTAACCCACTCGTTCAGCCCCTCGGGAGGAACGATGGCGACCTTATTAGCTGGAAAGAGGAAAACGAAGAAAGATTGGCGAGACGTAAACAATAACCGAGGAGAAAATTGAGCGCCCAGAAGATACTTACGGGTGTTATTCCACCTCTCGGGGAAATTGGGCTTGGTGGATTGAATACCGATCTCCAGAAGGACGTACCGCTCACTCCAGCCTCGATCCCTGTGATCCTCACTCTTGTGAAGGAGCCCGTATTTACCTCGGTTGTTTAAAGCCACAACCCCGGCTTTATGGAAATATGGATAGTAGAGGGAAAGAAGATGTTGCAGTGTGAAATCTACCCCGGCTGTCGTACTCAACCAGTCCAAACATTGAACTACCCTCCACACACCGGGGCCAAGTTGGGCCAAGCACAGATTGTATGCTCGGCAAAAGTCGTCGATGACCCTGTGCAGTGGTAGAGAGAAGCAGAGGGTGAAGGGGTAGGTGTAAGCAAAGGAAAGCCCCTCCACGTGCTGGCAAACCCTGCTTGTCGGGTCGGGAACCACCACCTACATTCCCTCCGAACCCGATCAACATGGGCCTGGGTTATGAGAGTTGGAGTCGCGTTCACGGGGATATTTCTATTCTTCCCCTCCTGATCAGCTGATTGTTGTTGCAACTTGAGATCTTTGGTGTTGTCGAAATGGGAAGGGCTGACGTGGTGAGGTTCTAACTCTTGCTCGAGGGGAATCGCCGGGCCCGTTGGTCCCACCTCGGTACTCTGATCACCCTCAGCCGAGAGCAGATCACCTCCCGCTTCAGCCTCGCCCTCGGCACCCTCTTCCCCATGTGTGGCATCATCTTGCTCCAGGCTGACGTCCTCGCCTCCAGCAGCGACGTCGTGCCTAGCCCTCTCCCTCCGCTGCCCAGAGCCGCCAGCTTCGGAAGTCACCTCTTCACCACCCTCCGCTTCTATCATTTGGAGCGGCGGCACGGTGGTGATGAACTCGCCACTAGAAATAATGGCGGCAAACTGGTCGGCCTTGGCCCTCTCGCCAGAATCGCTGGAATCTTGCCTGGAAATTGTGGTAGACATGGTGGCAATATCAAAAATTGAAGTTTCCTACGAAATCAGAAAGTTGGAAAGGTTTTGAAAGTGTTTTTGGTTTTTGCACTGTTGATCGTTCAGAGATAAGTGAGGAGAAAGCTCAATAAAACGCCCCTTTTATAGGTATGGAAGATGAAAAGAGGATGACGTCGGCGTCATCATTGTAACGTTGGGAGAAACGAGGATTACGGCGTGGTAGTTCAAGCGACCAGTGGATGAAAGCCACGTGTCCAGGGGAGGTGACCTGATGGGACGCGAACCGTTGGCAAATTTTGAAACACTTGGATAAGATCAAGCCACGTCGCTTTCCCGCTAAAACTTCATTCCACTCCTCGGTCACCTCGGTAGGCAACCGAGGAGTGGGGGGACTATCTGTATTGGGCAAAAATCGACTCGCGATGATTCGCCTTGGTTGTGCGAATGTCAACGCACCGAACGCACGCCAACACAGCAAGTACCGAAGCGACCAAGCAAATCGCCGAGGGCATGGTACCGAGGTCGTTACCGAAGGCGAGCCGTAAGCTGAGCTTCGATCAGTAACTACCTCGGTCAAGCAACGGGGTCTGGCCACCGAGGTCAATCATTCACACCTCGGTGGATCCCCTCGGGTCAAGCGGCTTTGCAGCCCACTACTTCACCCTACTAACTCAGCCACTTCACATATAGATCGTGGGATAACATAGCAGCAGGTAGTAGAGATCGTGGGCAAGGCTTAGGCCTATAAATAGTAGTTCATTTTGTATAACGGGCATCCAGAAATACATACTGAAAATCTGCCCAAATTTGTATTCAACATCCATATATTAAAATACAGTTAATTTCTCGCATTTTATATCTTTTTCACGCGTTATTTCAACTTTGATACGAAGAATTGCTTGTATCCGAATCCAAATTCTATTTGTACACCTAAACTGATTTAGGCCCATACATTTTCTTAGCAATCTATGAACTTTATTTCTTCGAATAGTTCTTCTATTTTGCTCTTGATTTTTCTTCTTTGTTGTTGGAAATTTCAATTTTTGGGTACTATTGCATTTGGTAAAATCGACCCGTGGCGGTCCACCCCGGTCATGCAAATCTTAACGACCGAACACGTCCCGACTGAGCAACCGCCGAAGCGATTGAGCGAGTCGCCGAGGCCTTGAAACCGAAGATGCGTCACTGAAGGCGAGCCGCGAGCTGAGCTTCGGCAGCTATCATCTCGGTTAAGCAACAGGGCCAAACTACTGAGGTCGTCAAACTTTCGCCTCGGTGGACTCCCCTCGGTTCAACCGACTTTGCAGCCCACTACTTCGCCCCACTAACTCAGCCACTACAAACCAAGATCGTGGGACAACATGGCAGCTAATAGTGAAGATCGTGGGCAAGGCCTAGGCTTATAAATAGTAGTTCATTTTGTACAACGGGCATCCAGAAATACATACTGAAACTCTGCCCAAATTTGTACTCAACATCCATATATTGAAATACCAGTTAATTTCTCGCATTTTATATCTTTTACGTGCATTATTTCAACTTTGATACGAAGAATTGCTTGTATCCGAATCTAAATTCTATTTGTACACCTAAAACTGATTTAGGCCCATACAAATTGGCGCCGTCTGTGGGGATATAAGCAGTAAGGCTTTGTTCCAAAGTTCCGCATTTGCTTTTTGTCAAAATTTTCGATTCAGCGTTATGGCTGATAACAGTGGTAACAATAACGATCGGGTTGACGTTCCGTTGAACCAACCGCCCATCGCCCCAATGACAACTGAAGAATTCCAGATGTATGTTGTCACAACGCTAAGAGCTCTCCAAGCCAAACAGGATGAGCAAGTCAGCATTAACGCTGAGCTTCGCGCCTCGTTAGAGGCGAGAAACAGTGCTGCCCCTAACGGCACCCAGCCCATGGCTCCTGGTGGAGGCATCCCGCTCTTCGTTCCTCCGGGCGCGATAAAAGGGGGACCTCACAACGGAGCCACGTCTGGGGGCTCGGGGAACAATCCAACGGCCACGCCACACTTCGGGACGGTTCCCACCGTGGCAGGGACAACGTCCTCAGTAGACGTTGAAAGAATGAGTAGAGAAATCGAAGCTCGCATCGAGGCGCGCGCAGAAAAGTGCCTCGAGGGCGTGCCTGGGATAACGAAGGAGGAGGACGACCTCGACATCGATCAATACAGGGAGCAGCCCTACAAGCTCGAGGCGGCTCCAGCCCCAACTCCCCTGGGCTTAAAACTTACCTTCCTGAAGAAATACGATGGGACAACTGATCTCAAAGAGCACATAAGGGAGTATATGGCCATGGTGAAGAGCAACGACTTATCGGCTACGCAGCTCGAGTCGATGTTCTTAAAGAAGTTTGGTTAATCGCTAGAGAAAGGGGCGCTTTGGTGGTATCTATGTTTACCAGCGGGGTCAATCTCCTCGTTCAAGGAAATGTCCAGCGCCTTTGTCAAAGCTCACACCGGGGCGCAAAAGATGCTCCAAAGGAAGGAGGATATATGTGAAGTGAAGCAGCTGCCCGGTGAGCCGCTTAAAGAATTTCTTGAACGATTCCACGCCGAGCGCATGGAACTGCCTCGGATGGATGAGACCTTGGCCATCATGGCATTTGAAAAAGGTATCAATAGTCGCAATTCTGGCGCTGCCGCTGAATTGCGCAAAGAGTTGCAACAATATCAGGTCCTGACGTGGGAGGATCTGCATAGACGCACTTACTCCAAAATCAGATTGGAGGAAGCTGAGTTCAAGAACCTAGGGTACCAGCAGCATAACCGAGGTGAGTCAACGTATCGCGCCGAGGCGCCGCGAAGCAATTCGAAGAGGAGGTATGAACCTTACACTTCGGCGAGGCAGCATGTTAGCCAGAGATTGGGCAACACCCTCGGAAAATCCTACCCCGCCTCTCATGTAAGCCAAAGGCTCGGGGGGAAGGTTCAACCCAACATGAACCAAAGAAACCCCTCGAGCTCCGCTTCGGTCCCTAGAAAGGATCTCCCTCGGATCCAAGATTATAACTTCAGCATATCGACTTCGGAGCTGGTCGATGTCGTCAAGGGGACAGCCGGGGTAAGGATTCCCAAAATATGAGGACCCCGGCGGACAAACGAGATCATAATCTGCGCTGCGAATTTCATGCAGATTACGGCCATAGAACCGAGGACTGCAAAGCTTTGCGCCTCGAGGTAGCCCACTTGCTGAAGAAAGGAGTTTTGGCTGAATTCCTTACTGACAAGGGGAAAGACAATTTTTCCAAGAACCGAGGTGATGGACAACCACCTCGGGCTCCACCTCCGGAGAGAGTAGTGAACGTCATCACTGGGGGGGTCCGAGGTGAACGGCGTGAACTTCGCCGCGGCCAAAAAATTTGCTAAGCTCTCCATCACCATGGAGAAGAGGACCCGAGTTGGAGGCTCGGGCAAAGATATAGTGTTTGATGAAGATGACTGTGATGGGATAATATTCCCCCACCACGATGCTCTGGTCATCATGCTAAGAATCAACAACGCCGACATCAAAAGAGTCTTGATTGACCCCGGCAGCTCAGTAAATATCATCAGCTACGGGGCCGTGAAGAAGATGTGGCTAAAAGGGGAGATCATTCCCAAATCAATAGTGTTGGCTAGCTTTAACAACTCAACGGAGAAGACGTTGGGTGAGATCACGCTAAAGACATTCGCTGAGGGTGTCACCAAAGAGACATTGTTTCAAGTCATGCCCGAGGATCTAGCCTATAATGTGATCCTCGGGCATCCATGGATCCACTCCATGGAAGCTGTTCCCTCCACCTTACATCAAGTGATTAAATTCCCAACGCCTTGGGGGATTCGATCAATTAAGGGGGAACAGCGAGTAGCGAGGGAGTGCTACTCAGTTGCACTGAAGAGTGGAGTCGCCTTGAGCGGGCCAAAGAAATAGCAACCAACGCAGCCGGGGTCGAGCGAGGCGAACCTCCAAAATGAAATTGAAAAGATCCCGGCATGCGTTCAAGAGCCTCGGAAGCAGAAAGCCGAGGACTCCACCATTGAGGAGCTGGAATCTTTTGCTCTATTGAAAGATTGTCCAGAAAGAAAGGTGCACATCGGCTCGGAGTTGGATCCGGAGTCAAAAGATGCGATCGTGGAAGTTTTGAGGTCCAACCATGATTGTTTTGCCTAGGTCCATTCAGACATGATGGGTATCGATCTCGAGATCATGACCCACAAATTGAATGTAGACCCAAAGTTCACCCCGGTAAAACAGAAGAAAAGGCCACATGCCGGGGTCAAAAAGAAGGCGATCGAGGATGAAACCACCAAGCTGCAAGAAAATGGTTTCATCAGAGAGGTGAAATACCCCAAATGGCTAGCCAATGTTGTGGTCGTGCCGAAGAAGAATGGCAAGTGGAGAATGTGTGTGGGTTACACCGATTTGAACAAAGCTTGCCCCAAAGATTCTTATCCATTGCCAAAAATCGACAGGTCAATAGACTCCACGGCTGGACACAAACTATTGACCTTCTTGGATGCATATTCGGGCTATAATCAGATCCTCATGGACCCGAAGGACGAAGAAAAGACCTCGTTCATCATTGACCGAGGTACTTTCTGTTACAAAGTCATGCCCTTCGGTTTGAAGAACGCCGGGGCGACTTACCAAAGGCTGGTATGTCGCATGTTTAAAGAATACATTGGAAAGTCTATGGAGGTCTACATAGACGACATGCTCATCAAGTCGATCCGAATGGAGGATCACTTGAATCATCTGAGGGAGGCCTTTGCGGTGTTGAGACAATATGGCATGAAGTTGAATCCTGAGAAGTGCGCCTTCGGTGTTGGATCTGGCAAATTCTTGGGATTCATTGTCTCCGAGCGAGGCATCGAGGCTAACCCTGAAAAATCAGAGCTATTGAAGAAATCCCCGAGGAGCTTACCGGGGTGAAAGAAGTTCAACGCTTGACTGGCCGAGTCGCTGCCTTGAGTCGATTCATCTCAAGGTCCTCGGAGCGATGCCACAAGTTCTTCTCCGTTTTGAGAAAGAACACTCACTTCGAATGGACACCGGAGTGCAAACAAGCGTTGAAAGACTTGAAACAATACTTGGCTAACGCACCGTTGCTTGCCAAGCCAAAAGAAGGTGAAACATTGCTAGTTTATTTGGCAGTGTCCGAGGTGTCAGTGAGTGCTGTGCTGGTTCGGGAAGAAGATGGCAAGCAGCAGCCCATCTATTATGTGAGCAAGACACTCCTCGACGCTGAAACCAGGTACCCACATCTGGAAAAACTAGCTCTCGCTTTACTTATTACCGCTCGGAAACTACGACCCTATTTCCAATGCCACCCAATAGCAGTAGTTTCAACCTTCCCTTTAAGAAATATATTGCATAAACCGGAGCTATCGGGGAGGTTATCAAAATGGGCGGTAGAGTTAAGTGAATATGACATCACCTATCAGCCTCGGACTGCTATTAAGTCTCAAGGCTTGGCAGACTTCGTGGCCGATTTTAGTATTGGAATCCTACCTGAGGCTGAAAAGGAAAATGCCATGGCTAAAGGAACAACCCCGGGATTATGGATACTCAACACCGATGGGGCAACAAACTCCAAAGGTTCGGGGTTAGGCATAGTCTTGAGAGCACCCACCGGGGAGAAAGTCAGGCACTCGGTTCGGTTCAAGAAAGTAACCAACAACGAGGCGGAATATGAGGCGGCTTTAGCAGGTTTGGAGCTGGCCAAGGAAATGGGGGTTGAAAGAATCGAATTGAGATGTGATTCACAGTTGGTGGTGAACCAGGTCCCCGGTGATTATACGGCTCGTGAGCCCAGAATGCAACTGTACTTAGACCGGGCACAAAGAATATTGGCTCAATTTCGAGAATGGCAAGTCAAACAAGTGCCTCGGGAGGAAAATACCGAAGCTGATGCTTTGGCTAATCTTGCTCGGCAATCGATGAAGCTCACTCGGGGACTGACTCGGTGGTTCGGCTACTGTCCGCGCAAATGAGAGAGATGAAGCTGTAAGTCAATTCAGTGGACAACCGATGGGATTGGCGAAGCAAGTTCATCTCATACTTCGACTCGGGGACTGTTCCCCAAGACAAGAAAGAAGCAAAGAAGCTAAGGACCCAAGCAGCCTCGTATCATATGATCGAGGGAAATCTATACAAGAGGCTATATTGCGGCCCGATGGCCAAATGTTTGGGTCCCGATGAGGCAAGATATGTAATGGCCGGAGTACATGAAGGCGAGTGTGGCAACCACTCGGGGGCAAAGGCCTTGGTGCGTAAGTTATTAAGAGCTGGGTATTATTGGCCCACGATCAGTGCCGATGTAAGGGTCTTCGTGCAAAAGTGTGACAAGTGCCAACGCCATGGGCAGATGATCCACCAACAGGCCGAGCCTCTTCATTCGGTGGTGTCGCCATGGCCCTTCATGAAATAGGGAACGGACGTTGTTGGACCATTGCCCAAGGGAAAAGGTGGTGTTCGTTTCATCTTAGTATTGACTGATTACTTCACCAAATGGGTGGAAGCAGTGGCTCTCACCGAGGTTAAGCAAAGGCAAGTAATCGATTTCATCAAGAAGAACATCATCTACAGGTTCGGCGTTCCAAGAGAAATTGCTTGTGACAATGGCAAACAATTCATGGGGGCAGCTATCACCGACTTCTTCAAGCAATGGGGGATCAAAAGAATAGCTTCGACTCCTTATCACCCAAGTGCCAATGGCCAAGCCGAGTCTTCGAACAGGATTATAATTGAGAATCTCAAGAAAAGACTCGACGAGAAAAAAAGACCTTGGCCCGAGGAGTTGCATGGGGTTCTGTGGGCCATGCGAACCACTGAAAAGAATAGCACCGGGGAGACTCCTTTTTCACTGGCTTATGGCATGGATTCCCTCATTCCTGTAGAGGTGGGCGAACCAAGTCTTCGGTACGCTCACACGACCGAGGATGCAAACCGGGAAGCAATGCGCATAGAGTTGGATCTGCTCGAGGAGAAAAGGGAACTAGCCTTGGTTCGGTTAGTTGCTCAAAAGAGGCAAATCGAAGCATACCTCAACAGAAAGGCCAAATTTAGGGACTTCAAGGTTGGAGATTATGTGCTGAAAACTGTGAATCAATCAACAAAAGAAAATAACGGGGGAAAGCTCATCGCAAATTGGGAAGGACCCTACAGGGTCAAAGCAATTGTGGGAAAAGGCTCTTATCAGATTGAAAGCTTGCAAGGAGAGCCCGAACCTCTGAATTGGAATATCTCCAATTTGAAGCGATACTACTTCTAGCCGAGGTAAATATCTTCCAACTTTTTTTAAATCAAACAGCCCCGAGCCGAACAACGCTCCCATGGCATCAATAGAAAATGTGCTAACTTACTCCTCGTTCCATCTTTTTGCTTGACCTTTTCAGGAAGCGAACCGAACCGACTCCAGTGCTCGGATCTTCATCAAGATTCACAACCGAACACTGGGGGGGAGTGAGAGGGGTTGGCATCGAGTTCGACATCAAGCCTCCCAACCGAAGCCTATCTATCCGACAACCGGGGACTTACGCCCGAGGATTAGATTTAGTACATTTGTAAATTAGCCCAGTAGCGGCATGATGTTAGTTCACTTTTATTTGAAAATTCGTTTTCCATCTAAGGCCCGCTTCGGCTTGGTTTTATGTACATAGCCAACTTTTGGCTCGTTGACATCAATAAAACGACTTCGGTTGCACCCATCTTATCTGTGTGAATTTTACATTTCGAAGCCGCGCAATGCGTCGGCCCGAGGGCGAGACGTCGTCCTAGGTTCGCATCGGTCAAATTTTATTTTAAGCCTTGCAAGCAAATATTAAAGAAATAAAGGTTCAAATACTTTTCATTAAAAGCCCGAAGGCTGAATATTTACATTCAAATATGACCTGAAGGTCCAAAATACAAGCTTAGATGCCCGAAGGCTCACAAAAGAAATGCCACAAGAAGTTCATGCCTCGGGAGAATCACCTCCGCCCTCGGAGCCCCCTTCGGCCTCTTCATCTTCTTCCTCCTCCTCATCGCCGCTCGAGGCCTTACTTAATGGGAGTTCGTCAATGATGGCTTGAGCTTCGGCCTCTTTGACCTCGGCCTTTTCAATCTCCTCATCTAAGTTGATCTCCCCGGCACGGCATCGTTTAAGCAGCCTTAGCCGAGACTTGATGATGGCCCACCGCTTGTCAAGCTAGGCCCTCTTGACCTTGAGTGCCGCCCTACTCTTCCGATCGGCGATCTCGTCTTGAAGGGCGGCAATCTGAGCATCCTTGGTTGAAAGCTTGGAGTTCTCACTCTCCAGCTTCTTGATGTGGAGCAGATGACTTTTCAACTGCTCGTGATGCTTTTTGCCCATGTTCACGGCCTCGGCCTTGTTCGAGACAGCTCACCATCCAGCCTCGCGACCTCCTCTCCTAGCCTCGAGCGTTCGGCTTGAAAATCGTCATTGAGCATCTTAATCGTGGCCTCAAAATTCGCCTCGGCTTCGCGTAGATCGGCCTGGGACTTGGCTAAATTAGCTTTCAACGCAGCTATCTGGGCATTGAACTTGTCCCTTTGTTGGTCCCATATGCGAGCTACGCGCCGAACCTCGGCAGTCCTCGAGGACTCGACCTCAATAGCCTTCAATGAGAGGATGAAGCTCTGAGCAAAAATCAAGCAAACCGAGGTCAGAAACAACCCGAAGGTAAAGATAGAAATTAAGTTCTTTGGTTTCAAGTATGGTGAGACTTACCCTTACGGCGCTGGAGGCCATGGTACTGTATAGCTGGCCAGAGGTAAATTCTTGCATAAGCTTGTCCTCGGTTGGGCCCAGCAAGGGTGTGAGGCTTAAGAGGTCCTCGGCGCTGCAAGCTAGCAGATTTGAGGAGATTGGCACCTCAAGCTTCCGATAAGACCCCACCGAGGATGAAATCCTCGCGGGTTCGGAGTGTGCTCTTACCGCCCCGGTGCCAGCCTCTTCTCCAAGTGCAGCAGCACCCGCCTCGGTGACTTTGGCCTTGCCCTTGGCCTTTTCCGCAGCTTTTTCGGGCTCGAGTTCTTGGCCCTCAAGATCAATGACATCAACGTCTCCTCGAGCCCAAGCTTCGTTAACTTCATCCTCGGGCTCATCCACCAATCCTCGACGCTTTTCAACCACGGCTTCGGGCTGGCGTGGAGTCTCCGCTTCGGTGCAAGGAGTCACTGAGCGGGATGGCTTTTTCGAGATAGCTCTCTTTCGCTTCACCCCTACAACCGAGGAAGAAGTTAAAAGAGCAAGAAAACGGAAAAGGAATGATGCTTCATGACGTGAACAGAGGACGAAGATGTACCTTTGGAAGTCCCTTGGTCGGGAGCCCCCTTTGCTGCTTTTGAAGATTTTGAAGCCTTCAACCCTTTGTATTCTCCAGTTACCGCAGCCAGATCATCATCTCACTCGGTTTCCTCCCCATCCTTTGCCTTCTTCTCCTCCTTCTTCTTTTTCTTGCTTTTCTTCGCACCGGTGGCGCGATTGGGAAAACCTGGAGCCGAGGGAGAAATGTCAGTAGCCAAGACAAAATCTCAAAATAACACACCAAGTGAAATCCCACCAAAGAAAGAAAAACTCACCATGTCTCTTGCACTGCCAACCAAAGTCAACAGCCATCTTCATCCACGTCCTAATGGGATGCTTCCGAGCCCCCATCACTGATCTAACCCATTCGGTCAGCCCCTCGGGAGGAACGATGGCGACCTTATTAGCTGGAAAGAGGAAAGCGAAGAAAGATTAGCGAGGCGTAAACAATAACCAAGGAGAAAATTTAGCGCCCAGGAGATACTTACGAGTGTTATTCCACATCTCGGGGAAATTGGGCTTGGTGGACAGAATGTTGGTCTCCAGAAGGACGTACCGCTCACTCCAGCCTCGGTCCCCATGGTCCTCACTCTTGTGAAGGAGCCCGTATTTACCTCGGTTGTTTAAAGCCACGACCCCGGCTTTATGGAAATATGGATAGTATAGGGAAAGAAGATGTTGCAGCGTGAAAACTACCCCGGCTGTTGTACTCAACCAGTCTAAGCATTGAACTACCCTCCACACACCAGGGCCAAGTTGGGCCAAGCACAGATTGTATGCTCGGCAGAAGTCGTCAATGACCCCGTGCAATGGTAAAGAGAAGCCGAGGGTGAAGGGGTAAGTGTAAGCGAAAGAAAGCCCCTCCACGTGCTTGCAAACTCTGCTTGTTGGGTCGGGGACCACCACTTTCACCCCGGTTTCAAACCTACGCTCCCTCCGAACCCGATCAATATGGGCCTGGGTTATAAGGGTTGGCGTCGTGTTCACGGGGATATTTCTATTCTTCCCCTCCTGATCAGTTGATTGTAGTTGCAACTTGAGATCTTTGGTGTTGTCAAAATGGGAAGGGATGACGTGATGAGGTTCCAATTCCTGCTCGAGGGGGATCGCCGGGCCCGATGGCCCCACCTCGGTACTTTGATCACCCTCGGCAGCTTCAACCTCGCCCTCGGCTCCCTCTTCCTCACGTGTGGCATCATCGCCCTCACCATCGCCTCCGTCGTCATCACCTCTTAGGAAGGCGTCCCTGAACTTGCTCATCGCGGCGTCGTCAGGCACGACGTCATCCTCCCCCACGATAGCCTCCTCTTCTTCCACAGCCAAATGGCGCATAGCCTTGGCTTTACAGCGCGCTACGCCACCAGTACCTGACGACACTTCACCACCCTCCGCCACCGCCGTTGAGGCCACTGGCGCTGTGGTGACAGCATCGTCGCCGGCTGCGGCCATGGCCAAGGGCGAAGCTCGCACCCTCTCACCTGAGTCACTGGAATCTTGCCTAGAGATTGTGGTAGACATGATGGTAATATCGAAAATGGAAGCTTTCTATGAAATCAGGAAGTTGGGAAAGTTTTGAAAGAGTTTTTAAGCTTTTACACTGTTGATCGTTCAAGGGTAAGTGAGGAGAAAGTTTGATGAAATGCTCCTTTTATAGGTATGGAATACGTAAAGAGGATGACGTCGGCGTCATCATTGTAACATTGGGAGAAACAAAAATTGCGGCGTGACCGTTCGGGCGACCAACGGATGAACGCCACGTGTCCAGGGGAAGTGACCTGATGGGACGTGAACCGTTGACAAATTTTGAAACGCTTGGATAGGGTCAAGCCACGTCACGTTCCCGCTAAAACTTCATTCCACTCCTCGGTCACCTCGGTAGGCAACCGAGGAGTGGGGGGACTATCTGTATTAGGTAAAAATCGATCCGTGGCGGTCCACCCCGGTCATGCAAATCTTAACGACCGAACACGTCCCGACTGAGCAACCGCCGGAGCGATTGAGCGAGTCGCCGAGGCCTTGAAACCGAAGATGTGTCACCGAAGGCGAGCCGCGAGCTGAGCTTCGGCAGCTATCATCTCGGTTAAGCAACAGGGCCAAACCACCGAGGTCGTCAAACTTCCGCCTCGGTGGACTCCCCTCGGTTCAACCGGCTTTGCAGCCCACTACTTCGCCCCACTAACTCAGCCACTACACACCAAGATCGTGGGACAACATGGCAGCTAATAGTGAAGATCGTGGGCAAGGCCTAGGCTTATTAATAGTAGTTCATTTTGTACAACGGGCATCCAGTAATACATACTGAAACTCTGCCCAAATTTGTACTCAACATCCATATATTGAAATACCAGTTAATTTCTCGCATTTTATATCTTTTACGTGCATTATTTCAACTTTGATACGAAGAATTGCTTGTATCCGAATCCAAATTCTATTTATACACCTAAAACTGATTTAGGCCCATACAACTATTTTTATTTTTAGAATTTTCTTTCATAAATGCAATCACTACAAAAAACTTGGCAAATAGCAGCAGTTAAAAATAGGTTTAGCGGCGGTTTTTAACTGCCAGAAAAAAAAATTCCAGCGGTTTTGGCACTGTTGCCTAAGTAGGCGTACTTAAACTATTTAGCAGCGATTTATCCAACTGCTGGCAGTACCGCCGGAAATATTTAATCTACCAGCGGTTTTTATTACAAAACTAAACTAAAGACATATAGAAGGTGCTGGGCACCTACCCATGAAACCCTGCCAAGGCCCACCCGCTCTCATCATGTGCTATAAGGAGGCCCATCTCCAGCGAATTTTTGCTTACAGCGCTGCCAATCACTTTGTGATGTCATCGCTGACTTACATTTATAAAGTGCTGAGATGAGTATTTCGTGGCCGATGTGGGACAAAAAATTCATTTCAAAAATCGCTGCTAAATTAATAAAATCGCTGCAAGTAGTAAATTTCTTCAAAACCGCAGCTAATCGTACAAAAATCGCTGCTAATTTTCGCCATTAGCAGCACTTAATATAACTGCTGAAATAATGAGGTTTACCAGCAGTTAGGCGAATTGCTGCGCAAAAACTGCTGCAAAAATGCATTTTTTTTTGTAGTGAATGTTAATGCTACACGCAGATTTATTGCATCAAACTCTAGATTTGTGCAAAAATAGAAAGGGATAAGAAAGTCAGAGGCCTAACCAATAGTTAGTTTGGTTCATATATGGAACTGGTTGGAGCAAATAAAAAAGTACGAACAAGTTAACGGTTTAATTCAAGTCTTTGTTCGTGAAAAAGAAATATGTTACTCAAGAAACGATTGTTAGAGAAGATTAAAATACTGGCGTTTAAACCATATGAAAGAGTACTAAATATTTTTAGGAAAATAGAGTTTGAACAAAACTTCATTATTCTTATTTTCGAGTTCACACTCCATGTAAAGATACTGGAGATTTGCAATATGAACTAAACTCCATAATTTTTATCTTGAAGTTTATACTCCATAAAAAAAATATTGGAGTTTATAGTTGAAAATCTAGAAATTCATGAAAATATACTGGAGTTTGTAGTTGAAAATCGTAGAATCCTATGAAAAATAATGGAGTTTATAGTTGAAAATCCTAGAACCCCATAAAAACTTAATGGAGTTTATAGTTGAAAATCCTAAAATTTCATGAAAAAATACTGGAGTTTGTAGTTGAAAATCCTAGAACTCCATAGAAAAATACTAGAGTTTAAAGTGTAAAACCCTAGAACTCCATGAAAAAATACTGGAGTCTTAACTTCTAATTTCATCTTTCTTTCTTCAAGTCCAGAGTTTATTAATTTTTTTCAACTCCAATTTATCTGGAGTATCAAGTTGCAAAATCTGTATACTTTCAGAAATTATAAATGAAAGCCTGAGATGCAAGGCCTTTATAAAACCTGTTCCAAATCAATATGAAGTCAATCTAAAGAAGTACAACGACAGAGTTTATTGCGGCTAATATTCAAGCAGAAGTTGCATCATCTCTAAGCCTGGCACCCATTTAGACAATAATTCATGCAAATCCATTGATTCGGAGCTGAGGTTTGAGGAACTACACCTTTTTAAGTTGAGGTCTTCTCCATCCAAATATATGTTTCCTCTTGTTAAAAGTGGCTATATTTCAATTAATTTTAATATTGTGGCTTCTCCTCACTTAGCAGAGGTAATAATGGTTGTTTATCAAAATCACACGGCAATTTCTAGGAGTTTCTCTTTGGTGACTACTGGCGACCGCTAGAAGTTTTCCAGACGGGGAAGAAAATGTGAGATTTTTTTTATGTGGGCTAGAAAGTGTGACGGCTGTGTAAGATCTGTCCAACGCGCACAAGAACTTGAATATCACCGAAGGGGGTCTTGTGCAGTATGTGTAGTAAAAAATTGACCTTGTAGCCAGTTTGAAAAAGAAAACAACTGGGCAAGCAAGAGACACGGTTACTCTTTCACAATTTGATCTCTTCGGGAGAGCTCAAGGTTTCCCTTTCACTAACTTTGTTCTTTGTATCGCAGGTTTCCTTTGCAAGGCGGCCACTATTTATGCCTAAAATTGGACGTGTAGGTTAAACAATTGAATTTATAAGAGGGTCACAAATAATACAGTAAGCATGATGAAAAAAATAAGTAAATAGAGATAAAAGTAATCAACAAAGCCCTAATTATGGTAAAACACAAAGACTAATAAAGGATATGGGCCTATAAACTCAAAGCGGTGGTATATACGAAACTCTAACTAGGAGACTGTAAACCCTAAGGCGACGGGATGTATGGCTTGCGCCATACGCCCGTACCGTCTGAACGGTCGTAACTCAAAGAGCAGACATGTATCCTCTGTGCCCGCTGACTTGTAAGATAAGTCTATTCTCGCCAGCTGGACTCGTATCTCCATAATAGTAGGTGGCATATTTTAGCCCTCATAGTCAGTCCCCTCACTTGCGGAGTACTGACGTAAGCAGTCAGGAAGTGAAAGCAGTATACAAGATGGATGTGAAAAGATATCTCACCGACTCCTTAAAACTCGCAGTCTCTTTGACCAAGAATGATGCTGATTTCTTCGGAAACTTCATGTGGCTTCATCTGATTGGTTGATCTTGATTCCATGTACCTCTCCAAGAACACTTTTTGCTGCGCCGAATCGTTTCATATCTCAGTCATAATTGCGCTTGACCGTTTCATGCTTCGTCCTTATCTTCTCCAGCCTATAAATAGGGGCTTCGTGATAGTGGTGGATTCACAAATATTCTTCAGAAAAATGCTTTATCTCTTCAAAGCTTTCTTATGAAAGCATAACTCTTTTATCTTCAAAAATATTTTCTTTTGATCCTGGCCTGATATTCCCAGAATTACTTTTTTGTTCAGAATGGATGGTGCATGGGAAAATTGTAGACAAATGACCATCTGCAGTTTTCTTCCCCTTTTTTTCCATCCATGAGTGGATGAACGGAGTCCCCAGAATTATGAATTTGATCGGGATTCTAATGATGTTCTTCAGGATGTCTTCATTATGGAATATGCACTGATTACAGTGTTCTCTTCTTCTAACACGGCGGTTGCTGTGACATTTCTCTTGTCATGCGGGGTCCTTCAGCAGAGGAATGCCAACCCAGCAGGGATGTTGTGTCTTCTTGTCTTCTGGTTGCATGGGGCAATAGTCTCGGAAGCAACTCCATTAGATTCAGGAGTGCTTACCAAGGATATCCTCTCCTTCTTTAGTGGTTGATACCCGAGAACATTATTTATACCTACAGCGTTAAGGGTTGCGGTATAGCTTTACCCTACTCTGCGGTTTCGGGTATTGCATCTGCTTCCAATCGTCCGGGGAAAAAGGGGAACATGGTGTTCCTGCATCCACCGAGGATTCCTCATTTGAGTCTCTCCAAGCAAATTCCAAATAAAGCTCCCAACCCACGTTCTACTTCCTCCACCATTTTACTGAGGGATTCCTCAGTAGACTGGTTTTCCAACTCCCATGGCACAACGTTACAAAGATGTTGTTGCTTGGGGTATCAAGTTGGAAATTTCTCCTTCCAAGCGCCGAGAGAAACTTCGGTACAAAAGCTACCATTCAGACGAAGAGTCTCTGGCCGTGCAAATTCGGAGGAACTTGCAATTTTTAGCATTCTTTTTTTTTTTTAACAATTGTAATGAACAATGTTGTATTAAGGAAGAACTAATTGTATATTATGAGCCTACGGACTGTTTGTTATTAATGAAAGGATCGTTCATTAACATTTTTATGCATACTTGTGTAGTTAAGCAGCTTGTTGTGTGTGCCTTTCTGGGATAGTGTCTTTAAAAGACGGGTGTACGCACTGAGGGGTGCTTCATTTGCGTCGGTAAGAGACAACTTGTATTACACCCACAATGGGACGTCTTTAGCCTGTGTATGTAACGGGGCATTTTTGCGTCCCAACTAGAACGTCTGCGCTTGCATACACGACTATTTTAAGACTTTCGTGGCACTATGCGGGCGGGTGCCCCACCTGCATGTAGGTGCAATTTGTTGAATTGATGAGTTCAACTTATGAATAATGCCTGGTGGTTGAGCTAGAAGTGATCTAGCTCTAAGCGAGTAGTTTACCCTACTTTTTGTAGGAAAAAGTGGGTGTATTACTTCAACTTAGGTCTGGACAGGACTATGAATATTTGGATCGTAGATGGATTTGAATTGCAAAACTGACTAAGTAAAATAGTAGTTTTATTGATGAATAAGTCGTTGAGCCATATGAAACATAAAGAATGGGGCTAACAGCCCATTATGAAATAATAATAATAATTAAAGAAACAAGAAAGGAGAAAATACATGTCTCGAGTATATAAGCTCAGTTAGCCTTTCAAGAGTAGTACTTTTTAAGCTAAGAGATGTTCCAATTATTTGGAATGGCTGTTCCTTTCATGTCTTCAAGAACGTACGCACCTTTTCCAGCTATGCCTCAGACTCTGTAAGGTCCTTCCCAATTTGGAGCTAACTTGCCTGCGCTGACCTCCTTGGTGCTTTGAGTAACTTTGCAAAGGATAAGATCACCTACATTGAAGGAGCGTAAGTGAGCCCGCGCATTGTAATACTGCTCCACTAGTTTCTTCTGGGCAGCGAGGCATATGGTCGCTATCTCCTGTCATTCATCCAAGGTGTCGAGTGAAGCTTTCAAAGCCTCGTTGTTCGATCCTTCCTTAGCAAACGACCGTCGCAAGCTGGACTCTCCGATTTCTAAGGGAATCATTGATCCCATCCCTTATGTTAGTGAAAATGAAGTTTCCCCCGTGCTGGCTTTGGATGTAGTGTGGTAGGCCCATAAAACTCCTAGCAGTTCTTCCGGCCACTTCTCCTTGGCTTCCCTGAGTCACTTCTTCAGGCTTTCAACAATTTTCTTGTTTGAAGATTCGGCTTGACCATTGGCAGAAGGGTGGTAAGGTGTTAAGGTTATTCTCTATATCTCCCACTCTTCCAGGAAAATGGTGATCTTGTCACCTACAAATTGAGGTCCATTGTCGCAAGTGATTTCTGCTGGGATGTCGAAGCGGCACATGATGTTCTTCCATATAAACTATATCACCTCCTGCTCCCGAATTCGAGCATAGGCCGCTGTTTCGACCCATTTGGTGAAATAGTCTGTCGTGATGAGCAAGTATTTGCACCCCCGGATGCTTTAGGCATGGCCCAACAATATCCATCCCCCATTTCATGAAAGGACAAGGGGCTATTACAGAATATAACAACTCCGCTGGCTGATGGCCGCTAAACATCTGACGATACAGCACCCCGTTGATCAGGCAATAACGAGCTGCTTGAACTCTCAACCTTCTACTTTCCTTTCTGTATCTTGAAAGTATTCCCTTGTCCAAGTACTCAATGATCGGGCACCACCAATCCCATACTGGTCCCGTAACGTTAACCTCATGGCGCTTGAGTCTGCGTAGGTTAGCTCAATAAAAGATCTTGGGTTGTCTACACTTATGTTTGCAGCACCCGCTAGACTAACTAGGGAATCCGCCAGACTAGCTAGGGCATCCGCCTCCATGTTTTCTTCCCTTGGTATTTGATTGATCTTCTATTTTTGAAAATTCTTCATATGCTTCTCCACTCTAGACAAGTATTCTTGGGTGTCTGCTGAGAGTCACTATTGATATTGATTTCCCTAGCCCCTAATATGTAAGCTAATTCTAAAGCTTGAATTACTACTTCATATTCTGTTTCGTTATTTGTCATCAGCGAACAACTGCAGCCTTCTGAAATTTGTTTTTAGTTGGGGATTTGATCACTAAACAAAGTCTGGCCCCTTTTATATTAGAGGCCCCATTGGTGTGGATCACCCATTCTTTGGGGGTAACATCCTCCATCATTTTACACTATATCTAGGCATTCGGCATTAAGTCGGCACTGAAGTCAGCGATGAAATCCGCGAGTTCCTGTGACTTGATGGCCGTGCGTGGCTGATTGATGATATCGTATTCTCGCAGTTAGATGACCCATTTTGCTAACCTTCCTGAGAGCTCGGGTTTGTGCAAAATGGTCCGTAAAAGGACAAGATAAAACTACAATAATCGTGTGACTCTAAAAATATGGTTGCAGTTTCCTTGCTGCCATAACCAATGTGAGCGCTAGTTTTATTAGATGCTGGTACTTGGTTTCTACGTCCAAGAGAGATTGTCTGACGTAGTATATTGGTGACTACACCCCCCCCTTCTTCTCGTACCAAGACAACACTGACGGCAACTTCGGACACCGCGAGGTACAACAATAATGGCTCTCCCTCGCGTGGCTTGGTTAGCAGCGGGGGATTGGCCAGATACTGCTTTAATTCTAGAAGTGCCTTGCTACACTACTCTATCCACTCGAAGCTTTTTCTTTTCTTCAAGACGTTGAAGAACTGATGACACCTTTCAGAAAATCGCGTGATAAAATGGCTATCCGCGGCTATCCGACCGTTGACTCTTTTTACCTCCACTTTGCTCTTCAAGACTTCCAATATAGCCTCAATTGCTTCAATTTTCATGGGATTTGCTTCTATGCCCCTGTTGGAGACAATGAACCCAAGGAACGTCCCTGAGGATACACCAAAGGCACATTTCTCTGGGTTGAGTTTCATACCAAACTTGTCCAAGATGTCGAATGCTATCTCCAGATGACTGATATGGTCCTTGGCGAATTCTGATTTGACCAGCATATCGTTGATGTAAACCTCCAAGGTCTTACCGATCTACTTCTTATACATCAGGTTGACTAATCTGTGATAGGTTGCTCCTGCATTTTTCATACCGAAAGGCATCATCCCATAACAATAAGTCCCCCTGTCCATGATAAAAGAAGTCTTCTCTTGATCATACGGATTCATGAGGATCTGATTGTACACCGAGTATGCATCCAGGAAATTGAGAGCCTCATGACCTAATGTTGAATCGATGTGTTGATCGATGTTAGGCAACGGGAAGGAGTCTTTTGGGCATGCTTTATTCAAGTCTGTGAAGTCGATGCATATTCTCCACTTCCCATTCTTCTTCGGGGACACCACAATGTTGGATAGCCAATCGGAGTACTGAACCCCGTGAATGGAATCGTTGTTTAACAGCTTGTCAAATTCCTCGTGCACTACCAACCCCTCTCGTGGCTGATCGATCGTTTCTTCTGCTTGATCGGCTTAAAGTTGGGGTCAACATTAAAATAATGTGTGATAACTCTAGTTGATATTCTAGGCATGTCAGTGTTTGTCCAGGCGAATGTGCCTTACCGAGTACGCAGGAAGCTAGCGTACTCCTGTTTGGCTTCGGCCGAGAGTTTGGCCTCCACATAAAAATTCTTGTCTGGGAACTTCTCATCAAAAATCACCGGATCGAGGTTGTCGACCGTGGCCTTGGTGGGCTTTTCTTCCCCTTGTAGGTCTCGGGGCGTGATAGCTAGCTCTCGGGGTGATGTAGGAAAAAATTCGGATGCAAAAGTAAACGATACAAGTATGACGTAACTCAAACAACCACCAAGGTAGCCTCAAAGAACTAGTTTCAAAAAACCCTCGGATCGAGTCAAGAGTCACCAAGACTATGCAAACTATTCTCAAGATGTACTTGGATCTTGCAAACGAGTTTGATCGGGTAAGGAATGAAGTTCAAATGGGTACACCATGAGAAATCAAGCCAAAAGGGGTTTTTATTCAATAGAGAGAATATCTCAAGTTTCATGTAATGTCAAGTTTGTCTAATGAAATAAGAAGCCATAGTAGGTATTTATAGGTTCACCTTACTTGGAAATGAGAGACATAAAAGCCCACAAGTTTGGGTTATAACATAATAAGCCACGCAGGGCTAGAATAACAAATAGCTAGAAAATCCCGTAGGACCAAATACTGAGGCTGGGCGAGGCACCTCTGCAGAGGCAGAGCGCCTAAGTGCTTGGGCGGTCTACTTGGACAGAGATCCAGAGTGCTGTGAGTTTCAGACTTAGCCAAATTTCAGAATATTTGGGGGTAGGCGGTCCGCCCACCCCTTGAGGCGGCCCGCCCAATTCTGTAGCATGTGGAGAAGGCTTCAAATCAAGGCTAGGTGCTCCTCCTAGGTATTGGGGTGGTCCGCCCAAAGCTGAAACAAAGTGAAACATCTTCAAATTGCTCCCGAAACTCCCATCTTCAAGTCCCTTCCAAACCAAGTGTAGGTGAGCCTCTTGTATCTCTTTGGCTTGACTCCTAGTGAATGGTCTTGTGGTTGTTTGGCCGGCATCATCCTCCCCTTTTTGAGAGGATTTCGTCCTCGAAATTAAGGCGTCATCCTCCACAGCATCATCACCTAAATCACAATGAGTAATGTCAGAAACATTGAATTTACTAGAAACATTGTTCCATGAGAATGGCCAAGGTTTTATCCCTCCCAAAATGACCCATCAAGCCCCCACAATATGCTTCACGAACAAGCAATTCTCTCCATGAGGACTCGGGCAGACAAATTCTACTATTCTTGAAGATATAGCCATCTACCCATTGGTACTTCTCTACTCTTTCTCCTTCTCAAGAGCTTCATGAATGCTCTTTAGCTTTGGGTCATGAGCATACATCTATTCATTGATCTCAAAACCCATGCGCTTGGAGGCAAGAGTGGTGGCTAAAGCAAACTTTTTTTAAAGTGCATCGGCCACAACATTCTCGGTCACCCTCTTGTAATGAATTACATAAGGAAAACTCTCAATGAACTCTACCCATTTGGCATGCCTCTTGTTCAACTTCTCTTGGCTCCTAAGATGGTTGAGTGACTCATGATCACTCTTAATTACAAATTCCTTAGGCCAAAGATAATGTTGCCAATGAGCTAGAGCTCTAACTAGGGCATACCAACTCCTTGTCATACGTAGAATAATTCAAGGTAGCGCCCTTCAATTTCTCACTAAAGTAGGCAATGGGTTTCCTATCTTGCATGAGAACACCCCCAATACCAACCCCCAGGGTATCACATTCAACCTCAAATGCCTTTCCAAAGTCGGGCAATTGCAATAAAGGAACGGTACTCAACATACTTTTCAATTCTTGGAAGGCCTTCTCTTGAGGCACTCCCCACACAAAAGGCTTGTCCTTCTTCACCAACTCGGTAAGTGGTGGTGCAATGAAGCTAAAGTCCTTCACAAATCGCCTATAGAAACTAGCAAGGCGATGAAAACTCCTCATATGAGATACGGTACTGGGAGTAGGCCAATCTCTAATGGCTTCAACTTTTGACTCATAAACCTCTACACCATTGGCACTACCAACAAAGCCCAAGAAGACAGCCTTCTCAACACAAAAGGCACATTTGTAAAATTGGCATAGAGCTTTTCAGCTCTTAGCACTTCAGGTACTTGCCTCAAGTGGCCAACATGATCATCTATTGAATTGCTATAGATCAAGATATCATCAAAATAGACAACCACAAACTTCTTGATAAGCGGTTTCAAAACATGGTTCATTAACCTCATGAAAGTGCTAGGTGTATTGGAGAGGCCAAAAGGCATCACCAACGATTCATAGAGACCAAACTTGGTCTTTAATGTGGTTTTCCACTCTTCACCCGGTTTCATTCGAATTTGGTGGTAGCCGGACCTAAAGTCTATCTTAGAAAAGACACTAGAACCACTCAATTCATCAAGCATGTCATCAAGTCTAGGAATGTGACGATACTTTACCGTTATCTTGTTGACCGCACAGAAATCAACACACATCCTCCATGTGCCATCTTTATTTGGAACAAGAATCAGGGGCATGGTACACAGACTCAAGCTTTCACGAACCAAGCCTTTGTTGAGCAACTCATTCACTTGCCTTTGCAATTCTTTGGTATCTTCGGGATTGCTCCTATATGCCGGCTTGTTTAGGATTTGGGACCCCGGAACAAAATCAATTTGGTGCTCAATCCCCCTTAAAAGAGGTAAACCACTAGGCATATCATCCGGGAACATGTCCTTAAAAACCTTCAAAACATTCTCAATAGCACTAGGCAAAAGGTTAGGGTTTGTAGAATAATCACAATTGGAAGTTAACAACATACCTTTGTTCACTAGGCAAATGAGCAATTTGGTGCCATCATTTCCTATCAAGAACTCACCCGGTTGCATCATGGCACAAATACCACCGGTAGAAGATGGTGGAGTCACTTGACTCTCGGCCAAAGGCCTAGCCTCCACGGGGGACTTGGCTTTAGCCACGTCTTTCAATTTCCTCATGCACCTATAGTCATCACTCACTTATTTAGGCGTCAAGGGGATGAGTACATACTTCTTGCCCTCATGCTTAGCCATGTAAGTATTGGCTCGACCATCATGTACCACACATCTATCATATTGCTAAGGCCTACCAAACAAGAGATGACAAGCTTGCATAGGCACCACATCAAACATGTGCTCATCTTGATAGTTACCAATTTTGAATTTGATTAAGACGTACTTCATCACCTTCAACTCCCAACACTCACTCAACCATTGCAAACGGTAGGGGTTTGGGTGTTTAAGAGTAGGTAATTTCAATTGTGAAACCAAAGATTGGCTCACCACATTAGCACAACTACCTGAATCAATGACCATTGAGCACACTTGCCCCTGCACTCTACATCTAGCAAGGAATAGATTCTCCCTTTGCACATCCTCCTCATCCTCTATGAACATGGCACTCAAACTCGTCCTAACCACAAGGAAAATGTTAGGATCATCACCTTCCACATCATCCTCTTTACCCTCAATTCTCTCACCCTCCTCAACTCTCTCATCTTCGGGCTCCTTTCTTGCTCACACACCAACCCATCATCTAAGATAATCATAGTGTTACAGGTAGGGCAATCTTCAGCAAATGGCCCATATCCCTTACACTTGTGGCATCGAAAAGAACAAGCATTAGGAGTATTCAATTGAGTTTTAGAGTTACCTCCCGAATCTTTGAAGTCACTCCTTGGTGTTGGCTTCTCATAAGTCTTCTTCACATTTTGGCTTCCACTAGCACCACTTGTGTTTGGACTCTTCCATTCCTTAGGTCGACTCACGGGAGTAGAAGTAGCACTTCTATAGCGGGTAGCCTTATCTTCTTTGATCCAATTTTTGGCTTCACTAGCGGGATTAAATGTATTTTTGAGTGAATGAAAGATATGCAACCTCAATTGAGAAGCAATCTCACGGTTGAGACCACTCCTGAACCGAATGATGGCTTGCTCCTCATCTTCCGTTTCCATGTAAAGGGCCATTCGGTTCCTTTCAAAGTCATTGAAGTATTCATCAACTGACATAAGGCCTTGTTTCAATTCATAGAGCCTTTTGAGTAGCTCTTGTCAGTACTTGGGTGTCACATACTTGTCATCATCACAATTTACAACTCTTCCCAAGTAATGCGGATAGGTAGCCCAATAGCACGTCTAGACCTCTTGACCGACTCCCACCAAGTGGAAGCATATTCTTCAAATGAAGCAATGGCATATGTGGCCTTCTTCTCATCGGACATATCATTTGTATCAAAGACCCGTTCCAATTGGATCTTCCACTCAAGAAACTTTTCCAGATCACTAGTCCCCTTGAAGGTAGGGATAATAATCTTCACACTATTGAGATTGTTGTCACGACTCCCACAGTTAGGCTCCGGTTGGCCCACATAGTAGTCATCAAAGTCAGACACTCACGCCTCAAATTCCTCTCAACATAACCTCCTTGAGGTCCACGACCTTGCCCACGACCTCTATTCATTCCTCGACCTCCATTCATTTCTCTCCTATTCGGATAGGGTGTATCAAAGTCATCAAAATCATCACCAAGCCCGGGTACCTCCCCTTCTGAAGCCTCAACATCATGCTCAAGAGGTGCTACATTTCTACGGGGTCTAATGAGTGGAACATTGCCTTGAGGTTAGCCCAAGTTGTGGGGAATGCCCACTTGTTTGGGAATCCCCACTTGTTTGTGAATGACCAACACGCCCTCTCGTCGAAGAGCTTCATCTCTCAACCTTTATTGTTTAGCCATCTCGGCAAATTGTTCCGGTCTCACAGTTGAGCCTTCACTTGCGCCTTTACCGGCTTCTTTTTGGAGACTCGGGGTCCTTTCCCTTTCAAGATTCTCAAGCTTCAAACCTATGGCTTTCACCTCGGCTAATATGGTAGCCAAAGTGCTTTTCGGGACCACATCGGTCTTAGCTCCTTACTCGGGTACACTCAATTTAGTAGGGTAGGATCACTCAAACTTAATTTCAAAGGCTTCTCATATTGGAACAACCTTCCTAAACAACCAACAAGTCCACAAAATCAAGTGCTCTTCGGGAAGAGTGGAGTTAATGGGACTCGATGGACGAACGACTTTATAGTGAGCACTTGAAACCAAGAATGTTCTACGAGTCTTCATTGAAATATCAATCCCAATCACACATGAGTATCCTAAAACGCTCAAAAACTAGTACTAGAAGAATAGGACAAATACTTAAAAAGTACTAGCCGAAAGTAACACAAACAAAGAAAATACGAAGTCCTACGAAAAAACTACCTGAAATAAGCTTCAGGTGTCAGGCTCTCCGCTCAAACACAGGGGCACTCCGCCTGAGCACTGGGCGCTCCGCCCGAAGTAAGATCCAGAGAGTTAGATCCTGGGTAGGCGCTCCGCCTAGCAGTGAAGTGGTCCGCCCAGAGCTGTTCTTCAGCTTCTTCAACAACGTGTTTTATCCAATTTCAACCCAAATTATTTGATGATTTCAACTTGTTTCTCAATATCAAAGGTACCTAAAATTGTATTGAACTATTCCCAAAAATCCCCAATGATTTTTAGCATCAAACAATCAATAACAAGTTCAAAATCAATATCCAAAGCTATTCAAGCTAGGGTTTCTAAGTTGGGGTTTTCAATCCTCAAATTTTCAATCCACAAATCCAAATCATGTAATAGTGGTACCAAATCAACGGGTAATCATCAAGTAACTATCCCCAATAACAATCATCGAATGGGTCATCAAATCCATGAAGTTCTAGCAATTTTTTTATGATTTTTTTAATTTTTCTATTTTTTTTCAACAATAAGAACAACAAAAAATCTAAAGATGAAACTAACGTAAGCACGAAGAACATGATCAGGGTTTGTAGAAACAAATCCTAGCGTTGCTCTAATACCAACTGATGTAGGGAAAAATGCTGAAGCAAAAGTAAACGATACAAGTATGGCGTAACTCAAAAAACCACTAAGGTAGCCTCGAAGAACTAATTTTGAAACACCCTCGGATCGAGTCAAAAGACACCAAGACTATGAAAAATATCCTCAAGAAGCACTTGGATCTTGCAAACGAGTTTGATCGGGTAAGAAATAAAGTTCAAATTGATACACCATGAGAAATCAAGCCCAAAGGGATTTTCATTCAATAGAGAGAATATCTCAAGTTTCATGTAATATCAAGGTTGTCTAATGAAATAAAAAGCCCTAGTAGGTATTTATAGGTTCACCTTACTTGGGAATAAAAGACATAAAAGCCCACAAGTTTGAGTTATAACACAATAAGCCACGCAGGGCTAGAATAGTAAATAGCTAGAAAATCCCGTAAGACCAAATACTGAGACTGGGCGGGGTGCCTCTGCAGAGGCGGAGCGCTTAAGTTCTTGGACGGTCCGCCTAGGTGCTTGGGCGGTCCGCCTTCCAGAGAGTTGTGAGTTTCGGACTTACCAAATTTCGGACTATTTCGGGGTAGCCGCCCACCCCTTGAGGCGGTCCGCCAAATCCTATAGCATGTGGAGAAGGCTTCAAATCAAGGGTAGGCGCTCCTCCAAGGTATTGGGGTGGTCCGCCCAAAGCTGAAAGAAAGTGAAACATCTTCAAATTGCTCCCGAAGCTCATATCTTCGAGTCCCTTCCAAACTAAGTGTAGGTGAGCCTCTTGTATCTCTTTGGCTTGACTCCTAGTAAATGGTCTTGTGGTAGTTTGGCCGGCATCACGGGGTCCAGTTGTTTCATGACCTCCAAACCTAAAAGGTATGCTGGTTACTAGGCAAGGGCCAAGCAGCTTGTCTAACTTCATCCTCTGGTTCTTCATTTCCATCTTGACCTCACATGTTACGGCAGTTACATAGCAACTTTGGGATAGTTTCTGTTGTTGCTCTCAAACGCACACGCAAGTATACGTGGTCGACAAGTAATAAAGTGATAAATCGAGTATCGTTCCCACGAGGACTATTGTTCAGACTGAATCCTAGCAACACAATTTCGTAAAAACTATTCAGGGATTTTTTTCAAGTGTGATTGAGATTTTTACTAACTAAAATAATAATTAAAAAAAAAACTGAAGTCAAGTAACAGAGCAAATTCTAGGTTGTTATCAATAAAGGAGAAACAGTCCAGGGTCAGAGCTACGAACAATCCAGTTGAGTTTTCCAGTTGATTCTACTTCTTGATTTCCTAGATTGCTAACTAACAGGTTAATTATATTCGTGAAAACCTGTCGATTCTTCACGAGTCTATGCAAGCTACTCTAACGCCTATATGTCTATGGAGTTAAATCACATGCATGCATTAACGAACTCTGTATTTAGCTAAGCAAGGCGAATAGGTATATGTCTATCCTACCCGCAAATCGATTTCCTGATGCCCAGGTTCACAATCAAGCCCTATTCTTTCTTATGTGCATTCATAAGTTCCCTCTGTCGAGTTCAACTTGTAAACCATAGATAGTGTTCAATTATCAGGCCTCAATAACCAAACAATTAGGCTCAAGAAAGAATAAACAATCCGTACTGGTAAATCAATAGGAAAAATTCAACTTTCAAATATCAACCTTCATGTAATTGCTCTAACCCTAGAACGAACAAACTATAGAATTAAAGAGAAGAATAAGAGAAAGAGAGAAAGAACTTGTTTAGAAGACATCTAGGGCTCCTCCCCTCTCCTCCAAAACTTGCTCCAAAGCCTGAACTATCTCAAAAACTAAGTAAAAGAGTATTTATAGTATTTACAAAAGCCTACCAATTAGTTACGCCTAAGCCTAGACGAAATAGGACTTCCAAAAACGCTCCAGGGGCGCTATAGCTGGCACCCCGCGCCTTAAAATGCGCGCAACTAGGCAGAACCCGTCGAATCTCGCACGCAATGGCCCCGCCCCGCGCTCCAAAATGCGCCAAAAAGCTGAGCGCGGTACCTGGCGCGGTGCGCCACCCATGGCGCCCGGCTAGTTTCGCTTTTCCTTGCTCCGCAGCTCGCTTCGTGTCGTGCCTTCGTGTGCTCGATCCAATCCTCAATCAAATTCCAGCCTTTTCTTGCTCGATCATGCTCTTTAAAGCTTCAATTGCACTTCATAACAACCTACAAGCCACACGACATAAAATCAGTGCAAAATCACATTCGTTAACTAGAAAACGCGCGAATAAAGTATCCAAACGTGAGGAAATATTAAGGAAATATAGGCATAAAATGCCAAACATCATCTGCTCCCCCAAAATCTCTCTCACCCCCAGGGAGTAGGGTATTTAAGGATTTGATGAAGCATAGATGGCACTGCGCGTACTTCGTGAATCCAGGGTCTTCCTAGGATAATGTTATATGAGAGGTCGCATGTCAATACTTGGAAGGATGTTACCCTCGTTGCTCCTGGAAGGTGTACCTGAAGGATTATTTCTCCTACAGAATTCTCGCTAGAGCTGTTGAAGCTGGTTATGGTGTATAGACTAGGAATTATCTGGTTCTACACCTCCATCTGGCAGACGACTTCCCAGTGAATAATATTCACAGCACTACCTGGATCTACGCATCGTGTACTTGTAGAGTAATTATCAGAGCATCGTAATGAGGATTTAGAACTCACTGTGAGTAATTTTCATTGAACTCAATAGCGTTGACATGAGGTTTCTTGGTTATTTCCAGATGGGCCTCACATACCATGATGGTTCTGGTCTCGTTGCTGTTAACTTCGGGCCCCCCACAAATCGTGTTGACGGGCTTCAGGGCCTCCTGGACCCCCAGTATTGTTTCTTCTAAGTCACTATAAAGCGCAGAGTCTCGGTGGGATTCCGGCCATGATAGCTCTCCCTCCTACTGAGGAGAGGATGACTATCAGCGCTGCTCGTGCCAACTTTGAACCTCCAAGCGCCTAGATTTCTGAAAGAGTCATGAGGAAGATAGAGGTTCCCTCCGAATTAAACCTCTTCACGAGCTTGGTTGATGTTCCCTTGGGAGGGAAAAAAGACGGAGCTCTAATCTGAAGTTTCTGCTCTGAAGGCTCAATTGATCGAGTCCGACGCCGAGCTCAAGCAGATGCGCGAGGCTGCTGCTACTTTCGAAACTTAAGTACAAGCCTTGAAGCAGAGCCACAAGGCTAGAAGCTCGAAGTTGACCAATAAGGTTCGAGAGCTTTAAGGTGAGCTGGATCAGGCCAACGCCAAGTTTACTGAAGCTGCTCGAGACTATCATAACAAACTGGCCGAGAGCCTGCTTAAGATGAAGGGGTTAGAGAGCCAAGTAGAGAAGGTCCCAGAACTTGAAGTCGAAGTTGTTCACCTCCGGGGCGAGGTCACCACTTTCGAGGAAAAGTCCAAAGCTAAGGCCACGAGCTCCGAGCTAGATAAGAATTGGGCCATAATCCAGACTCGATTGATAGCTCTCGAGTAGTGCAAGGCTGGCAAGGTAAATCTAGGTGAAGAAATTACTAAGGCCAAAGAGAACGTGTCTCAAGCTCAAGCTATCATGGATGAGCTTCCTTCAAGTGAGGATTCTAGCGATGAAGTGGCCGAGGATGAAGAAGAAGAAAATGAAGATGGTGCTTCCGAGAGTAAAGATGGTTCCACTCAGGAAGATGACCCCGATGCTTAAATATTTTCTTTCCTTCTTTCTGCTTTGATTATGGCTTTCGGGCCTGAATCTATAAAGACTTTTAGGGCCTTCGAGCCGGTATTTAATGAATTTCAGGTTTCTTCCATGTTCGCCTTTTATCTCGTTAGGATGTATGACTGAACACTTAAATATTTTTTACTTGCAAGACTTTAATAGATTTTACAACAAATCGATCCTAGCTTAGAACGACGTCTCGTTCCCATGCCAAGGCATGAAGAAACAATCTTAATTGAATAATATAACTTCAGGAGTCAGATATTGAAAGAAAGAGATCTCGAATGAAATTTATTTCATTGATAGTAACAAGTCGTAGCTGGCACTACATAAAGTCTAGTTGTGGTTAAACTTAGGCGAAATTTCTGAAATACACACTATCGGGCAATAAATATATAACATTAAGCTAATATTCGGCCGACAGTCCCCGGTGTAAAGATTGCTAGTCTTCGGGTCCATTTGCAGTCCTCGGTGCGAGAGGCTTCGTATCGAGTAAGACTGCACACCATCCCTTCCACCCCCTAGTGTTCGGGTGCGAGTGATGAGGACCAGCACTGTACTCTGTTCCCTCCGCTTCCTGAAAAGGTCAAGGAAACGGGAGGGGGGGTTAGTTGAATTATTCGACCCAAGCGTCGGAGCATTTGAGGCTCAATGTCGTAGGCAAAAGTCTATTAAAATAGAGTAACGTACCTTAATGTTAGAAATATACCACTTCAAATTGGAGATATTCCAATTCGAGAGTCCCATCTTGCCTTTCATAACTTCCAGCTGATAAGATCATTTGCCAATATTTTCTTTGACTCGATACAGTCCTTCCCAATTTGTCGCAAACTTTCCAGCATTCTTCTCTTTAGTTGTTTGATTCGAGGACTTCAATACATAATCCCCAACTTTGAAAGCTCTAAGCTTAGCTTTCTTGTTGAGATAAGTCTCAATCTTCCTCTTTTGAGCTGCCAACTGAACCAAAGCTAGTTCTCTCCGCCCTTCGAGCAGATCCAATTCCACACGCATTGTTTGCTGACTCGACTCTACGGTAGCATGAGCGTATCAAAGACTTGGTTCACCAACTTCTATAGGGATCAACATGTCCATCCCGTAGGCAAGGAAGAATGGAATTTCACCCGTGCTATTCTTCTCTGTAGTGTGAATTACCCACAACACCTCGGGCAACTCTTTGGGCCACAGACCTTTTGCTTCATCGAGCCTCTTCTTTATATTCTCAATGATTACTCTATTTGAGGATTCAACTTTTCCATTCACACTTAGATGACATGGGGTTGACACCACCTTTTTGATACCCCATTTTGCAAGAAAAATAGTGACATCCGAGCCAATAAACTGTGGGCCATTGTCACTATTTCTCTCGGGACCCCGAATCGAAAGATGATGTTTTTTCAGATAAAGCTAATCACCTCTTTCTGCCTAACTTGAGCGAAAGATCCCATTTCTACCGATTTAATAAAATAATCCGTAAGCACGAGGATAAACCGAACACTGCCTTTAGATTTGGGGAGCGGCCCGACTATAAACATCCTCCATTTCATGAATAGCCACGGTGATATAACCGAATGCAGAGGCTCATCTTGTTGATGAATCATTCGAGCATGACGTTGATATTTGTCACATTTCTTGATGAAGGCCTTGTCATCCTTACTGATATCTTTCCAATAATACCCTGCTCGAAGCAATTTGCGCGCAAGAGCTTTTCCTCCTGAATGATTTCCATATTCCCCTTTGTGTACCTCTCTCATCAAAGGGCCAATGAATTTAGAAAACGGGCCGCAATGCAACTTTATGTATAACTGCCCTCGGATCATCGTATATGGAGCTGCTTGAGTCCTCAACCATTTAGCCTCTTTCTTATCAGCTGGTAGAGTCCCCAAGTTCAGATAAGAAATGAATTTGGTATGCCAATCCCAAGTATTATTCATTGAATTGACCTCAAGCTTAATCCTTTCTACAGCCTAAGTAAAAAGGCGAACGACTGAATCATTCACTGAGTCTACCTCTTCGAAAGTGGAACCTAAATTTTCCAAGGTATCTGCTTCGACATTCTCTTCTCGGGAAATCTGTTTCACTTTCCACTCTCGAAACTTAGCTAAGATTTGCTGAGCTCGAGCTAAAAACTGCTGCATTCTAGGCTCTCGAGCCGAGATGTCCCCGAGTATCGGATTCACCACTAGTTGTGAATCACTTTTCAACTCGACTCTCTCTATCCCCAACTTTTTAGCTAATTCCAACCCTGCTATTACGACCTCGCACTCCGCCTCGTTGTTGGTTACTTGTTTAAATCTAATGAAATGCCTCATTTTCTCCCCCGTGGGTGCTACCAACACTATGCCGAGCCCCGAGCCCCGAGCCCTTTGAATTGGTAGCCCCGTCGGTGTAAAGTGTCAAAACTCCAGAACTTGGCCCCTTAGACATTAAATCCTCTTGCTCCGCCTAGGGGAGCATCTTAGCACTAAAATCAGCCACAAAATCTGCCAACACTTGGGATTTTATGGTTGTGCAAGGCTGATAAGTGATATCACACTCGCTCATCTCGACAGCCCACTTATCCAACCTCTCGACAACTCAGGCTTATGCAATATAATTTCTCTAGGGGAAGGTAGAGACTACACCTATGGGGTGACATTGAAAATAGGGTCGTAGTTTACGTGCAGTAACAACTAAGGCAAGTGCCAATCTCTCTAAATGTGGGTACCTGGTTTCAACATCGATGACTGTCTTGCTCACATAGTATATTGGTTACTATTTTCCATCCTCCTCTTGAACTAGTACTGCACTCACAGACATTTCGAATACAGCAAAGTAGACCAGCAACGTTTCCCCGTCCTTTGGCTTGGCGAGCAAGGGTGAGTTAGCCAAATAATGGTTTAACTCTTTGAATGCCTGCCTGCATTCCGGTGTCCACTCGAAGGCAGTGTTCTTCAAAACTGAGAAGAACTTGTGGTATCGCTCTAGAGACCTCGAGATGAATCTACTAAAGGCATCGATTCAGCTAGCCAATCGTTGAACTTCCTTGGTCCTCGAGAGAACCTTTGGAATCTCCTCAATTGCCCTAATCCTTTTGGGGTTCTCCTCGATGCCTCGCTCGGAGACGATGAATCCTAGAAATTTTCCCGAACCAACTCCAAAAGCATATTTCTCGGGATTCAACTTTATCTTATATTGCCTTAAGATTGCAAAAGCTTCGCTCAAGTGTTTCAGATGATCTTCTATCCGAACCGACTTCACGAGCATGTCATTAATGTAAACCTCTATTGATTTACTGATATAATCCTTGAACATGCGACACACTAACCTTTGATACATTGCCCCAGCTTTTTTAAGGCCAAAAGGCATCACTTTGTAGCAATACGTGCCTCAGTCAGTGATGAAGGAAGTCTTTTCTTTATTCTTTGGGTCTATCAAAATATAATTATACCCCGAGTAAGCATCCAAAAGGTTAATAATTAGTGTCCAGTCGTGGAGTATATTAACTTGTTGATTTGTGGTAACGGATAAGAGTTCTTGGGACAAGCTTTGTTCAGATCCGTGTAATCCACACACATTCTCTATTTCCCATTATTTTTTGGCACAACCACCACGTGGCCAGCCATTCGGCATATTTGACTCTCGCATGAAGTCGTTGTCAAGTAGCTTACTTATCTTATCCTTGATCACTTTCCTTTAATTCCAGCATATGACCTTTTCTTCTACTTTATCGGAGTGTAAAGAGGGTCTACGTTAAGCTTGTGTGTCATAATCTCCAGTTTGATCTCAACCATATTGGTGTGGGACCAGGCAAAGCAATCATCGTTGGACTTCAGCAATCAGCAATAGATTTCTGTGACTCCAGGTCCAACTCCGAGCTAACAAACACTTTCCTCTCTAGAAACTCCATTCACAGTACGAACGATTCCAACTCTTCAATAGTCAAATTTTCGGCTTTTTGTTTCTGAAGCTCTTGGATACATACCGAGATCTTTTCAATCACTTTTTTCTGGGGATCCATTTCAAGCACCGAACCCCCTCCTTCTTCTGATCATGGACGCATTGATTTCTATTTAGAAGGCCCATTCAAGGTGACTCCAGTCTTCATGAAGACTGAATAACATCCCTTAGTTGTTCGTTGTTCAACCCGAATCAAATGAACCCCCCACAGAGTAGGGAATCTGATAACTTGATAAAGAGTGGAGGGCACAGCCTCCATTGCATGTATCCAAGGCCTCCCGAGGATAACATTATAGGTTATATCCTCGGGTATTACTTAAAACACAGTCTCTTTGACAACTTCCTTTACATATGTAGTTAGAGTAATCTCACCCAATGTCTTTTCGGCGGAGTTGTTGAGGTCATTTAATATGGTTGCCTTCGGGATGACGAGGTCATTCAACCATATTTTCTTTACAGCCCCGTAGCTTATAATATTCACAGAGCTCCCAGGATCAATCAAGACTCGTTTGATATCGGAGTCATTGATCCTCAACATGATAACCAATGCACCATGATGGTGAAACATCATCCCATCACAGACGTCATCATAAAACACAATCTAATTTCACGAACCTCCTATTCGGGTCCCTTTCTCCATCGTAATGGAAAGGTTAGCAAACTTCTTTGCAGCGGCAAAATTCACGTCGTTCACCTATGATCCCCCCAGTAATCACATTAATAATTCTTTTGGGAGATGGAGTCCTCAACCGCTGTCCTTCTCCTCTATTCTTTGCAAGGGTTTGATTCTCTTTGTCAGTCAGAAACTCTTTCAGCATGTCTTTCTTTAACAGATGGGCCACCTCGAGGCGTAGTGCCTTAGAATCCTCAGTTAGGTGCCCGTGGTCAGCATGGAAGTCACAATAGAGGTTATGGTCCCTTTTCCCTAAGACTGTCCTCATATCTTTTGGGAGCCTCACTCCCTGGTCGGTCATCCCTTTTAGCGCATTCACCAAGTCAGCGCTAGACACATTGAAATTATACTCAGAAATACGGGGCAGATCCTTCTCTTTAGACACTAGAGAAGGCCCCGTGATGCTTCTCTGATTAGCAGCGGCGCTAACCTTTCCTTCTGAGCATCTAGCTCACATGTTCTCCTCCGAACCTCTAGCTTACATGCTGCCCTTGGGAATTGTAAGGATCATATCGCCCCTTTTAATTCCCTCATGGCACATCAGCGCTGTTGACACCTAATTCTGTCCCTCCTGTTTCAATAGCTACATTTCAGACGAAATTGCACTAATAAGCACACAATTATCTTCGCTCTAACCCTATTCAAAACCATTATTTCACACAAGCACGCCAAGCAAGCTATTTTTTAAAGACATTGGCACAATCTATGGCTATTTACAAAATTCGCACGTTCCAATTACAAATTTTTGCGATTACTCCTATTTTTAGCAAAATTGCACAAATTGTTTTAAAATTGAAAACAATGGTCATCCTTGGCTATTTAGCCTTCAAAATTAAGTTTCTGATTTTTTCTATAATTTTATGAACATTTTATACAATGTTCTACACATTTTATAGGTATTTATACATATTTATACATAATATATACGCTTTCATACACACACACATATATATATACACCTCAGCATTTGTACACCTCACACCTCCACTTATACACATCAATTCCACGTCACGTCGACGTGACTTCATCTCAGCCATCCAAACAATTGATCCGACGGCCACAACCAATCTTTCCATTTTTAATTACACCTGACCCCCCCAAACCCTATGAGAACCCCTCATTTCTTCCTCACACACCTACCGCCTTGTCTTATTTCTCTCTCTCTCATCGAACCCTATCAACGCTTTTGTCATGGCCCTTTTTCGGCCATTCCCGCCGATGAAAATCGAAACCAAATACATCTCCATGCTCCTTTTGACCCTCGCTACAAAACCCCCTTGCCAATTTCTCCATTTAATGAAGGTTGAAACTAGAACTCTTGTTGATCCGTGTCTCTGTCGCCGGAAAGAGGATTCCGACCATGGCTAAATGAAATCTAAAAGGTGTCACTGCCACGAACGGGGAAAACCCCATGCATGAGTAAGCCGGAGAGAATTCAAGCTTAACCCGATTCTAACTTGGAATGGGTAACCCTAACCTTTGTATTTTCATTCCCTGTTTTGATTTGTCTCTGAAACATGTGATTTACTAAGCTTGCGTAGTTTTGTATGAGTTAATGTGCTTATGTGCTATTCGATTAGTCCATACGATTATCAATCTCAGTTTGGTTCAATGATTAGTTAGATTTTGCTTCGAGTCTTGCATATTTTTATGCTCTAGGCTATTCCTATTAATCTCATGGCAAGATTTGTAACTGATCCTTGTTGTTATGCTTCACGATGTGTTTTCCTGTTTGTTCAATTGAAATACTTACAATCTCTTTAGGATGAAACTAGGAATGGTAGTAAAATTTGAATTTGATCTTGACTAGACAATTTGAATATGTGAGTGATATTAAACATGGAAACTTGTTACTCAAGCAATTCAGCATTAATTAGAATTTTTTTGAATCTGTTAAACCTTGAACATATTCGCCTAGCTGATATTGAACCTAGACCTTATTTGGTGTAACAGAGGAAGAGTATATTTTGGCAAAGGGTCTGATTTACTTTGAATTAAGGGTATTCTAATTGGAATCCGTTAGAATAGACCATGATTTCAAACCTAAAATTTTTTGGTACTTGTTTATGTAATGATTCTTGAACCTAGATGTTTTATTGTCAAAAGGAGAATCTGTTTTGTGGAAAGGTTTGATTTACCTTAAGTTTATGAGGTTGATTGACTTATATTTGGAAGGAGTACCAAAGTGAATCCTTTTTAACTATGGAAAATAATATTCCCTTACCTATTTTTATTACTACCCGTTTGCATTGAACCCCTCACCCTTTACCTATATAAAGTGGTCTTGCTTTCTTCACTACACACAATTCATACACTGAAACACACGGAGGCACTGAATATCTGAAAGCATAAACATAATACTTCTCTCTATCACCCTCAAGTTTTTGGGAAACTCCTGCTCTTTCTTTTTTCTCTTTTTGATCCTGTTCTGAAAGCACTCAACACTGCCTAGGCTTACTTGTTTGTTTATTGCTATCAATGAGAGGTATGACTCTGCCCAAGCCATTGTTACTCTGTACTTGAATTTATCTATGCTTAAGACCTCTGTTTGTTCTTCTGCTTATTTTTATGCTTGAGTTGCCTAAATGTGTGTAATCTCTGTTAGTTTGCATCTCTGTTTGGGCTTCATTTAGCCCCCTGCTAACCCCTTTGTATGCAGTTTGCTTGGATGGCTTTAGAAAGTCATATCAGTTCTTCTTTAGTCACAGGTTATACAGTTTAAAAGATCTGGTGGTTGTACCATTTCTAATACCCAGCTCCTCTGGTGCAATCACTGGGATTATGGCCATATGCTAAGCATGCTTTAGGTTTAATACTTGGGAAATAATTTGATTACATGTCTTCACCCTATAGAACCTCCCCTATCTGTGTATATTTATTAGGATAACCCTGCCTGTATATATTTGAGCGAGGATACTCACTGGTGTAATTTCTTAGGCTACACAGGGGCCTCTCCTAACCTTCTTCTCTTATGTGTTGCATCATCCCTCTTAAAGGTGTTGATTTTTTATGGTTAGAACTGCATAACAGTTTCTGGATGAAAAGTAAAACAATATTTTGATTTGAAAACTAAAAGTCCAGATTTACACGTATGGACATCGATAACATTGATTTTTGATAATGTAATTAGTATATACAGGCCTTAAAATTCAAGCTACAATGTTTAAAGTGTGCTATTATGTGCAAATCTAGAAGTTTCAAATGACAGGGGCTAAATACGTGATCCTTGCTTAATCTGTGACTGTTTTTGCAAAATTAATCTGCCCCATTTTTGCATCAACAATTCGGGCCCAAAAAAATTTTTTAAAACTTGGCCCTTTATGTGTTCAAACTGATTTTAAATATAGGGAGTATAATTTTGGGGTCGACTATACAAAATTAATATCTATATTTGCTAAAGTTATGTGTATCGTTTAATCATGTATTGCATGCTTATACATATCTATACATTATGTGCGAAGACCCTTAATGTGCATTTGCGTGTTTTGTGTATCATCTCTTTCAAAAACAGGCCCAATACTATATATTTTGAAACCGACCCCAAAAGCAAATAGCTATTAAGGTTAGGGCTCGACAACTAATGTCAAGTCACATCGACCCTAAATGGATAACATTTTCTTTACAAAACAACTCCAATTTGGCTTGTGACAAAACTTGAAAGCATTTTCAAAATTTATTATTTCTGCAAAAGCTTATTAAAAATTGAGGCCAAAAGTGTGATTAGGCATTGGGTTTAGGCCATTTCTGCAAAATTTTGTAAGCCCATACTTTAGTCATCAGTGCCTTTTAGACTGTTTTCATGAATAAATCAAATTGTTTAACTGATCGCATTTATAGCCATTTGAGTTAGTAAAATCATTTGCAAGTGTGATTAATACTTGTCTGCAACCTTTTAACATCCCAAAAGTAAAAGCTCGGACGGGAACCACTTTTTGTGGGACTTGGGGAAGTGCCTAACACCTTCTTCCCCGAGTTACTTGAACTTCTTACCCTCGAATCTCTGAAAATATGTTTTTATTGAACAAGACTCGACCTTAGACATTTACGTGTCCTAATACACCTTAGAAGACTTATATTAGGTGGTGACTCCAATTTCAAACTCAAACGAGTTACCTAGTCAAACCCGAGCCTTGACTCGCTCCGAGTTAGGTTAAAACGTGGGTATGACAGAATGGCGACTCCGCTGGGGATACTCAAAATCCTAACAATAACGAGCTTTAATTTTTGGGATTTTATTGTCTTTATCATTGTCTATTTATTTTGCATTATTTATTATTATTGTGTACTAACTTTTTTTTCTTTTATTTATTTCTGCAATTTATTAATATATTGTATATTTTAATATTTAAACTATTTGACATTATCGCTCATAACGTCCACTACTCCTTGCACCCTCTTAAATCTTAGAGCCTCTAGGAAGGGACGGTTGCGTGGAATCCACGGCCGCCCCTTTTCTCACTCAAATAAAACACTTAAGAGAAAGTCTTGCAAAACAGTTTGTAAGCTTTCAACTTTCAAGTTGTCCGCTTGAAAGAACTGGTCTAGTGGTACCCCAAATTTTAGTGGAGACGTTATTAAGATCATGCGTCATATCATTTAGGAAATTGAGACTTCGGCCATGCCTAAGTCTTGTAGTTCAACATGTCTAAATCAAACCCAAACGAGTTACTAACTCCAAGGGGCATTTAGATGTGACTAAGTGTGCATATTTTAAAATTAAATATGCCAAGTATACACCATTTATTCTCAAAACTGGAAAGGGGTCGAGTCTAACGGATTTCTTTTTGTAGGCTACCATGAGTTACAAAGATTACTATCGGTTCAGCATGATTATTGACATTCCAAGGGAAATAAGGGCTTGGTATAGAAATTTGGGAGAAGCTGGTCAATTTGAATTGAGTAAGATATTGGGTCATTTGCCTTCACTAATGGAAGTTGAACCCAATAAATTCATCATTGAAACCGCCACTTGCTTTTGGGATGCTGATAGAAACGTTTTTAGATTTGGAGAGTTCGAAATGACACAACTTTTGGAAGAAATAGGAGGTCTCATTGAAGATCCGGGTTTGAGGAAAAGGTACATAAATGGCAAGATGCTATAATTATCATACCGCATCAACCTACCGAAGAGGAGGTTTGCGAAGCATTCGATTTTCGGTCAAATGATGTGTCTGAATTTTTACAAAGGTCAAAGTTCAGTTGCATGTACTTGTATGATAAGTTCGGTCACGAAAAGGGTTATGAAAATCAAAACGCGGAGTTTGCATCATACTACGATTGGAAGTGTAAAAGGATCTTTGCATTTGCGCTGGTTTTCTTTGGCGTTGTCGTGTTCCCACAAGGAATGCACTATGAAATCAACACAAAAATAGTCCACTTCACACATGCCTTATTCCATGGTATCAAGAAGAAGACATGTACTATGGTTCCCACAATATTGGCTGACATCCATTGAGCCTTAGGAAGGTGTAAGAATGGGGCTTGATACTTTCAAGGTTATAATTTGTTATTACAAGTGTGGCTGACTGAACACCTCCAAAAGAAACCAAATGCAGGCCAAGAGTTCTATGACATGTGCCGTTCAAACCACATATTGGCACAACACTATGACGTTAAAAGGTTCAAAGCACCCTACACTACTCATGAGTGCTATATGTTGTTGAAAAATTTGAAAGATGAAGACATACAGTGGATGTATCCTTGGTTTACTTCTCCAGGGGCTTTGCTCCGGTCGAAGATGAAGTCATTTGTAATCCTTATGGATATACGTGGTCTCCAACTTTATATACCTATTAGGGCTTTAAGGCAAGCAGGCAGAAGACAAGACATCCCATTGGTAGGATACACAGTCCGATTCCAAGTAGACTAAGAAGAAGACAAAGTTCCATTTGTACCAGAACTTTGCAAGATATGGAATGAAAAGAGGTTCGCTAAAAAAAATTCAATTGAACCAGACAGATACCATGTAGGTTGTGGAGTTGGCTATTTGGAATGGTTGCGTAATGACATGAAAAATGGTCCCGTTCCTAAAACCGACGTACCTGGGACAGTTTAAGACCAAGAAGCTGAAAACCAATATAAGATTACATAGTTGATGGAAAAATTGAAGATGTCCGAGAAGCTGAGAAAGGAAGAGCGAAAAAGGCACAGACATGAGGTAGAAGATTTAGATCGAAAGCTAGAAGGTCTGAAGAAGAGATTTGAGGAAAAATACAATGAAAGTTACAACCAAAGAGATGGAGGCGGAGGGTTACTGGCCATGGCTTACTTGATCATTGCTCAGTTAGACATTGGAAAGATGCAAAAGAGGTTGAAGAAGTCCGATGCCGAATCAAAGATGCCCCGAAGATCCAAATTTTTAGAATAGATATTCTTTCTATGTCTTTTTCTATTGTAACCAAACTTAGCTTATAAAAGCACAATGGTTTTGGTGGTCAGTTGAGAATAAATGACTAGCACTTGCATGTTTAATTTTCAAATCATTCAAACTTAGGAAGGCTATACGTCCTTAGCACATCATAGTCTATTAGCAAACCATGTCCAAATGTTGAAAAGGGTTTCCGACCCGAAAACAACAAAGATGCATCCTCACATAGATTCGAAGAAATGTTTGCACAAAATATTGATCGTTTGCTTGGGTGTGATCAAGACTATAGGATTATTTTGATCTTTTCTTTTTCTATCTTGTTTTCAGACTATGGCTGCAAGAGGCACACTTCACTTTGAGATCATCTTCCAAGCTCCTCACTTGATCAGGCTTTGGTGGGAAGATTTGGCAGCGATCAGCAGGTTTCATATTCAAAAGATGTTGGGAAAATTAGTAGCACTTAAGACTTACACTGCTATGCCCGGTCTGGTCGAAGCTGCTACACATTTCTGGGATTACAAAAGGGAGGCATTTCATTTCAATGGTTTGGAGCTAGCACCAATGTTAGAAGAAGTTGGAGGTTTGGCAGGGTTAGAGCCTGGGCCTGAGACCATGATTTATCCCCCGAGACGTGGAGCCTAAGGAGTTCATTGAGCTGTTGCAAGCTCTTTATGATCCATATGTCGAAGGAGTGCGTGATGGAAAGGTTACCTTAGAGTTCCTGTATTCTAGATTTGGAGATCCAACTCGTACACACAATTTGATAGGGGCATGGGAAGTTTAAGATTAGGAAAGGACCGGGTCTACTGCTTTCATAATTGCTTTTATGGGAAGTGTGGTCTTCCCCGAAAAAGAAGGAAAGATCAACATAAGGTTGGGAAGGGTGGTTGAAGGATTTGCGTAAAGGTGCTCACAAGCGCCAAGTAAGTCTGGTTCCAATTATCGTGGGAGAAATCTACAGGGCCCTGACCAAGTGTAAAAAAGGAGGGGAGTTCTTCGAAGGGTGCAACCTCTTGCTGCAAATGTGGTTGATAGAACACTTACACACGATCACAATCAATCCGATAGCACCAAGGGTGATAAGGGTTGGTGGCATCCTCTCGCATAGCACTCGCATGGCTGGCACGGCAGTATGGGAAGACCCTGCAAACATGCAAAAATGGTATGCTAAGTTTGAAGAATTACAAGAAGTGCAATGGGTAATAGAGAACTGTGATGGCTTCACCGTTTCTGTACAAGGTCAAGAAACTACTTTCTTGACATTGATTGGATTTCGAGGAACTCACCACTATGTTCCCCTAAGAATCTTCCGGCAAGTAGGAATGACACATCAAACTCCTTAGCTGACAAAAGGAAGAAGTTTCAACGTTGACATAAAAGACATTGAACACCCGATGGTTGGTACAATATTGACGATGTGGCAAAAGAAAGGGTAACTATGCAGTTTTGTCGTGGCCGAGACAATAGGGTGAACCCCGGCACCACATTAACCTATCCTCAATGGCTCAGTAAAGATAGAGGGAATCTCCGACCAAAGACCACATTGGAAAGGAAAGTTGAAGCTCCAAGTGTTGCTAAGAAGTACAAGAGAATACGCCACAAGTTTGATCAAAAGAAGAAGGAGTTAAGGATAACACAAGAAAGGGAGATGAGAAGGCAATATAAGGAAAAAATCAAAGGAGATGAACTAAAGTATTGGATAGGAAAGACAGTGGCAGCCAGACAAGTCGCTGGGAGTTTGAAAAACCTGCTCAAAGGGTGGGGAGAATACTTCAAATTAGTGTCACGACCCTTTTTTACTAAAAAAGAAAGAAAATTAGTTAAAAGGTCTGTTACGGTGTTTCAAGGTACACGAATTATTTATAGATTTCGGAGTCGCCACTTGACAAGTTAAAGGTGTACCAAGTCACCAAAGTGGTGTACCTAGAACACCTATGACTCGTAAAGGGTCTACGTCAGAGTTCCGGGTAAGGATCTCGCTTGACTCTCGGGAAGGTGTTAGGCACCCTCGAGCCATGTGCCGAGCACAGTTGCTTTTATTGACGCGTTTCGACTCTTTGAAAATTGTTTGTTGTATTTGCCTTTATTTGTTACACTTTGATTTATTATTAATTTTTCATGTCCAAAGTGAAACTCGAATCGAGATATAATCGCGCAGGCACTTCACCCGTTCAAAATCTTCCGACTTAAATTAATTAAATCGCGTAGGCACTTCACCCGTTCGAAATCTCTTAATTTAATTGAGTTCCATAGTGAACTATTAATGATTTATTGAGTTGAACTAAATCAATGACTTGCTTAAACCAAGATGATAATTATTAGCAGTAACCTTTATTAAACGACAGTTGGTTTGAAATGAGTAAAGTAGCCTATTTACATTTGATGTCTGTCAGAGAATAACCTTTGCTACACAATTGTTGATTTAAATGAAAAAAATCTCCGATTTTAAATTTTCATTTACAAATGCTACATTTCATATTACACGGCCCATCGAATTTGCTGCGAGTCTCTTCCATTTCATGAATTTGCATGAAGGCTCCTATTTTGCCTATTCTCTTTCATATTTGTCTTCTTTACACATTTTAAAACACTTCTCAGATCTGGTTTTAAACTTTGATGTTGGCTAATCTTAAAACAATTAATAAAAAGCAAAACATCCAAAACGTTAAGATACAACTACTGCTTGTATATACAGGCCATATTACCCCTTTCCTAATTGCTTTTGGGCTTTAAACTGAACATTGACGAGTCGTTTGGTTAGAAAATAAGTTATGCTGAGATTAACAATGCAGGGATTAGTTATGCAGGGATTAACAATGCAGGAATTAACAATGCAGAGATAAGTTATGCAGGGATTAACAATGTTGGGATAAGTTATGCAGGGATTAACAATGTAGGGATAAGTTATGCACGGATTATTATACATGGATTAGAATATAGAAATGATTTCTAGTTGGATGTTTGGTTAGTTGAATTAAAAATTATAATACGCAATTATTAAAATAGTTAGTATTTTAAGAGAATAAAATAGGGCATTTACTAAAATAGAGTATTAAAGAAATGGATGGGGGTATTTTTGTTATTTTTAATTTTAATCCATGTATTGCTAATACATGTATTCTTATTCCACCCTCTAGCCTGCATAAAATAATACATAGATTGATGTATAACTTATACCAGTATTATTAATGCGGAAATGATAAAATGTAACCAAACGATGTATTGTTTGTGCTTAGTTTTATACCAGTTTCTACTAATCAAACCAAACAATGTACTATTAGTACATACTCTTATACAGTTAACCAAACAATGGATTAACTTATCATAGCTCTTATACATGGATTAGCTAATACTATACACCATACCAAACGACCCCTGAAACTACTGCCCATTTCCCCTTAACAGTTGCAAATTTGGCCTTCATCACAAGATAGATATATAGATAGCAATAGAAACATAACCTTATACCTAACGACATCTCATTTATTCAATTTCCAGGCATGTTTAGCATTGAACATGGCTGAAATACATAGGAGACAAGAAAATAAAATGTTGAGAAAAATACCTAGCATGGAGTACCTTCAAAACAAAAATAGTGACATACCAACATAGCAACAGCGCAGCAGCAAGACGACACCCTGAACAGCCCCTTTTGACCCTCTACTTTGCCATCTTACTACCTAGACTTATATCACAAAGGACTCTCTTTGTATTTTCTTACTTCTCCCCTTTTCCCTCTCTTTTTCCTTAAATTTCTTATGTTCCCCCTCTAGTCCTCAGATCTGATTTCTTAGGTGTTTTTAGAGTGTTTCAGATCTTGAAGCCCCCTCAAATGAAAGGGTAAAGACCCTCTTAAATAGGCTAGGAGATAGGTGAAAAGTTGGGGTAAAAGTACTAACCCATGTGCAAATTTTTACCCCCTAGAAAAGTACTTTTGGCATGCATTCCCACCATACTAGACACCAAAACAATGGCAGAAAAGCCTATTTTTCAGCTGCCTTTATGTACTTCTTTGACTTTTTAATTTTATTCTTTTTTTTTTGAAATTTTCAGATTATGAAATTCAACTACTAAAACATAGTACTCAAAAGGAAATGGACCAGAACTCCATCCCTTCTAATGCTAAGCATCTTAACATGGTTCAAAATCACAACTAATGGACAACTTTATGCTCAGAGACGAACCAGACAGATTTTATACTTGCACATAATATACAAACTTCTTACTTAAACAGATGAAAAAACTTTTAACTCTCCAATGAGGCAAATACATGTTTAATCGCAACACAAGACAATAGTGATAATCAACTAAGCTGCATTCTCATCTATGTCATCGACGTGAAACATGATTTTTTATCAGATGTAACCACAAATAATAATCTAAACCATCACAAGAATACTTCTACAAATCACTGGTTCAAAGCCTAAGACTATCTTAAAGTTGTTTCTACTACATATATGATCTAATCAAATAGGAAAGAAAGAATAAGGACGGATTTCGCCTAACCCATCTAAGCCAAAGCAAAACGCCAAAGCTTACTCGCCGCAGAACCATCATGCCATCGCTGCAGCTGCAGCGTCGTCGCCAAAACCAACAGCCACCACTGCTTTCGCTGCTCCGCTGCCCAAGCATCACAGCCAAGTCGCTGCCTCGTTGCCATAACTGTAGCATCATCATCAAATCAACAGCCCTCAGCACTGTCTCATAACAAACTATACAAGTCAATACACATCACTAATGCTTGGATCATAGTCACATTGCCACCATTACTACGATTATCACCCCGCTGCCATAATATCATACCAAGTTCAAATCCATTATCACAAATATCACCACCCACAAGGCTAACACCTTTACGAGCGTGTAGGGGAGAGGAAGACGAGGCCCCTCGTGTAAAAGCTGATCGGAAAACAGTCGTGACGCCGGAGCTAGGTTTCCGGCGACCTCTTTGGAACTCGATCCACGGCGGAGGAAGGGGTGTTTGCTGAAATTGACATCATATTCACAGAGAGGAGGTCGAGGTGATTTTGAACATGTAAAATTTTGGCCGGAGGAGTTGGTCCCCCGGCGATCGACGGCGGCAGTGGAGATTCCGGCGGCCTAGCTAAATTTGGCCCTAGTTTGCTTTGGTCTGATGGATTTTTGTGGAAAATGGACAAAAATGGTAATTTTTTTGCTTTTAAATCAAAGTCACGGGCCGGGTCAATTAATTGGATTGGCTGATCCGGCCAAGAAGAATTGGACTACCCTTCCCTTTCCATTTTATTCACATTAGCCAAAATAGCTACTAATGCTTGCATTTTTCATAAAATGACCCACTTAAACCAAAATAAATAAAACAATAAATTAGACTATATTAGTAACAAATAAATACACAAAATGAAAACTAAACATTACTCATAAACACAATATTCTTTGCTGATTTTCGGTATTTTCCTTCTAATTAACTAAGAAAGCTAAACAAAGTATAAAATCTAGCAAAAATCACATGAAAATTAACACAACTATTTTACGTAATTTTTGTATTTTTGGTGCCAAAATTAGGTGATTACAGCTGCCCCTCTTTGTTCGAGAACATCGAAGAGTTTTCGGACAAAGATATAATCACAACTAATTTTGGCCTTTTTGGTTCTAGCCAAGAGCATGCAAAAGGTGACCGTACCCTGACCTTTCGGTTCAAACCAGATCAAGACTACTACATATCCCCGGACTAAGGAATCAGGTCAGTGTAGTTCCTCACATGCGGCAGCTGGGACTACCGCAATCAGACAAACACTAAACTTTTCTAGACTCACGAGAACTTACACTAGATTCTAGACACTCAAAGATTCTCTAGAAACTTTTAGGACTAACTGGGACTGACTCGATGACTAGACTTACCCAGACTGACACAAGACGTTTTTGACATACTAGAGTTGTTACTGTTGGTCACTTGTTGCTGGTTGCTGGTTGCTTGCTGGTGGTCATTGTTTTACAAGAAAATAAAAATACAACATTGAAATGTAAAATTACAATTTTCTCCTCAACTAAGTCTTCATGCTTCCCAAGATGATGAGCTGGTCTGAAGCTTCCACTAACCAAGTGGCCTTGAAAACTTGAAGTTTCCGCTCGGGCGGGCTTGACTTTAAAGTTGAAATTACCGCTTTGACAGGCTTGACTTGAAAATTGAAATTGCCGCTTTGACGGGCTTTGACTTGAAAATTGAAATTGCCGCTTTGACGGGCTTTGACTTGAACGTTGAAATTGCCGCTTGGACGGGCTTTGACTTGAAAATTGAAATTGCCGCTTGGACGGGTTTTGACTTGAAAATTGAAATTGCCGCTTTGACGGGCTTTGACTTGAAAATTGAAATTGTCGCTTTGACGGGCTTTGACTTGAATGCTGAAATTGCCTCTTTGACGGGCTTTGACTTGAAAATTGAAATTGCCGCTTTGACGGGCTTTGACTTGAAAGTTGAAATTTCCGCTTTGACGGGCTTTGACTTGAATGCTGAAATTGCCGCTTTGACGGGCTTGACTTGAAAATTGAAATTGCTGCTTTGACGGGCTTTGACTTGAATGGTGAAATTGCCGCTTTTGATGGGCTTTGACTTGAATGGTGAAATTGCCGCTTTGACGAGCTTTGACTTGAAATCTGAAATTGCCGCTTTAATGGGCTTTGACTTGAAAATTGAGATTGCCTCTTTGACGGGCTTTGACTTGAAAATTAAAATTGCCGCTTTGACGGGCTTTGACTTGAATGCTGAAATTGCCGCTTTGACGGGCTTTGACTTGAATGTTGAAATTGCTGAAACTTTAAATTGCCGCTCGGCCGGGCTTTAACTTGAAAGTTGAAATTGCCGCTTTGACGGGCTTTGACTGAAATGCTGAAATTGCCGCTTTGACGGGCTTGGACTTGAACGTTGAAATGCTGCTTTGACGGGCTTTGCCTTGAATGTTGAAATTGTCGCTTTGACGGGCTTTGAAATTGAATGAAATTGCCGCTTTGACGGGCTTTGACTTGAATGAAATTACCGCTTTGACGGGCTTCGACTGGAAAGTTGAAATTGTTGAAACTTGAAACTGCCGCTCGGGCGGGCTTTGACTGTTGAAAGCTTGAAATTGCTGCTCGACAAGCTTTGATTTGAAATTTTAACTGCATCTTGAAATCTGCATATATTTTGATAATCTCTTTCATGGTACACTCCTTGGTGTGTCATTCTTTGTGCCAATGTGAAACATTGGGCTCCAATTATCAAGGTTGGTCCTGACTTGCTTTAGTATAACTATGAAACTGTAACAAGTTTTGCAAGACTTTCTTTGCTCGTTTGATGTTGGAGAAACTAAAACGAACTTAAGTAAGACAAAATGATGGAAACGAAAAGCTTCCAACCAAAAGATGAAAAAATGACATCCCTTACGGGAGAGGTAAAGGACTGAAGAGATGACGACCTTATTAACATGACATGTATTCTGAAATCAACTCTTAATCCGCCCACATAGTCTATCCCTGATTTTGCTCCCATTTTTCCAATCTTGCTTGATGGTAAATCTAACGACCCTCATTCGACTAGTAGTGCCCCTTCGGGTTTTCACCGACTAGCCTCTCTCTTTGTTCTTTTAACTCACCGTTGTCATGCGGCGCCCTTTCAGGTTTTCACCGACAAGACTTTATTTTTTCTTTCCTTTTTTTTCGTTTTTTCGCTCTTTCCCAATCGACTCTAATCTTTCCTTGCTGCTCGACCCCGTCTTTCTTTTCTTTCTTTAATTTTGGCCTTTATCTTGATTCCCCAAAGAATTTCTCCTTTAATGACATTGGTGCTCCCAGCTCCTAAATGCGATTGTCGGCTCATAAGAATGCGACTTTACAGCGTGGAACTTGTCCCCTGATACCCTACTCGGCTTGACATTCTCAACGATCGGTCAGAAGGGTCTTTATTTGGACTGTAACATTGGATTTGGTTAGGCTATGAAGAAAAGGATTCAGCATAAAAGCTCAAAAACATCTCATGAGACGACTAGAATGAGCATTACAAGATTTGAAATCACCGCTTTTGAAAAATAAACCAAACTTTTCCCCAGTTTAGGCAAATTAGGGATTCCTTTTTTTTTTTCTTTTCTCTTTTTCTTTTTTTTTCTTTGGTTTGAAGAGCGATATGAAAGCATCTCATGAAACGACTTGGTAAAATATTACAACCCTTGGAATCATTTCTTTTAAAATAATAACTAACTGAGGCCCCAATTTATTGAAAACCCGAGGAATTATCTTTTGAATTTTCTGATATGCAAACATAGGGGATATTGAGACTTTTCCCCGAGATGAACACAAAGAAAGCAAAAGGAATTGACGTTCTCCTTTTTCTTATAAAATAAACTAAACTTCTGCCCCAGTTTAGGATAAACTGGGGCGCTTTGAGTTTCTTCCTTGATTTCGAGACTGATATCTCATGAAACATATGAATAGATGGTACAACAACATAGAAGTTTTTTTTTATTTTAAATAAAATAAAAACAAACTTCGGCCCCAGTTTAGCATACATTGGGGATTTGAATTTCTTTTGGCATTGGTCGCAAACTTGGAGGCAAGCTTTGCGTCAACAAGGAATAGGGGAAAAATAAACTTTCCCCTGTTAAGACTGCACCCAAATAGTTGCCTACGTATCCTTTTGAGAGGAATCAGATCAAACGTAGCTCTACCTCTGAGGTAGATTTTGTTTTTGTATTCTGTTTTTTTTTTTTCATTTTTTTCTTTTTTTTCATTCTTTTCCTCTTCTTTTTTTTTTCTTTTCTTTAGTCATATCAAATTGATTCTAAGGGAGGGTAGCCAAAGAAAAATACGCAAGGCTCAAAGGGCTAGAAAATTGGTATAGTATTTGCGTAGCAGAAATGAAAGTCGTTCGTCATCCCGACCTGAGAATGCCTCGCACAAATAATGATTCGATCAATTGACCTGGATTGATCCACACATGTCCTCGACTTCTACTTCAATGATAGTTCTCAAATTGGTATTTCAAATCTAGTCGAAGCGACCGTGCACGATTTTGAACTTTTCACTGATCTCCTTTATCGGAAGACTATTGATTAATCCCCAGCTTATTTCACTCACTCTTTTATCCCTCTTTACTACTCAGATAGCTCACCATGTCTGAGCATATTTTAGATCAAGACGTAAAGTTCGTACGCATGTCATGTTATTAAAGCCGACAAAACATAAAAACAGAATACTAAGAAAACAAGATCAAGAAGGAAAATAAGAGACATAATGTTGAGACGAGAAAAGGACCCCGCTTTTCATTGAATTAAAGATAGAAGAGTTTGAACATCAAAACAAGCAAAATAATGCACTTGTATTACAACCCTTAAATAACCAAGTACACAGAAAGATTAGCAAAACAAGCTACAACATTTCACAGTCACTCAATTACAAGTCAGGGCTAGTTTTCCTGTGTTAGGCATTGTTGAGCCCTTCACCAAAATGTACCATGCTGATACCAAAGAAATTCCCTGAATCTGGCAATATCTTCTGCTTTTTCTCATTTTGTCCAACTTTCATTGGGGTAGACTTCACTTCTTTGGGACTGATGAATGACCGGGTAAGATATGGAATTGACTTCTCGAGAAACATGTTCATCTTTGTCATTTCTTCAACCCTTACTCTGTCTGCCACCCCTGGCACAAATTCAGGAACACAGTTCACTGTCACAGGCATTTGGTTAGCCCTAATTGACACACCACCAACAGGTACTATCGGCATTCCAGATTCAGCTCTCAAATCTTCCCCACATACCATTCCCACCATATACACATCATCATGGACGGGCAATGAGTTCTGGTTGATATCTGGCGCATCTGAGCCTTCGACTTGGATCTGACCATTATCTATCAGAGCTTGGATCGCCTTCTTGAGACTACGATAATCATCTGTGTTGTGCCCTGGCATGTCTGAGTGGAAAGCATATTGACGAGTATGGTCTAACTTCGCCATTGGGAGGACATTTCCCGCGATTGGCTTCAGCATATTCAAGTCCTTCTTTGGAAAAGGCTAGAGTAAGATTCTCCAATTGGCTTGAACCTGTTCTTTTCTTCCTTATGCAGCTTCTGATGATAAGCACTTGGGCGGAAAACAGGAGGCCCCTCTGGCCGGTAAGGAAGATTTGATGGAGCTTGAAAATGATTATGTGGAACTTGGTGAGTGGGATATGTAGGTTGCGGGGCAGGAGCACGCCTTTGCGGATAGAAAGCTGCTGGAGCATATGGCTGTGCTAGATGGACTGAGTATTGTGGTGGAAGAGTGGAGCATTTGTGGATTTTGTGGAGGGTGGTAGGGTTGTGGAGGACGTATTTGTGAAGCTTGGTGTGAGTGGATTTGATAGTATCTTTTCTCGCTCCCTTTTTGTGAATCCGAACCTACCATGGCCACATCATATTGATTCTTCTTTCCCAAGGCTCCTGACTGGGCCTGTACCACTTGGGTGGTTCCCCTTAATGTTGTCTGGCTCACAATCTTACCGGTTTTAACTCCTTTCTCAATCATTTCGCCTATTTTGACAACTTCATTAAATGGCTTTCCCCAGGCAGGGATCAATGCACCATAAAACTCCTCATCTTGAGCTTTGATGAATAAGCGAACCATCTCTTCATCGGGGATTGCAGGGCTCACTCGAGCAGCCTGCTCGCGCCATCTAAGGGCATACTCCCTAAAGCTTTCACTTGCTTTCTTTTTTATCGCATCCAGAGAGGATCGATCTGGAAAAACTTCAATGTGGTACTTGTACTGGTCATAGAATGCCTACGCCATGTCATCAAATGCCAACCATTTAGTTACATCCTACCTCATGAACCATTCGAAGGCTGCGCCCCCCAAGCTTTCGGAAAAGTATGCTATCAACAGCTTGTCTTTCTTGACCCCTCTCATTTTGTTGCAGTTGGTTTTCATATGAACCCTCGGATCCCCATTCCCGATGTATGGCTCGAACTTGGGAACTATGAATCTGTCTAGCAACTGCAATTCAAGGAAAGGGCAAAGATCCTTGAAAGAAGTGTTGGAATGATCTCCATATCCCTACATAATTCTCACAGTTTGTTCTAAACCCTTCACTTTGCGCAAAACCTCGCTCTCGTCCAGTTTTCCCAACCGATCGAGCTCAACATGAGACTCGCGATGGAAACCCTGATTATATGGACCACTTTGCAGGAAATTGGATTCATAGGGCGGATCATAGTGTTGGTCCCCAACCTGAAGATGAGGGTCACTGTTGTACCTGGTCGTGACTGGCCTAGCTGGGCCCTGAAAAAATGGCACTTGTACTGGAGGTGGGCCATACTGTCCCTCTGGTGGAGGTGGTGCATGAGGACGCACTTCAGTTTCATTTGTTATGCCACGGACAGGGGCAAGACCAGTAGGATAAGTGGGATCCACAACTGCCGTAGATGTGCCCAGTGCTCGTTGTACCGCTGTTGGAACAACCCCATCTAGGTTGATTGGAATAGGAAGAGGTGCCCATCATGTGGTCAGTGCGTGATGCATGTCGGCCACGAGTTGTTTCAAAGTATTAACCTCCCCAATCAATCTCTCATTTTCCAATGCCAAGAGTTCCTGGGCACGGGTCTCGGATCTCTCTCCATCAGATGGCATGGCTACAGGTGAAGTCACAGGTCCCTTTGATTTAGTTCTCTACGGATGAGTCGATGCCAGAATTCTGTACCAAATCTCCAACTCCAAACTATTTGAACAAATCAGGTTAGCACAAAAAGAATCACAGATTGCAGCCTAAGGTTGTTATGCGTCATCCCGAAACAGTTAACGGCGTAAGCCGAGTGTACCGCTCGTATCCCCGAAAGACTGCTACGAGCCTTGAGCAAAATTAGAACAAAATTGGATGATTTTTTTTTTCGACTCAACAACCGTAACTTAGAAAAACGACACGAGGCAGACTCAAAATAACATGCTTGATGTGATGCACGAGTCAAAATACATATACAAACTGACACGACATTGGGCGGGTACACCCGGACGGTGAAAATAATGAGACTCGACTTTTTAGCAGAGTCAAATTATTCTACGAGGATCAACGCAAAATACAACTTAGCTAATTGCAATTTATCGTATGCACCCTCACTTGACCTTAAACAAAACAAATAAAGTGGGACCCTAAAATAAATATTTTTGTTTAATAAAAATTAAGACTCAACCCGAGCATCGAACGGAACTCAAGAACGGATTATGAAACAAACTATATTATTATTATTATTTTTATCTGAAAGGTGACTCCAAAACCGGTCATTACGACAACACAAGGATGGACACAATTTTTTTTTCTTAAAAAAAAAAACTCTTTGATCTAATTCGAAAAGGAATCTTAGAGTATTTATAAAATTTGGTCATTATGACGACACAACGACGCAAAATTGGTTTCCCAAAAATTAGCCATTATGACGGCGTAAAACCCCGATAAATTACTTTCAAAATATGAACTTGACTTGGACACAAACACAAAAGGGTCCCAAAATTTCACCATTATACCGGCACAAAACTATAACGGCGCAAAACTATGACAAATTATTTTCTAACACTAGGGACCGAACCCGGACACCAAATGAGACTCAAAAAATTATTGAAAAATTTCGCAATTATAACGACGTAAAAAAAAGTTTCGAGACATGAGGCTAAAACCTGTTTTCTATCATTTCACACTTTTTTTCTTTTCTTTTTTTTTTCAAAAATTGACTCTCGGCCCCCGGTGATCGGTCAGCATAACAATCCTTTGACTAGAACAAATGCAACACATAATATGCCCATGGTGTGTCTTTTAGGGACGTGGGCCCCATCATAACATGAGGGAGTCAGCCAAGACAAGTGCGGTACCGGTGTACCGCACCTCACTAAGTTTAATGACATGCAAATAAATCGGCCTAGATAAAGCACAGGTACAACTCTAGGTGACTCAATGGGTTCATGTTCTATAGTTTCTGGTGATTTGGAAATGCCTCGGGGGTACCGGTCGACAACGTCTAACGGCCTAACCCAACGCACCTCCTCCTAAGAAGGGTTAACTTTTTGTGTCCTGAGACACGACAGAAATTCCAGACGCCGTAGAACAACTGGCGTGCATGTGTGCAGTGTTCCAGAAGACTCAGAGGTATAGAAGAGAAGACAGTTGTGTATATACAGTTCAAACATATCAAAGCAGTAACATTCAAGGCAACATATACAAACAATATTCAAAAAGCCGAAAAGCGCAAATATAAAGCCTGAGACTCTCAGTTTTCACTTTTCTACCCAACGGAGTCGCCAAGTTGTCATGACCCTTTTTTACTAAAAAAGAAAGAAAATTAGTTAAAAGATCTGTGACGGTGTTTCAAGGTACACGAATTATTTAGAGATTTCGGAGTCGCCACTTGACAAGTTAAAGGTGTGTCAAGTCACCAAAGTGGTGTACCTAGAACACCTATGACTTGTAAATAGTCTACGTCAGAGTTCCGGGTAAGGATCTCGCTTGACTCTCGGGAAGGTGTTAGGCACCCTCGAGTCCTGTGCCGAGCACAGTTGCTTTTATTGACGCGTTTCGACTCTTTCTAAATTGTTTGTTGTATTTGCCTTTATTTTTTACACTTTGATTTATTATTAATTTTTCATGTCCAAAGTGAAACTCGAATCGAGATATAATCGCGCAGGCACTTCACCCGTTCAAAATCTTCCGACTTAAATTAAATCGCGCAGGCACTTCACCCATTCGAAATCTCTTAATTTAATTGAGTTTCATAGTGAACTGTTAATATTTTATTGAGTTGAACTAAATTAATGACTTGCTTAAATCAAGATGATAATTATTAGCAGTAACCTTTATTAAACGACAGTTGGTTTGAAATGAGTAAAGTAGCCTATTTACATTTGCTGTCTGTCAGAGAATAACCTTTGCTACACAATTGTTGATTTAAATGAAGAAAGTCTCCGATTTTAAATTGTCATTTACAAATGCTACATTTCATATTACACGGCCCACCGAATTTGCTGCGAGTCTCTTCCATTTCAAGAATTGAGTTTCATAGTGAACTATTAATATTTTATTGAGTTGAACTAAATTAATGACTTGCTTAAACCAAGATGATAATTATTAGCAGTAACCTTTATTAAACGACAGTTGGTTTGAAATGAGTAAAGTAGCCTATTTACATTTGATGTCTGTCAGAGAATAACCTTTGCTACACAATTGTTGATTTAAATGAAGAAAATCTCCGATTTTAAATTGTCATTTACAAATGCTACATTTCATATTACACGGCCCACCAAATTTGCTGCGAGTCTCTTCCATTTCAAGAATTTGCATGAAGGCTCCTATTTTGCCTATTCTCTTTCATATTTGTCCTCTTTACACATTTTAAAACACTTCTCAGATCTGGTTTTAAACTTTGATGTTGGCTAATCTTAAAAAAATTAATAAAAAGCAAACCATCCAAAACATTAAGATACAACTACTTCTTGTATATAAAGGCCATATTACCCCTTTCCTAATTGCTTTTGGGCTTTAAACTGAACATTGAAACTACAGCCCATTTCCTCTTAACAGTTGCAAATTTGGCCTTCATCACAAGATAGATATATAGACAGAAATAGAAACATAACCTTATACCTAACGACATCTCATTTATTCAATTTCCAGGCATGTTTAGCATTGAACATGGCTGAAATACATAGGAGACAAGAAAATAAAATGTTGAGAAAAATACCCAGCATGGAGTACCTTCAAAACAACAGCAGTGACATACCAACATAGCAACAGCACAGCAGCAAGACGACACCCTAAACAGCCCTTTTTGACCCTTTACTTTGCCATCTTACTACCTAGACTTATATCACAAAGGACTCTCTTTGTATTTTCTTACTTCTCTCCTTTTCTCTCTCTTTTTCCTTAAATTTCTTATGTTCCCCCTCTAGTCCTCAGATCTGATTTCTTAGGTGTTTTTAGAGTGTTTCAGATCTTGAAGCCCCCTCAAATGAAAGGGTAAAGACCCTCTTAAATAGGCTAGGAGATAGGTGAAAAGTTGGGGTAAAAGTACTAACCCATGTGCCAATTTTTACCCCCTAGAAAAGTACTTTCGGCATGCATTCCCACCATACTAGACACCAAAACAATGGCAGAAAAGCCTATTTTTCAGCTGCTTTTTTGTACTTCTTTGACTTTTTAATTTTATTCTTTTTTTTTTTTGAAATTTCAGATTATGAAATTCAACTACTAAAACATAGTACTCAAAAGGAAATGGACCAGAACTCCATCCCTTCTAATGCTAAGCATCTTAACATGGTTCAAAATCACAACTAATGGACAACTTTATGCTCAGAGACAAACCAGACAGATTTTATACTTGCACATTACATACAAACTTCTTACTTAAACAGATGAAACAACTTTTAACTCTGCAATGAGGCAAATACATGTTTAATCGCAACACAAGGCAATAGCGATAATCAACTAAGCTGCATTCTCATATATGTCATCGACGTGAAATATGATTTTTTATCAGATGGAACCACAAATAATAATCTAAACCATCAAGAGAATACTTCTACAAATCACTGGTTCAAAGCCTAAGACTATCTTAAAGTGTTTTCTGCTACTTATATTATCTAATCAAATAGGAAAGAAAGAATAAGGACGGATTTCGCCTAACCCATCTAAGCCAAAGCCAAACAACAAAGCTTACTCGCCGCTAAACCATCATGCCATTGCTGCAGCTGCAGCGTCATCGCTATAACCAACAGCCACCACTGCTTTCGCTGCTCCGCTGCCCAAGCATCACAGCCAAGTCGCTGCCTCATCGCTATAGCTGTAGCATCATCGTAAAATCAACAGCCCTCACCACTGTCTCATAACAAACTATACAAGTCAATACACATCACCAATGCTCGGATCACAGTCACATTGCCACCATTACTACGATTATCACCCCGCTGCCATCATATCACACCAAGTTCAAATCCATTATCACAAACATCACCACCCACACGGCTAACACCTTTACGAGCGTGTAGGGGAGAGGAAGACGAGGCCCCTCGTGTAAAAGCTGATTGGAAAACAGCCGTGACGCCGAAGCTAGGTTTCCGGCCACCTCTTTGAAACTCGATCCACGGAGGAGGAAGGGGTGTTTGCTGAAATTGACATCATATTCAAACAGAGGAGGTCGGGGTGATTTTGAACATGTAAAATTTTGGCCGGAGGAGGTGGTCCCCCGGCGATCGACGGCGGCAGTGGAGATTCCGGCGGCCTAGCTAAATTTGGCCCTAGTTTGCTTTGGTCTGATGGATTTTTGTGGAAAATGGACAAAAATGGCAATTTTTTGGCTTTCAAATCAAAGTCACGGGCTGGGTCAATTAATTGGATTGCGCTGATCCGGCCAAGAAGAATTGGACTACCCTTCCCTTTCCATATTATTCACATTAGCCAAAATAGCTACTAATGCTTGCATTTTTCATAAAATGACCCACTTAAACCAAAATAAATAAAACAATAAATTATACTATATTAGTAACAAATAAATACACAAAATGACAACTAAACATTACTCATGAAAACAATATTCTTTGCTGATATTCGGTATTTTCCTTCTAATTAACTAAGAAAGCTAAACAAAGTATAAAATCTAGCAAAAATCACATGACAATTAACACAACTATTTTACGTAATATTTGTATTTTTGGTGCCAAAATTAGGTGATTACAATCAGTACCGTAGGAAGAAAAAGAAATAATGGAAGTGGAAATCTGCGAGTTCTTTGCAAAAGCCTTGGGTGACATGAAAGCGGGGAAGGAACTTATAGAGATATTTGTTGCCCCTCCACTGACAAACTTAGCAAATTGACCTAAAGAAGAGACCGAGAAAAAGGAGAAGGGAGAAGATGTTGAGCTGATGCTTGATCCGAGAACCTCTTTGCTTGGTACATAGTCCAGTCGTCCTTAGTCGAGTCATTTTTCTTTTCAAGTTGTCCTTTCTATTTGGTCGAGTCGTTCGCTTTTCCTTTTTAAACTAGTGATTGTAATAAAGCTAAGCAAATCAAATAAAATTTCGTTATTTTGGATTTTTAAACTTGTGTTGATTATGCTCAAGCAAATGAAATGATGTATTCGGCGCAAACATTACTTTGAATCATCGATAGGCCTACCTCTGGCATGAAAGAGGCCCCCTATATAATAGGACGCGAAGTTATAATATTAATGCTAACGCTTTACTCACATTGTTTCTTTGTTTTTGTTAAAGGTTATTTTAGTCCATAATCCATGAAGTTTGGTTTGTGCATTCTGGCCACGCCGCAGTACCGGTTGAGATCCAGAGGATCAATTCCAACACCTCCCCCTTTTACCTACAAGGACAAGGACGAGACGCGATAACATGGCAGAGTTTGGCAAAGCTGGAAATACTGGGGGAATTCCTGAAAAGAAAGGTTTGGTAGCATACGAGGAATATGCTAAGCTGGAGCAAAGGCTGTTTTAGTTGGAGAATAGAATTCGTCTTGTCCATGCTGATGGAACCGCTGAACCAAACAAAACTTCCCTCCCTCATGGCAAAGATCCACTGTTCCCCGAGAAAAGCATCTCATACCCTACTTACATCGCACCACAAAAAGGACCACAAAAAAACCTCCCTACCTTCACTGTCGAAACCAAAACTGTTTCATCCCCCACCAAATATCATGACATGTATGCATGGATAGGGGAAGACTCAGACAGCACTAAAGAGCAAGTCAAGTGGCTGGTGGAAAAGTTCAAACAATTCCAAGGCACCAAGAAAACTAGAGGCTTGGCTTATGAAGAGCTCTGCATGTACCCTAACTTGAAGCTGCCCGATGGTTATAAGACACTCAAGTTTAACATGTTCGATGGCAGTGGTGATCCGATGGCTCATTTAAGGTCTTATTGTGACAAGCTGGTTGGGGTTAGACATGATGTGAAGATTCAAATGTAGTTGTTCAACCGTAGCTTGACAGGCGATGCACTGGTGTGGTACTCAAAGCAGCAAACAAAGAAGTGGACAAGCTGGGAAGCAAAGGCTGGAGACTTTGTTGACAGCTTCGGGCACAACACTGACGCCATGCCTGATCGATTCTATCTGGAGAAGCTGAAGAAAAAGCCTATTGAAACCTTTAGGGAGTTCGCAACTAGGTGGAGAGCTGAAGCTACTAAGGTCTAACCTCCTACGGAAGACACAGAGATAATGGCGACTTTCATCCGCATACAAGAGGATGTCTACTTTGACAAGATGTTGAATGTGCAAGACAAGAAGTTTGGGGATTTGATCAAGATTGGAGACAGAGTTGAAGATGGATTGAAAACTGGCAGGATTGTTAGCCTGGCTGTACTATAAGCCACTAACAAAGCATTACAAACTGGTAGCATAGGGACATCTAAGAAGAAGAAGAAGAAGAATGATGTTTCCTTCGTTGTTGTATCACTTGAACACTCTCCTACCCATAACTACTACTACCAAACACCACCTCAATCCTACCCATATGTTCCACTATCACCCGCTTATCCAGTCTACAACACACAGCCCATACTCCAAAATCCACCTCCACAAAGACCGCCGTATCCACAAAGTCCGAACAATAGAAATACCAAAACCTACCCACCAAGACCTCGCACAGACAACAACCCAAGACCCAAAAGAAACTATACCCCATTAGCCGAATCCCGCACCTAGCTATTTGAAAGACTCAAAGTAGCAGGCAATATATAACCCGTCCCATTCAAAATGCCCGATAGAATGTCACCGTTCTTCGACCAAATCAAAACCTGTGCCTACCACTCTGGGGGACCTGATCACGATACCGAAAAGTGTTATGCTCTAAGAGATAAAATACAAGACCTTATCGATCAAAAGGTGATCCACTTGAAGACACCAAATGTGCACAATAACCCTTTGCCTAATCACGGAGATAATAGGGTGAACTTGATCGAGTTAGATGAAGAGTGCAACTTGGAAGAAACCATTGTCAAAGCAAAGGAGGCTACACCAGCATCTGCTTCTGTTGCCCAAGCGGCTAAAGAACCAGAGCCTATCGAAGTAAAGGTGGCTGTAAAATTCTACGTTGACGTAGTCCCTCCTTACAATGACAAAGCAGTGCCATGTGATTATGAAGCAGAAAAAGAAAGGCAAGTGGGTAGTCGAGACTATTGCAGCACAAGGGATGACCAGGAGTGGGAGGACCTACACTCCCAAGCACCTTGTTCAAGGAAGACAAGGCACCAGCGAGGAGGAGTCTGAGGAATTGTGGAAGAAAGTTCAAGCAAAAGAGTACTCCATGGTTGAACATTTGGGCAAGACTTCTGCATAAATCTTTATTCTGGCTTTACTCCTCAAATCAGAGAGCCACCAAAATGCCTTGATGAAAGTATTAGATGAAGCACATGTCCCGGTAGACACCAAATTTTGAGAATTTGGCTAGCATGGTTGGGCAAGTCATGGAATCCAATCGAATCGCTTTCTACGAAGATAAGCTGCCGCCATAGGGATTGAGTCATAACAAGGCCCTGTATGTCACCATCAAATGCAAAGACTGATTTGTGGGAAGAGTTCTGATCGACGAAAGGTCCGGCTTGAATATATGTCCATTCATCACTCTAAAGAGAATGGGGATTGATCAAAGCAAGATTAGGGAAAGCGACATGAAGGTAAAGGCATTCGATGGTTCACAAAGAAGCACCATTGGGGAGATCAACTTAACTATCATGGTTGGTCCCGTGGAATTCACTACTGAATTTCATGTCATGGACATCTCCGCTTCTTACATCTTGCTGCTAGGAAGACCTTGGATTCACATGGCTGGAGCGGTGCCTTCTACTTTCCACCAGACAGTAAAGTTCGAGTGGGACAACAAAGAGGTGGTAGTATTTGGCGAAGGGAGCAACTCTATTACAATGAACAAACCATACCAGCAATTGAGGGGAACACTTCTGATGGATAGACCTTCTACACTATGGAGCTTATAGGAGCAGTGCAGGGTAGCCGAGGAGGATATCGCAAGAACTACAACAAGAGTTAGAACCCCCAATGAGCGTAAGAAGAGCACTGACACAGTCGGAGGAGGATATACTGCACACTTCACTCTTAAACTCATCAATGCACCACCAGGGACTGAGGAGAAAAGGAAAAAATTTTACAGTGCTTATTGGGATGGCCGAGTTAAAGGCTACAAAGAGAGGAACTTGGTCTGGGAGCCCGTGATATCTAACTGGGGTGTGCCTTCACATAAATTTCGTGAGACCATACCTACAAAAATAGAGAAGCAACCGATGTACTCACCCAATGCTCATCCTAACTAGAAGCGCATTTCTGAAGAAACAAGGGGAAAGCAAGTATGGCTACCAAAAATACCCCGAACTTGTACCTATGGAGGTGATGATTGAGGAGCCATACGTACTTCCACAGCTTGCGAAGAGGCCTGGAAACTAGGTTATAGGCATTATGATAAGGCAAGGCTATGAACCTGGGAAAGGTTTGCGCAAAAACCTAGATGACATGGTAGAACCGATTCAAATTGTGATGAGGCCCGACAACGAGAAAGCCGGCATAGGGTACATTGTGACTTATGAGAAGAGCATGGAAGAAGCTTCGCTAGACTTCAAATACTACAAGAGAAGAACCAAAACTTTCATACATATTTTCGTCTCGTCTTGCTACTTGGATGGTCGTAAGGGAGAGGTATCTGCAGCAGAAGAGGTTGAGCCGAAGATTGCTAATGCTGAAGAAGATTTACTGGCAGGTGTGCAAAATTTATTCCTATCTGACGAAGACTGCTGTGTGATCTTAGAAGAGCATGTTGAACCTCCTGGCCTTGCCAAAGTAAAATCTGGAGCTGCATTGAACAACTGGACCAGTAACATGGCCCGAGCTTATCGAGGACCTTGGTAGAACCGGGGGATAGAGCTTATTTATGCTTTCTAAAATAAAATCCGACCTCGAGTCGTGGAACTTGCATTTTTTTCTTTTTCTCTTTTAACATGTCTCCCTACAAACTTTGTTTTGCAAGGATTCATAAATAAAGTGTCTGCTCTATTTCCTTTTTATTCTGTTTTAATCTTTTAACTATGCAATATTTTATTTTTTCAGCTTTCAAACTAATAATTCCATTGATTCTGCTTAAAAGATTTAAAAATAAGCCCAAACCAAATCTAGAAGAGACTGAGGCGATAAATCTGGGAGATGATAAAACAGTAAAAGAAATAAGGATCAGTGAACATCTCACCGCAGAAGATCGAAAGCAGCATATTGAATTTCTTATAGAATATGAGGATGTTTTTGCATGGTCGTATGATGACATGACTGGTATAAGTACTGATGTGGTGGCCTACAAATGCCCATCAGTCCAGGCTTTCTGTCAGTCAAGCAAAAAGCCCGAACTTTCAAGTCATCTACCTTGGTAAAGATTGGAGAGGAAGTGGACAAACAGCTCAATGCAGGGATTTTGAAAACGGTCAAATACCCGACTTGGTTAGCCAACATTGTCCCAGTGCCGAAGAAAGACGGGAAACTCAGAATTTGTGTAGACTACAGAGATCTGAACAGAGCCAGCCCAAAAGATGATTTTCCTTTTCCAAATATACACATCTTGATTGACAATTGTGCGAAGCATGAACTGCAGTCTTCATGGATTGTTTCGCCGGCTACCATCAAGTACTTATGGATGAAGAAGATGCCAAGAAGACAGCTTTTACTACATCTTGGGGGACTTACTGTTACAAGGTGATGTCGTTTGGTTTGAAAAATGCTTGAGCAACTTACATGAGGGCAATGACTACGATGTTTCATGATTTGATGCACAAAGAAATTAAAGTATATGTGGATGACGTGATCATTAAATCAAAGAAAAGCTCAAAACATCTGGATAATTTGCGCAAATTTTCCAATCACTTGCATAGATATAATTTGAAGCTGAATCTAGCAAAATATGCTTTCGGTGTTCCAGTGGGGAAGCTTTTGGGTTTCATTGTCAGCAGAAGGGGCATTGAATTAGACCCAGCCAAGATCAAAGTCATCAAAGAATTGCCACCACGAAAGAGTAAGAAAGAGGTCATGAGCTTTTTGGGATGAATCAACTACATCAGTCGCTTCATAGCTCAATCCACGGTCATCTGTGAACCAATTATCAAGTTATTGAAGAAAGATGCAGCGATCGAATGGACAGAGGACTGCCAAAAGGTATTTGACCGGATAAAGAAGTATTTGTCTTGCCCACCCGTGCTGGTTCCACCCGAATCTGGACGACCTTTGATCTTGTACCTGTCTGTGGTAAATTCAGCATTTGGATGTGTACTGGGACAATATGACTCAACTGGGAGAAAGGAGCAAGGAATATACTATCTGAGTAACCAGCTTACTCCCTACGAAGCCAATTACACACTGCTGGAGCGCACTTGTTGTGCCCTGACTTGGATAGCACAAAAGTTGAGACACTTCCTGACATCCTATGCAATCTTGCTGATATCAAGGATGGATCCTCTCAAGTGTATATCTTCCAAAAGCCAATGCCTACCTGTTAACACCCAATTTTGTCCCTCCTTAATCTAAAATTGACTATAATTTAACTTAAAGGTGCAATTTGACTATTTATGCAAAATGTGCATTAGAAATCATGCATATAGGTGACTTATCCCCTACTTATATATTACATACCTAAATGTGGCTATATTACGTAAATTTGCATCATTTAGATCATTTGTCAAAATTGTGACTGTTTGTGCAATTTAGTACATTTATAAAATTTAATCGTGGCTATATCATATAATTGCATCATTTAGGCTACATGTCAAATTTGTATCGATTTGTGATCATTTATGCAAATTAGCTATTATCTATGATTATTTATATTTAAATAATTTTATTTGAGCTTGTTTAGTGATTATTTGTGCATTTTTATACAATATGTATATCTATATTTTGTTTTTGCACCTTTAAGTTGAATATTGGCCAATTAAAAAGAAAATGTCCAAATTTCTTTTTATTAATTCCTCCATATTTCAAAATCCCTACCAAAATTTTTTATTTATTTATATTTTTTTTATTTACTTTTACTTTTTCTAATGAATTGCATTCTTCTTAACCTAGACACAATATTTAGCCAAGTACATCTCTTATTTCTGAAATTAATTTGTATTTTTTTTTCTCTACTCCAATTTTTGGATAAAAATGATTTCATTCCCCTTTCTTATCTCAAAAATCACTCAATAAATTCCTTACATGGAGCCAATCACCAACAACTATTTTTTCTTCCTCAATCCTATAAACACATAGTACATCAACATCAGGCAGACACGGATCAACAATAGTACACCCTCCTTTTCCTCTCACCTCATATACAGAATATACACACATCACCCACATGGTCTTCTCGGACATACACACACATCACTCCTTCTCCATTTTCAACACACACACTCCCACATGCAGACCCCACGTCCTTTTTGTCTTCTTCCCTAAACACATAGCACACACCATTTTTCTCATACACCCATCGCACCATTGACCATACCATTACAGTTCAAACATACAGACCCACACCATTTTTAACACAGATCCACCACCACATACATAACCCACAAAAAAGACATAGAGAAAAAAACAACAAAGATCATAAAAAGAGCGGCGTCGCCGCCGTGAAACCGCCATCGCCAGCGGTCCTTTGTCTTCGTTTCTTTTCTCCTTCTACTGAATCAGAAAGAGAGATGGGGAAGGGGGTTGGGGTGGAAGCGACGCTGCCTAGCAATCGCTCCCCCTCCCTGTTTCTGTATCGCCACCACCGGAAAACCTCGCCGGCGACACTCGCTGTAGCCTAGTTTTAACTGAGTGTATGGCGTCGGGGTTGCAGCGACGCCACCCACTGGTGGTCGCTCCTCTGCTTCACCCCTGCCTCCCCAAAAATTGGATCAGGTATTACCTTTCTTGAACCGTTGTTCTTGCTATGTATCTGTTGCTCTCTGAATTTTGCTTCCCTTGATTTTTTTGTTAATTTTGCAGGAGCTATTATAGCTTCCATCCTCATCTGGATCAATGATGTTTTTGTTACCTGTTCTTTGGTTTTGGATGTTTACAATGGACTGCGAATGACATGGTTATTTTGACCGGTCAATTGATAGTCAATTCTAATATATTGGGTTGACTGGTTTTCTGTGATTTGCAGATTGATGGCTCGTTAAGACATATACTGAGATTTTAACAAACATTACACAATATACGCTGAATTAGGCCAAGAAAAATAGTTATATACATTTATTTAAGGCCTATGCACTGATTTGAGCAGATACTACACCATAATGGCCAATGACATTTGGAGGCTTAAAACGTCTCGTTACATACTATCTCGTGTCCCTAAAACAAATAGGCGATGATGACATGTATGAGCTTTAATTACAAAACAAGCCGGCGATGGAATGGTGGGATCGAGGCTTGGCATGGCAACCGGAGGGCCCCCGTATTTGCAGTCGTACCGACGTCCCTAACCTCTACCCGATTCATTCAAACCTGAGCCTACACTTTTATAAAATCCATTTTTCCTTTTATTATTATTATTACTATTATTTTATGTCATTATTATTATTGCTATTATTAATATTATTATTCTTACTATTACTATTACTAATATTATTATTAATTACAATACTAACTCATTTTCTTCATATTTTTGTGAGGTACATTTGGATGAACAATCTTGAAGACGACGCCCCCGAAAATACCTTTCAAAATTACTTTACTTTCATTTTTGTTTTATCATTATTATTTTATTTTAATATACTAACTAATGTGTTTTATTTTGTGAGGTTTAATTCACCAAGGAAAAAGTCAATTAGCAAATTGGAACCTTTTTATTTAATCTTAATTATTACATGCATATTATAAATAGTCATTAAATTATTTGTCTATTTTTAGTTAGTTAGAATCCCAATAATTCAGTCCGGCCGGTGGTGGAGCCTGAGAGGTGCCTAACCCCTTCCTCTTGGGTTAACTTGAACCCTTACCTAGAATTTCTAGTTCGTAGACTAAGTTTCGGAGTTAATTATAAAATTAGCTAGAAACAAAAGTAGGTGCCCTAATACGCCAAGTTAAAAAATATGTTAGGTGGCGAATCCAACACTTTACCCATGAGTTCCAATACGTCGAGCTATATTTCGAACTTTAACCGGTTCGAAAAAAAATAGGATGCAACACTACCAAGAAGTTGGCCAAATGGCAAATGCTACTCAGCAATTTCAACATCACTTTTGTCACTCAAAAGGCGGTGAAAGCTCAAGTCTTAGCAGACCATATGGCCGAGAATCCTGTAGATGATGATTATGAACCTCTGCACACCTATTTCCTAGACGAAGAAGTCATGTTCGTAGGGGAATACATCACAGAGGAATACGATGGTTGGAGATTATTCTTTGATGGGGCAGTAAACTTCAAAAGAGTCGGCATTGGAGCGGTACTGGTTTCCGAGACTGGTCAACATTATCCTATCACAGCCAAACTAAGGTTTCCTTGCACCAATTACATGGCAGAATATGAAGCTTGCATCCTGGGTCTTAGAATGGAGGTAGACATGAACATACAAGAGCTGTTGAAAATTGGAGATTTTGATTTGTTGATTCACCAAGTCCGAGGAGAATAGACGGCAAAGAATTCCAAAATATTGTCGTACCTCGAGTGCATAAAAGAGCTGAAGCAAAAGTTCACCAAGATAGAGTTCCGGCATGTACCTAGGCTGCAAAATAAATTCGCAGACGCCTTGGCCACCATATCCTCCATGATCAAGCATCCTGACAAGAATTATATTGATTCGATACCCGTGGCAGTGAGAAAGCAACTGGTATATTGTTATCATGTGGAAGAAGAATTAGATAGACAACCTTGGTTCTATGATATTAAGATATTTCTCAAAGATGTCACTTACCCAAAAGATGCAACAAACCTTCAAAAAAAGACATTGAGGAGATATGCAGATGGTTTCTTTTTGAATGGTGAAGTCTTATACAAAAGAACACCTGATTTAGGCTTGCTAAGGTGTGTAGATGCTAAGGAACCTGCGAGACTGTTAGAAGAAATACATTCTGGGACGTGCGGCCCGCACATGAACGGTTTTGTGCCGCAAAGAAGATCTTAAGGACTGGATATTTCTGGATGACAATGGAGCATGACTGCATAAAACACGCAAAGATGTGTCATCAATGCCAAGTCCACGGAGACATAATTCAAGTACCTCTCAGTGAGTTGAATGTTATGGGATCGCCTTGGCCTTTTGCTACCTGGGGAATGGATGTCATAGGACCTATCAATCCCGCCGCTTCAAACAGACACCGTTTCGTATTGGTGGCCATCGATTACTTTACTAAATGGTTGGAAGACGCATCATACAAGTCAGTGACGAAAAAAGTGGTAGCAAACTTCGTTAGTGACAAAATGATCTGTAGATTCGGCATCCCCGAGTCAATCATCACTGACAATGGGTCTAACCTCAATAGTGACTTGATGAAAGTAACTTGTGAAGATTTCAAGATCAAGCACCGTAATTTCACTACATACAGACCAGTCGAGGCAGCCAACAAGAACAATAAGAAAATACTGCGCAAGATGACAGACAATTCAAAGCAATGGCATGAGAACTTACCCTAGGCATTGTTAGGGTACCGCACCACGGTGAGAACATCAACAAGAGCCACCCCGTACCTGTTAGTGTATGGCACTGAAGCAGTCATACCAGCAGAGGTCGAGATACAATCTCTGAGGATCATTCAAGAGGCACAATTGAAAGATGCTGAATGGGTAAAAGAAATGACGGAGCAGTTGGCGCTCATCGATGGCAAGAGAATGAATGCAATATGTCATGGGCAACTATATCAGAAAAGAATGACCAAGGCATTTAACAAGAAAGTTCATGAAAGGTCCTTCGAACCTGGGCAGTTGGTGTTGAAGAAGATATTCCCTAATCAAGAAGTGGCAAGAGGCAAGTTTGCATCAAATTAGCAAGGGCCATACATGGTTCACCGAGTTCTGACTGGAGGAGCACTAATATTGGCAGAGATGGACGGAGAAGTTTGGTCGAAACCAATCAATGCAGATGCTGTCAAAAGATACTATGTCTAAGAGCTAGCATTAGTTAATAGCTTTACTATTCTGCAACATGTCATGTTATCTGGAATTACGTTACAATCTGATTCCCCAAGTGGGATACATAGGCAACCGGTCCAAGGTTCGGTCGCATAAATATAAAAATTTATTTTTTCCACGAAGTATACACTGGGGCAGAATTTTTGAGGAACTCTAAAAAAAATTTAAAGGATAGATAAGAATTGACACTGGGGCAGAAAGTTTTGAGACCCACTCAAAAAAAAATTAAAAAAAGGAAGCAAAATGAAGAAACTGGGGTAGAATCCCCTCAAAATTCATCCGATGGAAGCTAGCATGACCCAGGGAAAAACGACCACGATCTTACACAATGCAGTTTGCAATTCAATGGAATAAAATACTTTCTTCTTACAAAAGCTTTTTTCAAAATACTTGCACTTGTTTCTTTATTTCTTTATTTCTTTATATATCCCGATTAGCTCTGCCAAGGTCCCGGCATTAGAGAGAAGAAGGCGTGAAGCAAGCCAAGAATGCACAAACTAAACCATCCCCCGCAAAACTCACAAATCTTTCTTTGAACGCAGGCACAAGGGTATATACCCTGATATGACAAGTAAACATCTCCCGAGGAGAGGTATTTAGCTTCCTTTCACTATGCTCTCATTTTGCAGGGTAGACAACCCGATGTGAAAGATTGGCATGACAGAGGGTAGATAGCCCGATGAAAGTTTGGCATGATAAAAGGTAGACAGCTTGGAGGGTAGACAGCTCGGTGAAAGGATTGGCATGACAGAGGGTAGAGAGCCCGATGAAAGTTTGGCATGGCATAGGGTAGACAGCCCTAAGAGTAGACAGCCCATTGAGAAATTTTTGCATGATAAAAGGTAGACAAGCTGGAGAGTAGACAGCCCGGTGAAAAGATATGCATGATAGAGGGTAGACAGCCCGATGAAAGTTTGGCATGGCAAATGGTAGACAGCCTTAAGGGTAAACATCCCGTTGAGAAAGTTTGGCATGACAGAGGATAAACAGCCCGATGTGAGAGTTTGGCATGATAAAAGGTAGACAACCTGGAGGGTACAGAGGGTAGACAACCCGATGTGAGAGTTTAGCATGGCAAAGGGTAGACAGCCCTGAGGGTAGACAGCCTGTTGTGAGAGTTTGGCATGGCAAAGGGTAGACAACCCTGAGGGTAGACAGCCCAATGTGAAAGTTTGTCATGACAGAGGGTAGACAGCCTGATGTGAAGTTTGGCATGACAGAGGGTAGACAGCCCGATGTGAGGATTTGGCATGATAAAAGGTACACAGCCTGGAGGGTAGATAGCCTGATAAAAAAGATAGACAGCCCGATGTGAGAGTTTGGCATGGCAAAGGGTAGACAGCCCTGAGGGTAGACAGCCCATTGAGAAAGTTTGTCATGACAGAGGGAAGACAGCCCGATGTGAAGGTTTGGCATAATAAAAAATAGACAGCCTGGAGGGTAGACAGTCCGGTAAAAGGATTGGCATGACAAAGGGTAGACAACCCGAGGAAAAGAATGGCATAGTGTGTGGTGGATAACTTGGCATAATGAAGAGGTATACAGCCAAACATGACGAACACACATGCAGATGATGAGAAACCTTGGCACGACGATCCAACAAACAGGAAAGTCTACTTATGCATTTACATATACACTGCTTTTGCAAAACTCACTTCTAGTGCAGGATATACAATCTAACAATGTAAGGACATTACAATTTGACACTTCGTAAACCCTTACAATCTCTAAAGACACATCTCAAGAGTCGTGAAAAAATTAGTCTTTCTGTCAACGACTTTGCCCGAAGACTCTTCCATCATCCCCGGGCAAAGAGGGGCAGCCATTGACACCTAATTTTGTCCTTCCTGTTTCAATAGCCATATTTCAGAAGAAATTGCACTGATAACCACATAATTATCTTCACTCTAAACCTATTCAAAACAATTATTTTGCATAAGCACGCCAAGCAAGCTATTTTTTAAAGACATTGGCACAAGCTACAGCTATTTACAAAATTCGCACGTTCAATTACAAAATTTTGCGATTACTCCTATTTTTAGCAAAATTGCACAAATTATTTTAAAATTCAAAACAATGGTCTTGCTTAGTCATTTAGCCTTCAAAATTAAGTTTCTGATTTTTCTATAATTTTATGAGTATTTTATATAATTTTCTACATATTTTATAGGTATTTATACACATTTATACACAGTATATACGCTTTTATACACTTTTACACACATATACATATACACCTGAGTATTTGTACACCTCACACCCCCACTTATACATGTCAATGCCACGTCACATCGACGTGATTTCATCTCAGCCGTCCAAACAATTGATCCGACGACCACAACCCATCTTTCTATTTTTAATTACACCTCACCCCCAAAACCCTACGAGACCCCCTCATTTCTTCCTCACGCACCCGCCGCCTTGTCTCCTTTCTCTCTCTCATCGAACCCTAGCGACGCCACTGTCATGGCCCTTTTCCGGCCATTCCCGCTGGCGAAACACGAAACCAAATACATCCTCATGCTCCTTTTGATCCCCGCTACAAAACCCCCTTGCCAATTACTCCATTTGATGAAGGTTGAAACTAGAATTCTCGTTAATCCGTGTCTCTTTCGCCAGAAAGAGGATTCCGACCATGGCTAAATGAAATCTAAAAGGTATCACTGCCACGAATGGGGAAAACCGCATGCATGAGTAAGCCGGAGAGAATTCAAGCATGACCCGATTCTAACTTGGAATGGGTAACCCTAACCTTTGTATTTTCTTTCCCTGTTTTGATTTGTCTCTGAAACTATCTGATTTACTAAGCTTACTTAGTTTTGTAAGAGTTAATGTGCTTATGTGTTATTCGATTAGTCCATACGATTATCAATCTCAGTTTGGTTCAATGATTAGTTAGATTTTGCTTCGAGTCTTGCATACTTCGATGCTCTAGGCTATTCCTGTTAATCTCATAACAAGATTGGTGACTGATCCTTGTTGTTATGCTTCACGATGTGTTTTCCTGTTTGTATTGTTGAAATACTTAATCTTCATGATTGTACAATCTCTTTAGGATGAAACTAGGAATGGTAGTAAAATTTGAATTTAATCTTGACTAGACAATTTGAATATGTGAGTGATATTAAACATGGAAACTTGTTACTCGAGCAATTCATCATTAATTAGAATCTTTTTGAATCTGTTAAACCTAGAACATGTTCACCTAGCTGATATTGAACCTAGACTTTGGTTGGTGTAACAGGAGGAGAGTATATTTGGGCAAAAGGTCTGATTTACTTTGAATTAAGGGTATCCTAATTGGAATCTGTTAGAACAGGCCATGATTTCAAACCTAAAATTGTTTGGTACTTATTTATGTAATGATTCTTGAACCTAGATATTTTATTGCCAAAAGGAGAATCTGTTTTGTGGAAAGGTTTGATTTGCCTTAAGTTTAGGAGGTTGATTAACTTATATTTGGAAGGAGTACCAAAGTGAATTATTTTTAACTATGGAAAAAAATATTCCTTTACCTATTTTTATTACTACCCATTTGCATTGAACCCCTCACCTGTTACCTAAATAGACTGGTCTTGTTTTCTTCACTACACACAATTCATACACTGAAACACACAGAGGCACTGAATATCTGAAAGCATAAACATAATACTTCCCTCTATCACCCTCAAGTTTCTGGGAAATTCCTGCTCTTTCTTTTTTTCTCTTTTTGATCCTATTCTAAAAGCACTCAACACTGCCCAGCCTTACTTGTTTGTTTATTGCTATCACTAAGAAGGTATGAGCCTGCCCAAGCCATTGCTACTCTGTACTTGAATTTGTCTATGCTTAAGCCCTCTGTTTGTTCTTTAGCTTATTTTTATGCATGAGCTGCCTAAGTGTGTGTAATCTCTGTTAGTTTGCGCCTTTGTTTGGGCTTCTTTTAGCCCTCTGCTAACCCCTTTGTATGCAGTTTTCTTGGATGGCTTTAGAAAGTCATACCAGTTCTTCTTTAGTCACAGGTTATACAGTTTAAAAGATCTGGTGGTTGTACCATGCCTAATACCCAGCTCCTTAGGTGCAATCACTAGGATTATGGCTATATGCTAAGCATGCTTTAGGTTTAATACCTGAGAAATTATTCGATTACATGTCTCCATCCTCTAGAACCTCCCCTATCTGTGTATATTTATTAGGATAACCCTGTCTGTATATATTTGAGTGAGGATACTCACTGGTGTAATTTCTTAGGCTACACATGGGCCTCTCCTAACCTTCTTCTCTTATGTGTTGCATCATCCCTCTAAAAGGTGTTAATTTTTGATGGTTAGAACCTGTATAACAGTTTCTGGATGTAAAGTAAGACAATATTTTGATTTGAAAACTGAGAGTCTGGATTTACACATCTGGACATCGATAACATTGATTTGCAATAACGTAATTAGTATATACAGGCCTTAAAATTCAGGTTACAACGTTTAAAGTATGCTATTCTGTGCAAATCTAGAAGTTTCAAACGACAGGGGCTAAATACGTTATCCTTGCTTAATCTGTGACTGTTTTTGTAAAACTAATCTACCCCATTTTTGCATCAACAATTCGGGTCTAAAACTATTTTTTAAAAACTTGGCCTGTTATGTGTTCAAACTAATTTTAAATATACTTTAATCTCTTATACACTAATCTAATAGTGTATAAGGGAGTATAACTTTGGGGTCGACTATACAAAATTAATTTCTATATTTGCTAAAGTTATGTATCACTTAATCATGTATTTCATGCTTATACATATCTATACATTCTGTGCGAAGACCCTTAATGTGCATTTGCGTGTTTCATGTATCTTCTCTTTCAAAAACAGCCCCAATACTATATATTTTGATACAGACCCCAAAAGAAAATAGTCATTAAGATTAGGGCTCGACAACTAATGTCAATTCACACGACCCTAAATGGCTAATATTTTTTTTACAAAACGCCCCCAATTTGGCTTGTGACAAAACCTGAAAGCATTTTAAAAATTGGTTATTTCTGCAAAAGCCTATTAAAAATTGAAATTGAGTAAATGAACTGATTTAAAATATTTCTTGCGATATTAGCCCGGCTGAATTTATGTTTGCAAAACTTGAGGCCAAAAGTGCGATTAGGCATTGAGCTTAGATCGTTTCTGTAAAATTTCACAAGCCCATACCTTAGTCAGCACTGCCCTTTAGACTATTAGCATGAATAAATCAAATTATTTAACTCATCGCATTTATAGTCATTTGAGTTAGTAAAATCATTTGCAAGTGTGATTAATACTTGTCTGCAATGTTTTAACATCCCAAAAAGTAAAAGTTCAGGCGGGAACCACTTTTTGTGGGACTTGGAAAAGTGTCTAACACCTTCTTCCCCGTGTCACTTGAACTTCTTACCCTCGAATCTTTGAAAATATATTTTTGTTGAACAAGACTCGACCTTAGACATTTAGGTGTCCTAATACACCTTAGAAGACTTATATTAGGTAGCGACTCCAATTTCTAACTCAAACGAGTTACCCAGACAAACCCGAGCCTTGACTCGCTCCGAGTTAGGTAAAGACGTAGGTATGACAAGCGCGTCGAGACGACTCTGGGCGATTCCTATATCCAGAACCTCAGCACGCCATTCTCCATTTTTCCTCTTCCAATCTAACTTTAGAGATAGTTCTACCATGTACTTCATCCCAAGTTCAAGCTTGCCACTGTTGGAGATCTTTCTTTAATTCAGCAGCAGCCTCGGAGTTACTTCTGTTTATGTTCTTTTCAAATGCAATGATAGCCAAGTTATCATCCATTGTTGGTAACTCCATCCTCTCCGCTTAAAAGCGCTCAAGAAAATCTCTATGAGGCTCCCTGTACCATTGTTTGATTTCGAAGACATCCTCCTTTCGCTTGAGGATCTTTTGGGTTCCAGTGTGTGCTTTGATAAATAAATCAGTCAATTCATCAAAACTCGAAATAGACTCGGAAGGTAGATGCATCTAACGTAATGCTTCCTTCTTGAGGGTGTCTCCAAATTTTTCAAGAACATACATTACCTTTCCACCGGGATCAAATCATTGCTTCTCACCATGGTCATATATTCAGCCGTGTGATCAGCTGGGCCAGTCCTGATGTCGTACTTCTTCAAAATTTGTAACTTGAAGTGCTTCGGGATAGGGGATGGGGCCGCCTTTGGCTTGTAGGCTTGCTGCATACGTTTTTCAATATCAAAGATCCTCTGAGCCTTTCTGACCCCCGGGATGCTCTAGCTACTTTTCAAACTGGGCCATGAAATCTCTCTTCCATTGCTCTAGGTCCGTCGTGATGTTGGTTTGAGCCATGGGCGTCGTTTCCGCCACTATGGGAGCTACTCTAAAAGGCATGACACCATTAGAAGCAGTGCCCGAGCCTCCAGACACGGCTCGGTTTGAAAGTCCCCCTGGTGTTGCGCTCGGAGGAAAAAAGGTCGGGATGTTTCCATTATGAGCTACAAGAAGAGGGGTATTGGTAGGAGTTGTATTAGCCTTCATGATGTCTGAAAGGGTTTGCATTGAAGCGCGCATTTCAGCGTTAATTCTATTTTGTTCGGAAAATTGTTCCCGAACTTGATGCATAAAGTCAACAAGGTACGCATTCCAAGCATCACTTGATCCCGATGAATTGGGATCAGTTGGTGGTGGAGGAGGAGGAATTAACCCACCATCAACTGTGCTTGTTTGCCCAGCGGGGTAGTGTTGATTTTCGTCAACATTATCATTCTGATCAACCATCGTAGAAGGTCAGAGTAAAGCGTAAACGAACGTATTACACTACTTTGGAACAAAGTGTTATTGTTTGATCCCCACAGATGACGCCAAATTGTATAGGCCTAAATTAAATTTAGGAACACAAGTAATGAGATGTATCAAAGTTGTTAAAAGCAAGGAAATAATACAAATAGATGAACAATATGGGCACAAAGTAAATGATTTCACTATGAATACTTTGAGAATACAATAGAGCAGAGTTTTGCCTATATTTGTGAATAAATCAACAAAATTACATGGGTGCTATATATAGCAAATAAGCTAGAGACAATTAAGGGCATTCTTATACACATAGATCATGGGTGACCCATGATCTCTCTCATTAAATGCTGAGATCGTGGGGGAAGATCATGTGGCGTCAACCACGCTGAAACTGAACTGCATGTCCCGAGGCTTGCCCTTGTCCACTTCGGGGCCTCAAACCATTCACTTACCGGAGGCGATCATGCTCCGTGGCTATAATATATTTAGGCTCGGAACCTGGCCTCGGTCACCTTTGCATCAACCTTGTGGATGACTTGTAATCCTTGTAGAAAATAGCCCGAGCCTCGCGCCTGGACTACCACGTGTGCAAACTATATTTTCACCAATACAACTACTATATAGAAAGATGAAACTGTTTCAAGCAAGGATAAATTGATCATTTTTCTTAATCATAGTTTTAGAAGCTATTATAGTTTTAATCTCTTTATTATTTTTTAATTTTAGGAAAAAAAAAATTTATATCATATGACTTTTAGTCAACCCTTCAAAGTATATATATCTAGACAATTTTTGATATTATATAATCTAGATTATTCTTTTGTCTTCATCTTTCAAACTTTTTAGCTAAGCATTTTTGCGTTCTTTACATTTCTTACATAGTAGATATTTATGAGATGTACATAATTTAGATTCATGTAATTACAATAAAACGTAATGGCATTTTGGTATTTGTCTTTAGCTCTCCCTTGCATATACATAGATTTATAAATAATTCTTTTAATGAAGATTACACTTAATATTTAAAAATCATTAAAAGATATATTTTCATTTAAAAAAAAATACATTGTTAGTCAAACTAAGGAATTGAAGTAAAATAAGCTAAGTACATAATAATGAAATAAAATTTTGAAATAAACGTGCATAATTTCGTCATGTAATTAAATCAATAACACATTAAGTATTATTTTTTCACATTGATATATCAATCGACCCGAAGCGATAGCTTCTAGCTGGTTCAGCAGATAAGATTGTTGCCCTCCAGCTCACTCAAGAATGGGACAGTGGTCCGCCGGCAAGCTCGTTCTGATCTTGGACGCAGTACATTGGAATCTTGAACCACCACCACGAACGCAACTGCACGTCCGCTTGCGATGCGGTAACAAAGATCAAAACTATTATTTATTTCCAAAACAGAAAATAAGAATTATCACGTTAGATTTAAATATAACATAGAGTATATAAACTGCCTTTCCTTATCTCATTTATATTAAGTGTATCACAAAATTATTCATTGTATTAAAATTTAGTTTGAATGATCAAATAGCTAAAAGTTTATTATAATAAGCACATATAATTATGATAATTAAAAAATAGATAAAAAGAGTGTTTAAGTAGTTGTATCTGCTCCATTATAAAATAATAAAAAGTTAAAAAATTATAGTAAATATATATAAACAATAATAATATTTGAAAATGTGATTCCGCACTTTTTTTCTTTCTTTCTTTCGAATAGTAAACAAATTTCAAAGTAAAAAAAAAAAAAAAAAAAAAAAAAGCAATTAAAAAAATATAATAAAAAAAGACTATCTGATTGAGCCCCTGTTATCGATGAGACATACAAATCTAATAATTTTACTTAAATAAGCCGAATGAAATAGTACGTATGCTCCTCCGTCAAAATTGAACAAGTATATAATAGGGTGAATTACATAAATATACAACCCTAATAACAAATTTACAAAAAAATACCGATACTATTCCATTTTACAAAACACACCAATAGTTTCTTTACAAAACATATACAAATTACAACAAAACCATGGAAATGAAGCTTTCTTCTTCTCCCCCAAGCCACTGCTTCAGTTTCAGGTATGCCGCCGATGGCCGGCGGCAGGTCGCCGGAAAATCTTTTTTTTTTTTTTTTTTTTTTGTAAATCTGGAAAACAAGCATAAAACATACAAAATACAAATTCATACTTTAAAAAAATATATTTAACCAATAAAAAATACATAAACATACATAAAATTTAAAATATACAAAATATATATTTATATACACTCACAACATACAAAAGCTATACAAAAATGAAAATGCAAAAAATACAGAAATATACAAAAATATACAGATACACAACAAAAAAATTCCAAACATACAATTGAAAATGCAAAAAATACAGAAATATACAATAACAATACAAAAAATTAAATAGCCATTTGAAAATATTTTAATGTGTATTTTTACACAAAAAATACACATACACATTAATACAAAAGTATATACATATATACACATTAATACACTTCCAAAATAAACAAAAAAAGAAAAAAAAAAAAAAGAAGAACAAGAGAAGCAGATCGGAGCAGAGATCTGCTTGGCCAGAGATGGAGGAAACAGCAGCAGCTAGTCGCCGGAGATGGAGGAGGAAGGACGACGGGAGGTGCTAGTCGCCGGAGATGGAGGAGGGACGGCGGGTGGCTGGGTGGGTGGTGGGTGGAGGAGAAAGAAAAGAGAGAGAAATTAGGGTTTGTGATAGGAGAAAGGGGAAATGAGTAAATGGTATGTAGGGTAATATATTTAAAAGTATCGTTATTTAGGGTAAATGTTTAAAAGTATCGGTGTTTTTTGTAATTTAGCTATTAGGATTGTCATCTAGTGTAAATTTTCCTATATAATACTATAAAAATTTAGTCCAGCAACCAATTTTGCCATCCCTATTTAGATTTTAGCCAGTAAAGGTTTTTTTTTTTTTTTTTTGAGAAACAATTTATTTTGGATCTTTGCCATATTCCAACACTAAGCAAGCTCTTGCTATGACCCAACTTCAAACCTTCAGATTTGAAGTTAGAAGATGCATATGCCTAGGTTTGAAGATATGCTTGAAATTGGAAGTTGTCATGGTTTGAAGTCGGAAGTTGATATGCCAAACTTCAAACCTAAAGTTGGAAGTTACTATGTCTAACTTCAAACCTTCATATTTGAAGTTCAGACCTTCAGTACTTACTTCAACCCTTAAGGTCTAAAGTTGCTCATTAAAGGATTGAAATTAACGTCTGTGGCTAAAATTTAAATAGCTTCAGAAAATTTGCTAAAATTTAAATGACGCGCCCAAAATGGCCTATTTGCAAAAATATGACACCATAAGCAATACTTTGCATTTTTGCACGTGCTAACAGGAGTTTTGCAAAAATGCCCCCATTAAGGTTTAATGAAAAAAATCCGGACGGAAACGCCCTGTCAAGTTTTTAGATCGGGGCCAAGGCTTGCCTTTATACCTCTCTGCTTTTCAACACTTATCCCTTCAAGTGTTGGCAGAAGGCAATACTTGTCGCACTTGGTCGTAAGTCTTGGCAAAGCCTTTGACCCCTCTCTATTTGCCAACACTTACCCTTAAAGTGTAGGCAAAAGGCAACACTTGCAGCACTTGGTCATAAGTCTTAGGCCAAGACTTGCCCCTTCCAGTCTTTCCCTGCATTTTCGTCATATAACTTGAAGTATTGGCAAAACATTCACTACAAAAAAGTTAAGTGATAGTAGCGGTTTATAATTGGGTTTAACAGCGGTTTTAGGCGCTGGGAAAAAATAAACCAGCGGTTCTGGAACTGCAGCCTAAGTCACTGTACTAAAACTATGTAGCGACGTTTTGTCCCACCCGCTGGCACACTAAATTAGAAACGGTTCAATTTAAATGCAACTGCTGCTAAAAGTTATCTTAGGGAGGTCATTTCTTGCCACGGGGAAGGCTATTATAGACTGTGAGGCTGGTGAGATGAAGATGAGGTTGAATGATGAGGAGGTGACATTTAGTGTCCAAAAATCCATGAAGAGACCTAGTGAGTTTGCTAATTGTTTAAGCACAAGCTTTGATTCGCGTGCAACAAGCTTTGATTCGCGTGCTGGATAGATGCTGGCACAAAGCTGGCACAAGGTGCTGAATATAATAGGCTGCTTTAAGCGTCACAAAAAGGATCAATGCTGTGAAGGACTGTCCTGTGTGGGGGATGGAGTGGAAAAAGGAGAGTGCTGCTAAGGAAGGTGAATCTAAGAAGACTAAACGACCACATCCAAAAGTAAGCAATGAAAACAAAAGAAGTAACTTAGCAGCCTATACAAAAGTTTATGTGAATACGAAGAGTGTTTCAGCTTCATTTGAACATTCTAAACTGCACCATATATATATACTAGAACGCTGAAGCCCGTGCAAAGCACAGGCCCAACATCTTAATAATACAGTAGTTCTATTTTCAGCTAGGATGGTAATAATACACAATGTCCTATGACCAAAAAAAAAATTAATTGTAGAAGTGGTTCTTATACAACAAAAATGGGATTATACGACTCTTTTCTTTACAATATATGCAAAAGACAACAGAACGCTTGCCTTCCAATACTGCATCTTTTTCGGCTATCGTGTTGCTGCCATGATTCCTATCACCTACATTCTTTTGAACTAAACAGTTGCTCAAAACTAACTGTAATATCTATTGGCTTGTCTGGAAGTTGATATTGCATATCTTGCTCTATTAAATAATGTCTGAACTCTTCTTCCGCTCTTCCTTGGTAAAAGACTTGGTGGTGGTTCTGCAATATAGAAAATAAATAATACCAAATGAATAGCAAACATGTGCATCCCATCAGCAAAACCCAAAGAAAAACTGAATGAGAAAAGCAGAGCAAAGCGACAAAGTTCAATGACCACCAAGGGTATAAATCCTTTTCTGCATAAATCAATGATTACAAGGGTAAAATGCATTTTAAAACACAAGGAGGAGGAGGAAGGTCGAGAAGAGCAGCCTACTTCTTGCCTTTCATATATGGTAGAACTGTAAATTATAACTGTCCTATACAAATGAAAACTTCTCATGTTAAAATGAACCGAGGAACCATGGACCTAGACTATTCCAATGTTCAAAGTAGACCATTCAGCAACTACTGCAAAGAACAAAACGCTATCCTATAAATTCTTTCAATTGCTTGGAGTTGTTTTCCAAGGCCTCTTTCTTGAATAACAAAAGTAAAATTTTCATTCTAAGAGTCTTAGAGACTTCTTGCTAGAATAAGCAGTCAGATATTTTCTTGGCCGGCATAAAAATAAACTCAACAATATGCCATATCAAATTTAATAGTCATCTAATCTTTCAATGTATTACTGCTAGATAATTTTAAAATTTATGACCCCATAGTATCAACACTTACAAATCTCTTTTTACCTTGTGGTCATTACTATTGCAAGTCTCTTCCTGACACACCGCTTCATAGATTTCGATTGATGTTATGTTGGTTGACACCTTCTAAATTTATTAATTTTCTTTTCCGAGAATTACTATTCTTTAATTGGATTTTTGCAGAAACTTCACGATTCACTCATTGATAAGCTTCGAATGAGTTGCATAGTTCTTTACTCATCCATTTTTTACCATAAGTATAGGACACAAAAGATGATGTACCCATTAGGTAGAAGTCAAAAGTTGAGTTTCGGAGGTTGATACGACTGTTTCAACATTATACCATTTTCTTCCAAGCTTTTGGTGACTCAGCGGCTCTTCATCATTACTGTTCTCACCCCCTAAAGAGAAAGAAGATAAAGGCTGATGAATTTATTCAAGAAAAAGGAAACAAAAATAGATTAGCATTAATAATATATGTGAAATTAAGATCTGTACTAAGCTTACTGTCTTCCATGTCGTCAAGCTTGTACAAAGCAAACATAGCTATTAGCAAGAACATCCAGGAAAAGCCATACACGTGGAAACAAATGAAACCAAGAAAATGCAAGCTAGATACAGAATATTTCAAGAGAAAAAAGGACATATGTAGATGTGAGGTATCATTTTTCAGTTCTCAATCGAATCAAAACCATAACCTAAGACAGGAACGTGATTGCTTTTTGTTTCGCTTCATTGTCTTCTCCATCATTCAAATGTTACCTTTGTCTTTTCTGTATGAATTGATTCTCTCCTGAAGGCAAATTATCTAAGTGAGTTATTGTCATTTTCATTACCTTTTACATCCTCAGAAGTTAAAACTTATGCTTTTCCATTTACAATATATCTAGAAACATAATATCATGCATGTGCCTAATTCGACAACACTGAACTTACAGAATGTCCGATAAATGCTCAAGTCCTAGTTATGGACCAGCTCAATATTCTGGATCAAATGCATGTCTATCCGAAGCATAGCCGAGCATACAGTATCTTGAAATGCGTGATTATTATTTATTGAAATTTACCTGATCGCCCAAAGATCTTTCCCCCTATGTATAAGAATTATATATATTTAATTCAAGTACATAGTCATTCAGCTATCAGATGCACATAATTTTTTGGAGTATGAATCTAGGTGGAATTAGTTGAGCTAAAATAAAATCTACAGTTGGTACATATTAAGTCAAGAAACAATAGAAATCCAAAGCTTTTTCATATTCACAATGAGTATAAAGGACGGTAGATTACCTTTTGTTGTGCTTAAAAGTTATGATGCAAAGTGATTTAGCAAATGACCTGAGATGCAGGAGTCAGTTGGTCTGTATCAGCCAGATAATGAACATGGGGAAGTCTTATGAAATAGAGAGCAAAATAGAAATGCCTTTAAAATATTAAATAATCATTTCTATCACTAATGCTATTAAATATGCCTTTGAAGATAATTGTTGAAGATCTGAATTGAGACAACAGAATAAGTAACATCCTTTGTCAAGAAAAATTATAAACTACACAAAGATGAATAATCCTAATTTAAGGTAGAGTTTTCTTTGCAAATGCACATTAAAGATATAAGCTTCTAATATCTTCTCCACTTTCTGCTACACATTCTTAGTAAGAAGATTTTACAGAGAATTGAGATAACACAGTACTCTAAAGAAACATATGGTCTTTTTTCATATCATCGTTGCATGGTAGAGAAGGAAAAGAGGGACCTTATTTGTGATGCATGAAACTCTCATGGCTACAGAAGCTAATTCATGCTTCAGTTTCTCAAACAAGGAAAAAGTTATAAATAATTTCTATGGATACATAAAAAGATGTTGAAATCAACCATTAAGAGTATCACAACAGAACACACAATCTCGAACAGTCCGTAAACTGACTGACTTCGTCCATTTATAGCAACCCATACGGATATAATGGTTAAATTGAAAACTAAAGCACGGCGTATTTCAGTTACGAAGTTAAGTACTTAACCAAGTAGTAGCACTAAGTTAGATGAGTCAGGTATATCATCAAATAACACAGGTGCATAGTTACTTCAAAATTCTCCATTTTTCTTGTTTTACAATAGAGATTGGCACATTAAGTGTAAATGATTGCTGTCAAAGTGTCTTATTTTTCCATCATTGATGTCATTTCTAACTGTATGATTGCCCTCTGTCATATATATGAGTTTAGAAATAACTTCCAATTTGGTGATAAAAGACATGAAAAATAAAATGAATTCAGTAACCTGAGAAATTTTTTCATTATATTTTATTTTCTGCACTTTGAATCCTCCCTTTCCTCCCGGATTCTTTCAGTTGGTTCTTATTTATTTATTTATTTATTTCTGGTTAGAAAAATTTCCAAACATTTAGAGGGACATTTGACATCACAATAACAGATGAGCTTTTCTTTATTTGTTCATTCACAAGGAACTCGGCCAATATATTTCCATCATTGGTTGCAATAATCTTTCATATTAAGAAAGGGATAAATTTCTATCGATCAACGTTGGCCAAAGCTATAAAGAGTTGTCAATCAACATTCTAGAGAAAAATGTCTTAATCTGAGATCAAAATAAAGGAAAAAATTACGATAAGGTGCCATACATAATGAACAAAGAATGTGTTGCAGAAACTATGGCAATTAATGCAAGATTAAGTCATACATCTTACGACTAACATTTAGATATTCTTCTCTCAATCAGCTGCAGTCTTAATATCTGTAATAACTGGCAATACAAAAAATTCAACTAAAGAGATATCTCTGCAAGTTTAGAGAAATTAGTGGGTAATTACCGGAGAAATCAGAAATGCATGTACTTGGAATTACTTTAGCAAAATAAATAGGAATTTTGGGTTCAAGTTAGAGGAATGAAGCAGTTGATTTTCCCAATAAAATAAAGAAAAAACTTGTACTTACCCTATCAGTGTTGGAATCTCTATTTGAACCTGAAAAATATCCTATATCGCCTTCCCGAATTTTGACTCTACATAAATTGCAAGATCAACACCAAAGAGAAGCTCGTGAAATTTGAGATTACATAGAAAAAAAGAAGGGAAATCATGAACAGGAGAAAGAGAGCTTAGAGATGGAAGAAATTGGCAAATGGTTTTGGGACGTGAACTTCAATGGAAAGTAGGAAGTGGAATCCATTTGTCCAACAGAGAATACACGTGTCATCCACCAGACAAAAATTATGGGGTGCCTTTTGAATTGTTTAAAAGCTGCCAAGTTTTCGGTCAAACGTCGTCAAATGTACAAATCTTCAAAGAAAAATGTACACATTGTTAGTGCAGTGTTCGTACAGGGCAAGTGCCGCTTATATATATATTAGAGATATATATATATATATATATAATAATAAAAACAAACCCATATTGGGCCGTCCACGTTTGACTGTCTTAATGGGCCTACACATAGTAGGCAGTCCACTTGTAGCCTTTCAGTCGACCCAACAAGCACCTCATTTCACACACTAAATTAGCAATGGTTCAGTTTAAATGTAACTGCTGCTAAAAGTTATCCATCTATATAATAACTAGATGGTATATCCGTGCAAAGCACGGCCCAATGTTATTGCCTATGTCTCTCTTGTTATGTATGTGTGTACATCTTTGTATATTATTGTATGTACTCATATATTATGTGTACGTTTGTATATTCATATGTATATGACATTATAAAGACATGAATGCATATACAAGTATTTATAATTTGTGTATAATTTGTATTTTGTAAATTTTTTAAAATATCCATATATTTTGTAGCAAAGATACCTAAATCATCATTCTACTCAAATATTTCTAACTTTTATGTGTAATAAGGTCTTTTCTTGTACTTATTTGAATGGGTGAATTGCAGAACTATGATACTATAGGCATTGCATTGCCTTTTTGACTTCCACTACCGTGGTTTAGCAAAAACGATATCCGTTTAGTTTATTGAATAAATATCGGACAGAAATACCCACGTGAAAGTTATAAAGCACGTCTTATATCTTTTCCCTCTCTTTTCTCCTTTTAAAAGTTTGGCCTAAGCAGCTAGGCAGTTCTGCCAACTAATTGCCTAAAGTCTTGGCTAGACAATAGTACTTGCCATCGACCCCCAATATCTCAGTTAGTTGCCGTAAAGTCTAGCCTAGTCAAAATCGACACTTTCTCCCAATCTCCCAACTAATTGTCGTCTAGTTTAGGCAGCACATACCCACGACATCTTCTCACATTCTCTCAGCTGCAACACATAAACAAAAATTTAACCAAAGAGGAGGTCATTTTGCAAAAATCAAGGAATGTTTATGAAACAAACTAAGGCATATTAAGATACTTCTTTTTTTAATAAATAAAAAAATTAAAAAAAAGGGTAATTAAGTCAAATCAAAATACTAACATAGTTAGAATCACTTAGAATTGCCGTCGTTATAGCATTGCTTCAATTTTCTGTCTTTTATTTCTCTGGTGCAATTCAAAAGGTTAATTTTGAAACTACAATGTGGTTGGGGAGTTAAAAGGATGATGAAATTTTGCTCAATTTTGTGAAGATGTACTAACTTTTTATTTGAGCTTCCATATTTTATTATTAAATGAATTATGCATAGATGATGATAATATTTTAACTTGTACTATATAAGCTAAGTTTATTTCAATATGCAACTGAAAATTAATATATAGGAATAATATCCTGCCAAAAACTCATCATAGGGTATTACGGGGAGATATTGTTTGCAAGTATTAAGTTTGGCAATCTTTCCTGAATAGTGAATAGTATAAGTGTAACTTTGCAAAGCGAAGTGCCATTTTATAAAGGTTTTTCTTATGATTGTTGAAAATTTGATGTCCTTTAGAAGCTAGGTAATTTTGTTTTCAGTTAAGGATTCCATGTTTACACTGCTAATGATAGTTATAGCAGAACGAAAAGTTATCTTTTTTTTTTTCTTGTAATGGCTGGTATGGCATTGGGATATTCTATAGTAGGTACAAATTAAAGAAAGTAACGTACACTGATAGTTAGCTAGCATGACAATTAATTATTTTTATATTACTAATTAGAATCATGTGCAAAATAAAAAGATAGTTAACTATAGTTAAAACACTAATAATTATAGTTAAATAAAATGACATGTATCATTTGTTCATTGTTTGGGTGTAAACACTCAGTGCAGATAAGTTTTTACCTTGACATAATATTAGTCATAGAGTTTATAACTGTCTTTCTCAGTTGAACTAAAGAACTTAAAATTAGTTTAGAAAGTAATATTCACTTACTATCTTTTTTTCATTTAAGTGCCTAGTATATAGTACTAAGTACTCTCGATTAATTTAGCTAAATTTTATGCAAGATTTATTAAGTGGAAGTAGTCTCAATCAGGAAATCTCTCCATTTCCAAAAAGTAAAATTAGTTTTATTTTGCTACCTCCGTTGCTACACCACATATTTTTAGCTTGGTAGCAGTAATACTTCTATTTTTTCGCTCACGTGGTGTTTGTGGAGGTTTTCTATATTTTGTATTAGAAGTTTTAAATTTTCTCACTGGAGGTCAAATTTAAAGCTTGGGAATTCAACCTAACCAAGTTTTCTACAAACGTATTTTAAAATAATAAGGATTGATAGATTGAATGGGAAAACCCTTTCTAAGTTGCTATCTTTATTTACGAAGTTATGTGATGGCAATTGATGTGTAATAATGTAATCTAGAGAAATTTTGTTTAGTTACGCTGGGCTGAAAGTTCCCCCTCAAAAGCTCAATTAAGTGTAATTTGTAGTACTCCATTATATTATATTAGATTAACTTGGCATAATATTGAAAGCTACGTGTTGGATTGGAGTTAAACGGGCCCCACGTTTTTAGATAAGCTACACTAGTTTTGGTGGATTTCACAGGAACTACAGTAAAGGGTTTTGGTTCTTATGTCATTAGATATTTTAGCGGGCCCGAGTGTCTAATTTTTATTTCTTAAAGTACAAAACTTTGAAGCAATAAAACGTGATATTCCAACAATGCCCTTGCAAGCAGGTCACAAGCATGCCATCCAAGACCTGCTTGCAAGCCATTTCTATAGAGTAGAAATAAAAAGAAACCCATATTGGGTCGTCCATGTTTGACTGTCTTAATGGGCCAACACATGTTAGGCAGTCCACTTGTAGCCTTTCAGCCGACCCAACAAGCACCTCATTTCACATGCTCAGCTAGTACAGTAGCTTTCTAGCTTATATAGTGCAAAACCTTGCCTTAAGCCACCGAGGTGGGACAACGAAATGACCCAACACTGCCGCTAAATAATCGTAAACCGCTGCTAAATCTTACCAAAGTGTTACTAATTTCAGAACTGCTACTAAACCAATAAAACCGCTGCTACAAAGCAGCAGTTGATCAAACCGCTGCAAAATAAAAAATTTAGCAGCAGTTTTCCGAACTGCAGCTAAATAACCACCGAGAATCACCTTTTTTTTGTAGTGAGTACTTGCCCTTGAAGTAATGGCAATTGCCAAGACTTACAAGATTTTTGCCTTGAAGTCTTGGCTTCGGGCTAAAAAGAGTATTTTGCTAAAATATTGCTTAGCACGGGAATTTTTGCAAAACGAGTCCTTATGAAGGGCACGCGGAGAAATTTTTTGGCCCAAAATAGCTATTTCTGCACTTCCGCCTATAATATTTTCAATTGTATTGTGCTGGGTCTTTTTTCGCCAAATTACTTAAATATATGGACAAAATAAATGTGAAAGTGGCCTACAGAAATCCTATTTGGGGAAATCTACTCTGTTACTTATGAGCACAGGTAAGTGCTTTTGTGGGGTCCAAAGTTTGTGGTAGAACCTCATTTCCCACCCTTTTTGCATATATAACGCAGAAGCTACCATGGGAACTGGCCATACGAATTTTGGAATTTCGTATATACTTAGGAGTCTAGCTCAATAAGCATAAGCTAATCTGTCTGAGAAAGTCTTAGGTTTGTTCTTGAGGTGGTAGAGTTACTTTAGTTTAGCTCAAATTCTTCTTGCACTCTGAATAGGGTTATGGACGTACTTAGGGTACATATAGTGATTAACCTTTACTTTTGTTGGAAAGGAGACTAATTAAATATCAGAGTGATCAATTCCAATGTGGACCTAAACCAACAAATCGTTTAAGAATTTGTGAATAAAGTCTGTCCAAATAAATTTCATTTCTTGTTGGAAAGAGAGTTAGTAGTCTACTACTAGTAGTATAGATAGCAAAATGCTTTTCTCTTCTTCTTTTTTGTCCCCTAAGGTAGAGATTAGTAGTAGTCACACAAATAGTTCCAACTTCCACGCTCTTAATTTATTTTCTACATCCTCATTTGATGTGACTTATCATCAAGAATTCACAAATTCATCGTTTTCTTTTTCTTAATGGATATTTCAGTGCATACATTTGAAATTTGTTTTACTTCATCTCACGTATATGAATGCGTATTCTAAAATTTAACAGTTTATATATATGGAATACGATTTAGGTAGTAGATTGCATATACATGATCATAATTTTATATTACTAACAACACTATATTGTTGGGTTTAATGGAAGAATGTGAATGGGAAATGGGTGAAAGGTGAAAAGGTTCCCTTTTGTAGGGAAATGCACTTTCTCCCACATTGGTAGAGGAAGAGGATTTTGTTGGGTTTAAATAGAGATTTACTTCTCTTAGCTCTTAAAGGGTTGAGAAGAAGGGAAACCTCACGCCGTCGTCGTCGCTCGGCTTCGGTCAATTGATATGATTGATTGAATTAAATTTTTGGACCATTAGTCCCTCCACGTCTTCTCATTAATGTCGGTCATTAGTGGTAGATTAATTCCTCCACATTAAAGTCAGTCATTAGTGGTAGATTAATTGCTCCACACTGAAGTCAGTCATTAGTGGACAATTAAACTCTCCCACGTTTTCTCATTAATCACCAGGTGTGTCTCTTCACCTGCCCTTGGATGTCTATATAAACTGGTCATTTGTCAGTCTTTGATCACGACAGACAACACAGAAGACAGACATAGACTTGTCTATATAAACTGGTCATTTGTCAGTCTTTGATCACGACAGACAACACAGAAGACAGACATAGACTGAAGCGGTCAATTGATATGATTGATTGAATTAAATTTTTGGACCATTAGTCCCTCCACGTCTTCTCATTAATATCGGTCATTAGTGGTAGATTAATTCCTCCACATTAAAGTCAGTCATTAGTGGTAGATTAATTGCTCCACATTGAAGTCAGTCATTAGTGGACAATTAAACTCTCCCACGTTTTCTCATTAATCACCAGGTGTGTCTCTTCACCTGCCCTTGGATGTCTATATAAACTGGTCATTTGTCAGTCCTTGATCACGACAGACAACACAGAAGACAGACATAGACTGAAGCTCTGAGATAGAGACTCCACAGAGACTCAAACTCGGACTGATAGAGACGTAACCTCGGACAGAGGATACGAAACCTCGGGTAGAGAATAGAAACACTCGGGCAGAGAAAATCACTGACAGAGAGCATATCTCACTGCATCCCCTCCCTTTCTGCATATTAAGTGAGTCGTGTGATTTGCTCCATTCCTTTGTGTTCGCCGTGTTCTAACCGTTTGAAGTGCCGCTACGGTAGAACTGTTATCCCGTTCCATCCTGGGAGAAATTAACCCGTGAACCTTGGGCATCGTGAGGGGGTTAGATTTCTTAAGGAGACACAAGTAACCTGTGGGCTCGGGATCGTCCTATGCTAACAGATTATTTATTGCAGGTTTTTTGTGTCTTCTAATTTATTTGAACGCAGGAACCAACAAGCTTAAGAAATCTAGTATTATTTATTTTCTGCGCTTAAATAAATATTGTTTAAGGAGACTAAAACCTTTGTGGTTTTCTACTCCTGTACTGCATATTAATCTGCTCGAGGAGACCAAAACCTTTGTGGTTTTCTGCTCCTATACTGTATATTACTCTGCTCGTGGGGACTAAAACTTTTATGGTTTTTCTACTCCTAATTACGGTTAAATAATCTGTTTGTGGAGACTAAAAATCTTCGTGGTTTTTTCTACTCCGATTGTTTAAACAGTTTATTGACTTTGGTTCTGCTCGTGTCATTTTGCAGAGATGACAAACGGAGTGGATACAACTGTCCCTGTTGGGAGGACTAATGCTACCACAGTTTCTGGTACTGCTGGGCCTAGTCGTGCTGCTGCAACGGTTATGCCACCTGCAGAAAAATCGGGGAAGTTTTCTGGTGTGGACTTTAAGAGATGGCAGCAAAAGATGTTCTTTTATCTGACCACCTTAAGCCTGCAAAGGTTTATTAAGGAGGATGCTCCAGTCCTGACTGATGAAACACCTGAAAATGAACGCTTCCTCGTGATTGAGGCTTGGACTCATTCTGACTTCCTATGCAAGAATTATATTCTTAGTGGCTTGGAAGATGACTTGTACAACGTTTATAGTAACGTTGAAACGTCTAAGAAACTGTGGAAAGCGTTGGAAAAGAAGTATAAGACTGAAGATGCTGGACTGAAGAAATTTGTGGCTGCCAAATTTCTGGATTATAAAATGGTGGACAACAAATCTGTTGTGTCCCAAGTCCAAGAACTTCAAGTCATTATACATGATCTCCTTGCGGAAGGTTTGGAGATCAACGAGGCATTTCAAGTTGCAGCCATGATTGAAAAGTTACCTCCTTTGTGGAAGGACTTTAAAAATTACTTGAAACATAAGCGCAAGGAGATGACCCTTGAAGATTTGATTGTTCGCTTAAGAATTGAAGAGGACAACAAATCAGCTGAAAAGAAGGCTCGTGGAAATGCTACAATAGCGGGAGCAAATATTGTTGAGCATAATCCAAATAAGAGGAAGAAGCCTTCTGGAGGGAAGACCAACCCTAGCAAGAGAAAAGTTCAAGGGAAATTGCTACAACTGTGGCAAGAGTGGACATAAGTCCGTAGACTGTCGTACTGCAAAGAAGGACAGGAAAAATGGAAAAGGTCAAGCAAACATGGTTGAAGAAAATAAACTGTCTCAAGGAGTGCAAGACATTGATCTGTGCGCTATGATTTCTGAATGCAACTTAGTTGGAAATCCGAAATAATGGTGGATTGATTCAGGAGCCACCCGCCATGTTTGTGCTGTGAAGGAAGCCTTTGCTTCATATGCTCCCGCTGGACCTGATGAGGCGCTCTCTATGGGCAATTCTGCAACGGCCAAAATTGAGGGATATGGAAAGATATTCCTCAAAATGACGTCTGGCAAGGTTGTGACTCTGAACAATGTTCTTCACGTTCCTGAAATAAGGAAGAACTTGGTGTCAACTGCACTTCTCGTTAAAAATGGGTTTAAGTGTGTGTTTGTCTCTGACAAAGTTGTAATAACTAAGAATGAGCTGTATGTAGGAAAAGGTTACCTGATTGAGGGCCTTTTCAAACTCAATGTAATGGTCATTGACAATATGAATAAAACTGCAGCTTCTTGTTATTTACTTGAGTCAAATAATTTGTGGCATTCTCGTTTGGGACATGTCAATTATAAAACCTTGCGGAAAATGATCAATTTGGAGGTATTGCCTAAGTTTGATTGCGAGAAGTCAAAATATCAAATATGTGTTGAGTCTAAATATACGAAACACCCTTACAAGTCGATTGAAAGGGATTCTGAACCATTAGACTTAATTCATACGGACATTTGTGACATGAAGTCAATACCATCTCGCGGTGGAAAGAAGTATTTCATAACTTTTATTGACGATAGCACTCGTTACTGCTATGTTTATTTACTTAGTAGTAAAAATAAGGCAATTGACGCATTCAAGCAATACAAAAATGAAGTTGAAACGCAACTTACCGAAAAGATCAAAATGATAAGAAGTGATAGGGGTGGAGAATATGAATCTCCTTTTGAACAAATGTGTTTGGAATATGGCATTATTCATCAAACAACTGCCCCCTACACTCCTCAATCTAATGGGATTGCGGAAAGGAAAAATCGAACCTTAAAGGAGATGATGAATGCCTTGTTGATAAGTTCGGGTCTACCCCAGAATGTGTAGGGGGAAGCCTTATTCACGGCTAATCAAATACTCAATCGAGTTTCCCATAGCAAAACACTGTCCATTCCATATGAAAAGTGGAAAGGAAGGAAGCCCAACTTGAATTACTTCAAAGTGTGGGGGTGTTTGGCTAAAGTGCAAGTCCCAAAACCCAAAAGGGTTAAGATTGGACCGAAAACAATTGATTGTGTTTTCATTGGGTATGCTAGAAACAGTAAAGCATATCGGTTTCTGGTTCATAAATCAGAAAATCCCGACATTCATGTTAATACGGTGATGGAATCAGATAATGCTGAATTCTTTGAAACCATATATCCGTATAAGAAGGAATGTGAGTCAGTTGGTGAAAGATCCAAACGACCTCGGGAAGGAAAGTCACCAAATGAGGAAGAACCAAGACGGAGCAAGCGTCGAAGAACTTCTACTTCATTTGGAGATGACTTTGTCACTTTTCTTTTGGAAAGTGAGCCTCGGACGTTTAAAGAAGCTATGTCTTCTTCAGACTCTCCATTTTGGAAAGAGGCAGTCAATAGTGAAATAGAATCTATTTTGAGCAACCATACTTGGGAGTTGGTTGATCTTCCTCCTGAAAATAAACCATTAGGTTCTAAGTGGATTTTCAAAAGGAAAATCAAAACTGATGGCATTATTGACAAGTACAAGGCAAGGCTTGTTGTTAAAGGATATAGACAACAAGAAGGTCTTGACTACTTTGACACATACTCGCCGGTAACCAGAATAACATCCATACGTATGTTAATAGCGTTAGCCGCTGTGTATGGTCTTGAAATCCATCAAATGGACGTTAAGACAGCGTTCTTAAACGGGGATTTGGAGGAAGAAATTTACATGGAACAACCTGAAGGGTTTGTGGTTCCAGGTAAAAAAAAGATGGTGTGTAAACTTGTTAAGTCGCTTTATTGACTAAAACAAGCACCGAAATATTGGCATGCGAAATTTGATCATACAATATTGTCAAATGGCTTTAAAATTAACGAGTGTGACAAATGTGTCTACATTAAGAACACTCCTAATTTTGTAGTCATTGTCTGCTTATATGTGGACGACATGTTGATAATGAGCAACGACATTGCCAATGTGAATCCTACAAAGCGCATGCTGACTAGCAAATTTTATATGAAAGACTTAAGAGTTGCGGACTTAATTCTGGGTGTTAAGATCCATAGAACTCCTCAAGGTCTGGCGTTGTCACAAACTCACTACATCAATAGTGTGCTTGAAAAATTTAAGTATTTGGATTTTAAAATTTCAAAGACTCCTATTGATGTAAACCTTGCTCTTAAGAAGAACAAAGGTCAAAGCACGTCGCAACGGGATTATGCACGTGTTTTGAGAAGTTCGATGTACGTCATGAATTGTACTCGACCAGATATAGCTTGTGCTATAAGTAAAACTAAGTCGATAAACGAGTAATCCCAATCAGACCCATTGGATGGCAATGAAACGTGTTTTGGGGTATTTAAAATACACTCAAGACTTTGCATTGCATTATAACAAGTATCCTGCAGTCATTGAAGGATATTGTGATGCCAATTGGATCACCGGCACAACTGATTCTAAGTCCACAAGTGGATATATTTTCGCACTTGGTGGAGGAGCGGCGTCTTGGAAATCGTCCAAGCAAACGTGTATTGCCCGTTCTACTATGGAAGCTGAATTCATTGCTTTAGATAAAGCCGGTGAAGAAGCTGAATGGCTTCGGAACTTTTTGGAAGACATTCCGTTCTGGCCTAAACCGTTGACACCAATTTGTATACATTGTGATAGTCAATCTGCTATAGGAAGAGCGAGGAATGTCATGTATAACGGCAAGAATCGTCACATACGACGAAGACATAAAACCGTTAGGGACTTAGTCTCTAGAGGAATTATCACCATTGACTACGTGAAGTCAAGGGATAATGTGGCGGATCCGCTTACAAAAGGCCTAACTAGAGAGGCGGTTGAATGTTCATCGAAGGGAATGGGACTATGGCCAAGGACAAGTCATCACGGCGGCAACTCTACCTAGGAGACTGGAGATCCCAAGAACTAGGTTCAAGGAGAATACAAAGTTGTGTATGACGGTCCAACATTGTCAATTAAATGTTTGGTCCATTCTCGTGATGAGACAATGTTCAAGTACCAAGGATAAAATGATAGAGGCATTTTTTAATGATTATCTAAGTTTGATATTGTAATTATCAAATAGTGTATATCTATAGGATTACACGTTTAGAAATCACCTATGTAAGTGTGAAGTGGAAGCCGCTTCAAGGAGAATTCTGTATGGCCAATTCTTTAAGCACTTATGAAACCAGGCGGTGTTCATGGCTGAAACGAACACAACAGTGAGAACCAAAGACGGTTAAGGGTTAGTTGTGTGACTTACGTTGTCTAGGTATACACCAAAGCTCAACGGTTCAAAGTTATCAAATCTACCGATTGACCGAGTATATCCGATGTATGTTCACTACGGAAAGTTCAAAGGGAAACCTACTTATCCCGATGCAACTAATTCTTTCTTGCAAATCACACAAGTCTGTCATGCATATGTCAAATACAGCCATTCCCCATTCATGTGGGGGATTGTTGGGTTTAATGGAAGAATGTGAATGGGAAATGGGTGAAAGGTGAAAAGGTTCCCTTTTATAGGGAAATGCACTTTCTCCCACATTGGTAGAGGAAGAGGATTTTGTTGGGTTTAAATAGAGATTTACTTCTCTTAGCTCTTAAAGGGTTGAGAAGAAGGGAAGCCTCGCGCCGTCGTCGTCGCTCGCTCGTCTCGGCTTCGGCTTCGGCTTCGGCTTCGGTCAATTGATATGATTGATTGAATTAAATTTTTGGACCAACAAAACTAAAATATTAATTAATTAATATTTTATCTGTTTGTGTAACGGGCAGCTCCGTTTGTGTAATGGGCAGCTGAAGTGAGTCAGCAACGGGCAGCTGAAGTGAGTTCAGTACCCGGGCAGCTGAAGCAACATCAGCAGATTAGTTCCTCCACGTTTTCCCTCCACGTCTTCTCATTAATGTCGGTCATTAGTGGTAGATTAATTCCTCCACATTAAAGTCAGTCATTAGTGGTAGATTAATTGCTCCACATTGAAGTCAGTCATTAGTGGACAATTAAACTCTCCCACGTTTTCTCATTAATCACCAGGTGTGTCTCTTCACCTGCCGTTGGATGTCTATATAAACTGGTCATTTGTCAGTCCTTGATCACGACAGACAACACAGAAGACAGACATAGACTGAAGCTCTGAGACAGAGACTCCACAGAGACTCAAACTCGGACTGATAGAGACGTGACCTCGGACAGAGGATACGAAACCTCGGGCAGAGAAAATCACTGACAGAGAGCATATCTCACTGCATCCCCTCCCTTTCTGCATATTAAGTGAGTCGTGTGATTTGCTCCGTTCCTTTGTGTTCGCCGTGTTCTAACCGTTTGAAGTGCCGCTACGGTAGAACTGTTATCCCGTTCCATCCTGGGAGAAATTAACCCGTGAACCTTGGGCATCGTAAGGGGGTTAGATTTCTTAAGGAGACACAAGTAACCTGTGGGCTCGGAATCGTCCTATACTAACAGATTATTTATTGCAGGTTTTTTGTATATTCTAATTTATTTGAACACAGGAACCAACATATATTTTACGTGCATTCGTTTATACACTGATACTCATGTATGAGAGCGACCAAAGCGTCGTGCTGAGCAAATTAATATTGGACTCTTTATCACAATGTGCCAACCTGCCATCACACTTGTAGAACACAACTACAACATAGTATAAGAAATATCCATCAAAATATGATCAACTAAATCCAGGAAAAATTAAAGTTACGTGGGAGGATGAGATTCCACATGCAACCAACACTTGACTAATAGTTCGCTTTTCTTACTTTCCTCCAACAAGAGATAAAAAGGTAACCAAAAATAAATGCAACTTTTTTACTTAATTTTAGATCTTTTTCGGCCGCCGTTACTGGCCTTTCAAAAACAAATTATGTTACCACAAATTATGTTTTTTGTTGAACAATCATTTCAAACACTAGTCACAAAAGAGTTACTTAAAAAGGGAAAAAGATGTCCATAGAATGAGTCCTCGTACACAGAACATAAATCGAAAGCATCAGTTTTAGTACTATATATTGTCCTCATATACTAAAGCTCCTGTGTTGTTGTGGTGCTTGCTACCATGTTAATTAATGTGTATGTCATGCAGTTTGGTGTCCCAATAATTAGATAAAAGAAGAGAAGGAAGCGCTTCTGTTGAGATGAATCTTTTCTCCTGAAAACTTCGGATGCGAAAAATGGGAATTAAAGGGAATGGGAATATAATTAAAGAACACTAAAGAGGAACATGGGTGTCAAAAGAATCAATATATATTATAATGCTGGGCTCAAAAGGAGTGATGTGGCACCTCCCATAGGTCAAGATTCTTATTTATCTTTTATCTCAATTTTTTCTCTATTCCATACTTTTAAAATAAAAAAATTGCTGAAATTTCAGTTATCAATTACTAATCTTTCATAATGTTTAGTACTAATTGTTAATTGCTATTAATACAGTTATTAGTATCTTAATGAATAGTAATTGTAATGAAAATGAGAATCAAGAAACGGTAAGAACATGGATGACAAGTCCTTTGCCGTTAATTAAGGTCTTTTTTTCCTTCCCTATTTAAGGTCCTTTTAAATATAGCCATTATTATGTACTTATTACAAATTCTCATGAAACAGTCATTCATATAATGTGGACAATATGCATCGAGGATTTGAAAGGGCAGAAATATGTTATATGTTTTTAGCTTGAATACTTGAAGATCTAATGGCCTTTTGAAGCTGATGCAATTGCTTTTGAAGCTATAACACGAAATGGAAAATAAGCCTTTATATTTTTTTCCTTTAGATTTTGTTAATTGGCTGGAGGTAATTATCATCGTTTACCTTAATTTTCTTTACTTTACGCTTATAGAATTTATACTTTATTTGAAATTTTGATCTTCCCAATTTGTTAACTCGTGCTTATTTTGGGTTATAATGATTTGATTTTGATCTTTTATATTTTTCTACTAGGTAAGTTTATCTCATGGTGTGTTTGTAGAATAGCATTGCGCTAAAGGAAAGTAGCAGATTGCTTCACCCTTTATTCTTTGTTCTAATTTTCCTTTGTGTACTCTATTTGGTAATAAGAGCAGTTATATCCATTGCTTGCAACATTTTACCAAGCAAGCAAGCCATATAGGGAGTATTCAAATGCGCTCTTATCTTTAATTATACATCTTCGTTCTCTAACTTTTTACGGGTTTTGAAGTGGACAGGGAGGGAAAGATAGAAGAGTGAAAAATAGATGGCGAATTTGATTATATTTCAATTCAAAAACCATAAATAACATCACTTATTTTTATCCATTTGCAGGTGTAAGGATGATGGATCAAGAAAGTGGAGATGAAGAAACAAAGAATTTTACGAGTGAGAGCAAGGAAGTGAAAGATAAGCTTTTATTTTTTTTCCTTTAAATTTTGATAGTCGGTCAAAGGATTATCATTGTTTGTCTTAATTTCTTTACTTTAGGCTTATGGAATCTGCACTTTTTGAAATTTCAATCTTCTTAGTTTGTTACATTGTGTTTTAATGGGTTGTAATGTTTTGGATTTTATTTTTTTTCTATTTACCATGTAAGCTTTTTTCTTTACGAGTATCTCTTTGTACTCTAAACTAAATTCTGGATCATTAATTTACTATTATTAATATGGATGATAACTACTTGAAATTTGTATCTATACTACACAATCATCTTGGTGAAACTCAAACTACATCCCTTGCCATTTGCTCGTGCCTTTATCAATGGCCACAGGGCACATGATCAATCATGCAAAATCGTCTTTGCTGAAACGAAAACTGTTTTAGCTAGAGAATTTAGTCCTTCCTTTCGCAGATCATTCTGTTATATTTCTTTTTTTTAATTTGTTATCTTAAAATGTATAAAGTGATACCATTCAAATGCCATTTTGCTTCTTATCTCGTTGTCCTGTGCCCACTATATCATATTCTACGAATGTAAAGACATGTAGCCACCTTGCACTTTCATTTCAAAACGTCAACGTGTGGTGTTTCAGTGAACTCCCCCAGGCCATTAACTAGGGGATTTTTTCTTTCTTTTTTTTTTTTTTTTTTTTTTTGCTAAAATGAATTCTAACAAAGGAACTTAAAAAAGAATATATTCTACCTAATAATAACTCTCATTATGTTAAGGATATTCAACAACTTGTATATATGAAAATATACTCTTTTCGTTTCAATTTGGTTGGTTGTTGGCATAATTCAGATTTCGGCAAGGAATTTAAGGAAAGAAAAGAAAATTTTTAAACTTATGATACAAAGCAAATATTAAAAATTTGTTTGGCCGTGAATTATCTCACAAAGTTAAATTACTACCAAATATAAAAAAGTATCATATTTTTTTGGATTGATTAAGAAGGAAAAATATTCATATAAAACGGTACGAGGAGAGTGTAATTTTCAAACGAGAATATTCAATTGAACCCTTACCCTTACCCTTACCCTTACCTTTAGTTCCACCAGTGCTTCCCTCTTCTTAAAAAGAAAACAGAAGTTTGGAATAATAATTCAATCGTGACCAAACAGATTGCTTTACACGTCGGTTTGATGTGAAGAAAATTTAAATGGCATGTAAAGTCCTATGAGGATGTGTATATCATTGTCAAATCACATCAAGGATGAAACACATGGTTCTTGCATGCCAAGTTTTTGACCAAATGAGAATATGAAAGGAAAATTGTATTAAGAAAATACTACGCAGCAGATATGAATTAAATATTAGCATAATTTAGCACTAATATCAGTGTATCTTGCATGGTCCAAAATTTCCACAGATTCTTTCATCCTGCAGGTAAGATGGACTTGATCATTAATTTAAGCAGTAAAACCTTCATCTGTTCTACTTAATTTGTTCGACACAAATTGGACTTTGAGAATCAAACAAGACTTTTTTACTGTTATATTTTTATGTCTTTTAATTATCTTGAATTGTTAATTACAGTGACTTATATATATAATAGTTTGTAAATATAAAAAAATTATTTTAAGAAATTAAAGATTTTATGTCCGAATTCAAGATCAAAATTAAGAAGTGAACAGATGAAGTAATTAGATTCATGCATATATTTTGTTTTATTTATATGTGTATATATATATATATATATATATATATATATATATATATATATATATATAAAATATAGTTTTACACTGATCATATGTGAATCTCATATGCTAATTTAGGCAGGATCTCAATTAAGGCAATACTGTAAAATTTATTTTCATACGAATTACGCAGCTAAGATGAGCAATGACAACTTGTTCATTAATGAATCTAAAAGACTTATGTAAAGTACTGAACTTCAATTACCCCCTTATAGTCTGATTAATTCCGCATCCTTTTCCTAGCAATGGTCATAATCCAGTGCCCACATTCTCCTTTTCAATCTTGTTTCATTTACATAAAAAGACAAGACAAGAAAAGAAAAAGAAAAGCTTTTTACTCTGAACCCATAGTTGATAGCCACACAGAAATTTCCGCTACTTCTACCATATATAGTATCTGATAAAATTCAGGCACCATCTGTTACCTTTTTTTGTTTGCCTTTCTTATCATGGCAAAGAATAATGGGGATTAGGTCTTACACATATAATATGTACATATCTTTGCTCCTCCAAACAATTAGTTGTTCAAACAAAGTTCCACAAAAAATGTCGATGTAAGAAAAAGAAAAAACAATATATAAGGTGTAGGAAGTTTTTTAGTAGGCGTTTGGCCATAAAAACCACAAACTTTTTTGAAAAAGTATTTTTAAAGTTGAGTTGAAAAATTATTGAAAGTTGAAATTGTGTTTGGACATTTACTTGAAAAAATTCTCATCAGTTAGTTATCCATGGTCAGCAAACAGATCGAATCACGATTTAATTAACTTTTGAAGATGCCCTGCACAAGCTTTATGATAGGTGTAGAAATGATCTTTGTTTCTTGATCAAGGTGCTGTGTCTTCTGAACAGAGAAGTTAATTTTTGGTACACAAAATTTACAGTAATATTAAATCATCATGAGCATATCAGTTATCACATCAATATTACTATTAATTACTTCAGATTGCATCATCCAAGCCTTAACCGAATTCATGCTTCACCGAGGAAAAACCTTAAAAGAGCAATGGAGAAACAAGCCAAAAATTGAGTACGTAAGTAAAGAAGAAAAAGAGTCCTCAAGCGACAACCTCTCACTCTCACGTTCAAAGTGGTAAAGTCACCATTGACCCAAACTAATTAGGTGGTCAACTTACTGCATAAGCAGTATCTATGCATATATAGGTGATTTTTTTGTGTTTAAGTATAGATTATTGAGATAAGGAAAGCTTCTAATATACTAATCAAAGGGGTTCAGAAAATATTTTAGGTCATGATTCGAATTCCAGCTGACATTTCACTTTTTTAGAATCCTCTTTGACCAATTTTGCCTCCGCAAATACCATAACATATTTCATCCGCATAAATTGCAACGTATATTGTAATAGCCTTGACCATATGGCTTCTGCAGAATATAATACAGTAACTTTGACTCAAACCTTGTATATATGTTATGAGAATCAAAAAAAGAGATCACTATCATAAATTCATGAACCCATCAAATTTAAATTTTGAATTTATGTATGTAGATTCTATTTACCAGTGTACTCTGAATTCCAACATCCTTTTCCTAACAATGGTCCAGTCCACATTCTCCATTTTCATGTCTTGCTTTAATATTTTACACAAAAGAACAAGAAAAGTAAATTAAAGTTCTCTATTATTGATCAAAGGCAAAGTTGGTAGCGACAGAGAAATTTCCTCCACTGCTTCCTAAGTCTGATAAAACTCAAACACCAGTCTTTCTTTTATTCTAATCATGTCAGCAAAAATATAGTGGGATGATTAGGTCTCACACTTAATCTATACTTCATTCTAACCATATATTTTCTCCTATATAGAACCAATTCTTCCATCCTTCTCAACCTTTTACCTTGTTTAATTTCAATTATAGCCACTTGAATATCCCTTGTATACATGCACCATGTCATGTTTCCAATATCTCATCAAATTAAAACATGACGTCGACATTCAACAATCTAATTTCATATATTGTGAATAATTACATAATTTGCTATCTTTTCGGTAACTTGATTAGTATTAAAAAAAAAGTAACTGTCAATATTTAGAAATTATTATACCTAATATAATTTTTTGAAGTGTCAATGTTACGGTAAGATTAAATCATTTAGAGCCTATTAATATATGTTTGGTAACTTAAAAAATTTTGGACTTATAAGTCATAAGTGGCTTAAAAGCTACTTTTTGAAAAGTTAAAAATCCTAACTTCTCAAAAAGTATAAACCACTTAAAATAAGCTACTTATAAACCCACCCAAACCGGCTCTATATATGTTACTATTAATTATTCCATCTTTCTGAACCTTTACCAAAATCCTTTTACTCTACGATATAACTAACTTAAAATTGCAATGGAGAAACAAGCCAAAAAAAAAACGAATGTCCTTTAAAGAGGAAAAGAGCTAGCCATCATCACGTGACAATCTCTCTCTTACATCCAGTGATAACATAACATATACCAACAATATAATTTGACATATGTAAGACGATATCTTGTAACCTTTTTCCTTGATCCCAAAGTTTCATCCCTCCAACCTACATCATTTAATAGTGATGTGTCTCTTAATAGTATAATATAACTAGCTAGACGTTTTAACTCGAGGCTTGTTTCTATTAATACTCCATATATATTATAACGAGCTCATTCTCTAGTCCATAATAATATTGGATTCCAGACATTCAAAAACTAGCTTGTCACATCTCTCTTCAACGAGTGAAGAGAGACTGGAGAAGGAACCATGGTGTTTGAATATTCCATCTCCAAGATCCTTAATGTTGCAAGTAAGTCCTTTATCCCTTCCTTCTTGTTTTCTTGCATAGAGAGTTCTGTGCTTTGTTGCATAGACTTTTAGAGTTCAAGAACAACTTCGATAAGCATTATAGTTTTCGACTGCATGAAGTCTACATATATACATGCCAAATTCTCCATCATTGCCAGCTCTTAGGATGTACATTATATAATTATATATTGCAAGCTTTAATTTGCAAATATCAGCTGATCAAAGGTTTAAGTGATTTCTTTTCTTTTTGAAAAATAAGTAAACCTGGAGAAATTAGTAGTATATAATTTGACGGCAAGAGCATAAAGCTCGCCAGGTTTTAAGGTGTGGCTTTAACTTTTGCAGTGTTTTTACTTGTTATCTTCATGCAAAGCATGGGTGCTTTTTTTCTTCCAAAGCACACTGGCATCTGGATTAGTTGGTTGGTCCGATCCGCCAGGAGGGGTGAAACAGTCACTATGTTTCTTCATTCCTCTAACTCGAACTCAAAAATTCTGATGGAAGAATGAAATAACCAATTTCATCCCACTACACTTTGTCGATCACGTAACGTAAGATTTTTCCAGCGTAACTCGAGTGGGATACAGAAAGAACAAAAGTCATGGTAGTACACTAGTACTGGATGGATACAAATCATCTAGTAATCATCAAACTGGGGTGACACTCACTCATGAATGGGTTACCAAACTTTAACAAATAGAAAAATACTTTAAGTGATTGCCTATTTAAGAAGAGCAAGAAAAATAAAGAAGAAGTCTTTACATACACATGATTGGCACTACAGAGACGTGAAAGAAACGGTAAGATTTTTTAGAACAATTGTCCTCTTGTGTCATAGTGCTTTATTTCTCTTTGAAAGTAGTAGTAATCTTGGCTCCACACACCCACAGAATGTATCATATCCCTTGTTAAATTTTTATTATTGTCTCTTGCAACTTTACCGTTTTCCACTTTACTTTAAATAGAGAAATTTATAGGTTAGTGATCAAATTGGTATAAAATCTTAAACAATTAATTAGATAGAGGAAAAAAGAAAAGTTGAACAGCAGAGTGAAAAAGGAAAAGGTGATGAGAAGATAGCACGGGAGCCAGACAGGTGAACAGACATTACCTATGACATTTTCAAATCTAGATCTGGTAATATTCGTGAGGGATTCCTGATAGCAAGATCGATACAGATTGACAGAGAATTTACAAATGTCACTTATTAATTGTTCAAAACTATGATTACAGGTGCTGTCATAACAGGATCATACATCTTTTAATAATAATTTGGCATTGGCAGATCCAATACAAAAGTTACGGGTTCGACAAAACTCACAGTTTCCTACTCTGACCTTTTATATATGTGTAAGAAAAACAAAATATATACTCCTTCAGAACCTACATTTTCATCTCAGAATTCACATTGTCTAGATATTGGATACGGCATTATAAGAACAATAATATATTGACTTGTCCAAAGTATTGAGAAATTTACTCCAATGATATATGGAGTTTTCTCCACTATTTCTTTCTCTTAAATGACAGTTAGTATTTCCATGTTTCTATGTCTTTCAACAACTGGCTCTTTTCTTTTTCTGATTTCCTAAATTTTAATAGAAGAGCTGAACGGTCGGATTACAAACACAATTTGTAACAATGTCCGAGCATCATTGCTCAATCTATTTATTCCATCAAGCAATATATTTATCTGTTTCCAGTAAAACGAGGGAATGAAAAACTCCGAGATCTCTAACAGCTGAAACCTAGAGCTGCATTAGGATGAAGCAGAATAAACTTAGATCTGTGAATGGTAAACTCACTGATGCCAGAAATATTTATGACCAGCTAGCCTAGCAGCTACTTGTAACCTGCCACAGAGAACACACTTTGCAAGGCAAGGATAACAAACTATAACAATATATTAGCATAGGCAAGTTAGAATCAGTAGTCAGGTGATTGCCAGCATACTGAACTTGATCTCTAAGAAAACGAAGTGGTAAAGATTCATGAACAGATGAGTAATTAATAATTTTCTTCTACCTGAGACTAGAAAAAGTTCAAGAACTGCATTGTAGAATGTAAATACAAAGCAGTAAAATTCATAAGTACATTCATTTCCGATATGTTTAAGCTGCATGAAAAGTGAAGTGCATTTAACCGAACAAAATCAAACTATGAGGAATATAAATTGATGAAATTTTCACAAGTGAGTGCACCCAAATGAAGCTAGTTGGAGAATTGTTTAGTCTGTTTTATATTGAAAAGATGGTGTTTCTTCTTTTGTTGAGTGGCAGGTATAAACTTCCCAGAATTAAAGATTGCGTCGATGCAGCAAATGTCACGCTGCATATGGGAGGATGCAAGCATCATCGTCCTACTTGGATTCCTCGGAATCTTTCTGCTGGACTCACTCCTATGCAAATGCAGAAAGAAGGCTATGACAGTCGAGAAGTACACTGTTGGCACAAAAATCGGTGTTTCTTACATATCTAGCATTATTTGCACGGGTATATTATTGAGCATCAATCTCATAATGCTATTGATGCGGCAAAAGAGTAATGGTGCTCACTGCCAATCCAAATTTCCCGTTCTTTCATCCGAGATTCTGCAAACAACATCATGGGCAGCCTCACTTCTTGTGCTCTATAGAACTCGAAGTATGAAATACATAAAGTTTCCTTGGGTCCTTAGAATCTGGTGGATTTCAAGCTTCCTTCTGTCTCTTTCTCGTGCAACTCTTGATGCTCATTTTGTTATCACGAGCGACGAACATCTAGGACTTGCTGACTATGTGGATATCCTTGGTCTTGTTGCATCTGCCTGTCTTCTGGGTATCTCTGTCAGAGGGAAGACAGGCATTATTCTTGACATATCAGACAGTACAACTGAACCACTTTTAAATGGAAAGGATGAAAAGCATTCAGAAGCCAAAAAGGATAGTCCATATGGAAAAGCCAGTCTTGTCCAACTGATCACCTTCTCTTGGCTCAATCCACTATTTGAAGTTGGAGTCAAGAAGCCCCTTGACCAGGATGAAGTCCCAGATGTCGACTTCAGGGATTCTGCAAAATTTCTATCTGATTCCTTCGATGAAAGCCTGAAGTACGTAAAGGAAAGGGATGGAACCACAAATCCATCTATCTATAAGGCGATTTATGTATTTGCAAGGAAGAAAGCAGCAATCAATGCGCTCTTTGCTGTTATTAGTGCAGGATCATCATATGTCGGTCCATACCTTATTGATGACTTTGTAAATTTCCTCAATGAAAAGAAAGTTCGAGGGTTACGAAGTGGTTATCTTCTAGCACTAGCCTTTCTTGGTGCAAAAATGGTTGAGACAATAGCACAAAGGCAGTGGATATTTGGAGCACGGCAGCTAGGCCTTCGGCTCAGAGCTGCTCTAATATCTCACATTTACCAAAAGGGCCTACTTCTATCAAGTCAATCACGCCAAAATTACACCAGCGGAGAGATAATCAACTACATGAGCGTAGATGTCCAAAGGATTACGGATTTTATATGGTACCTTAACACAATATGGATGTTACCCGTCCAGATATCATTGGCAATCTATATTTTGCAGATGAATCTAGGGATGGGGGCACTTGTGGCATTAGGGGCAACTATGATAGTGATGACTGGTAACATCCCCCTGACAAGAATCCAAAAGAGTTATCAAACTAAGATAATGGAATCAAAGGATGAAAGAATGAAATCCACCTCAGAGATTCTGCGAAACATGAAGACTATCAAACTTCAGGCATGGGATAGTTATTATCTCCAGAAGCTGGAAATCTTAAGAAAAGTGGAACATAATTGGCTATGGAAGTCGCTAAGATTGTCAGCCCTATCTGCATTTATCTTCTGGGGATCACCTACATTTATTTCTGTGGCTACTTTTTCCGGATGTGTTCTCATGGGCATTCCACTGACTGCAGGGAGGGTCCTATCTGCACTGGCTACATTTCGGATGCTTCAAGATCCTATATTCAATTTGCCAGATTTACTCTCTGTGATAGCACAAGGGAAAGTTTCTGCTGATAGAATTGCTTCCTACCTGCAGGAAGATGAGATTCAACCCGACGCAGTTGAATTTGTTCCAAAAGATGAAACACAGTTTGGTGTTGAGATAGAGAGTGGAAAATTCAGCTGGGATACAGTGACAAGAACCCCGACCCTTGATGGAATAGAATTACAAGCTAAGAGGGGAATGAAGGTGGCAATTTGTGGCACTGTTGGATCAGGGAAGTCGAGCTTGCTCTCTTGTGTGCTAGGAGAGATGCCAAAACTGTCAGGGATAGTGAAGATCAGCGGTGAAGTGGCATATGTTCCTCAGTCTCCTTGGATACTTACTGGAAACATCAAGGAGAATATATTATTTGGAAAACCTTATGAGAGTGTCAAGTATGACAGGACAGTTGAGGCATGTGCTCTGATAAAAGATTTTGAACTATTCTCTGCTGGTGATCTTACAGAAATAGGAGAAAGAGGGATAAATATGAGTGGAGGTCAGAAGCAGAGAATACAAATTGCTCGTGCGGTTTACCAAGATGCTGATATATATCTGCTTGATGACCCTTTCAGTGCCGTTGATGCTCATACAGGCACACACCTCTTTCAGGTGGGTTGTTAAGCATGTCTTTTCCATCTGGCTTGAGGTACTCTTATGGTATTTAAGTACTATATTTACATTTTCTACATGATGCAGGAGTGTTTGATGGGGGTTCTCAAGGACAAGACCATACTTTATGTTACACACCAAGTTGAGTTTCTTCCGGCAGCAGATCTCATTCTGGTATGCAGGAAAACACCACAAGTTTCATTTTCCATTGATGCAGCCAATTAACGTCATTTAGCTGATATAACTCTCATAATTTGTGCATCCAAGCATCATTCTCACAAAATAGTGTCTGCCTATACAGAGATTCAGATAAAATAATTTGCAAGCTTAGTATACGCAATTTGTCTACATGAACCACATCAAAATCTTTCCAAGATGGGATTTCATATTCGAATAAACCCCAGAAGGCTTTTTAGTTATGGGCCTAGCAACTCAGAAAAAATCCAAAACATAAAAGGTTTACTCCTTACTCAAGTGTAAACATGTTGCACAGTTCAAAACAAGTTAGATGTGTTAGACCTTTCCAAATATTTGGAGGTTGCCTATTCAGGGCACCAAACATCATTTTAAACAATAATAGGAAGACACTTACAGAAAATACTTCATGCCTCTTAAGATTTCAAGAATTTTGACCAACATTCAAAACTCTGGTTACAAAAATTTATTCCAGAATCTAACTCCTTAATATCAACAGGTGATGCAAAATGGAAGAATTGCACAAGCTGGTACTTTTGAAGAACTATTGAAACAAAACATTGGATTCGAACTTCTAGTTGGAGCACATAACCAGGCTTTAGAGTCAATTTTAATGGTTGAAAGCTCAAGTAGAGTATCTGAAAATGCAATTACTGATAGCGAGCTTGATACAGATAGTAACATAGATGCAGAATTTCCACACACTAAGCAGGATTCAGAACACAATCTCTGTGTAGAGATAACAGAAAAGGATGGAAGACTTGTGCAGGATGAGGAGAGAGAAAAAGGGAGCATTGGAAAGGATGTTTACTTTTCTTACTTGACCATTGTGAAAGGTGGTGCTTTTGTTCCAATAATTCTTCTAGCACAATCATCATTTCAAGTGCTTCAGATAGCCAGCAACTACTGGATGGCATGGGCGTGTCCCACAGGTGATGCAGCACCAATAGCTGAGAAGATGAACTTCATACTTTTTGTTTATGTGCTTCTAGCTGTTGGAAGTTCCCTCTGTGTGCTAGTCCGGTCATCATTTGTGGCTATAACAGGCCTTCGAACAGCAGAAAAGCTCTTTAGCAACATGCTGCACAGCATCCTTCGTGCTCCTATGTCATTCTTCGACTCTACTCCTACTGGAAGAATCTTAAATCGCGTAAGTAACTCAAAATCAGCTGATTGCGATTGAATGTGGGGACAGCAGATCAGCTGTAGTGTACGTACTTATCTGAATGAGATGTGTGGATTTAGCTAAGCTCTCATACCGCATAAGTACTAATAAATAGGTTTATCCTGCATATACACAGATATGTAGATAGATCCCTGGTACATGTTAAAAACAAAATAAATAGGAAGAAACTAGACACAATAACAGCTCTTCTTTTGTTTTGCCATAAATGCAATTTATCTTTGAGAAGGAGAAACTGATCAATTACAGAAATCAAACAATTAAGTCAGAGGATCCACATCTGCAATTGGTAAGCTAAATTATGGAATAATAGCTATATCTCATAACTACATTATGTGGTACCTGTATTTGTCCTCTCAACCAACAGTAACTCACAAGTTAATCCACAGAAAAATATCAGTATAAGATAGTCCAGATAATTGCATGACAAAAACATGGTGAAGTGCCTAAATTCTAGCTATAACCTATAGAACTTAAGGCTGAAATTCAGTTTAGTTATTAACGCAATTCTATTCGATCAATCACTCAAGAACATCTTATTACATGAACAGGCATCCACAGACCAAAGTGTTCTAGACTTGGAAATGGCAAACAAGTTGGGTTGGTGTGCCTTCTCCATTATTCAGCTTCTCGGGACAATTGCAGTCATGTCGCAGGTCGCATGGGAAGTATTTGTCATCTTTATTCCAGTAACAGCAGTCTGCGTGTGGTACCAGGTCAGTAAACTGTACGTGTTTAGATTTCAATGCTAAATATCATTAAAACAAGAAATAGCTGTCTTGTTTTGGGCAAATTACTCTAATGGTCAAGTTAGGGAAAGCTGACACAGTGGTAAACCAAGTTTGCTGCTAAATTAAGCAGTTCTCATTTGGCCACCTTGTTAAAGTGTTTTTGTGTACATGACTAAGTGAAGTTTTGGGGAAAATATTAGTAAAATTAATATATAGGGAGCATAGGATGAAGAAACTTTATCTTGCTTTAAGATTCCAAGATTTCCTTTTTAATCCTTGTAAAATGTAATTCTAAGATATTAATTTTTAAAATGACAGCAATACTACATACCAACTGCAAGGGAGCTTGCTCGTTTATCTGGAGTCCAAAGAGCTCCCATCCTCCATCACTTTGCAGAATCACTCACAGGAGCAGCAACGATTCGTGCTTTCAACCAAAAAGATCGCTTTGCTCATGAAAACCTATGTCTCATAGATGGTCATTCAAGACCATGGTTCCATAATGTATCAGCAATGGAATGGCTTTCTTTTAGACTGAATCAGCTAGCTAATTTTGTTTTTGCCTTCTCCCTTGTTCTGCTAGTCACACTCCCTGAAGGAATTATAATTCCAAGTAAGTATCAGAAATTATTTATTTCCACTTTATGTTATTATGTAGTACAAGTAGGAAACCAAGATGCCAAAAGAATACTATTATTTACTGAGTCACGTTTCATAAAAAGTCTGGTTAATCAGAATATTCGTTTCTCATTTATTTTTGCTGGAGGTGCGGTGCTGGTGGTACGGGTTTTAAGAACTTCAGTTTTATAAAAGAAATCAAAGGAGGAAACTAATGTTGCTTTTTATTCTACAGGCATTGCAGGATTAGCAGTAACATATGGAATCAATTTGAATGTTTTACAAGCTTCAGTAATATGGAATATTTGCAATGCGGAAAACAAAATGATATCAGTTGAAAGGATTCTCCAGTATTCAAACCTTGCCAGTGAAGCACCTCTGGTGATTGAAAATAACAGACCATCAAGCACTTGGCCAGAAACTGGAACAATTTCCTTCCAAAATTTACAGGTAAAGACAGTGTCACATGGCTTAGGTAACTAGACTCAATTATGCAGTTTGCTTTGCTGCAGTAGTAATAGATGTCAAAAAAAGCTAGGCAAAATACCTGAAAAGGTTTGGAGAATCCTGTATGGTTCTAGTATGTCTTCATATTTATTTAATAATCAGGATGCAAGGAATGAAGCGTCATGTTTACCCAAAAACTGGCAGGAATATTGTTTTCTTGTTCACCTTGGTTTTTTAGCTTGATTGGCTTTCGCACCCTCTAACGTCGTTGTCATTTCTGCTATCTGCAGATACGCTATGCTGAACACCTTCCTTCTGTTTTGAAAAACATCACATGCACATTGCCGGGAAGTAAGAAAGTTGGAGTTGTGGGCAGGACAGGAAGTGGTAAATCAACCCTCATTCAGGCCCTATTCCGGATTGTAGAACCTAGAGAAGGAAGCATTTTCATCGACGACATAGATATTTGCAAGATAGGCCTTTACGATTTGAGGTCAAGGCTTAGTATTATTCCTCAGGATCCAACAATGTTCGACGGAACAGTTAGAGGAAACCTAGATCCACTGACACAGCACTCTGATACTGAAATCTGGGAGGTATTTATCGCACAAACAATTTTACTCAAACCATAATGCAGGACGCTAATAATCCATTGTTTGTTCTGTATCACTAACTAAATAATTATGTTAAGATGTGTCCACTTAAATCCAAAGATTGGTATATAAATCAACATCTTTGCATGCAAGCCAAAAGAACAAAAACTTGAACTGTTATGATAAATCATCTACTTGTCTGAAAAGTCCAAATGATTAGAATATAAACAACCAATTTCTATCATCAGCCAAGGAAAAAGTTGAAATTAACTCAAGTATTAGTTGGATAGTGAATAATGTAGTCATCTTCTTTTGTCAGGCTCTGGACAAATGCCAACTTGGTGATATAATACGTGCAAAACCAGAAAAGCTCGAAGCTACAGGTGAGACTAGAAATCTCTTGATTAAAAAATAATGATTTAAGCCTCATCTGTTTCCCAATAAAATCAATGGTGTATTTCCTTCTTGAAAGCTATTAATGTGGTCGCTTTTACAGTGGCTGAAAATGGAGAAAACTGGAGTGTGGGTCAAAGGCAACTTTTCTGTCTTGGAAGAGCCTTGCTAAAGAAAAGCAGCATTCTTGTTTTGGATGAAGCAACAGCATCAGTTGATGCTGCAACTGATGCAGTGTTACAAAAAATTATCAGTCAAGAATTCAGAAATCGAACAGTTGTCACAATAGCTCATAGAATCCATACAGTCATTGACAGCGATCTTGTCTTGGTGCTGAATGATGGTAAAATTTTAGTAACATTTTTAAATACTGCATCATCTTGAATTAACTAAACTGCTAATTTTTCGGATGTAACTGTGAACAGGAAGAATAGCCGAATATGACACACCAGCAAAGCTATTGGAAAGAGAGGACTCTTTCTTCTCAAAATTGATAAAGGAGTATTCAGTGAGATCCAAAAGTTTTAGCAGCTTCGCGAAATTACAGAATTAAATCTTCCTTCCTACATTCTGGAAATCAAATTTCTAAATCAGCTCAGCGACAAGCCTACTGCAGAGATCAACTAAGCGACCTGGCAATGCTTTTGGTGCATTTTAATCACTAGTACTGGGTAGTTAAAATTGTTGTAAGCTTAGTTCAGTACAGTAATGATGTTTCTCTATTTTAGAGAACACTGAACACAAAATGAAAAATAATACACGGCCCTAGCATTCAAATTATGTAACATTTTGTAGACCATGATTTACCTTTTTTCTTTACCAAAAAGCTGTGTGTTATCTAAGTTGCACTATCAGAGGCTAGCAAAGTTAGTTAACAAACGAACACTAGTTCAATAAACTGGCAATTTTTTTATATTAAAGTATTCTCAACTCAAAATAAACAGTTAACACCGTCATCTCACATTTTTTTTTAAAAAAAAAAAAAACAACTTTCTAGAAGCAATTGATGAGTTTTGTTGTCCCGAATGGATGGTTGATTAGTTGAGAACATCACTCTAGCCTTCATGGACAAGTTTACCTGACACCTTCGATTATGGGCGGTAACGGATTGTCCGAAGCACTAATCGAGGTACACGTAAGTTAGCCCACAGGTTGTCGTCTATCCATAGATACAAAAGCATTGTGATTTTGTGCTTGAGCAACAAAATTCATGACGACTTAACAGCATCCGATTGACCCTCAGGCCTCAAGTAAAGAAAAAAATTTGAAAACATATTTGCAAAAATAAAACAAGATAGAAAATACCATGGTAAAGAAAATGGCAGCATAAAAATTAAAGATAATCGAGATAAATGAAAAACACCAATAGCAATAAGACAAAAGAATAAGATAGTCTATGTACAAATAATACAAATGCCCATATGACAGAAATCGCTCGGCTACTAACCTTCCACTCTAATCATCATCCTCCATATTTATGTGTTCTGTCACTGTGTGACTAAATTGTACTGCAAGTTACAAGGAAACTGAGGAATAATTGAAGTTTACCTGAATAATACAACGTCTCTGTTGAGCTGAATAAGTCAATACAACAGGGGAACTATACAAGCACTTCTCTCCATCAGGCTTTGACTTAAAAAATGCTTACACTGAGTATGCAAATTAATGTATTGAAGTTTTCCTTCTAACCATTAGCAAAAATAACCTCCAACATGTCATTTGGAGGTTTCCTTAAGGGGTTTTATTTGGTTGCCATTGTGATTATGTGAGTTGAAGTCTTGGGGAATTAGCCATTTCTGTTGGACAACTATATTTTCGGAAAGGTTGTTGCCAATTTATCCTACGTTCTTTGGTTGTCAACTTCTTTTTTCCTTTTTTTTATAAGGATGATGGTACAAACTTGAAAAAAGAATAAGCTTGAGTTTTAACTATGATCTCCACATAAGTTAATTTAATCTGCTTCCACTTATTTAATATGAATACAAATCCTTGAGAAAATTATCCTGTTACTTGGTCAACTACTTGGTTGAATGTGCAACCAACACCACGATGAATGTTACTGTAACTTTTGAAACTTGTGATGTAAAATAAGTTATATGTAAATGTGTGGCTATAAACAATCTCATTAAAGACAAAATGATAAGTTTAAAAGTAAATTGTTTCCAAATATAGAATTGTATCATTCTTTTTTTAACCACTAAAGAGGAAATTATGCCATCTTTTTTGGAACGGATGGAGTATTTTTTATGTATTAACAATACTTCAATGGATTTTTTTTTCATATTTTTATGTAGAAAAAAGTCTACTTACCAATTTAAAAAAATTCTGTATAATTTAGTATTAATGCTAAAAAACCAAAAACATCTCATAATTTCGTAAAAATTTTATGCGCTATTAAAAGCATTATGTACAACCAAAGGCCTATGAATTTTCGTAAGAAAGCAAAATACTTCTACAAGACTGAAATTTTGTTTGCTCAGTACTTTTGGCAGAAATGTTTATGATGCATATGATGTAAGGTATCATCAATTCAAGTGAGCTTCTTATGAGCAGAGTTCAGGAATGGAAGGTATTCTGTCACAAAAGAATTTGAAAGAGAACTCATTCCAAAAGCTCATTTACGTCAGGGATCCAATGCTGATTGAAAGATTTACAACGTAACAATCGGCGCAAAAGATTTGTACAAAGGAAAATGCTGCTCACTTCAGTTACTGGATGAAAATCTGGTGGATTTACAGTTCTGCTTCAAGCTCCAGATAAAAGTTTCAAAGCTGGTTATGAACAGGAACTCACTAATCAATGCCCAAGCTGGAGTAAGGCTCAAAGCCGCCCTGACAAGTACAAACAGAAGAGTGGCTAGGTTAGTGAATGCTTGTTCTGAACATTATTGAAATAGACACTACTACAGTTAAAACATGAAATTGAGTTACCCTCATAGTTCATACAAATATTTGAGGGATGTTAAAGCTGTATAATTAACAGGGAGAGTCCAAATCTCACTGGCGTTATGATTCTCATATAAAATCGTGCCAGTACTACATAGCCTTTAAACTCTACTATTGCACTGTTTCCTAGAAGTGTTAGCTTTCCTCGATTATGTTAAACTATTGCCTGAATCTCTTAAATCATAATGATATGGATTTCTATTTTACTACAAATTTCAAACATTACCAGATTTTCCAAAGCCAATTCTAAATAACCAAAGCCAATCCTAAATAACCAATAGGTCACCGGTTCGATCCGTGGAAACAACCACTGATGCTTGCATTAGGGTAGGGGTGAGTACATCACACACTTTGGGGTGCGGCCCTTCCCCGGACCTTGCGTGAAGGTGGAATGCTACCGGGCTACCCTAAATAATCAAGCAGTTTCAAGACTTTAAGAATTCTAGTTCTAGTAAGAAGAAAAGGTGTGATTTTTGCGCCACGTCCTTTTAACAATATCATGATAGCTTTGCTTTTTCTACTTATTGTAAAACATAAGAAAATACCTCAGTTTGTTTTTTTCAAAACAAATATGATGACGTAGAAACTTTCTCCTTAGAGACATATCCCACAAAATCAAGACAGAAAGGAAAAGGATGAAGAGGACGGGTAAGGGTCATAAAGCCATTTTTTCACTAGTTCATCTTAAGATAGAAGCTCAAACTTACTGCAGAGTCACCATGGATACGCCAAATGGTTTCGGCTAAGAGGTTTGCTACCGACAATATTGTCAGCTGGGGAAAATAGTTCTGTTCAGCAACAGGAATGGTATTTGTGATGATTACCTCCTGAAAGAGTCCACTTGACAATCTCTCTATTGCAGGAGGGCTGCAAGCATAGATGAAGATTCAACATAAATAAGTGCAAATTGACGTGGTTCCAAGTATTGAAAATAACATAGTTTATCAAGATCCACAGAGTGTATCACCACTTACTAAGGAGCAAAACTGACTAAGAAATTTCAGACTAATAATAACAATATGGGAGAACTCTTTTCACTAAAAGCAGCACTCCCAAGATTGATGCAATATTCCAGCTTAAGGTAAAATAAAAGTACCTGAAAACCGCATGAGTGGTGCATGCATAAACTTCCCTGGCTCCTTCTTGATGCAAAAGAGCAGCTCCTTTAGCAATAGTACCTGTAAACAATTAACAGTGTTAACATCTAAATATATATAGATTGACAATGAATAGTCAGTTTGATCAATTACAAATCGACCAACACATCATTGATGCCGAAAAAACAATGTAAAGAAACAGAAAAAGAAGCACCACATTTGGTTACCAAAAATCACATAAAGATGAGCATTAAATCTGTCTCCCAGCAGATGGTCAAAACAATACCAAAGCAATTAATAGCAAGTAGTATCACATAAGTGCTCGATCTAAGAATCAATCCTGATGAATCAGTCGAAGGGAGACCCTCAATCGTTGAAAATAATAATTGTGATGTAGCACTTCACACAGAAGAATGGGTCGACACAATATTGAAGTTTTTTAGCTTTCAAATTTAACAACTAAACTTGAAATAGAATTGGAAACCTATGGTGCGAAAAAGGAGGTGCAGATGGCCTTCTCACAAAATATACACGCCGGGAAGAACTTTAGCAAATAAGATCACATAGGGAAAACAAAAAGGAAGTACTAACCAGCTGTATCAATCATGTCATCGACCATAACTGCCACTTTTCCCCTGACATCGCCAATCAGATTCATTACCTGTGGGCAAAAAGCAGCAAGTTAGTGCTCATGGATAAAACACATAAACAGGTACATAGAGAATTATGAAGTATGGAGGAACTGGCACAAGCATTAATTATGTCATATGTAAGGGCTAAGGGGATTGCTGTACTTGGTCTGACATGTTCAGAACACGTAAAAGTAAATTCACGGACGAAGAAGCATGTCAGAGGAGGTGATATGACAAAATAGGCAAGGACATAGTAGGTGGCTCAATGGGTTGAAAATTTGAAACATAGCCCGGGATCTCATTTCCCAGAAGAAAAAAAAAGGTGATGAATCTTTCATGTCTGTCATGAGGAATCATGTCGCACATGAAGTTGAAAATAGATGCTTAAGTTGCAGAAAGCAGCAGTCAGGGGAGCATGAGTCTCAACACTGAAACTTCATCTACTGATAAGGATACTGAGAGAATCTTATTTCAACCAATCATAACAAATCATGCAATGTAGAGAATTCAGAAAAAAAAAAATTAGTAATCCCACTGGAAAGATTAAAGTGCATGCACACACAGCCCTCCGGAAAAAGTTAAAAGCAGCAAAAGGGTGGACAAAAAGAAACCCCAGATAAAATACTATCAACCAGATTACCTCAGCAACATTGTGCCCATGACGCCTTTTATCCACAATGGCTAGAGGTGCATCAGATAACTTTTTAGCAAAAGCTCTTGCCCTTGCAACCCCGCCAACATCCGGAGATACCACAACTAGATCATCATAGCAGATAGTCTTGCTTGCAAGATAATCAAGTATGACAGACTATACATGCAAACACAAGAAAGAAAGCAAATAAGCATATAAACAAGTCCAAGTTGCTGAGTGATTTTGTAATTGTTGATAGCCATGCTATAACTCTGTATATTTTTGGTACCTTCTTGGTACTTATTTAATGAAACCATTTACCTTATTTAGAAAAAACTTTTTATTTACCATTGAAAGCCTCATCTTCCAATCTCATTTTATAACATCATGCCTGATACAGGCACTGAAGATGCTAAAGTTAATATTGTGGCTATAGAAAAATCACCTGGCCATGCACGTGATCCACTGGAATGTCAAAATAGCCTATTGACTGACCAGAATGGAGATCACAAGCAAGAACTCGATCTGCACCAGCTTCTGTAATCAGATTTGCTACAAGTTTAGCAGCAATAGATTCACGACCTTGAGTCTGCAAAAGGATTGATATTTGAGTGAATTAGACTAGCTAAGAACTAGGGTTTATTTTGTTTCACTGATCACACCAAAACTCAAGGCCCCTTCCCCAACCAATTTCAGATTTCCAGAACAGGGTTAAAAATGAGGACATGCTTTTGATTTTCCAGAAAAGCTACTTGCATCTTCATCGGACCTAATTATTATTCATCTTCATCAGAATTCAGAAAGAGATGGCTTCAAAAGTAAAGCATTCATAACAAATTTAATCGCTTCCCAGTTACGTACTACTATGTGGCTCAACTTATCAAGGTTAGGGCTAAGTTGAGAAGAATATGCATTGCCTATTTTTTTGATAAGGAATATGCATTGCCTATTTTACACACTCATTCTGCCAAACATGTATTAAGGTTGTTAACAGCTAAATTCAATATCAGATAACAAATTCCACTTGACAAGAACTCTGACATACTCGACCAACGATTTACCATTTCATGAGACAAGCAATATAAATTACCTTACGGTCAGCACGGGCATACCCGAAGTAAGGAATCACTGCGGTAATATTTTTGGCTGAGGCCCTACGGCAAGCATCAATCATTATCAAGAGTTCCATCAGATTTTCATTAGCAGGAGGACAGGTAGGTTGGATGATATATACGTCACAACCCCTTACACTCTCTTGTAATTGGACATAAATTTCACCATCGGCAAAACGTTTTACCGTTCTCTTTCCCAGCTCCAAACCCATATAGCAAGCTATTTCCTGTGAAAAGGCAGCAATCCATCAGTAATACAACAACATACCCAGTGTTATCCCACTAGTGGGGTCTGGGGAGGGTTAGATGTACGCAGAACTTACCCCCACCAAGGTGGAGAGGTTGTTTCCAATAGACCCTCGGCTACAACAATCCATCAGTAATGACACATCAAAAACATACTCCCAGTACAATAATATTATCCCAAAAGCTGTGAAATAACTTCCAATGGACTAAAAAGAACCACATTGGCACTTGGCAGAGAAAACAAGGAAAGCAATTTATTATTTTCATCATTGTTGTTATTACCACTATTGTTATTGTCCTGATATACCCCCTTTCCGTGGTGACTGGAATCCCAAACTTATTTTTGGGTGTGGAGAGTTTACCACTACACTGTCCCTCCATTGTCTAGTAGCAAAATTAAAAACTTGTTTTTTAGCACAACTGTTTCAATCATTTGACCAATGATAAAAGAATGGTACTATGTTTTTTTCGCAGTTCTTTAACTTTCTTACAACCAAAAAGCTTTGGGTTGTCTTGGATGACTTAAGCAGGACTGTAGGAGATATTAACCTAACTAAACTATTTCAGTAATTTGGATATGGAGACTGAGCTTGTGTGTATATGTAAACAATCCATTAATTGTCGTCATCTAATATCAGGGCATAATTGAATTCTGTAGCAACTACCAAGAAAAAGTAGACAGAAAAGTAGCATTGAAGCTTAACAATCAAGTAACGTCTAAAATTTTTTAACTCATGTTGCAGTTAAGTTATATGTTCTTTTTTCTTCAAGCAGTCTCTAAACTCAAAACTGTGCTTCCTTTACTTTAGTTGCTGCACTATATAACCATCTCAGTCCCCTTTAACTATAGGAGCAACTCAAATATAACCTCAATTCTTCATTTACTTATTTTTTATTTTTATAATCTAGAAATACCCTAGGACTAGTGGAGCACGATTTGAAACTCGATAAATACTGGGTCCGCCCCTCTACCCTTTTCCACTTAAATACCAAGCTTGGTTTTGAACCAGTGATGAGCGCCATAAACCACACATCACAAGTTGAGCTCTTACCACTAGACCAAAACCTGGGGGGGGGGGGGGGGGGGGGGGGGGGTTGAATTTCTTCATTTAGTTAACAACACAAAACATGTACCTGAGCAAGTGCAGGATTCGCAGAGCCAGAGAAAAGCCTGATCCTGATGTCACTTTGAGGCTGTTGAACTGGAAAAGTTCTTATTGGCTGGGTGCCAGTCAAAGAATTGGCAAATGAAACATCACTGTTAACCTGGAGGGGCATGCATGGTCTTCCATTGTCCTTGTTAAACATCAGTGGTTCCGCCACATTACACCTCTACAATGCCAAAACATTGATGACAGCGCATATAGGTATCAGAATCAGAACCACATAGAGCAAATTTTCTGCATAATTAATCTAATATAATGCTATTTCACAAATATAGTCTCCTGATTTCCTTGTTAAACATTAGTGATTCTGCCAATTACAACTCTTCCTCTACAATGCCACAGTACCAAGACAGCGCATGCATGTCATAGTTGAAACCACATAAGAGCAAAGTTTTGCCACATAGTTAATCTAATAGAATCAAATTCACATATCTTAGTGAAATTCACATATATTAGTCTCCCATTCGCCTTGTTAAGCGTAAGTGATTACACATCTTCCTCTACAATGCCACAGTACCAAGACAGCGCATGCATGTCATAGTTGAAACCACATAAGAGCAAAGTTTTGCCACATACTTAATCTAATAGAATGAAATTCACATATCTTAGTGAAATTCACATATATTAGTCTCCCATTCGCCTTGTTAAGCGTAAGTGATTCTGCCACATTACACCTCTACAATGCCATAATATTAAGAAAATGCCTATATGTATAGAGCAAATTCACTACATTAGTAATCTAATACAATGCAATTCACATACAGTCAGACTTCTCATTTAACAGTCATTTATAACAACATTTCACTATAACAACCATTTTTCTTTGGAACCATTTTGTCATCTTATTTTAGATTATATTTTCTCTATAACATCATTTTGCTGTAGAAACTAAAAAGATGTCCAAAACAAACAGCATCATTATAGAGATGTTTGACTGTATTAGTCTCCAATTCTAATTGTTAAATTTTAGTGGTTCTGCTACATTTCACCTTTACAGGGTCACAATATTAACACAACGCATATTCCTCTCACAATCGGGACCACATTATTAATCTAATACAATGCAATTCACATATATTAGTGCACTTAACATACACAGCCAGACCTATCTATAATAGTCATCCTCTATAGCAATTTATCACCATAGCGGCCATGTTTTTGTAATACAATGCAATTCACATATACTAGTGCAATTCAGATATGCAGTTATACCTCTCTATAACAACATTTCACTGTAATGGTCATGCTTTCTTCGGAATTACATTATATATTCTCTTTAACAATATTTCGGTAATAGCAGCCAAAAAAATATCCGGACAAACTACTCATTATATAGACGTTTGACTGTATTAGTCTCCCAATCTCCTTGTTCAACTTTAGTAATTCTTCCATATTACACCTCTACAACACCACAATATTAAGACAACACGTATGCTCACTACAATTTGACCACATAAAGCAAATGTTTGCCACATAATTAATCTAATGTAATGCAGTTCACATATATCAAGTCCAATTCACATATACAGTGAGCCATCTCTATAATAGGCATCCTCTGTAACAACATTTCACTATACAACAACAACATTCCAGTAAAGTCCCACAAGTGGGGTCTGGGGAGGGTGAGGTGTACGCAAACCTTACCTCTACCTTGTGAGAGGAACATTTCACTATTTTGTTGATGACAAGAGGAACATTTCACTACAACGGACATGTTTTTCTAATACAATACAATTCACATATACAGTCAGACTTCTCTATAACAACATTTCACTATTACGGCCATGTTTTCTACAGGACCGATTTTTCATGTTATGTTAATTATATTTTCTCTATAACAGCACTTCGCTATAGCAGCAAAAAAATATTTGTACAAACGACGTCATTATAAAAAGATTCTGCAATATTACACCTCTACAATGTTAAGACTCGGCGTATGGGCACCAGAATTTGACCATACAGAGCACATTTTTCCACGTCATTAATGTAATGTAATGCAATTCACATATAATTAGCAAAGAGAGGAAGAAAGTAATGGTAAATTGCTTACAGTAATGAAGTTTCGGGAAGTAAATCTACTACGACAGGGTTTACTGGTAGCTATAAAGCTACCATGTAAACCTAAAGAAGCCATGTGAAAGAGGGATGGAAATGTTTTTGGCGTTAGTTAGGGTTTTTAAATATCTATGTGGAAAAGGAAAGTTCACACTCACTTTACAAATAACATAGAATAAATAATTTAGAAATAACTCGTAAAATTGTCTTCGGTTACGGGTTCAAGTCATAAAAACAACTATGGATGTTTTCATTCGGATAGGGGGCATACATCACCGTTTGAGTGTGGTCCTTCATCGAACCCTATGTGAATGGGGAATACCTAACATAAATACATAATTTTGGTGAGGTTAGCTTTTCCTTTGGTTTAGTAATTTAGAAATAACATAAACAATTTTTATCTACTTATCAATAACCATATTGTTGTTTCTTATGGAATAGTGAATTTATTTCCCTTTGTTTTATTATTTCAGTTAATTTTATTGTTTTTACTTATTTTTAATTGAGATAATTTTATTGAAATTCCTTTCAATTTTAGTTTGTAACATTAACATTTTTTTAAATTTATGATTTTACGATTAATTCTCTTATTTTAAATTCTTTGTAATATTTATTTTAATTTATTTAGTATAACATGAACATGAATAAACTACACTTTAACTATTTTTTCTTGATTAACAACTCTTTTGTTTAATTAATTTTATGAAAAAATATTTTTGAAACTTATTTTAAACTTATTGTCGTATAAACAAACTCTTGGATGTTAGGTGTTTAAGAGCTTGAAATATAAAAAAACTAAGTTTATTTGTACAAAATCTCAGTCCAACTTAATTTGATTACTCTACGAGCTGAGTTCAGATCCAAGCTAGAATTAGCCCAAAATATTTCATCTGATGTCCCTAAAATTGGGGGTAAATTACTGAACTATGACACCTTAGGCAACTATTTGCCTAATTAACCTCATTAACAAGGGTTTGAAAGAATGCAAAAAATTTCGCTACATCTACCCCTTTATCCCAAAAAATTTCACCACGTATACCCCCATTATACCTGGTTATGTATCTTTGTCCCCACTAAGAAATGTTTTAGCAAAATGACCTTCTACCCATTTTTTAATGTATGAAAAGACTATTTTGCCCCTAACCAATATAAGCCCTAATTCTAATGGTGAGCCACCTTTTTTCTGCTCTCTCTCTCTCTCTCTCTCTCTCTCTCTCACAAATTAGGGTTCTACGCCTTGGTTAGTTTCCTTCTCCTTTCTTTTTTCTTTGTTTAGTTCTCTGCGAATTTGATATTTTCCTTTGTTAATGTTCATTGTTAATCTAATTTTTGGTTCCGTCAATGTTTAAATTTTATTGTTAATCCGTAATGTTTATTCAATTTGTTATATGAAATTATTTTAGTTAGGTTGTTAATATAATTTTTAGCAAAGTATTGCCATTGCTCTTTGTTTTTCTTTTACTGTAGATAGTGTTGCCCATAGAGCAATAGTTTGACATAAGATTCAAGCAAAAGTTCCATTGGCTCTTGTGTTTTTTTTTTTTCAGAAATTGTTGCTAACATCAAGCATGCGTTGTGTTTTGTATGAAAAGTGTTGCTTTTCAGTATGTGCTTTTGCAATTTTTGCTTCCTTGAATCATTAAATTTTGTTGTTAATTGGTAATGTTTGTTATATTGTAGAATGTGTTATATGAAATATATTAATTATGTAGTTGATGTAAATTTTTAGCAAAATGTTGGTGTTGCATTTTGTTTTCTTTTTGTTGTAGAAACTGTTGCCCACAAGGCAATAACTGAGATTGTATTCAAGCATAAGTTCTGTTGGTTATCGTATTTTTTTTCTATTATTTTTGAAACTGTTGCCCACACGACAATAGTTGACATAACATTCAAGCATACGTTCTATTTGTAGAGAAAATATTGTCTGTCAGGCTGTACGCTTATTGTTTAGTAATAGGTATTCTCTTTTTAGTTTTCTTTCTTTTTGTGATGTTGACATTACATTTGTTGATTGTAGAGAAAAAATTTATTTCCCATTAAGATTTAGTTAATTATGGTGTGACATTGTATTTGTTGATTCAATTTATATTGTTTTGTTCTATTTTTTGCATTCAGCCTTCCGTTAAATTTTGTGCAGGTATGATTGTGGTACTTAGGTGTTTAAGTTTGTTGATTCAATAATGCATGGCAAATATGTTTCCAAGATAAAGTGTACGCAGTTGAAAGATTATCATTTTGATTTGGCTGCTAATCTGTGGAGTCATGCAAGGTCCAAGTCAAATGGTGGATATATATAACACCCCTCTTGAGAAGATAGGTGATGATTACCAAGACCATAATTCTCTTCTTTGTGAAGGAGTACTTGAAAAGCCTTTCTTTGTTGTATAAAAGTAATGAGGATGACTGAATTTTTAATGTGAATGATTGTGTTTTAGTTTATACGACTGAATGGTTTGTATGTAACAAATGTTTATATTTTTAGCAATGTGAATGTCTTGGAATTTATAGAGTTTGATTGTATTTAATGTTGAATATACATTTTCTTGTAAGCGCCTTATATGCATCGTGGCTTGTTTTTTAATGTGTGTTTGTATTTTATAAGCTTATGTTTTGTGAGAGTAGTAACTTAATGCAAGTGGCTCGTGGAATTTGGTGAGAGGTAAGGGGTGAAGTGATGCCTATGCAACATCATTTCAAGTGTATTAGATTTAGAAATTTGGGTAGGGGGTGGAGGCAAAGTGTTGCATGTTAAAGGATCTGGTTTGTGAGGGGTGTATGCCATGTGCTGCCTGTCAGGCATCAACTTAAGGCATTTGACTGTGAGGTTTTGGTAAGGCTTTGCAGGCAACTATTGCCTATTTGCCAACACTTGCATCTAAACAAAATAGTAGAGGGGATTAATGGAGAAATGAAGCTAAGACATGTTGAATGCTTAGCTTGTGTTTTACTGTTTGTTTGCATATTTTAAGCTTATTACAGCCTATGTAGCATTTTAATGGAATTGGAGATTGGGGGAATTTGGTGAGTGGTGGGGTCAAGTGCTGTCTAAGCACCATTTCAAAGGTAATGGCTCGGGGAATTTGTTAAGAGGGTGGAGGCTACTGGTTACCTAGACGGCAACTTAATGGAATTGGCTAGGAGAATTTGGTAATGGGAATAGGCCGAGTGCTTCCTGGGCAGCTACTCAAGGCAATTGTATGTGAGGATTTGGTAAGATTGGCAGGCAACTGTTGCCTATTTACCAATACTTGCAGGCAAACACAATGATTGATGGGTTAAGGGAGAAATAAACGAAGACATATTGAATCAAAATACAATAAGACAAAAGAAAACAGTGTTCTTTAAAATGCCCTTCAAAATATATACAAAAATATAATATCAAAAATATAATGACATGACAAAATAGCACTAATTTGCTGAAGTCGGTGGAGTAGATTCATCGATGATATTTGGTTCATCATTGTCGTTTATATGTCTTGTAAGCATCATCTCTCTGATTTGTTTGAGTACTTTAATGGACATTGCGATTCAAACTCCAATATTCTGCATCTAATTTTTCATTTCGTCATTCAGACTTGCTACATCGCTCTTCAAAATAGTGCTCCGTGTTCCATTGCAAGCAATGTATATACATTTTGTTTCCATCTAAATTCTGCACGTAATGAAACAGTTACACTAGTTTAGAGTTTGTTGAATAGATTAACAAGATAGACGCAAAACATTCAATTTTTGCTTTGTTTAATATTGTGCATAGGCGGTAGAGGTCGAATGGCAACAAGTTGTAGAAACTTGTCTACACTTTTTTACTAAAAGTGATGGCCTTCAGCCACAACTTGTAGGCAAATTTAGTACAAAAGTTATAGCAAGTGAACAGAAAAATTTTGCAAAACAACTAAAGTGAAAGGCACCAGTTCACGCGATAAAAAAATTGTTGCCTATTAGACAGCACATGTAGAGCTTCTCTACTTGCTGTTGTGAACCAGACCTCCAAGTGCTGCCCACAGGAAAACAGATACAACTCACCACTTCATGCAATAAAAGTACTGCTTATTAGGCAGCACATATAGAGTTGATCTACAAGTAATTGTTTGCACCACAGCTGCAAGTGTTGCCCACAAGGCAGTGAGTGCATTGCAAACAAATGCCCATGAATAAGAGTTTAAAAAGTGTTTCCTGTTATTGACAATTTACAGAGATCATCTACAAGTTATTTCAAGTTAATTTAGGGCAAAGCAATGTTGTTGCAACTAAATAAGAGTAATCGCAATTTCTATTCTAAATTTTACAAATACGTATTAAATTGCCGGGCATTCTCAGCTTCTTGGTCAGTGAGTGCCATTAGTTCTTCGTATTGGTCAATAAGTTCAATCAAATTCCCTTGTTGTTATTGGAACGCACAGCTATCCTCTGCTTCATTCACAGGTGATGGGCATGTGTTACTGGTACTGCTACTTTTTGAGGACGTGTCGTTTCTTCTAGTGAGCTCTACTATGAAACGGGACTTGTTGAAATATTGATCATTGCTTAGCAGATACAAGCAAGTGTTCAGTTCTTGATAATTCGTCGCTATCATACCTTTGCTTGTATCCAGATTAGTGTCGAATAATATTTTTGCTTCGGTGTCATCAGGGCTGCAGTTCAGAGCATTAAAGATGTCCCTCTGAAGCGCATGGAAGGTAACACCATCTGTGACGAGGATTAGTTTTGTCTCATGATCCAGATACTTGTTGTTTTCACTCCATGTTCCATGGTAAGCAATGTATATGCATTTTGTTGCCATCTAAATTCTGCACGCATTGAAATGGTTACACAAGTTTAGACTTTGTTGAATAGATTAACGAGATATATAGACGTTGGAGGTTCACTGTAACAAGTAGGCACAGAGTAAAGTGTTGTCTGTTGTGCATCACATGTAGAGATCCCTATACATTTTTGTTTTGCACCAAACCTTCAAGTGTTGCCCACAAGGCAACACTTGAAAAGGCACATGCTATGCGTTCAAAACTGTTGTCTATTAGACAACACATGTTGAGCTACTCTATATTTGAACCAGAGCTAGTCTACATGTAGTGTGGCCCTGTGGGCAACACTTACAAGGCACCACTTCAGGCGATGAAAATTGTTGCATATTAGGCAACACATGTAGAGTTTATCAAGCAGCAATTATTGCAGTTCAACTGCAAGTGCTGCCCACAAGGCAACGAGTGCATTACAAACACATTCCCTTGCAACAGATCTTAAAAAGCGTTTTCTGTTAGTACCAATTAACATACATCATCTATAAGTTATTTCAAGTTAATTTAGGCAAAGCAATGTAGTTGCGACTAAATAAGAGTAATCGCAATTTCTATTCGTAAATTCTGCAGCAAATACAGATTCAAAGTATTATAAATTTTTTTTGCAGCAACTGAAAATCAATGTGACGTTAATTGCTTGTTATCTAGCAGTAGTTTTCAATCATTATCATCAAAATTCACAAATCGCATTAGCTAATCTGGGATTATACAAAAATTAAACAAATTCCACGAATTTAAGATAAAATTATGCAAAATTTAATTTAAAAACTACGTAAAATTAATGAAATATTGAAGAAACTTACCTTTGAATCTTCTTTTTTTCTGGAAATTTGAGTTCTTAGGTTAATCAGTTGGAAGAGTAAAGGGCCGGGACGGAAGGTCTAGAAATAAGTTGCAGAGTAAATGGAGGGAAGGTCTGGTTTATATCATGTGTTTATATAATTTGTTTAGGGGCAATTTAGTCCAAAAAGATTCATTTAACTTAGAAAAGGTCATTCTTGCTAAACCACTCTTAGTGGGGTCAATTTGGCAAACCATTGCCTTAAGTATCATAGTTTTGTCATTCTCCCCCTTTATCCCTGGTTATGTTCTTTTGTCCCCACTAAGAAATATTTTAGCAACATGACCTCCTACCCATTTATAAATGTATGAAAAGACTATTTTGTCCCTGATCAATATAAGCCTTAATTCTAATAGTAAGCCACCCATTTTCTGCGCGCTCTCTCTCTCTCTCTCTCTCTCTCTCTCTCTCTCTCTCTCTCTCCTTTTCCTTGCAAATTAGGGTTCCACGCTTTGGTTAGTTTCCTTCTCTTTTCTGTTTTCTTTGTTTAGTTTTCTGCAAATTTACTTTTTCGCTTTGTTGATATTCATTATTAATCCAATTTTTGGTTCCGTCAATGTTTAAATTTTGTTGTTAATCAGTAATGTTTATTTAGTTTATTATATGAAATTATTTTAATTAGGTAGTTAATGTAATTTTTAGCAAAGTATTGTCATTGCACTTTGATTTTCTTTTACTGTAAAGATTGTTTCCCACAGGGCAATAGTTGACATAAATTATACTATTAATTAGGTAGTTAATTTATTTTTTAGCAAAGTGTTAATGTTGCACTTTGTTTTTCTTTTATCGTAGACATTGTTGTCCATAGGGCAACCGTTGACATAAGATTCAAGCATAAGTTACATTGGCTCTTTTGTTTTCCTTTTATGTAGAAACTGTTGCCCACAGGGCAACAGTCGACATCATAACATCAAGCATGCATTGTGTTTTGTATGGAAAGTACTGCCTGACAGGCTGGTGTTTTTGCAATTTTTGCTTCCTTGAATCGTTAAATTTTGATGTTAATTGGTAAAGTTTGTTTTATATTGTTGAATATATTATATGAAATTATATTAATTACGTAGTTGATGTAATTTTTTAGCAAAGTGTTGGTATTATATTATATTTTATTTTCTTTTTGTTGTAGAAAGTGTTGCCCACGAGGCAACAACTGAGATTGCATTCAAGCATAAGTTTTGTTGGCTGTTGCATTTTTTATTTTCCTATTGTTGTAGAAACTATTGCCCACATGGCCACAGTTTACATAACATTAAAGCTTAAGTTCTGTTTGTAGGGAAAGTGTTGTTTGTCAGGTTGTGCTTTGCTTAATGTTTAGTAATAGGTATTGTCTTTTTACTTTTCTTTCTTTTTGCGATGTTGACATGGCATTGGTTGATTGTACAAAGAAATTTGTTGCCTATTAAGATTGAGTTAATTATGGGTGTGATATTGCATTTGTTGATTTGATTTTTTATTTGTTTTGTTCTGTTTTTGCATTCAACATTCCGTTAAATTTTATGCAGGTATGATTGTGGTGCTTATGTGCTTAAGTTTGCCGACTCAATAATGTATGGTAAGGATGTTTCCAAGATGAAGTGTACGCAATTGAAAGATTATCATTTTGATTGGGCTGCTAATCTGTGGAGTCATGCAAGGTCCCAGTCAAATGGTTGATATGATACTCCTCCTAAGAAGATAGGTGATGATTACCATGAGCATAATTCTATTCTTTGTGAAAGAGTACTTGGAAAGCCTTTCTCTGTTGTATAAATGTAATGAGGATGAATGAGTTTTTAATGTGAATGCTTGTCTTTAGTTGATGCGACTGAACCGTTTTTGTGTAAACAGATGTATATATTTAACAATGTGAATGCCTTGAGATTTGTATAGTTTGGTTATACCTAGTGTTAAATGTACATTTTCTTATAAGCGTTTTATGTGCGTCGTGGCTTGTTTTTAATGTTTGTTTGTATTTTATAAGCTTATGATGTTGTGAGGGCAGTAAATCAATGCAAGCGGCTTGTGGAACTTGGTGAGGGGTAAGGGTGAAGTGCTGCCTAGGCAGCATCATTTCAAGCTTATATGGGAATTTGGGTAGGGGTGGAGATCGAGTACTGCATGTTAAGGGATTTGGTTTGTGAAGGGTGTAGGCCAAGTGCTGCCTGTCAGGCATCCACTTAAGGCAATTGGCTGTGAGGTTTTGGTAAGGCTTTGCGGGCAACTATTGCAAATTTGCCAACATTTGCATCCAAACACAATGGTAGAGGGGGGTTAATGGATAAATGTAGCTAGGACATATTGAATTCTTAGCTTGTATTCTTAGTGTTTGTTTGTATATTTTAAGCTTATTATGTGAGGGCAGCAACTCAAGGCAATTGGCTTGGGAAATTTGGTGACGGGTGGAGGTCAAGTGCTTCCTAGGTATCATTTTAAGGGAATTGGTGACTGAGGAAATTTGGTGAGTGGTGGCGATCAGTGCTACCTAGGCAGCACTTCAAGGGTATTGACTTGGGGAATTTGGTGAGAGGGTGGAGGCTAAGGGTTTCCTAGGCAACAACTTAATGTAATTGGCTATGAGAATTTGGTGATGGGAGGTGGCCAAGTGCTACCTGGGCAGCTACTCAAGGCAATTTCCTATGTGGATTTGGTAAGGCTTGGCAGGCAACTGTTGTCTATTTACCGATACTTGCAAGTCAATACAATGATAAAGGGGTCAAGGGAGAAATGAAGCCAAGACATATTGAATCGAAATACAAAAAGACAAAGGCAAACATATTGTTCTTTAAAATGTGCTTTAAAATATTTTTTAAAAAAACATAATATTAAAAACATAATGACATGACAAAATAATACTAATTTGGTGAAGCCGATGGAGTAGATTCATCGATGATATTTGGTCAGTCATCGTCGTTTATACGTCTCGCAAGCATTATCTCTCTGATTTGTTTGAGTACTTTATGGCCATTGTGATTCGAACTCCAAATTCTGCATCTAATTTTTCATTTCGTCATCCAGACTTGCTACGTCGCTCTTTAAAATAAAGCTCTATATTCCGTTGTAAGCAATGTAGATGCAATTTGTTGCCACTCAAATGCTGCACGCAGTGAAATGGAAACACGATTTTAGAGTTTGGTTAATAGATTAACAAGATAAAGCAAACATCAATTTTCATTTGTTAAGTGTTAAGCATCAGCGGTGGAGGTCGACTGGCAACAAGTTGTAATTGTCTACACTTTTTTAATTAAAGTGTTGGCCTTCAACCACAACTTGCAGGGAAATACTCCTACACAAGTTATATCAGGTGCATGTAAAGATTTTGCAGCACAATTAAAGTACTGCCTATTGAGCATCATATATAGAGATTTCTCTACATGTTGTTTTGCACCAAACCTCCTAGTGCTGCCCACAAGGCAACTCTTATAAGGCACCACTTCATACGATTAAAAGTGCTACCGATTAGGCAACACATGTAGAGTTTATCTGAAGCAATTGTTTGCACTATAGCTTAAAACGTGTTGTCCAAAACAATATCGTTGTAACTAGGTACGAGTAATCACAATTCTATCCGTAAATTCTACACCAAATATAAGTTGAAACTAATGTAAACTTTTTCTCAGTAATTGATAATCATTTTAACAATAATGTTGGGTATCTGGCAGTAGTTTTCGATTGGTATCAGCAAAATTCGTAGCTCGTTTTAGCTAATATGTAATTATATGAAATTTAAACAAATTATACACATTTAAAACGTAATTATGCAAATTTAATTCAAAATCTACGTATAATCAATAAGATATTGAAGATATTACCTCTGAATCTTCTTTTTCTGCAAATTTGGAGTTGAGTTAGGGTTTGAGTCTGTTGTAGAATGGTAAACAGAAGGAAAGAGATAAATCGCGTCATTTTTATTATGTTCAGGGGTATTTTTCATCCAAAAAAGTTTCACTTAAGTTAGGCAAGGTCATTCTTACAAACCATTGATAATGAGGTCAATTAGGCAAACCATTGCCTAGGTGTCATAATCCCATAATTCTCCCGAAAGAATGACCTTGCCTAACTTAAATGAAACTTTTCCGGATGAAAATACCCCTGAACAAAATATAAAAAAGTCCACCTACACATCCCTCCTTTTATCATTCTGTAATTGATTCTAACAACTTCAAACCCTAAACAACTCTAAATTTCTAGAAAAAATAAGATTCAAAGGTAAATATCTTCAATATCATCTTGATTATTCGTAATTTATGAATTAAATTCCGTATAATTACGTTTTAAATTCATATAATTTATTTATATTTCGTATAATTACATACTAGCTAAATCAATATGTGAATTTTTCTATTACCGATCGAAATCTACTACCGGATATCCAACAATTAATGTTACATTGATTATCAATTAATGAAGAAAAAAAATATTACTTTCAATCTGTATTTGGTGTAGAATTTACTAATAGAATTGTGATTTCACTTATCTAATTGCAACGACATTGTTTTTGGCCTAAATTAACTTGCAATAACTCGTAGATAATCTTTGTAAATTGTCACTAACGGGCAATACTTTTTAAGCTCTGATCCATGACAAAATATTTGTCCTGCACTCATTTCCTCATGGGCAACACATCCAGTTGTGGTGCAACAATCACTTTTAGAGAAACTCTATTAGGCAACACTTTTGATTAAATGAGGTAGTGCCTTGTAAGTGTTGTCTTGTGGGCAGCACTTGGAGGTCTGGTGCAAAACAGCATGTAGACAAATCTCTATCTGTGATGCCTAATAGGTAGCACTTTAGTTGTGTTGCAATCTCTGCATACACTTGTCATAACTTATAGTGAATTTCCCTACAAGTTGTCACTAAAGGTCAACACTTTAAGCAATAGCTTAGAGAAGTCTCTACAACTTATTGCCACTCGATCTCCATCGCTTATGCGTAACACTTAACAAAAGAATATTGATGTTTGCTTCTATCTTGTTAATCTATTCACCAAACTCTAAACTCATATTTCCATTTCATTGTGTGCAGTATTTGAGTGGCAACAAATTGCATTACATTGCTTACAATGGAATATGGAGCACTATTTTAAAGAGCGACGTAGCAAGTCTGAATGATGAAATGAAAAAATTAGATGCAGAAAGTTGGAGTTTGAATCACAATGTCCATTAAGTACTCAAACAAATAAGAGAGATTGTGCTTACGGGCGTATAAACGATGATGATGGACCAAATATTATCGGCGAATCTATTCCAATGGCTTCACCAAATTAGTGTTATTTGTCATGTCATTATGTTTTTTAATGTTATATATTATTTATATTTTGAAGCACATTTTAAAGAAGATTTTGTTTGCTTTTGTCTTATTGTATTTTAATTCAATATGTCTTGGCTTCATTTCTCCCTTAACCCCTCTATCATTGTCTTTGCCTGCAAGTGTTGGTAAATAGGCAACAGTTGTCCCCTAACCCTTACCAAATCCTCGCATGTAATTATCTTGAGTGGCCGCCCAGACAGCAGTTGGCTTCCCCCCCCCCCTTCCCCACCAAATTCCCCTAGCCAATTCCATTAAGTTGTTGCCTAGGCAACACTTGGCTTCCACTCTCTCACCAAATTCTCCAAGCCAATACCCTTGAAATGCCTCCTAGGCAGTACTTGACTCCTACCACTCACCAAATTCCCTCAGCCAATTCCCTTGAAACAAAGACGCTACCAAACTGCGCTACATCCCTTTCAATTGGTCTACAACAGTGTCATTGTGGAGAATCCCTGTCCTGTTTTCCTCTACATCGTTATTTTTTTCCATAGATATCTAATTTCTCTTGCCATTTATTCTTTTTTGGTCTTTATTGATTTATATACTCATCATCATCCCGCCGCGCTTGACTTCCACCCCTCACCAAATTTTCCAAGTCAATTGCCTTGAGTTGCTGCATAGAAAGCAACTCACATCATAAGCTTAAAAAACACAAACAATAACATTAAAACAAGCCATGACGTACATGACACTAAAAGGGATATGCATATTCAAATCAAACATTACAAATCACAATCATTCACATTACAAAAATATTCTAATTCCTAACGAAGCAGCATATGTTACTTACAAATGATTCAGGCAAAGTTGTTGATATTTGACCACAAAATGTACATTTTAATATGAGATACTTCACGTTTTGGATGCTTTTATGGATGGTTTTAGCATGAATATTAGTGTTTTGTACTTATACTGGGTGTTTGAATGTGTAGGATTCAAGTGACATGAAGTATTGTTAAAGGTTGAAAATTTGGAGTAAAATAAAGAGTAACGGGGTTAGGTGCCAAGGTTGTGGATTACCCGTGAAAGAAATATGAAGACAAGAGGTCACGACCAGCCATCGTAAGGCCATGATTCAGCCGTGAAGGCAAAAGCAGAATTTCCAAAGCTAACAGCCCAGTCATCGTAAGGCTATGATCCAGCCGTAAGGCAAAATTTCTGGCAAAAATTAGCAAGGAGAAAACTTGTCCCCGAGTTTCACACGAGGTATAAAAAATTTTCTAGCCTATTTTCTGCCCCCATCTTCGCTTGGAAGAGCAAGAAACACCATTGTTGGAGATTTTTGGTGCTTGGAATAGGCCAGAGTCCATTCTACTGAAGATTTGCAGAGTTTCTCTAAAACTTCTCTTATCTTCTATTACTATGGAGTTTGCTTTAACACTAGCTTTTATGTTCATCAAAAACATGTGTAGCTAAATTCTTTTTCTAGGATATTGATGGAACCAATTATTGTGTGAATATATTGATAGTTTTTTCTATAATTGAACCGTGTTATCCCTATTTGTTCAACTACATTTTTCATGTAGTTTGTTGTATGGCCATCAATTAATCATGCCTTATTGCCTTGTGGTTCTTGGAAGAGAATATAGGGTTAGGTAGTTGTTGAACAACAACACTTCTAAACAAGAGGTCGGAAGATAATTGCGAGGATTTAAAAGCGGGGTTAGGAATAAAGAAGCTTTGTTGTGATCTTAATGAGCGGGCTAAATATTCACCTAGGTTAGTTCGGAAGAATAACTCAGAAAATTACCATTCTTGATCGGAAGATGTTTACGGTAGCTAAAGAGCTCATGATCAAAAGAAAACGGTGAGATTATAGGAAACATGTCAGTACTCCATCTCAATAATTTGGGGAAATCTGTATCCTAGGTTCTTTCTTCTTGCATCTTATCAATTTATTTTACTTGCGTTCTTTATTTATCGTAATATTTAGTTATTTAGTTCAACCTTAAATTAGTACTGTTACTATTGGAAATAGTTCAAGTTATTGATTTAGTGATATAAAAGTAGTTAAAGCTAGACGTTTTTTCCTTGTGGGTTTGACTCCGGACTTGAAAATCAGATTGTATTTGCAGCGACCATTTATCCTTTTTAGGACGAGTTTTGGGCGTGATCAAATTTTAGCGTCGTTGCCGGAGAGCTAACGGTTTAGCTTGTAGCTGTAAATATCGCTAGGTTTTTACTTTTAACAATTTCTAGGTCTTGTACATATTTATTTTGCTTATTAAAAAAAATACATGGTATCAAGAAATTTTGTATGGCTAGGTAATGGTTATTCCTCTGGTGTTCCTTATTGTTCTAATTTCAGCAGAAGCTACCCATGGCAACATTGTCAATGTTTCCCTATTAATGAGTTGTATGCACCAACTCAATCTTATATGGGGAATATGTATGATCTGTGTGGTGGTCAAGATAGTCACTTTTATGGTTGTTCTTATATGTCTTATCCACCCCCCCGAGCCCCTATTATGGTGGTTCTGTTTTATCTTGTGATGTTAATAGGTGTAATGAAAGGGAGGATGCTGAGAGGAAACAAAAGGCTGACATGCAGAAGGTTCAAGATATGTTCAAGTTCCTGTTGGAGAATGATAATGAGCAGAAACTCCATACACATAGACATGAAGTGACTATTCACAACCTTGAAGTGCAATTGAGTCAATTGGTTGAGGTTTTTATTGCTCATCAACAAGTAGTTGTTATGGATAGTGTTCAAGAAGATCAAATTTTAGCGTCGTTGCCGGAGAGCTAACAGTTTAGCTTGTAGTTTTAAATATCGTTAGGTTTTTACTTTTAACAATTTTTAGGTCTTGTACATATTTATTTTGCTTATTAAAAAAAGAGATACATGGTATCAAGAAATTTTGTATGGCTAGGTAATGGTTATTCCTCTGGTGTTCCTTATTGTTCTAATTTCGGCAGAAGCGACCCATGGAAATATTGTCAATGTTTCCCTATTAATGAGTTGTGTGCACCAACTCAATCTTATATGGGGAATATGTATGATCTGTGTGGTGGTCAAGATAGTCACTTTTATGGTTGTTCTTATATGTCTTATCCACCCCCGAGCCCCTATTATGGTGGTTCTGTTTTATCTTGTGATGTTAATAGGTGTAATGAAGGGGAGGATGCTAAGAGGAAACAAAGGGCTGACATGCAGAAGGTTCAAGATATGTTCAAGTTCCTGTTGGAGAACGATAATGAGCAGGAACTCCATACACAGAGACATGAAGTGACTATTTGCAACCTTGAAGTGCAATTGAGTCAATTGGTTGAGGTGTTTATTGCTCATCAACAAGCAGTTGTTGTGGATTGTGATCAAGAAGAACTTAAGATGGAGGAAAAAGTGGAAGACCCAATAGTTGAGTTAAGAGATGAATGCCAACCACGAAGCTAAGTGAATTTTGATGATGTTCATGTTGAAGAAGTGGTATTAGGGTCAGACATGAACATCAAAGATAAAATTTTATTTGATTTTGATTTGTGCAAAAAAGAGGTTGTAAATAATCAATTGGGGTTGAAAGTGTTGCACCTCATTCCAGACACTTCTCGACATTGTGCTTGTATGAGACATGGAAATCGTCTATCCTTCCGAGCAAATGGAAAAGTCAAAGAAAGAAGTACATGGTGCTTATATTCTGCAGTTTGTATTGCCACCTAGGCAAGACTACATTCCTCAGTTAAATAAGTCAAAGAAGTGTATGAGGCGACATGTGGTTCTTGGCCCATTGAGATTCTTACCGCCAGCCCAGGATCACAACAAAAAATTAGAATCAAATTTGGGGATTCAGTTCATAAGCTCATGGTGGAAGAAAAAGTATTGATGTTGGGACGTGTCGTGCCAGGACGTTAAATAAGGCGTTGTTTGCGAGGCAACCCAAAAATTTATTATTTTCCATTTACTTTTATTTAATTTTTTTCAAAAAAAAATACAAAAAAGAAAAAACTTGAGTTTAGCACGTTTCAGATGTTAATACTTGATTTTGGAGGTGTTTTGCAGGTGGGAAGGTGATTTGAAGTGTGAAAATTTGATGAAGTTCAAGTTGCAATGAAGGAGAAAATTGGGTCATAGCCCAGGCACAGCCTCACGATGGTTTAGCGATGAGTTAAAAAAAGAATTTCAACAGAGAAAAAGAGAGGGAAAAAAAGTTAACAGTGTTGTTAGCACCTAAAGCAATGGTCAGCGATGCAAAGGTAAGGTCCAATAGAAAATTTCTAAGTCCTTAAAACCCTTACCCTACTCACGATATGCACATACAACATAACAGAGAAAAGAACAAAATAACTTATCTCTCATCTCTGCGATCCCTAATCCCTCATCACAACTACTGTAACCAGAGCTCCGGCGGCTCATCTTCACGTCGGCGAAGACTAGGTATGCTGGTTTTGTCTCTCTCCTCTCTTCTCGTCTTTCTTTTCTCTCTACTCTCGTCTCATCTCCTCTACTCCACGGTCTGCCCATGTTCCTCCTTTTCCCTCCCCTTTCTGCTCATGTTCTCGTAATGCCTCTTTTTTCTCAAGTCTAGGGTTCCGCCAGTTTGGTCGGACCCTAGACCTCCTTCTTTCCCCTCCTTTCTCCGTTGTGCTTTAGTTGTGCAAGTTCACAAGACCTCAATTTCAAATTTTCACCGTAGGGGTCGAATCATTGAGTAAAACTGAGGTGTGGATTGTTGAGTTGTGTCGATGTTAATTGAACTGCTGTTTAATTATTATTCTCACAAATTTGGGAGGACATGTGCTTAATCTTATTGGAATACCAGTACCCAAATGCTATAGTTCACCCTAGTTGTTCGACAAAGTGCCACATAGTCTAGTCTTTGAAGCGGTGAAATCTAAGCAACCACCTTCCATATTTGAGATGCTGTAAATGATTAATTAATTATGTGTATATGCTAATTGAAAGAGGAAATTATATTGTACATGGCTAATGTAACAACTTGTTAACTTAATTGGCAATGTCGGGGTTAGATTAGAGAGGTACTCTTGGTATATCGAGTTCAGAGAGGCGAAGGGAAGTCTAACTACCTATAATTGCATGTACTTAGATTTCACTGATGAACTTGTGTTTTAAGTTCATTGTTGGCAAAAGTTCCATTATGTTCATTAGTTATTGATTAACACATTGGTTTAGAGGGCATTTCAGTGCAAATAGGCTTAAAATGGTAGTGCTGGTTTATCTTGAGTCTTTAAGGAATGGTTGAGCGCCCCTTTGCTTATATGAATCACTTGTAGAATTACCTGATTGGTGTATTTCAACTCTAAGTGTGTGGTGAAGTCTTGGGAGTGTGCACACATGCTTGTTACTTTGGCTTCTCGTGGTTGTTGGTCTGTCTGATTGAGTTTATATGTTGCACTCTCTTCTTGGCTTGCCCTTCAAAATTAACTAGTGATTGTTGATTACATCGTGTGGGAAAGTCTGAGTACCCCATGGACATTCTCTGAAAATTATTTGTCTTTGATTGTTGACGGATAATGACTATTTTAGTTTAATGGGAGGTTGTTTGCCAATTTTCAAGGCTAATTAGGTGTAGTGACAAGTTTTGCTGAAATTGTGACTGTCTATAGCTGTTTTTTTTATATAGTCACTTTGAAAATCACTAGTCTTTGAGCACGCGCCACGCGCGTGAGGCCCATAGATATAAATAAAATAACTTTTAAATATACATAAATATTACCATAAAATGTGTTTGAGTTATAAAAGAGTATATGTTGGTGACTATTATTTGAGTAGTCCATCAATTTTTTGATCAGCAATGGCTTCTGAATGCTATATGTTTACCAGACAAGAAGATTTCTTAATGTATTGTCATAGCTAAACTTTTCTAAAAATAATACAAGCGCAAGTGTATGCACCTAAATAGAGATATTGCTATCAGAAACCATGATAAAATGAACATAAATTTTTAACTCGTGATATGAATGTACTTCTAGATTGTCATAAATGGTAGAAAGTAGTTGAATAGACAGATAAATGTCTAATTATATTGTCTAACATGTCAAAGTTTTATACTACTAATAAATGTATAATTATATTGTCTAACATGTCGAAGTTATATGCTACTAACTTATTATTTTCTACCTATCACGTGCAAAATTATTTCAAACCATGAGAATCTAATAAGGACCAAAAAGGAAAGTAAAAAATGCGAAGAGATTAAAGTTACCTCAGTAGAATTAAACCAATTGCCACTCTCCATCCCGATGATGGCAAGTATCTCTTGTAGTCCTGCATGGAAAGATCATCTTTCTCTAGATTGAAAAAACTAAAGAAATAGAAGATGATAGAACAAAAGGATATTGATGATGTAAATAAGTACTCTTAAGCAAAAAGATTGAAGCATGCATTGTGTTGAATGTTGATATTAATTAAGAGGAGGGATAGACTTAATGGCATGACAGTAGGACACGTGAAAAAGGAAGTGTGGAGTAAATCTTAGATGTAAAACTTATTTTTTCACATTAATCATAGAACACTTTGAAAATTTGTATTTTATGAAAAATATAGCATTTGTAAAAATTACTTGTTGAAAGTGATACATGAATCTTAATAAAAAAAATTGAACTTGTATTCTCTGAATATTACAAATACATGTATCTAATAGTTCTATGAAAATCCCAAGACATAATTCAAATTTTCAAGACTAACCCTATAGCTAAACTTGTATATACTAAAATCAAAGGCATTATTTAGTTTTTGAAGGGCAAAATGGTCGTTTACTTTTTGCTATAGGGATTGGCTCTTTTAGAATAGTATGATTATGATGTGTTCAACTATTGAATGTTAGAAATTGGGCGATCAACCTGTTATGTAGACCCGTGTTAACTATTTCTGTAATATGCAGTAATTTGTAAGCTTGCAGATATTTACAGTGAAGCTTTATCAAGCCGCAAATATCAAGGTAAAATAAAAACGACGCCTAAGGTGAAGGTGCCCAGCAGCTTGTAGCTAAGAGACAGGGATCTGTTGATGATGCTGGAGAGGACAATGTTGACTCATCGTCTAACATGTCCAAGGACAACACTCTTGATGGTGCTGAGCAAGAACCGGCTCATTTGAGGGATGTATTCTTCACCCTTGTTTTTAATTTATTTGCATTGGGGACAATGCACAGTTTAAGTGTGGGGTGGGAGTATATTTTTGGATGATTGTATATATATGCTACTTCTTTAGCTTGCTCTTTTGCTTTTTAGTCAGTTGACTACTTTTTATTTGTTTCGTGCTTTCTATTTTTTAGGCCTGTAATATTCCAAATACTAATGGCCTGTATAGATTAGTATTTTTAATATTCAATAGTTCATTAGTCTTAAGTAAATTTTTAGCTTAGTTAATTCGTAGCATACCAATAATCTCTTTGGATTTTTTTAGCCTTGGTTCTTTCCCATTGAGTTAATTCTGTTGAACCAGGCATTTTGTAGGTTAGATATAATTTTTTTTTTAAAAAAAAAAGAGTGTAGAAGGAGGAAAAATGGAAAGGATGCAGAAAAACAGAGAAGTGAGGACTTTGAAAGGCAACATTTAGGTAGAATTACCTAAATATTTTTTAACTTCCTTTTTTAGTTCATATTTAGGTATTGCGAGGTGAAACTGAAATGATCTTTGAGTTCCATGTACAGTGTGTGGTGAGCTTGATTGTCTACTTCTCATGGTTTCATGTTACGTCTAGAACTTGCTCGATTTGTTGCTTGGGGCGAAATCCTAGGTAGTCTTGATCTTTAGTATGAAAGTAGGCATTCTTTGGCCCGCCAATGCCTAAATTAGCCTACCTAATGAATAAATTCCTTAGTGTCCCAATTCGAGCCTATTGACATTTTCTTTGGCAACCTGAGTTACAAACCCTATCCCTTTTGATATTTACCTCTCTTATTACCCATCTCCCCATTAACTGCTTTAGGTTGTGTGATTGGTAAGATGATGGGTTTATAGTAAGAGTTGTGCACTTGGGAAGAAAGTCGAAAAGCAATGAAGGTAGAAATACTTGATATTCTCCTCATATAAAAAGATGTGGAAAGTGAAAAAAAATCAGAAAAAGAAAAGAAAAGAAAATCAAAAAGCAAAGAAAAAAAAAGAGATGAATAAATTGATGAATATATGAGGAGAAAGAAAGGTATAAAAAAAAAAGAACCCTTGAGCTTAGAAAATGGATATGAACAATAATTTTGATAAGTGCTACAATTACATGAATAGATGAGCAAAATAGTAGTGAGTGATATTGTTTAAAGTGTTTAGGGGAAGAAGTAGACACTATATATCCAAAAGTGTACCACACCTTGCCCCAAGCCAACATTACAAGCTATGAAAAGTCCTACTTGACTTTTGATCGGGACTCCTACATTAGTGGATAGCAACAAAATGGGCAAGCCTATGACACTTTTCTATGAAACCTGAAATTTTTTTGTGAGTGCGAGAGCGTTCGATATTTGATATGCCACTATTTCTCTTGAAATCATATGTTGTGTGTTTGGTTTGGAATTTCTTTATTGTGAGGTACATTGGAACTTGAGTTTCTACTTTTAATACTTGATTATAACAAACAAAAAAGGGTGTTTGAATTTCATGGGGGAGTTCGGTTAGGTTGCTTGTCATGAGTTCTTATCTAATCTTGATGTCTTGCATGCTTTCTATGTGTTCTTCTTCTTTGCTCAAGGACGAGCAAAATTCTAAGTGTGGGATGCTGATAGTTTGCCACAAAATGTATATTTTAGTATGAGATACTTCACGTTTTGGGTGCTTTTATGGACGATTTTAGTATGAATATTAGTGTTTTGTGCTTATATTGGGTGTTTGAATGTGTAGGATTCAAGTGGCATGAAGTATTGTTAAAGGTTGAAAATTTAGAGTAAAATAAAGTGAATTTATAGAGAAATCGACCAAGAAGGAACAACAAGGTTAGGTGCCAAGACCGTGGATTAGCCGTGAAAGAATTATGAAGACAAGAGGTCACGGCCCAGCCATCGTAAGGCCATGATTCAGCCGTAAAGGCAAAAACAGAATTTCCAAAGCTCACAGCCCAGTAATCGTAAGGCCATGATCCAGCCATGAGGTAAAATTTCTGGCGAAAAGTGGCGAGGGGCAAACTTATCCACGATTTCACACGAGGTATAAAAGATTTTCTAACCTATTTTCAGTCCCATCATTGCTTGGAAGAGCAAGAAACACCATTGTTGGAGATTTTTGGTGCTTGGAAGAGGCCAGAGTCCATTCTATTGAAGATTTGTAGACTTTCTCTAAAACTTCTCTTATCTTCTATTACTATGGAGTTTGCTTTAACACTAGCTTTTATGTTCATCAAAAACATGTGTAGCTAAATTCCTTTTCTTGGATATTGATGGAACCAATTATTATGTGAATATATTGATAGTTTTTTCTATAATTGAACCATGTTATTCTTATTTGTTCAACTACATTTTTCATGTGGTTAGTTGTATGGCCATCAATTAATCATGTCTTATTGCCTTGTGTTGCTTGGAAAAGAATATAGAGTTAGGTAGTTGTTGAACAACAACACTTCTAAGCAAGAAGTCGGAAGATAATTGCGAGGATTTAAAAGCGGGGTTAAGAATAACGAAGCTTTGTTGTGATCTTAATGAGTGGGCTAAATACTCACCTAGGTTAGTTCGGGAGAATAACTCAGGAAATTATCGTTCTTGATCGGAAGATGTTTACGGTAGCTGAAGAGCTCATGATCAATAGGAAGAAAACGGTGAGATTATAGGAAACATGTTAGTGCTTCATCTCAATAATTCGGGAAAATCGGTATCCTAGGTTCTTTCTTCTTGAATCTTATCAATTTATTTTATTTGTTTCTTTAGTTATCATAGTATTTAGTTCAACCTTAAATTAGTATGGTTACTATTGAAAATTGTTCAAGTTTTTGATTTATTGATATAAAAGTAGTCAAAGCTAGACGTTTTCTCCTTGTGGTTTCGACTCCGGACTTTAAAATCGGATTATATTTACAGCGACCGCTTATCCATTTTAGGACAAGTTTTGGGCGTGATCAGTTGTATACCAAAGAGCTTTACAAAAAAGTAAAACCACAGTCACATCAACTAATCACAAGAATTCACGTTACAAATACATATCACGATGTAACAAATTACTCGTACTCATTTGTTTTCTATAGCAGAGAATGACTTTCTAAGTTCTCCTTCACAAAGAAGAGTATTATGCTCATGTTAATCATCGCTTATCTTTTTAGGAGGAGTGTCATATCCATCATTTGACTTGCACCTTGCATGACTCCACAGATTGGCAGCATAATCAAACTGATAATCTTTCAGTTGCGTAAACTTCATACTTCAAAACATCCTTTCCATTAATTATCGAGTCAACAAATTTAAGCACATAAGCACCACAATTATACCTGCACAAAATCTAACAGAATGTTGAATGCGAAAACCAATACAAAAAAGACAAACAAACAAAAAATAGAAACAAAAATTATCAACTAAATAGTAAAATGTCACTGAACAATGCCTACTTGTTGCTCTGCTTTGGGCATTTGAACATGGAATAAAAGTTGTGAACATAATCATTGAAGGGGTACCTCACACGGGACGTTTCAAGAAACCAAAATCTTTTACTGACAAGAACACCACCCAAATTATAAACTTGGTGATGCAGGGAAAATACGGAAGCAAGCAGGATCTTGAACTCCCTACGAAGTAGCCACGAAGAACGGTTTTCGTGACACCCTCGATTCGGGTCAAGAACAACCTATGCTATGTGGACAGTCCTCAAGAACACCCGGTTCTTTCAAATAGCCCGGTCGGGTTTAGATCGAGGTTCAATTAGTGCAACCAATTGATTCAAGCCAAAAGTAAAGGGTTCCATTCATAAAGAAATATCATCTCTTCAAAGTGTTTGTTTAATATCCAAAGTAATCTAATGAAGTAAAAAAGGGCTTGAGGTATTTATAGAGTCCTTCTCAAGCCTAGATAAAGACTAATACACCCCACAAGTTGGGTTTAATAAAATAAGCCACGTAGGGCTAAAGTAGTAAATAACTAAGCTAAAATCTAGGACGGAAGCATAGGCAGGCGGAGCGCCTAAGCTGGGTTTGCATTTTGGGCAGTAGCTTCTTCAGGCGGAGCGCCTAAATCTTGGGCGGAGCGCCTAGCTCTAAGGTGTCCTGGGCGGACCTCCTAGGCTCCTGGGCGGAGCACCTGAGCCTGGGTGCTCTTTATGCTTCTTCAATTTGCTCATCAAGCCCTTGACTTCTCGTCCTCTGCATCCTTCAAGCTTAGCACACGTTGGAAAGTGTCTTGGCTCGATTTGCCCCGCATCATCCTCCCCTTCTTGAACTGATTTCGCCCTCGAAATCAAGGCGTTCTCGTCCATGGCATCATCATGTCCTCGGGGTGCCCAATGCTCTCCACCTTTGTACTTCTTGAATGTCACTTTGACATAGGCTTCTTCCAAGATCTCCCTTGCCTTAGCATGGAGCTTAGGACCTACAAGTAACGACAAGGAAACATAAAACCTCCTACTAAGTAGGTTAGTGCAAGAAGTGTGGAAAACACACTCTTATGGTATAACCAACCATCAATAATAATCACAAAGATCAAGTCTTCAAGGAGAACAACAAGTACTTGGTTTAATGAAAACATGCACTGAACACAAGAATGAGCAAATAGGTCATGGGGACATGGGAAATGTAAGATCAAGCTATCAAAATCTCCTTGATCCTTAAGCTCACGATCAACACACAAATCCATCCTCAAAGTGTGATTAACATGTGGAGTAGAGTAAGTCAAATAGCCCAAACTACAACTAACATCAATTACTCCACTTCCCTTATTTAGAGTATACTTACTCACACCAAGGGTTTCCTTTTCACCTCCAAGTTCATCACCTAAGCAACCCTTCCCATAAGACAAACTGTCAAGAAAGGTATTGATAATGGCTTCTTCTTCATCATAACCCAAACAATCAATAGTAGGGTCACTCAAAGAGTCATTTACCTCACTCAAGCTCTCAAACAATGGGTTGCCTAAGGAGTCAAATCCTTCACACCATGGAGGCTCTACCTTACTACCAACCCTAGTCCGATACAATTAACTACCACAAATGAAAATACCTTCAAACAATGGATTAGTAAAAGCATGCATCTCAATTTCATGATCAAACAAAGGCATGGTATCAAGACTAGGTTCTTCACTCTTACTTGAGGAGTCATCATAGGCAACCTTATCCAATTCATGCAATTTGGACTCCTCAAGGTCACTACCATCCGTACCATAACACATAGGCCTACCAAAGAGAAGCATATCTATAAAGGTGTGATCAACTATCTCATCTTCCCTTTTGTCAAAGATTGGGGGTGTCATAGCAAAGGTCACAATCAATGTCAACTACCACATCTACACTAGAGAGAGGTTCATTGAACAATGAGCTCACATCATAATGTGGCAAAGCATCTCTCCCAACTAGTGATACACAAGCACACACAAGTTGACTACTAGACTCTTTACTAGTGACATATTCACTTAATGCATCACAAACACCAACTAGTTTTGAGTCATCACAAGACAAGTAACTAGTAGGCTCATGAGAAGGTGAAGAAACACTTACACTTGAATTACTCCCTTGAGCACTCACATCATTTGAAGTGGCATGTTCTACTCCTCCTTCATGAAGCTCACATTGAAAATTTTCCTCCTATTGTCTTTTCTTCCAAGCACATGGTTGAAGCTCCAATGACTTGTCTTCAAATGTACCTACACAAGAGCTAACACAAGAAAAGGTAGAAGATGAAGAATAGTTAGAACAATGGGTTCTCTCACTCTCAATTTTTCTTTCCTCACCTCTCCTTTCTCTCAATTTTTCCTCAAGGTCAAGTGTAGTTTGTGGTGACAATCCACTCACATCACTCCTCACATCCTCTCCTTTTTCCTCTCTTGGATTGTCACCGGTCACTCCCTCACATCTCTCTTTCTTTTGTCTCTCATGTTCAAGTACAATGGAATGAGACTCAAGATTGTCTTCATTTGGAGTAGAGCGACTCTCATTTTCAATATGCAATAGCAAGACAATAAGATTGTTGGCTTCGGGCTCAAGTACCATAGGTGGCTTAGCTTTAGCCGTTTCCCTCAACTCCCTCATACACTTGTAGTCTTCCCTCACTTGCTTCTGAGTTAAAGGCTTGGGCACATATTTCCTTCCCTCTTGCTTGACCGTATAGGAGTTGGTTCGGCCATCATGTACCACACATCTATCATATTGCCATGGCCTCCCAAATAATAGGTGGCAAGCTTGCATCGGGACCACATCAAACAAAATTTTGTCTCTATAGTTACCAATGTTGAATTCTATCAACACTTATCTCACTACTTTCAACTCCCCACACTCACTCAACTATTGTAAACGGTATGGGTTTGGGTGCTTTAGAGTGGGCAATTTCAATTGGGAAATCAAGGTTTGACTCATTATATTAGCACAACTTCCCGAATCAATAATCATTGAGCATACTTACCCCATCACACGACATCTAGCATGAAAGAGGTTCTCTCTTTGCACATTTTCTACCTCCTCTTCCATGAATATGGTGCTCAAACTCCTCCTAACCACAAGAAACAAGTTAGAATCTTCTTCCTCTTCTATAGCCTCTTCACAAGCAACTACATCACCCTCCTCATTTTCGGGCTCACTCTCTTGTTCATAAACCAACCCATCTTCCATCACAATCATGAATTTACGGGTGAGACAATCTCTAGCAAAGTGGTCATACTCTTTACACTTATAGCATTGAGTAGAAGAAGAAGTAGGACTATTCAATGGAATTTTAGAGTTACCTCCCACATTTGGTGTTGGCTTTTCATACGTCTTCTTCACATCTCGACTTGAACTTGCACCACTTGCATTTGGAGTCTTCCATTCTTTTGGCTTACTCACGGGAGTAGAAGTAGCACTCTTGTAGCGGTTGGAATTCTCTTCTTTGAGCCATTTCTCGGCTTCAACCGCGGCCTCAAATAGATTATGATGAGAAGCAAACTTGTGAAACCTCAATTGAGAATTGAATCACGGCTAGCTCATCATCCTCCACATCCATCTCTAAGGTCATCCAAATTTGCTCAAACTCATTGTAATACTCTCCAACCGTCTTGTAGCCTTGTTTCAACTCATAAAGCCGCTTGAGTTGGTCTTGACGATATTGGTGAGTCACATACTTCTCATTCATTACACGAGTCAGTTCACCCCAAGTAAGATTCACGGGCATAACATTCCTTCTTCTTGACCTCTTGGTTGCCTCCCACCAAGTAGAAGCAAAAGATTCAAATGAAGATATAGCATATTTGGCTTTCTTCTCCTCGGTCATGTCATTGGTATCAAACACTCTTTTCATGGTTAATTTCCACTTACGATACTCAACCGGATCACTACCCCCTTTGAATGTAGGAATAGCGAGCTTCACACTATTGAGATTATTGTTGTCAATACCCCTCGGTAAGGCTCCGGTTGGCCCCTAAAATTGTCACCATAAGCATCATAATCCCTTCTACCATTCCCTCCAACATTCCCCATGGGTGGTCCTCTACCTCGGCCTCTACTCCTATTCACATCCCAACCCCTATTCATAGCTCTCCTAACCGGATAGGGAGCTTCATAATCATCACCATCAAACTTGGCCTCCTCCCCTTCTTGAGCTTCATCAACTTGCTCAAGTGGTGCAATGTTTCTACGGGCTCTTGGGAGTTGGACATTTCCTTGGGGATTGCCCAAGTTGTGGGGATGCCCACTTGTTGGGGACTGCCCAACATACGCTCATTTCGAGCAAGATCATCCTTTAGCTTTTGTTGCTTGACCAATTGGGCAAATTGTTCCGGGTTAATGGCTGAGCCACTTGTACCTTCACTGGCTCTGATACCAAACTGATGCAGGGAAATCATGGAAGCAAAATAAAATAAGATAGGATCAAGACGGATCTTGAACTCCCTACGAAGTAGCCACGAAGAACGGGTTTCGTGACACCCTCGATTCGAGTCAAGAACAACCTATGCTATGCGGACAGTCCTCAAGAACACCCGGTTCTTGCAAATAGCCTGGTCGGGTTTGGATCGAGGTTCAGTTAGTGCAACCAATTAATTCAAGCCAAAAGTAAAGGGTTCCATTCATAAAGAAATATCATCTCTTCAAAGTGTTTGTTTAATATCCAAAGTAATCTAATGAAGTAAAAGAGGGCTTGATGTATTTATAGAGTCCTTCTCAAGCCTAGATAATGAAATAAGCCACGTAGAGCCAAAGTAGTAAATAACTAAGCTAAAATCCCAGATGGAAGCATAGGCAGGCGGAGCGCCGGGCAGTAGCTTCTTCAGGCGGAGCGCCTAGCTCTAAGGTGTCCTGGGCGGACCTCCTAGGCTCCTGGGCGGAGCGCCTGAGCCTGGGTGCTCTTTACGCTTCTTCAATTCACTCATCAAGCCCTTGACTTCTCGTCCTTTGCATCCTTCAAGCTTACTACACGTTGGAAAGTGTCTTGGCTCGATTTGCCCCACATCACCTGGTCAACAACATCCAGACCATCTTTCTCATACATTAAGGCACACCATAATGAACTTAACCTTAATAGGCAACAAATTTCCCTGTACAATCAACAAATGCAATGCCAACATCACAAAGAGAAAGAATTTTTTTTTTAATTAAAAAAAAGTAGCACTAGTAAACAGTAAACAAAGGACTGCATGACAGGCAGCACATTCCTTGCAACAGAACTTATCCTCGCAATATTATGTGAACTGTTGCCTAGTGGGCAATAGTTTCTCAGCAAAAGAAAAACAAACATTCAAAAGCCAAAATATTGCTAAAGTTACATCAGCTACTTAATAAACATGATTTCAAATTAGATGAGACAATGAATCGAATTCAACAAATTATTTCAAAATGATATTAACAATATTTAATAAAAATTACCGATTAACAAAAAAAATTACCGATTAAAAACACAAATTACCAATTGAGAAAAATATAAATTGTATTATTAGTAAAAATCAACAAAGGAAAAAAAAATTAAAATAGAAGAGAAACAAACTAACAAAATAGAAGAACCTTAATTCTGAAGGGAAAGAGAGAATGGAGCAGCACACTATTAGGGTGTTATATTACTCAAGGGCAAAAGAGTCTTTTTATATATTAAAAAAATTAGTTGGAGGCCATTTTGATAAAATATTTCTAAGTGGGAAAAAAAACATAACTAGTCATATGGGGGTACACATAGTGAAACTGCTTTTGAGAGTTTACCTCTGTTTAACATGGTTTTCGCAAAATGCCATCCTTTTGGTCCGTTGGCAACACTTCAAGTTATCAACTGACAAATGCTGACTTTTTCGAAGAAGTCAGGCAACACTTTAAGTTATCTGGGAGAATGTGAGATTTAATGGCAAGCGTTGCCTATTAAAAGGGGTCAAAGGCAAGTGCTTCCTTTTAGGCAGTACTTACGGAGATATAGAGGGTGGGGATACGGGCATCATTATAAGATTAATAGGGATATTTCTGTCCGAAATTTATTCATTAAACTAAGCGAATGACTTTTTTGCTAAACCGCTGTTATGTGGGGTCAAAAAGACAAATCATTGACTATGATGCCATACTTCTGCAAATTGTCTGAATTGGCCTAACCAACACAAGCTCAAGCAACTGGGCTTGAGATGCTTGTTTAACGTAAAAATTTCGCCCAGCAGCCACTTTTAACACTGGTATTTGGTTTGAGGCCACTATTTTCTTTGGTCTTACACTAGAGGCCATTTTTGGGCCTTTACTAAATAAATATTGACTTTTATTGACCGAAGTTCAGTCCATACGGCCCCTGGACTGAAGTTTCAGACTGAACTTCAGTCCATATGGCCATGGACTGAACTTCAGTCCATGGTATGGCCATGGACTGAAGTTCGATCCTTAAAGATGGAATTTCAGTCCATGGCCATACTATGAACTGAAGTTCAGTCCATGGCCATATGGACTGATGTTCCATCTTAAGGACTGGACTGAACTTCAGTCCATATGGCCCTGGATTGAAGTTCAATCTTTAAGGACTGAACTTCAATCCGGCCTATGGACTGAAGTTCGCAAAAGTGGCCACAAACTAAATGTTTTGATATTAGTGGCCTGTGCCCAAAGACCAGTGGCAAAAGTGGCCTTTCGTGCACTTTCCCCTTGTTTAACGCTACAATTTGTGCCCAGAAGCCTATTTTCTAGCGCTATCTAAGTGCAACCACTATTTAATACTTTTGCATCTATAACCACTAATTGTCAAGTCCTGGACCTGAAATTGAGGCTCATACTAAGTTTTGAAGTTAAGTCCAACTTCAGTCCCATATAATGAAATAATAATAATAATAATAATAATAATAATAATAATAATAATAATAATAATAATACCTAAACTATAGTCCTCGGGATTGAAGGTTGACCCAAATTCGGTCCCGGGGCTTGAAGTTAGGATTGCCTAAGATTGATTTTAACAAAATGGCTGGGCCTTCTAAAGTGTTATTCAAAGCGGTTGTACCTTTGATGTGATTGTAAAAAATTGGCTGTTTGTGCACTTCCCCCCGTTTAACGGGTAATTTTGATAACTATCCCGTTTTTACCACTAAAAAAGAATCAACCAATAATTATATTTTTTTTAAAAAGTAGCCAGATTTTAAAAATACGTATTTTTAAGGCTAGCCACAATATTTTATAATTGGACTTTAGAACTGAAATTTTCAAATTTCAAGTATTTTTTTACTGAGACTTCATATTTAGAAAAGTCCAAGTATTTATATTTGGACTTTTGAACTAAAACTTTCAAAGTCCAAATATTTTGTACTGAGACTTCATATGAAGCACAAATTTTATACTTGGACTTTGGAATTTTTCGTGTTTCTTGGATCTAGCTACTTTTTTTAAAAGTTGTTTTAGACGCTAGTTAGTTTTCATTTAACACTGTACAACCTGGTTATGGGGTCAAATTTTTACCTTTTAACTTTCACAAGGCCCAATCATTCATATTGATAGTTAAAATTAGGAAAAGATCCAAACGTTTACATGTTTTAATTGAATAGTAAGGACTAGAAACTCAAGGACAAAATGAAAATTGTCCTTAAAGCCTTAAAAATTAATAATCATGTATGTATTCCTTCTTTTTTTCCCTATTTTTTCATTGGTTCATTTGTATTTCTTTCTTTATCACATTTTTTTCCAAAACTAAAACTTATGTGTTAAGAGATGTTGAGGAGTTAATAACCTGTACAGCTGTACACTAACTGCCACCGACTCATATTAGCTGGACTCGTCTTAGCTCATATCTCAGCTCATGCTGAGTTGGAAAATTAACTAACTTATCAGGTAGTTAGTTAGTGGAGTATGTGTATATATAGATAGGATCCTAGATATTTTACTTAGCTTACATCATTTTGTTGTAATCACTTTGTGATATTTTCTCTCTCTAGAGATGAGTTTGCTCTCTAAGCAACTGTGTTCTTCTCCACCCCAATAGTGACTTAGGTCATTTGTTGACACCCAATTTTGTCTCGATGATTTTCTAAAAGTGATAATTAAGTAAAGTATGTCATCAATTAGGCCAATTTTTTAAAAATTGGAAAATAAAGTAATTCAATTTTCAGAAAAAAATGCTAAAATCGTAATGCACAGTCCTAAATTAAGCCTACCTGCGCAACACCTCTATTCTAATAATTTATCCTAAAAATGGCTTAATTCGTTCCTAGTTTTAGAAACCGGCCTACCTTTGTAAATCGTATATATTGTCTATACACTACACGCCTGTAACCCATACCCTAATTCATTTTAGCTAAACCCCTAACCCTAATCGCAATTAGCCGCGCCACCCCTCTAAACACTCTCTCACGAACCTTAATCAGCAAAATACGCCAAGAAAACCATCATCATCAGTGGTCCTGCCGCAGTCTAGCCCCGTTACGACGTTGTATTGCTTTCCTCTCTCCTCATTTATCCAGTACAATTGCTTTTGTGCTGGACAAATGAGAAAGGAGGAGTACAATCCTCAAATCTCACCTGTCCAGTCCAAAGAGAGTGATTTTCCACTGTAGGATTGTTTAAGGTAAATTTCTCACTCGTTTTTCACTTGCTTTTGCTTTTGATTCACTGCCTATATGTGGAATTCGTCCCACATCGAAATTTTATTAGTTTTACACTCCTATAAATACCCCCTAAAACTAAGAAAATGAGTAGTGAAAAAGCTGGGAATTATCAGTCTAAAAGGGAGTCTTGAAATATCTAGAAACCCTAGCCATTTAGGCACTTTAGTTAAAAGTTTATTCATCTATGGTTGTCTTTGCTCGAGTCTTTTTCTAGGGTATTTCGCTTGATTGAAAGTGTTGGCGAAGCTCAGATCCAAGGGTCATTTCACTGCCTTGCACAAGGTCAGTGTTCCTTCATTTTCTCATATATATTATGTGTTTTCATGATTTAGTATATTAGTCGTTTAATGCTACTAATAATGCAAATGTTTCTTGTGTAGATTAGTTGGTTTAATGCCCAAGTTAAAGAATCTAGCTATCATTTTAAAATAACTAGTTCTGTTGTTTAGTTTCTTTAAGAATATATGAGAGGCCTCTGAAATAAACTAAACTGAATTCGTATAAGGAAATCTTATAGGTTCTAAATTGCGTAAGTGATTAAGAAAAATGGTTAATAAGCTTCATAACTGGTTTAAAGTTCTAAGTTGAAAACTGGATTAAATTAAAAGGCAGTTCAGGATTAAAATGAGACTTTTTATAAAAATATAAGAGTCTTGTTTTGTCTTAATTCAAGTCTGTTTCTTCTTTCTCTTTGAATCAGTTTCATCTTTTCTATCTTGATGTTTGTTTCTTCCTTTTCCTTGACTGGTTTGTATCAGGAATAGAATGTTTCTGTTATGAGATTGAAGTAAGTATGAGTAACTATTTGGTCTGCCTATCTATGCTAAGCTCTTCCCTAAAAGTTCTCATAGTTTTCCTTTGATTCAAAAACCCTTTGAAAGTAATTTGTTTGTTTGCTAAGCTTGGTGAGGCTGTTTCTGATTTCCTGTGAGTTGAAGGGAAGTTCAGGTGTTTAAAAGGGGATTCTGGGGTTTGTTTCTAGTTGTTGCAGGTGTGGGCAGGTGTTAGAAATTGGATTTAGAGGCTGTCTGTTTGTTGTTCAGAGTTGTCTTGGTTCTGAAGCAGTGAAGAGGGTGCAGAGGTAATAGGAGTTAATTTTAATAGTTTGTAGGTGTTGGTAGGGGGTCTGGAGGAGCACCAGTAGTGTGGGGTGTTGTCTCAGCTTGTTTGCAGGCAGTGTGGAGATGTGTATGGGCTTGGTGTGTATGCAGTTTATGTATGGTTGTTAGAGGAGGCCAAAAGGGAATATGTAATGTATCCTGAAGCTTATATTAGTGGAGTGAATCCTCTTGTCTTGAAAAGACCAATAAGGTCTAATGATTGACTAGGATCTACGAGGCCTTATATTTGATCAATGACCAGTGAGGTATCTTTTGAAAAAGGGTCAGTGAGGTCTTTGTTATGCCAAGGATCTGTGAGGCCTTATGTTTGGCCAAGGATCAGTGAGGCTTTCCTTTTGATGTATGCTTGGTTTTCTGATTTTGAAAAGGAGAAGTGAAGGTAGGGTGTGTAGGTTAGTTCTGGACTCTATTCAGGGAGAGTGTGGAAGATGCGGGGGTTGTTCTTGTGTGAGAATGTTCCAGGCCTGTTTTGGAGGCTTGCAGGTGGTCTGAGGGAGTTTGTGAGTAGGGTGTTTGCTTGTTCTTAGTTTGCTGCAGTTTGTTAAGGTGTATGCAGGGGCTGCTTGATTTATAGTAGTATAGGAGCTCTGGTCTGGTTCCCTATTGTTTTTTTGTTTGCGAGAGGATTTGTCAAAGAAAGGCAACATGTTTGTCAAAGAGTGTGGGGTGTATATGCAGGCTGGAGTTTTTCTTTGTAAGGGGTTCAAGCTTGTTTAGGTACAGCAAGTAGTTAGGAGAGAGGTCTTGAGCTGCAGGTTCTGAAGTTTGTTTAGGAAAGAGTACAGGCATTCAAGGAGGATGTTGCATGTTTCTATGAGTTAGAGAAGGTATAAGGGGTCTGATTCAAAAACTAAAGTTAGAATTCGAGTTTCCAGTAGGTTAGTTTCTCATAGGTTCAATTCAATTAATTTCTTTTCTGTTTATTGTATGAATTCTAGTAAGTGTCTAAGTTCTGGCATTTTCTTGCTTTAGAGTAAGTTTTTTTAGTTGCAAGAATCCTTTAGTTTAGTCTGTTCTGTCTTCTATATGTCATTTAGAATGTTTCAGCTCATGTCTCTTTTGGCTCTGTTCTTCTGTTGCTATTCTGTTCTTCTCTTAGTTTAGCTTTTATCCTGAACCACTTAATTTCAGTTGGGCTCGAGGGTCTATTGTCCATCGTTTTTTTTAAGTTCTAGTGTGTCAAGCACTGTTCAGTTCATTTTGAGTATCTTCAGCCTGTCAAGTTCAACAATTGTTCCTGTTTTGGTCAATTGAAAAGAGGCATGTTATTTGCTGTGAGTATGAAATGAGTTATGCACCTAGAAGTTTAATATTCCTTTCATAAGTTTTGTGTTGTTTGCTTTAATAATTCAACTTGCCTCTAATCCTTATCTTCCTATTTCTTTTCATGGCACCTTGGGACGAGTCGGTTAAAACTCAAAATTGTGATGGCTTGTTGGCATTGGAGTTGTCCGGGTCCACATTGCATGTCGGGTTCAAGTTTCCCGAGAAATGAAAACTTTAGAAAATTCAAGGCTCATTTATGAGTTTGCATTCCAGGTTCTATCTTCTAAACTCCAGCTTTCCCCATTCCCTTTAGAATCCATGTCATAGGATCCTTGTAGACCGGACTAGGAGCCTTGTAGGATAGAAGCTTTGTGTGATGGAATTATTATCGCATAATTAGAATTGCTTTATGAAATTACTTGTTCTCGTTCTTTTGGGATTCACCAATTAATTTAAGGTATTAAGAACTACTTGCTAATTAATGAGTGCAAAATAAAATGACAATTAAAATTCATCCTCTTAAGTCATAAGTTATTTAAATAATTGTTATTTATTTATTTATTCATTTATGTATATAATATAACTAATGAATTAATTATTTATCTATTTATTTATTTATATATTTATTTATTATTTATCTCTCTATTTAATTAATTATAATTAATTAATTAATTATTATTTACTTATATATATATATATATATATATATATATATATATATATATATATATATATATATATATATATATATATATATATATATATATATATATATATATATATATATCTCTTTTGATTATTCATTTATTTAGTTAATCAATTAATTATTTACTGTATATGCATACTCATAGATTCATTCATATTGGTTTAATTCAAGTTGCTTTTAAACCTTTAACCTTAATAGGTTTACCTGAAAGTTTTATAGCTGCTCTCAGGGATGGTAGAAATCATAATTGGAAGAAATCCCTTATAGGGATTGTACAATCAAGCTTGGCTTATGGCCCAGTATATTTTAATGCCTATCCGAATTTACAAATATCATTGTCGGATGAAAATGCTTTAAAAGCTTTGGTTTTAAATGTTAAATTACATGGTTATGATTATATGCCTAATACAGAAGTAATATGTATCTGTTATAGAATTTATTTTAAGCCATTATATACTTTGAATCCTATGTGCAAAATTATGGATTTTAAAAATGAAACTATTTTAATAGAAACCAATTTTTGTAAAACAAAAGTTACTACCAGAAGACCTATCAAATGGGATGATTTCCCGAAAGAATGGGTCATGGAGGAAGTAGCTCCTCCAAAAGATTTTAAAAATACAGATCTGACTGGAATTGAACAAACTCCAGAAGGAAATGTAAAGATCAGGTTTGAATCTGAAAATGTTATAAGCAGGATGGATATGAGATCTGACAGATCTAGTTTTCAAGGTTTATCTAGATCTAATTCTTTGCATCATTCTCATATTTCTCCTATTGATTATATTGTTCAAACTCCTTCTAGAGCTTCTACTTCTCAGTTGAGAGAGGAAGTGCCTAGATTTAATTCTTTGAAAATTGATAAAAATAATATTGTTACTCCTGTTGCTCCTATAAAAGAACAACAAATAAATGATGTAGACATAACTGCATCTGAAATGGATTTTGAAATTTAATGGATTTTAAGTCCACAATTGATTTTAGTCGGGGATCACCCGCAAGAAAGAAAATATCTGAGGATTTTTATAAACCCAGATGGGAATTATTTAGGAAATGGTTTTTTAAAAGTTTTAATAAAACTGAACAAAATGATTTTCAAGAAGAATTTTATAAAGATCTTGAAAAGGTTGATAAGATTATATCTTTTATTCCATGGTTTATGGGAAAATATATAGCAAATAATATTGCTGTTTTAGAAAGACAATTTGAATTATCAAATGGAAAAATTATTGATGCTGTACTGCCTCCACAACAACCTTTTAAAATAAAGGAGGGAAAAATGATTGATTTTGCAGCCTTTTCTGCGATACTTGATGATAATACTTTACAGGTTACTGTTAAACATATTAATACTATGTTGAAACAGCAGAATTATACTAATATTTATGTTTATATATTAGGTGAACAGATTGCATCTTTGCATGATAAAGTAGATAAATTATTATCTATAAGCAGTAATACTGCTAGTACATTAGGAAAAGAGAAATTGGAAGAGCCACCACGGGTAGCTATTCCAACCATTCAACCTCCCCCTGATGTTGAAAATTTTAAAATAAAACCGGATGCTTCTAATATAGAAAAATTTTTAAATGAAAAGTTTAAAGAGCTATCACTAAAGCCTCTAATTAATACAGAGGAAAGTGATAATGAATTTTATGATAATGATTTTCCTAAATTAACTCATGATCAAATTAATAAATTAAAGTCTTCTTATAATTCAAAATTTGCGGATAAGCCAAGGCAAAGGATGTTTTACTATCCTAGGCCTACTCCTCAAGATCTTCTATTCGAAGAACATGATGATATTTATGCTCCGAATAGCTTCAGTGGTAAGCAAATATATGAGTGGAACATTGATGGTCATACCAACAGACAGATGTATATTGTTATACATAGAATGATGATGTATAGCACTATCTGCAAAACTAATGGTAATAGTGATAAAACTGTTGCCAATATGATCGTTGCAGGTTTTACTGGTCAATTAAAAGGTTGGTGGGATAATTATCTCACTGCTGACCAGCGAAATAAAATTTTAAATGAAGTGAAAACAGAACCAGGAACATCTACAGCTGATAATTCTAATGCTGTTTATTCTTTGGTTGTTAATATAATTGAACATTTTTCAGGAAGATGGTCTGATAATAGTGAGACTATTCGAACTCTCTTACAGAATATGAGATGTAAGACTTTAACTTCATTTCGGTTATATAAAGATACATTTCTTTGCAGAGTTATGGAGTTACCAGAGTGTAATAGCACTCATTGGAAATCCAAATTTATAGATGGACTTCCTAACCTCTTTGCAGAAAGAGTTAAAAAAGCTCTTAGACAGGGAGGAGTTCATATTAATTATGATGAGCATACTTATGGAAGTTTAGTTGGAATATGTATCCAAGAGGGATTGACGTTATGTAATGAGATTAAGCTGAATCAAGAGCTTAAACGCCATCGTCTTAATAAAAGACAACAGTTAGGCGAATTTTGTGGACAATTTGGTATGGATGATCCACGAACCAAATCAAGGTCCCACAAGCTTCATAAAAGCAAAACTGGTAAGAAACATGATGACCAGGAGTGGAAACAAAAATATTTAAAAAAATGCACAGAAAAACGTGCTAAAAGGGAAAAGGCTTTTAAAGAGCGAAAGGATAGTATTAAATCAAAGAATCCACAAAATTGTTGGAAATGTGGAAGATTTGGCCATCGTTATAAAGATTGCAAAGTAAAAGAAAGGATCAAAGCTCTTAATATAGATGAAGATCTGAAAGATTATTTGTGTAAGATTTTATTAAATTCTGAACCAGAGGCATCGGACCCAGGTGAGGAGGATATTCCTACAAAGGAAGAAATTAATAAGGTCTTCCAGGATGAAAGTGATATTGTCACAAGTTCTGAGGGAGAATGTGATCCTTGCAAGACTGGACAACCTTGTAATAATGAGGAAAATGATGAATTTTACAATTTATTTTCTCAGTTTGATATTAATACATTGGACAATGATAATCTAATAGAATTATTGAAGATGGTGCAGGATCCCGAAGTTCGATCTAAACTTATAGATCAAATCAAGGGAAATTTCGAGCATAAGGAAAATGAAGAATTGAAGAAGGGTTTCTATGCCCCTATGGATAATACTCCGTACACTATGAAAGAAGTTAAAAGACTTCTGGAGCAAAGGAAAATGAGTCATAGTAGTTCACCTACTACGTCTCAAGATTTGGAAAAAGAGGTTTATAACCTTAAGCAGGAGATTTATAATCTCAAGAAGGAAAATAGGATTCTAGATAATAGGATTTCAAAGATTGAAGGAAAAGGTAAAGAGAAGGATGAAACCCCTACCCCTTCTAATTTTGAAAATTTTGAGAATGATATTATTAATATTTTTAGTGATATGCAGGATGTGGGTAAAAGAGAGTTCTAACTACTCTAGAAGTTTTTACTTCACAAAAGTTTTTTATAAAAATTACTCTTCTTATTGATTATAATTTCAAAAAAGAATTTATAGCTCTTGTTGATAGTGGAGTAGATTTAAATTGTGTTCAAGAAGGACTAATTCCTTCACAATATTTTCATAAAACTACTCATAGTTTAAGGTCCGCTAATGGTGAGAAAATGCAGATTGAGTACAAGCTGCCAAAAGCTTCTATTTGTACAAATAAGGTATGTATACCTCAAAGTTTTGTTTTAATAAAGAACATGTCTAACCAAGTTATACTTGGAACACCCTTTTTACAAAAGATATTCCCTATTACTAGAATTGATAAAGAAGGTATAATAGGAACTTTCCGAGAAAAACCTATTACATTCCAATTTATAACTGAACCTATTACCAGGGTTTTACACCAATTAAGGGATATGCTAGCTAAGAAAAGTCAGCATATCAATTTTCTTAAACAGGAAATTTATATTTTGAATATTGATGAGATTTTAAAAAATCCCAAATCGAGAGAAAAAATTGATTTTATAATAAATCAGTTTTCATTACAGATTTGTAGTGATCATCCAAATGCTTTTTTGGAATAGGAAAAAGCATGTTGTTACACTTCCATATGAGGAAGACTTTTCTGAAACTAATAGTATTCCTACTAAGGCAAGACCTTGCCAAATGAATTCAGAATATTTAGAATTATGTAAAAAGGAAATAGATTCTTTATTACAAAAAGGTCTTATACGATCTTCAAAATCTCCATGGTCTTGTACGGCTTTCTATGTTAACAAACATGCTGAACAGGAAAGAGGAGTTCCAAGGTTAGTTATAAACTATAAACCTTTAAATAAAGTTTTGAAATGGATCAGATATCCTATCCCTAATAAAAAGGATTTATTAGATAGACTTCATAATGCCATTATATTTTCTAAATTTGATTTGAAATCAGGATACTGGCAGATTCAGATAGCTGAAGCTGACAGGTATAAAACTGCTTTTAATGTCCCTATAGGACAGTTCGAATGGAATGTTATGCCATTTGGACTAAAGAATGCCCCTTCTGAATTTCAGAAAATTATGAATGATATATTTATCCCTTGTAGCAACTTTATTATCGTTTATATTGACGATATATTAGTATTTTCAAATACTATTGAAATGCATTTTAGGCATTTGGAATTATTTAAAAAAATTATTATACAAAATGATTTGGTTATATCTAAACCTAAAATGTTTTTATTTCAGACAAAGGTGAGATTCCTTGGTCATAACATTGAAAAGGGCAAAATTATTCCTATCAATAGAAGCATTGAATTTGCTTCTAAATTTCCTGACATCATAACAGATAAAACTCAATTACAGAGATTTTTAGGGAGTTTAAATTATATTGCTCCATTTTATGAGAATCTTGCCAGAGATACAGCTATCTTATATGATAGACTGAAAAAGATTCCAAAACCGTGGACTGATGCTCATACCAAAACAGTCTAAAAGATCAAGGAAAGAGTAAAGAATCTTCCTTGTCTTACATTGGCAAATCCTACTTGGCCAAAAATAATTGAAACTGATGCTTCTGACATTGGTTATGGGGTATTTTAAAGCAATACTCTCCAGAAGAGAAGATTGAATACTTAGTTCAATTTCATTCTGGTAAGTGGAATAGCAGCCAGAAGAATTACTCAACTGTAGCAAAAGAGATACTTGCTATTGTAAAATGTGTATTAAAATTTCAAGGTAATTTATATAACCAAAAGTTCATAATAAAGACTGATTGTCAATCAGCCAAGTTTATGTTTAATAAAGACGGTAAACATGATGTTTCTAAACAAATGTTTGCAAGGTGGCAGGCATTATTAGCCCCATTTGATTTTGAAATTCAATATAAAAAAGGAGAAGATAATAGTCTTCCTGATTTTTTAACTAGAGAATATTTGTCTAGTTAATGATAATTATCAATATTTTTACGTGCAGACTATCAGATATGTGCAAACGTGGAAACATGCATCTCTATTGTCCATATTGCCAGAACCAAGTTTTATCAAGGCAAATGTTAATATTATACTGGGATTTGCGTAATACGTGAAAAAGATTAAAAAATTTGGCAAATGAGTCTAAGGACTTGTTATCGAAAGCCAATCATTTTACTAAAGAAGATACAGATAATATTGCAAGCATCTTGTATAGAGCTATGACGAGAATTGAGGAGATAAAAACGGATATAATGGGAATCCGTAACATTTTGGATAATTATCCACTGTTCTTAGCCTAACAAATTTATGGTCTATTATATGCAGATTATGCATTCTGCCCGTGGCAATCCAACCTCTAATAGAGGAAGGGGAAACAGAGGAAGAGGCACTGTTAGAGGTGCTGTAATAGCCCAAATGGGAAAGCAAAGGCTTATAGCCGAAGATTTAACAGGTTCATCTTCATCGAATAATAAAAATGATGATACTATTTCATATCTTCAGTATCAACAATTCTTGGAATGGAAAAGTTCCCAAGGAAAACAGAATGAAGTAAAGGACAAAATGCCGGAATCATATGCTTCTATTATATTAGAAGATGATAATGAGAATGTTCAATCATATATCAAGACAGATTACAAGGAGTTGATATTATTCCTTGAGAATCGAGACCTTCAATGGAAGGATGAGCCATGGAAATTAATGGCTATTAATTAATTAATTAATTAAGTAATTATTTATTTTCTTACTTATTTATCTATATTTTATCAAATTATCTAATCCCTTAATTAACCATTATTCATTTAACTATTTATTTACCCATCTATTTATTTACTACTTATTTATTTTATCTACTTTATCTAGCTTTTAAAATTTATAAGTTATTACTCATTAAAACTCGTGAAAATTGTTGCATTAACAGCTTTTAGCGAAATTTCGAAAGTGCTCCTGCAATAGGGACCTTCTTTCGAATTTAAACGAACCACTGAAAACACTTCCCTTATAAAAGGGAAAAAATTGCTATCATTTTAGTTAACAATTGGTTCTAAATTATCCTAAATTAGGTGGCGACTCCAAAGACACCCTTTGGAGTCTCCATATTGTTGAACATTTATACCCAGAACTTTGCGCTTAAACAAGGTAATTTTTTTGTTGGGGTTCAACATCATTTACTTAGTTGTATCCATAAAATTGACATGATATCAAACCATAAATTGCTTGGTTTTCTTCATTTTTCGTATCATTCATCTACTGATTTTGCTTCACAGGAGTTTCTCTGCATTTTTATGGTGCGATTTAAGGTTTTTACTCTTGTTTTGAAGCTGAATTCCTTCACAATCGTTAACATTTAGTGAGATTCTATGGCACAAATAAAACTACTACCGTTGTTGTTGATCATAATCACCCACTTTACCTACAGGCTTCTGATACACCAGGTTCCCTTTCTGTTGGCATTCAACTTTCAGGTATGGGAAACTATACTCTGTGGAGTAGAGCTATGCGTGTGACTTTGTTAGGAAAGAACAAATTAGGGTTTGCTGATGGCACTGTTAAGAAATTTACGTATGGGGATGTGTTAGGAGATCAGTTGGAACGATGCAATGTCATTATATTGTCTTGGCTTATATGTAATGTTAGTAAAGGTTTGATGAGTGGTATATTGTTTAGATCCAATGCTCATTTTGTTTGGAAAGATTTGCAAGAGAGGTTTGACAAAGTTAATGAGACTATAACATACCATTTGCATAAGGAAATTGCTACAATAACTCAACGAGTCTCTCCTGTTTCTGTGTATTTCTCTAAGTTGAAGGATTTATGGAATGACTATGAATCTATTATTCGTCCACCTTCGTGTGATTGTGAAAAGTCCAAAGAGTTTTAATGCACATTGGAAAAATGGAAAGCGTATCTGTGTGGGCAAAAATACGCCACCTATTATTACGTGGATACGAGTCCAGCTGGCGAGACTAGACTTATCCTACAAGTCACCGGGCACTGAGGATATACGCCCGCTCCTAGAGCCAACGACCGTTTAGGTGGTTTGGCCACAGGGCGCAGGGCGCACCTCCCGTCGCCTAGGGTGTGTACAGTCTCCTAGTTAAGGTTTAGCATACCACTGTCTTGAATTATAGGCCCATAGTCCTATTAATACTTGTATTTTACCTTATTTAGGACTGTGTATCACAACTATAAATACCTCTATTTACATTGTATTGTACGAACTCTGGATTCACCATCAAACTCGGCTACTCTCAAGGAATAAGATTTACTTTGCTTTCTTAATTATTTCTTGTTTATTTATCTGTCTTTATTTTTGTCGTATTTACTTACTTTTCCGTCGTAATTTACCGTTTTTCTTGTGACCTCATTCATAATTAATTGTTTAACCTAGACGTACAAATTTAGGCATAAACAGTTTGGAGCCCACCACAGGCCCTAGGGAATTGTAGGTATTCTACGATTGAAATGGCGCAATCATGCCAGACGACAGTAGCAGCGCTCCGAAGAACACCCTAGATGCAGCAGACGAGTCTGCAAAGGATCTCATCGATTCCGACATACAACAATAGGATCCCATCGAGCAGCCAAAGGATTCTTCCATGAGAGAATCACTATTGCTAGCGACGGCGAAGGCGGCTAACCGCCAGGAGGTAATTCAGAGTTCAGAGGTTTCCTCCTGGATATCCTCAAAACCGCGTGCGAGCGTAACTCGAACAACATAGCTGAAGGGATATCCCAGAGATTGGGAGCAATGTCTGCAGGCTCATCTCAGAGATCATTCTCCCCGCGAAGACCGAAGCCCACAGACAACTCACCAGCATCAGTTCCCAATCGCAGGCTCAACCTGAATGCTGCCCCTGGAGGATCAACGGTGATCAACAATCACGACCTTAAGGGAGCCCTTGTAATTTAGGATCTCATAAAAGAGAAGAAAGCCGTCCATGAACGGATCGGTAACGTACCGGGTGCTCCACCCCAAGTTACCGCGGTAGATGGGTAGAAGTTCTACAAACATGCTTACAAAGCGAGCGCAGCACCACTCCACATACCAAAGCACTTCCGTTTGCCAGATAACTTGAAGTATGATGGAATGACCGATCCGAACGAGCACATCGGTGTTTACTATACTGCTGTGAAAAGTAACGAGATTACTGAAGAAGAAATTCAGTCTGCTCTAGTGAAAAGATTTGGCTCAACCCTGACCAAAGGAGCCCTTTCTTGGTATACTCAACTACCAATGGGATCCATCGAATCGTTCACTTAGATGCAAGACCTGTTCAAGAAAATGCATTCTGGTGCCCGCAAGCGGGAGAAGCGTATGGAAGACATCTTTGAGATACGACAACGTGACAACGAATTGCTGAAGGATTACCTCGATAGATTTAAGAAGGAATGCATGGAGCTCCCTCCAGTCCTTGACAATATCGCTGTGGTAGCCTTCGGCAAAAGTCTGAATTAAAATGGATCTTTAGCTACCCGAGAATTGCAGTGGAGTTTGACTCAACACCCAGTATCTACATGGAGTGTGCGCTACATCAAAGGTATACTGAGAAACTGCATTTGGAACTAGACCATTCTCATAACCCCGAGGACGAGCGAAGGAAGGGACTGGAAAGCCCGTCCCTAGAAGGTGAGGGAGATGGCAAAATGATGAAGCCGAAGGTTCAAAATCGAGCAGGCACCGGGCGACAGAATATGTCTCGAGCATCCGGATCCCAGGAGAAGCGAACAGAACCCCAGAATTTCAAGGACTTCGCTCTTTGTGTCATTGCTTGTGACCTAGTCGCCAATCACTTTGGTAAACTGGGCCCCAGGGTTCGATGGCCACCTAACACGAAAGGATCTACAGGAAGAAACACAACGCCCTTTTGCGACTTTCATCGCAGCGGGGGCCATGCAACGGTCGATTGCAAAGCCATAATGATCGAGATAGAACACTTGCTAAAGGAAGGTCATCTCAAAGATTTGCTGGAAGAGGGGCCCTGCTATTTTAAAGTCCAGAGGACCATCAACGCGATCTTTGTGGACAAACAGCCAGACACGGTCCGGGGGACTGTAATGACCGTGATAACATTTTAGTCCATCCCATTCGACCTGGAGGAGAAAGAAGACCACCAAGAAGACCTCGTTGTACCTGTGGAAGTATTCGGCATGCACATACAGAGGGCTCTTATCGACCCGGGAAGCAGTGCTAATATTACCAAGGGAGAGATGTTACGAAAAATTCAGCCATTGTCCTTAAATATCCTTGAGTACTCGAAACATAATGGGTTTCAACGGAATTCGGGAAGCATCCGCTGGAGAACTAGCTCTTTCGGTCCATATACCGGGCGTGACGAGCACAACCACTTTCCAAGTGATGAATCGAAATCTCCCGTACGATGTAATCTTGGGACGACCATGGATACACGACATCAGGGGAGTGCCCTCAACACTTCATCAGGTCTTCAAGTACCCGACCCTAAATGGGGTCGCCGACCCACGAGGTGAGCGGCCTCTCTCCGAAGAGTGTCGCCTGGCTTCAGATAGGATTACATCTTCTGAGTCGAAGGTCATTGAGGCCTTAGTGCAAGAGGTTAGGGAGGAACTCAGCGAGCTGCGAGATCGATTGGCGCTGATGGATTAACTAGCCCCGAGAGCGACTGAATTGGTGTGTCGTCTCTCTGAGGTGCTATGGAAACAATGAGGACCCATCTGGCTGACACAATGTTACTTGACGATTGCCCAGACGAACATCCAACTCCTACAGATTTCAGTCATAGCCGAGCCTAAAACAGGTGAGCACCTACTGTTGTACATTTCAGTATCTGAAATAGCTTGGAATGCAGTCCTTGTACAAGAAAAGAACGAGCAACAGTTTCTCGTAAAGTACGCTAGCAGGATGCTGCAACGCATAGACAAGTTCTTGCCCTTGCAGCTCCAGTTCATAGCGACCGTGGTAATGGCTACACGAGAATTGTGCTAGTACTTTCAAGAACACCCGGTCAGTCTAGTCTGTTCGACACCGATGTGAGCCATTCTGTCTAAACCCGATCTGTCGAAAGACATGGCAAAGTGGGCTGAAGAGTTGGGAGAACACGACATCATCTATTAACCTCGTACAGATATTAAGACACAGGCGTTGGAAGGTTTTACCTCAGATTTTGCTAAAGAACTGGAACAGAAGGCCGAAAAGTCACTCAGGAATGAAACAGTAATTGAGTATGGCTGTTGGGAAATTCGCATGGGAATGAATCCCAACGAGGAGAAGATTGACCTGTGGATCAGAGCACCGTCTGGGATGGTCTACCATCAGGCCATAAAAGCTGATGACGATGAAGCAGAGTGTGAAGCCATAATTCAAGTCCTTGACTTAGCCTACATACTGGGGCCAGGGAGATCAGCTTGTACAACAACTCTCTGCTGATGGTTAATCAACTAAGGAAATCTACGTAGCAGAGGAGATCTGCGAGCCAAATCGAATGAAGAAAATCAAGGCAATCATAATAATTTTTCATGTGTGGAAATTCATCCACCATGAAGAAATCTCAAGAAATGTCGAAGCATCCGAGGACCCGGACGATTGGCAAACGATAGTTGAGTTAACCCCCGCAGGCCTGATGAACCTTGAAGTTCCAGATACAGGATCCTTCGCAGGGCAGCACAATGCGCTGGTCAACTATCTGAGCAAAGGAGATCTTCCCGAATACAAGACAGAAAATATTTGCTTGAAAAACAAGCGGTTCACTATTGCTTGATCGGCAAGCAGTTATACCATAGGGTCGTTAACAACCCGGGGGATGACTTTTAAGGCTCAACACCCTTAAATAGGAAAACCCAACTGAATGACCCCAAATCGTTATATTTACTTTTTTTTTGTTATTTTCTTTTGGTTATGATATTTATCAGACATGTTACGTGATAAGACCCAAATCGAGCAACCATCTAAAAACACCATCCAAGGCCAAGGAAGAGCTTATGCATTGGAACGCCATGGAACGAGGAGCATTCGGGATCAATTTCGGAGCATTTCAAGGCTGCCCAGGAAGGGGCGGACCGCCTAGTCAAAGGGGCGGACCGCCCACTTATTGAGCACTCTCTGGATCTCAGTCCGCCTAGTGCAGAGGCGGAGGGCCTAATGAAGAGTAGGCGGACCGCCTAGTACAAGTAGGCCGAGCGCCTAGTGCTGTGAAGAGCTGCGGGATTTTCTAGTTTTTAGCCTATGTAATTTCTATTATGCCCCTACGTGGCTTATGACTTTAGAATCTACTTAAGGGTACTTTAGGCCTTTCATCATGTCTTAAATGAGGCCTATAAATACTCCATAGCTTAGCATTATTCCTTAGTAAGCTAGTTTTTGATGATGAATGATTGATAAACAATGTTCAAGAGTGGATTCTCTTTGAATGAAAACCCTTTGAGTTGGTTTGAGTTTACTAGTGGATTCTAGTTGAACCCCAAACCCCCCCGATCATTCTACTTGCGAGTTCTTGTTAACTCGAGGGTAGTTGCATAGTGTAGGTCCTTCTTGACGCCGATTCGAGGGTATCTCGGGACAAGTTCCCCGTGGTTACTTCGAAGGGAGTTCGAGAAGTGTCTCGCTCTCCTATCTTTATTGTTTCCGCATTTGGTTCTTATCATCTTGGTATCAAACGCGGAAACAATAAAGATAGGAGAGCGAGACACTTCTCGAACTCCTTTCGAAGTAACCACGGGGAACTTGTCCCGAGATACCCTCGAATCGGCGTCAAGAAGGACCTACACTATGCAACTACCCTCGAGTTAACAAGAACTCGCAAGTAGAATGATCGGGGGGGGGGGGGGGTTCAACTAGAATCCACTAGTAAACTCAAACCAACTCAAAGGGTTTTCATTCAAAGAGAATCCACTCTTGAACATTGTTTATCAATCATTCATCATCAAAAACTAGCTTACTAAGGAATAATGCTAAGCTATGGAGTATTTATAGGCCTCATTTAAGACATGATGAAAGGCCTAAAGTACCCTTAAGTAGATTCTAAAGTCATAAGCCACGTAGGGGCATAATAGAAATTACATAGGCTAAAAACTAGAAAATCCCGCAGCTCTTCACAGTACTAGGCGCTCGGCCTACTTGTACTAGGCGGTCCGCCTACTCTTCATTAGGCCCTCCGCCTCTGCACTAGGCGGACTGAGATCCAGAGAGTGCTCAATAAGTGGGCGGTCCGCCCCTTTGACTAGGCGGTCCGCCCCTTCCTGGGCAGCCTTGAAATGCTCCGAAATTGATCCCGAATGCTCCTCGTTCCATGGCGTTCCAATGCATAAGCTCTTCCTTGGCCTTGGATGGTGTTTTTAGATGGTTGCTCGATTTGGGTCTTATCATCCTCCCCTTCTTGAGAAGATTTCGTCCTCGAAATCAAGGCTTGGTCTCTCAAGCTCTATCAACTCGTCGGGGTGGCCAAGAATCTCCTCCTTTGTCCTTCTTGATCGTCACTTTGACATAGGTTTCTTCCAAGATCTCCCCCGCCTTAGCATGGAGCTTAGAACCTACAGGCAACGACGAGCGAAAACAAGCAAACGCCCTACTTTGGAAGTAGGTTAGTGCAAGAAGTGTGGAAAACACACTCTTGTGATATAACCAAGCATCAATAACAATCGTGAATATTAAGTCTCCAAAGAGAACCATAAGCACTTGGTTAAAGATCAACATGCACTCAACAAGATAATGAGCAAATATGTCATGTGGGCATGAAAAATGCAAGATCAAGCCATCAAAACCCTCTTGAACCTGAAGCTCAAAATCAACATACCAATCAATCCTCAAGGTGTGATCATCATGTGGAGTGGAGTGAGTCAAATAACTCAACCTACAAGTAGGATCAAGTACTCCACTCCCCTTCTTTAGAGCATACATACTCACACCAAGAGATTCCTCTTCCCCTCCAATTTCACAACCTAAGCAATCTTTCTCAAAAGACAAGCTCTCAAGGAAGGTATTGATGATGGACTCTTCTTCATCATAACCCCAACAAACAATAGTAGGGCCACTCAAAGAACCATCTACCTCATCCAAATTCTCGAACAATGGATTGCCTAAGGAATCAAACCCTTCACACCATGGAGGTTCCATTTGACTTCTCACCCTAGTTCGATACAAGTCATTACCACTAATGAGGATGCCTTCAAACAATGGATTAGTATAAGCATGCATCTCAATATCATGATTAAGCATAGACAAGTTATCAAGACTAGGTTCACTTGAGGAGTCATCATAGACAACCTTGTCCAATTCATGCAATTTGGACTCCTCAAGGACAAGACCATTCTCACCACAACACATTGGCCCACCAAATAGAAGCATATCAATTAGGGAATGGTCAACTACCTCATCTCCCCCTTTGTCAAAGGTTGGTGGTGTGTCATAGCAAAGGTCACAATCATGGTCAACTATCAAATCTACACTAGGGAGGGGTTCAATGAACAATGAGCTCACATCAAGACGTGGCATAGTGCTCCTCCCAACTAGTGTTTCACATTCAAACTCAAGTTGACAACTAGACTCTTCACTAGTGGTATACTCACTAGATGCATCAAAAACACCAACTAGTGTTGAGTCATCACAAGACAAGTAGCTAGTAGGTTCATGAAAGGGTGAAGCAACACTTACATTTGTAGTACTTCCTTGGTCACTCACAAGGTTTGAAGTGTCATATGCAACTCCTCCTTCATGAAGCTCACATTGAGGCTCCAATTGCTTGTCTTCAAGTGTACCTACACAAGAACTTTCACAAGAAAAAGTAGAAGATGAAGAATTGTTAGCATAATGGGTGCTCTCACACTCAATTTTTCTTTCCTCACCTCTCTTCTCTCTCAATTTTACCTCATGGTCAAGTGTAGTTTGTGGTGACAATCCTCTCACATCACTCCTCAAATCCTCTCCTTTTTCCTCTCTTGGATTGTCACCGGTCACTCCCTCACTTCTCTCTATCTTTTCTCTCTCATTTGAAGTGGAGTGACTCTCATTTTCATCATGCATTGGCAAAACAATGAGATTGTTTGCCTCGGGTTCAAGTACCATGGGTGACTTTGCTTTAGCCACTTCCCTCAACTCCCTCATATGCTTGTAGTCTTCCCTTACTTGCCTTGGAGTCAAAGGTCTAAGCACATACTTCTTCCTATCTTGCTTGACCGTATAAGAATTGGTCCGACCATCATGCACTACACTCCTATCATGTTGCCATGGTCTCCCAAACAATAAATGGCATGCTTGCATTGGGACCACATCAAACATGATCTTATCCTTATAGCTCCCCATACTAAATTCAATCAACGCTTGTTTCACCACCCTTAGTTCACCACACTCGCTAAGCCATTGTAAACGATACGGCTTTGGATGCTTTAGAGTGGGTAACTTCAATTGGGAAATCAAGGTTTGGCTTACTATGTTGGTACAACTCCCCGAATCAACAACCATTGAACATACTTGGCCCATTACTCGGCACCTAGCAGGAATGAGGTTTTCCCTTTGATTATTTTCCACCTCCTCTTCCATAAAAATGGTACTCAAGCTTCTCCTCACAACTAGGGAAACATGAGGTTCTTCCTTCTCTACTATATCCTCCTCCACATCATCCGTAGATAGGACATTTCGAATGGGTTTTGGATGTGGGGTAGTTCTTTGGGGATTGCCCAAAGGGTGGGGATTGCCCAACACTTGCTCATTTTCTTCACGGTCCTCCTTTACCCGTTGTTGACTAAGCACTTCAACAACTTGTTCCGGGGTAAAGGTTGAACCACTCGTGCCTCCTCCGGCCTCGACTTGGACACTAGTCCCCTTCTCAACTTTGGCCCTTGAGGCCCTTCTTTCAAGAGTTTCAATCCTTAGGCTCATACTATCCAATTTTGCCAAGATAGTAGCCAAGGTACTCTTCACAAAATCATCACTCTTGTTGGTCATGGTACCTACAAAAAGCATCAAACGTTAGTAAAATACCTCACTCACTCCCTCACAAGTGTTTCACTCGGTTCGCTCGTTTGGTGGGGAGGGATATTTCACACAAGTTTGAGTCTAAAAGCTTCAAGTAGTTGATCAACGAACCACAACTCAATCACTCAACTTCTCAAGCCCAATGCACTCCGGGGTGAGTGAAATTAATGGGACTCGATTGGAACGGTAAGCACTTTAAGTGAGGACTTGAATCAAAAGATACTACGGATCTTCTTTGAATTCTAGTCTCCTTTCTAAGGCACGATGATCCTAATAGCTCAAAGTAATTAGTACTAATCGAGTAGGATTATACTCTAGTAGCACTAACCGGAAGCAATGCAATCAACAAAACACGAAAACCTAGAAGAAACTACCCAATTCTCAACTTGTAGGAAGTAGGCGCCCACCTGTTTTGAGTAGGTGGTCCGCCTGGTTCCCTGCAGAGGGGAGTAGGCGGTCAGCCTACCTGAAGTAGGCGGTCCGCCTCTGCAAAGTCCAGAGAGCTCACCAAAATCAGGCGGTCCGCCCCTTCTACTAGGCGCACTGTTCAAACTCGTCTTTCTTGACTTTGGCACCCAAAAATCCAACAATTCACACGTTGTTTTATCAATCCGAAGGTACCCAAATGTTTTTTCTAGCACAGAGATCAAACCCTAATCAATTTTATCAAACCCCAATCAAAATCCAAAAATTTACCATGTTCATCATGTTCATAGCTAGGGTTTCAAATTTTCAAATTCTTCAAAGGGTTTCAAATCTCAAATCATGGAATACAACTCCAAATCATGTGTATTGGGTACCAAAATAACGGGTTTCCAATAAGGAACAAACCCCAATATCAATCACAACACGAATCAATCCAAAACACAAGATAGAACAAATTTTTGGTATTTTTCAATTTTTTTGTTGTTTTCTCCTTTCCAATAACAAGAACACGAAAACTAAAGATAGAATCGACCTAGGCACGAAGAATCAAGGGTCGGGGGTTTGTAGAAACAAAACCCGAGCCTTGCTCTGATACCAAGATGATAAGAATCAAACGCGGAAACTATAAAGATAGGGGAGCGAGACACTTCTCGAACTCCCTTCGAAGTAACCACGGGGAACTTGTCCCGAGATACCCTCGAATCGGCGTCAAGAAGGACCTACACTATGCAACTACCCTCGAGTTAACAAGAACTCGCAAGTAGAATGATCGGAGGGGTTTGGGGTTCAACTAGAATCCACTAGTAAACTCAAACCAACTCAAAGGGTTTTCATTCAAAGAGAATCCACTCTTGAACATTGTTTATCAATCATTCATCATCAAAAACTAGCTTACTAAGGAATAATGCTAAGCTATGGAGTATTTATAGGCCTCATTTAAGACATGATGAAAGGCCTAAAGTACCCTTAAGTAGATTCTAAAGTCATAAGCCACGTAGGGGCATAATAGAAATTACATAGGCTAAAAACTAGAAAATCCCGCAGCTTTTCACAGCACTAGGCGCTCGGCCTACTTGTACTAGGCGGTCCGCCTACTCTTCATTAGGCCCTCCGCCTCTGCACTAGGCGGACTGAGATCCAGAGAGTGCTCAATAAGTGGGCGGTCCGCCCCTTTGACTAGGCGGTCCGCCCCTTCCTGGGCAGCCTTGAAACGCTCCGAAATTGATCCCGAATGCTCCTCGTTCCATGGCGTTCCAATGCATAAGCTCTTCCTTGGCCTTGGATGGTGTTTTTAGATGGTTGCTCGATTTGGGTCTTATCATTACGGGTTTTCATCCACAGCATCACAGGCCCCGTGCCTCTTCTATCAATAAAACTACTATCTTACTTAGTCAGTTTACTCATTTATTTAGATCTATCTACGGTCAAACTATTCAGAGCCCCGACCAGACCTAAGTTAAAGTAATACACTCACTTTTCGCTACAAAAAGTAGAGTACACTACTCGCTTAGAGCTAGATCCCGTCTAGCTCAGCCACCAATCATTAATCGAGCGTTGATCTCGTTAAATCAAAAATTGCACCTACACGCTGATGGGAACACCTGTCCGCGTAGTGCCAAAAAGTCTTAAATACTCGAGTACTAAGAGAAGACGTTTTGTCTCAAAACACAAAAGGACCGTTTCCACACGTGCTATAGTCGTCCCATTTTGGGAGCAAACAACTATCTGCTACGGATGCAACCTAGCCGCTGTCTATCGGTGCACAACAGACGTAATTGGTCAAGGCAGGCACAGTGATACACATTCTTAAAGGAGTAGAATAGTCAGGACGACCAGAAGCCATCTAATATCTAGGTGCACAAACATACTGCTTGGTTACACATTACGGAACACGTAATAACACAAGTACGTATAGAATATTGATGAACATTCGTTTCATTAATAACAAACAGCCGGTAGTCTCATAATATACATTTACGAGTCGTTTGGTTGGCATAGAGTTTACGCGGGTATTAACAATGTACGTATTAGTAATACGGGTATTAACAATGTGGGTATTAGTAATGTGAGTATTAATAATGCGGGTATTAGTAATGCGGGTATTAGTAATGTGGGTATTAATAATACGGGTATTAGTAATGCGGGTATTAGCAATGTGGGTATTAGTAATATATGTATTAGCTATGCATATATTATAACGTAAGGATTATTTCTTGAATCACTAATATATTACAAATTAATATACAATGTTATAATTTAAAATATTTAGTTAGTCCTTAAATATAATTTAAAAATATTCTTACTATTATGAGGGTTAATTTTGTCATTTTAAATTTTAATACCTGCATTATTAATACCCGCATTATTAATACCACCTTCTACCCCGCATAAAATAATACATAGATTCCCGCATAACTTATGCGGGTATTAGCTATGCGGAAATCAAAATTTTGAACCAAACATTGTATTAACAATGCAGTGTTTTATGCGGAATACAAAAAAGCAACCAAACATGGTACAAAATAATGCAAGTTTCAATGCAGGGATTATTTTTTCAAATGGTGCAACCAAACATGGTATTAGCAATGCAAAGTTTAATGCGGGTATTACGCACTATAATACATCCAACCAAACGACCCCTTAGTTCTTCCAAAATACAACATTTGTTTATAACAATTGTAGAAAAAAAATGAAAAGGAAGAGTAAAAACAAAGAGCTCCTCAGGATTAACATGGCTGAAAAATCCTTCATCTGGATTGTAGCTATACACCATAAATTGTCCAGAGTTCTTCTTTTCTTTTGATAGCCTGAGATATGTCGTCCCGAGCATCCTTTCAAGGTATACGGCCGCTGGTGCAGTCAAAGCCTATCTGCTTGATCAAAGCAAGAGATCCCGGAAGCACTTGAGTACATGCCTGACCTTCCCTCATCTCGTCCACTGAACTTGAAGAGAAACTAAAAGACTAGCAGTTAAGCTTGACCATCTGCTTCAACCTCAACTGGCCAAACCGGAGTGCACAATTCCGTCGATCTTCAAGCGCAAATAGAAGTTCGCAGAGAGCAGAAAGGCTTGAGCTGGGAACCCATCACGAAGGAGCCTCTTCCCTTGGATATCCCACAGCCAGCGGCCGATGCAGTGTTATAATAACGGCTCAGCTGAAGAAGATAACCAAGGTGAAAGCCATGAACTACGAAGGACTCCGAAGTTCAGTGACACCTTAGTCACCTGCTGCTGTGAGGCTATATCCTCTTGCATGCCTTGAGACGGATCCAAGCGGAAGATTGATAGTCCAGTACCATTGAAGGAGCGGCCTGGACACACAAAGTACCCTGGCGGGGAAGCCACACAGAAGCTGAAAGGGCTAAGCGTCCTGACCTCGCATGACAAGAAGAATATCACAGCAACCACTGTGTTAGAAAATGAGCGCACTGTAATCAGTGCACATGAAACAATGAAAATATCCCAAAGGATATCATTAGAATCCCGATCAAACTTCATGACTCAAGGGACTTTACTCATTCCCTCATGGATGAAGAGAAAAGAGAAGGTAACTGCAGATGAGTTTCCTCCTTCACGCAACATCTGTTCGGAACAAAGAAGGTTTTCTAGGAATATCAAATCAGGATCAAAGTCAAACATTCTTAAAGAAAAGCAACTCACTGTCATAAGAAATTACTGAAGAAGTGAATTATTTTTTGAAGAAGAGTTGTGATTTTACCACTGTCATGAAGTCACTATTTATAGGCAGAAGGGGATAAGGATAAGGCATGAAACGATCACGCGTCGTTATTGCTAGGGATATGAAATAATTTAAAGCAGTTAATGGCGGTTCTTGAAAAGGTGTGTGAGATTAGTATCAGCCAATCAAAAGGGAGCACACGAAGTTCTCGAAGAATTCAATATCATTCTTGGTCAAAGAGACTGCGAGTTTTAAGGAGTCAGTGAGATATCTTTTCACATCACGCCGCTTTCACTTCCCGACTGCTTGCGTTAGCACTCGGCGAGTGGGGAGACTGACTGTGTGGGCAATAATACGCCACCTATTATTATGGGGATACGAGTCCAGCTGGCGAGACTAGACTGATCCTACAAGTCACCTGGCACTGAGGATATACGCTTCCTCCTAGAGCCAACGACCGTTTAGGTGGTTTGGCCACAGGGCGCAGGGCGCACATCCCGCCGCCTTGGGTTTATAGTCTCCTAGTTAGGGTTTAGTATACCACTGCCTTGAGTTGTAAGCCCATGGCCTTATTAGTGCTTGTATTTTACCTTATTTAGGACTGGGTATCACAACTATAAATACCGCTCCTTACATTGTATTGTACGAACTCTGGATTCGCCATCAAACTCGGCTACTCTCAAGGAATAAGATTTACTTTGCTTTCTCAATTATTTCTTGTTTATTTATCTATCTTTATTTTCATCGTATTTACTTACTTTTCAGTCGTAATTTACCGTATTGCTTGTGACCTCATTCATAATTAATTGTTTAACCTAGACGTACAAATTTAGGCATAAACAATATCAATTCCTAATGGGGCTTAATAACAGTTATGGTCAAGAAAGAAGCCAAATCTTGATGATGATTCCTCTACCTACTCTGAATCAGACATATGCAATGTTAGTACAAGATGATGACTAAAAGCAGATGACTATGACTGCAGAAAGACATGTTGATCCCACTGCTTTATTCACTTCCAATAGGGGTGGAATAATTCCAAGAAAAAATTCTTACAATTTGAAGTGTGATAGCTATAACAAGAGGCAAAGAGATATATGTTTTCAACTTGTGGAATGTAAAGTCTGTGGCCAGAAAGGGCACCTCACTGAGAACTGCTTCAAGAACAAAAATTACAAAGGCAAGAACTCACAGGATTTTAGTTCCAAGAGGAGAGCTAATGTTGTGCAATATGAAGCTGATACACCTTTAGGAGCTCAGGGTTATATAAGCACCAATCCAGGGACTCCAACTAATGTTGCAGGGCCAGTTCTGACTCAAAGTCAGTATGATCATATAATGGCAATGCTTAATAGGTCCACTCTGAGTGATGCTAGTGCAAACATGGCAGGTAAGCCTTCTCATTCCACTATATCAGTAATGAATTGGATAGTGGATACATGGGCCAAATGTCACATAATTGAAAATAAGAGTCTTTTATAAGATAGTATAAAATAACCAATTCAAGAAAAGCTCAATTGCCTACTTGTGAAGCCACACATGTCACACACAAGGTAGCTGTCAACCAAGAAAAGGAAGAAAGATCAAAGATGTGCTATGTGTACCTACTTTTAAGTTCAATCTACTATCGGTGTCCCAACTAACCAAAGATTAGAGTTGTTCTATTACTTTCTATCCTAAGTTGTGTATACTTCAGAACCTCTCCAATAAGAAGGCCAAGAAGATTGGTAGAGAGCAAGAAGGGTTATATGTCATACATTCATCAGGAGAAGAAAGAACTAGAGTATAAGAGAGATCACTGGATGTGAAGGCACAAGTGAATGCAGAAGCCTGGCATCAAATAATGGGACATGTCCCTATGTCTGTTTTGAGAAAAGTTCATATTTTTCAAAGTTGTATCCATTTCTTTCCGAATAATTGTGTAGTCTGTCCTCTAGCTAGACATAGTAGATTGCCTTTCCAAGATAATCAAGAATAGGTCGATTTATTTGTTTGATTTGATTCACATGGATGTTTGGGGTCCATATAAAATTACTACACATAATGGAATGATTTTTTTTTTTTGACTTTGGTTGATGATTGCTCAAGATGGACCTTGATTTTTTTTATGAAGTTTAAGTTTGATGTTGTCATGTCTTAAGTACTTCCTGGTGATGGTCCGAAATCAATTTGGCAAGACTCTAAAGGCCTTTAGATAAAACAATGGCACATAGTTCTTTAACTCTAGTTGTAATGAGCCGTTTAAACAATATGGCATCATTCACCAAAGCTCTTGTCCTTACACTCTACAATAGAATGGAGTTGTGGAAATAAGACACAGACACATCTTAAAAACTGCTGGGGCAATTAAATTTCAAGGATACTTGCCATTTAAGTTCTGGGGAAACTGTGTAGAAGCTTCTATTTATATATCATTAAATAGAATTCCATCAACTGTATTACAAAATAAGTCACCCTATGAAGTATTATACAAGAAGACACACAATCTTGACCATCTGAGAGTCATAGGCTACCTATGCTATGCAATACATTTACATCAGCATGACAAGTTTGGTGCAGGGGTCATCAAATCAGTCTTAGTTGGCTATGGTACAAATCAGAAATGCTACAAACTTTATGATTTGCAAAATCATATTTTCTTTATAAGTAGGGATGTTACATTTCATGAAGGTATATTTTAATTCAAGTCACATCAGGATGAAACTTGCATGTTTCCCTCAAGTATTAGGCCTGCTTCATAGGATGCTGGCAATTTTTATGAATATTCTCTGAACACTGACCCTGCACCAATTGAAGTAGTGAAACCAGTCTTACAGGAGCACTTATCTGCTGAACAAGTAGTCTCATCAGTAGTTGATGATACACATTCCACTGTAGAGCCTAACACACCCATAATTGAACCAAATACATCTGCATCTGCTTCTCAAGAGCCAAAAGAGGTTTCAGAAAACATAGCACCGAGGCCTGCTAGGGTTCATAAACCCAATGTTTGGATGAAAGATTTTGTAGCACCTAAAAGAAGAGGTACTAGTTCCACCGTTGCTGCAGGTTGTTGCCAATATCCTATCTTGGATGTCATGCAGTATGACCATCTCTCTATTACTTATCAGAGTTACCTCTAACATTTCTCCACAGACACGGAACCAAATAGTTACGAGGAAGCAGTGAATGATCCAAGATAGGTTGATGCCATGAAAGCATAAATAAAAGCCTTAGAGGACAACCACACCTGGAACGTGGTGCCTTTACATGCAGGGAAGAAAGCAATTGGGTGTAAGTGATTTACAAGATAAAGTATAAAGCAAATGGTGAAGTTGAGAGGTTTAAGGCTAGATTGGTTGCTAAATAGTATAAACATAACGAAGGGATAGATTATCAGGAAACCTTCTCCCTTGTTGTAAAGATAGTGACTGTCAAAACAGTCATTTCTATAATAGTAGCACAACATTGGTATATCCATCAAATAGATATGAACAATGCTTTCTTGCAAGGAGATTTATTTGAAGAGGTCTACATGACTATGCCACATGGTTTCAATAGTGCACCTGAAAAGGGAAGAGTATGCAGATTGTTGAAGTCACTCTATGGTCTTAAAAAGGCCTTAAGACAATGGAATATCAAGCTCACCACTGCCCCGATCAACTCAGGTTTCGCATAAAGCAGGTTGGACTATTCTTTACTTACTAAAAGGTGTGGAGGGAACATTGCGGTCATCCTAATCTATGTGGATGATCTCTTGATCATAGGGAGTAATGCTCAGCTCATTCAGGACTAAGTATATTCTTCAACACCACTTTAAGATCAAAAGCTTAGGCACTCTAAGGTTATTTTTAGGTATTGAGTTTGCTAGAAGTTAAGAGGGAATCGTTAAGCATCAGAGGAAGTATTGTTTGGAGCTTATCTCGGATGTAGGATTGTCTGGTAGCAAGCCAGTTGGAGCCCCTCTTGAGCTCAATCAGAAGCTCACCACTTGTGAGTTTGATAAACACTTTCCAGATGCATCTTCACACCCTGATGAGGCATTTTCAGATCCAGGAAGCTATCAAAGATTGATTGGTAGATTTATCTATCCAGGAATCTATCAAAGATTGATTGGTAGATTTATCTATTTTACTATAACTAGACCTGATATTTCATTTGCTGTTTAGAACCTCAGTTAGTTCATACACTCTCCAAAAGAATCTCATATGGAAGCAGCTATCAGAGTAGTTAGATATTTGAAATCGGCTCCAGGCTTGGGAATTTTCCTGTCTGCAGTCAATACTCGTGTTCTCCAAGCTTTTTGTGATACTGACTGGGGGCTTGTCCTAATACTAGGAGGCCTATTACATGCTACCTTGTCAATTTTGGTGATGATTTTATTTCTTGAAAATCTAAGAAGCAGAGCACAGTCTCTAGAAGCTCAGCTGAAGCTGAGTACAGAAGCTGAGCTTCCACTGTGGCAGCAATTATTTGGTCGGTTAATTTGTTTAAGGAGTTGGGTGTACAAGTTCATCTTCCTATCCCCGTCCATTTATATAGTAAATCTGCTTTGCAGATTGTAGCCAATCCATTATTCCATGAACGCACGAAACATATTGACATTGATTGCCATTTTATCAGGGAGAAAATTCTATTTGGCATGATCAAGACACTATACTTAAGCTCTCAGGAACAACAATCAGACATTCTGAACACGAGTCTTACTAGCATTCAACATCAGTACTTGGTGTCCAAGCTAGGCATGAAGAACTTGTTCATCACCCTAGCTTGAGGGGGGGGGGGGGTGTTGAGGAGTTAGTAACTTGTACAGCTGTACACTAACTGCCACTGATTCATCTTAGCTAGGACTCATCTTAGCTCATGCTGAGCGAAAAAATGTAACAAACTCATCAGGTAGTTAGTTAGTGGAGTATTTGTATATATTGATAGGATCCTTGATAGTTTACTTAGCTTAGATCATTTTATTGTAATTACTTTGTGATATTTTCTCTCTCTAGAAATGAGCTTGCTCTCTAAGCAACTATGTTCTTTCCCAATTTCTTCAATCGTGAATTAGGTCACTTACTTAGCTGTATCCATAAATTTGACAAGAGACGCAAATATGATATGTTTTTAACTCAAGATTTACAAATGTGCTTCGATTAACTACTTCCGATAACCGTAGGACAACTTCTTTTATGCTCATTTGTTAAATATAATTCTGCTCGTCTTTGTTCGGAATTTAATTGATCATGTTGATAACTAGGGAAATTTCTCTCTTAGTCCCTCAAGTATTTATTGGGTCTAGGTTTGGTCATTGTAGTATTGAATTACTAGCATAATTAACCTCAAATTAATTTGAAATATTCACCTTAATGTCGTTGCTTGTGAGTCATCACAAATTTAACGAAAATATATCGTTTTATCAAAGGGCGTTTTACACAAATATACAAACCTACACTCCTATATTACAAAAAATAGCAATATTATACAAATTACAACACATAGCAATATTTTTAATAGCACATTTCATTTTTCATTGCCACTCCCTTCTATTGAAAGTTGAAAGTTGAAACTTCAAAATACACATAACCACAAAACGACAGACACACATACCACCATCATTAGAGAACCATCAAAACGCCACCGTCGCCGTCACCACCACCACCGTCATTACCACATCAAGAAAGACAAAAAATCTGATTCAAATTCCGATAATCAAATGGATAAACCCCATACTCTACCCACATCTCCGCTGTAAATCTCTTCCATCTACTTGTTTCTGATCCGAAAAAGCTTCTGCCCCGCCGTCGTCGTTGTCATCGGCGTTAGAGCAGGAATACCTCTCTGATATCGCAGTAATCGAGCACGTCACCAGATCTCTGGCAAAAAATCTCACAAAACAAAACGTCGTCGTTGCCATCAATGGCGGCGGCGTTAGAGCAGAAATGCCTCTTCGGCATCGCAGTAATCGACCATAACAGGAGCACCATGAAGAAAAAGAAGTGGTCGGAGCCGGGGATGAAGATACTGGAGCTCAAGTTGCTCTGATCGTCAAGCTTCAAGAAGTTGTCGTAACTACTGACGAAGAAAACGAAGACGCTATTCTCGATTTGAAGATTTCCTTTTAATTACTTTTCGATCTGATTAAATATCTACGGTTAATTAATGAGTAATTAATTTGATGTGAATTTAACTGTTTTATAGGAAAGCTAAGCTTTATCGATTTGATAAAACTGTAAATCGATGGAAAGAAAGAGGTGCTATTATTGTTAAGCTTTTGAAACGTAAGGGAACTGGAAACGTGAGACTTGTTATGCGTCAATATAAGACTTTAATGATCTGTGCTAATCATCTAGAATCAATTTACTGTTTTATTTTACAATTCGTCTTGAAACAATAGATACAATATAGAAACAGTACATAAATAGTCTAGAAACAGTTAGATATGGTACAAAAGAACACAAATACATCTAGATACAACGAGATACAACGAGTACGAGGTGGTTGGTAGTTGAGATACAACGAGATATGAGGTAGTTGGTAGTTGAGATACAGTGAGATACGAGGTGGTTGGTAGTTGAGATACAACGAGATACGAGGTGGTTGGTAGTTGAGATACATCGAGATACGAGGTGGTTGGGGAGGGGAGGAGGAAAAATGAAATTGGGAGAAATGGGAGGAATAATGTAAAGTTTTGCTATGTTATGCTATGTTTTGCTATGTTTTATAATTAACTTTTCCGTTTCTTTATATTGTATAATTTTGCTAATTAAAATATTGCTATATTTTGTAAATAACTTCTAAAAAGTGTATTTTTTTTTTGTAAAAATTCCTTTATGAAAGGACTTCCTATGTGTTATGTTAGTTTGGACTGTACTTATTTGAGGGGGATATATTTTTAAGAATAGTTAAAACTTTAAACGTAGAAAGTTTCATATATATGAAGGGATTAAAAATATATGCTTAAATATATTGAAGGTTAAATATGTTTAGTCATAAATCATAAGGAATAAAATAAATATTTATCAATAATGGAGGAGCCAAAAGTGCTATATCCTATATACTAGTAGTCCGGGGCGGAGCCACCTTCATGAACCCCTTCATTGAAAGATTACACTGTGAACAAGGTAAAATATAATATTTTCGGTATATATATAAGATATTGAACCCCTTTGAAATGATGAAAAAGTCTAGTAAAGTGCCAAAAGGGGTTCAAAAATAGCTTTATATCACATAATCAAATTTTAAGTGTGAAATGTTGAACCCCTTGTACAAAATTTTGGCTCCGCCCCTGCTAGTAGCTATATATGGATTAGTTAATACTTTATTTTTTATTTTTTCCATTGGATGAAAAAATCGGTTTTTTGTTGACAATTTTACCCCCCTCCCCCATTCCATGAGGATACTGCTTAGAAGAAAAGGAGTAAAAAAAGTTCAAATATTTGTAATGTCACTGTCTTGTAAAATGCATGGAATCTGAGCAATAAACATCTTTCGGTTGAAATATCAAGATGATTTGCAACATCGGGTAAAGTTGAAAAAGGAAATATATATAGACAAATATTTGCTCATCGTGTGGAAAATTTGTAGACTTCCTTTTCTTACAATCTTTCCAACGTGAACTAATTCTGCTAACCATCTAAACAAGATTAATAACATAGCCATTTCCACAGATTGTCTTTATAAGAGATTATAGTTCTAGGTTTTCTCTTTATTTCTCGTTAATTAAACTTTTGGTACAAGAACAGTTATGTCCAGTGGCGTACTCAGGATTTTTTTGCAAATGGTGCCACTTTTAAAGAAGTTTTTGTTATTTATTATAGGTTTAATAAGTAACGGAGCCTAGTATAAATGATTTTATACTTCTTAAGTCAGTAGAAGGTAGAAGATTCAATCCCTAGTAACATCTAATACCTTAAGCGATGAATGTTCGTAAATTTTAATTTAAAAAAAACTATGCCACAGTTGGGAGTTGGTCACTTTCTTTATTTGTACTAAATATTGTGATTTTTCATATATTAACATACATACATACTTAATAAAATGTTTCGACGTAGGGTGGTCCCATGGCACCCCTTCCTATAGGGTGCCTACGTCCTTGATTACGCCTCAATCCCAAATAAGTTGAGATCGACTATATGAATGCGCTTTTACCAATAATTTCTATATATTTAAACTCAACTCATGTCATCATAGTGACAACCAGTAAGAAAAGTGAAAAATAACTAAATATACACAAATAATAATAGTATAGTAATTTTTAAGTAATTAAGTCAATCTTATAGCTAGCATAGTAGCATTTCAAGACTTGATTCAACATCGGTGCCCAGGCCACAGTCATAACATGTACAAAAGACATGTTGTGAAAAAACAAATGTTCAAAGTGAAGTTAGAAAATTCATTCAAGTTGCTGCTGATAAGAGATGGATGCCAGATGATCGATAAGCACTCAGATTAAGATATTTGACTCTGCTTATTATTTTTTGTGATAAGTACAAGAGGAAAAATGGTAACCGTGAATCATCTGGATGGATTCAAAGTTAATTTACTTTAATTGATGAACAATTGCTTTTCAATTTCCTTTTGTCACTTTGATAATGAAATCCGACTATAGTTAAAAAGGTCTAACCTACCAGATTTTAATGTCCCTATTCTAAAGTGACAGCTAGCTTTCCTCTTCATCTTTTTCCCTTTTATTCAAGCGGTCTTTTTCAAGTTGCTGCAGCTTCTTATCTTTTTGTTTGAGTTGGATTTGATTTTCTCCTTTTTGTGGCATGCTTGCCAGTCAATTAAAGAACCCTTTACCTAAAATGATTATGCATACTTCCACTTGAACGAGAGTTTATTTAAATAATTTGAGGAGTAATCTACCTTATTTTTTTAGATTATATCCAACTATTTTATACACAATTATTTATAGTTATCTTTTATATGATTTGACACTGTACAATTTATATTACACTATTAGTGAAGAAAAGCTAAAAGCTTAATATTTATACTTCTAAGACTTTTATGGTTATCTAGCCAGTAACTTGCCTTTCCTCTTCATCCATCTTTCAACTTGTAAGTTGTAACTATATTGTTTGTTTCAATAGAGAAGGTTTTTGGCCTATTAAGAAGCTCAAACACTGGGTTTTCTTCTTTTTATTGGAAAAATGCTCATTTTCTTTCATAGCTTTTGTGGGGTGGGAGTTGGTGTATATGGGGTAGGTTAGGGGGATTAGTTGTAGGTTCACCTGACATAGCCTTTTTTTTTTTTGGCAATAAGCACACATGCGAACTCATTAATTTAGTATGAATAAGTGTACTAGCATATGATCGCACTTGTGATCGTATATAAAAATAATATTTCCTACTGATGATATGTACCTAGTCATTTCTGTCTCTTTATATCAGCGGTTTCGCGTTTTGATTTTTCTTCTGAATTAGTTTAAATCTTTTTCCTTTACTTTGTAAAAAGAAGTTTATAGAGGCTCTTTTTAATCAAAAGTTCACTTTACTAAACGAAAAGAAACTTTCGATACAAAAATATGAATGTGGATGTTCCATAAAAGCTGATGAAAAAGGAAGTTTAAGTTGAGGAGGACTGCATGTATATACTAACTTTTATACGGAAGAGATTATTGAAACATCTTAATTTGTTTAAGACATCACAAATAAGTAAAATATTATTTGTTCATTTTTTTTATTAATTTGATATGCAACCTATAGAACAGTATTGGTGACGCAATATTTTATATATCCTTGAGTAGACGATTTGGAGTTTCTATCCTTTTATGTCTAAAATTTGATCACTAGAAAAACAGTTAAATTTATATGAAGGGTAGGGTAACTCTTGGAGTTTCTATCATTTTATGCCTAAAACATGATCACTAGGAAAACAGTTAATTTTATATGAAGGGTAGGGTTAGCGTTGTATTGCTTGAATATTAAAAAAAAGAAGTAGAACTCTAGTGAATTCCAGAGTGATTTGGGTATTTATATGCTAGAAAGCTCCCAATCCCAATTCTAATATGACTCTTTTTATAACGCTTATGGTCCATTACATGAAGCGGTTGCTTAAATTTTATCCTAAATAGGAGTAAGACTAGACTAAGGTGGCAAAGCTGTAGCATTAGTGTGATAGTTGATTCTGCGTTCGTGCGGCTTGTGCGGTCGTAGATGATGAAGCTGATGTGTACTCCTTAGATTCATAGCATCTGTTGCCTCTTAGGCTTGTCCTATATGGGCCAGTGGGCCTTCGAGTCCATAATACACCAAAAAATTTTACCGCATGCCATTCATAAGGAGTGGTTTTGTAAAAATTGCCCGCTCTAAGGAATATTTTAACAAAATGTCCTTATTTAGTCCGAAGCCAAGACTTCAAGACAAAAATTTTGTAAGTCTTGGCAATTGGCTATACTTCAAGGGCAACTACTGTTTTGCCAATACTTCAAGTTATATGGCGAGAATGCAAGGAAGACTGGAAGGGGCAAGTCTTGGCAATTGCCAAGACCTACGACGAAGTGTGGCAAGTTTTGCCTTTTGCCAATACTTGCGTTCAAGTGTTGGCAAATCGAGCAGGGGTTGCCTTTTGCCAAGACTTACGGCCAAGTGCGGCAATTATTGTATTTTGCTAATACTTGAAGGGATAAGTGTTGAAAAACGGAGAAATATAAAGGCAAGTCTTGGCCCAGACCTAAAAATATGACAGGGGTATTTCGTCCGAATTTTTTACTTTAAACCTTAAGGGAGGCATTTTTGCAAACCATCTGTTAGCGCGGGCAAAAAATCAAACCATTGTTTCCAATGTCATATTTTTGCAAATAAGTCATAATACACAGATGACATAATTTACCCACACCAAATTACGTTTTCTACTAAAGGAAGAATAGTTGATATGGTGTCTTACATTTATATCAATCAATTGAAATCATTTTCCTTTTTCATTAAAAAGTGAGCGTACATGTTTGTCTTTTCGGGGATACATATATGACTATTAAGATATCTTCATTTAATTTGAATAGAATAGTAATAAGGAATTTTATGTATTCTCAGGCTTCAACAAGTGAATGTGTATAATTATATTTATCTAAAAAGCTTAAAATTAATAACTAAATAATATTAAGAAAATCTTAATTTATTTGGTAATATATAAATTATTTTTTGAGAAATCATCATGTTAAGCTAGTGTCGGCTATTGTTGTTGGCGAGGATTGTTGCAAAAGTGATAGCTTGTGTTATCTACGCCTTGGTGGCAAGAGGTGGTGATTGATAGGGATGGATAACAATCGAGGTAGTTATTGTTGGTGGTTGGCGATACATATTAATGGTATAGGTTGGTTGAGGCAGACAAAGGAGGTGGTTGGTTATGATTGTTTATGCTATAAGTAGTTGGTGTTTTAGATTGTTGTTGTTGGTGGTGGTGGTGGTGGAGACTAGTGGTGAAGTGAATGTAGTGGTGTTATGAATGACACTGTTTAGTCATTTTGAAGTTTGGATACCGATTTACGGTCCGTCAATCTAAAAAGCTTCGTAAGGTCTATTACGACATGTCTGCAAAGTTTGAGCTAACTCGGACCTCTTTTGGTAGGTCTTAGAAGAAGTATTTATTTTAAGGTGTCGGTATAGCCGCATTATGATTTTTGAGCTTGTTTCGAGTAAATGAGCTCCATTTCTAAATCCGAAAGTGTCATTAGGTTCATTATTGACTTGTGTGAACTTTTGGAAGTGAAATCCGATGATTTTCTGATGGTTTTTGCAAGTATTGCGGAAGTTGCAGTCTTCCCTCATTCTATTTAACCCTCATCTTGTGTATTGGGAATCTATGTTGAGATCGAGTTCATAAACAAGTCATTTATATGTTATAACTCGCGTGCAAAGATTGGGGTGATTTCGAGCATCGTAGGGTCCCGTTCGGACCCAAAATGCAGCACCAGTCTGTCCTGTTAGGCTGTCTGAAGCTAACCTCGCACAACAACTTTGAGTAAATTTGGTCTTCTACGTGAAAGTGGGCCTGTGAGCATGACCACAATGGCCTGGGTTGCTAAAGCGCCTGTGAGCATGACCACAATGGCCTGGGTTGCTAAAGCGCCTGCAGCAACGCAAAGGCGATGTATCAGGGTATAAATATGACCCAATGATCGGTCAAACTCATTTTTCATAAAAATTAATCGGTGGGGGTCAGTTTCGAGGCTGTTCCAAGGTACCAAAATGTCCTAAGTATTCAAGTAAGAAATTCTAATCATTTATTGTTGATACTCGAATGATTGAGCATGCAGAATTCATAAATTTGTATGATTCTATTATGGGTTGGAACCCCAACTTTATGAAATTGGGGAAGTGAGGTTAATTGAACCTGAAAGAGTTATTCAATGGTATATTTGATACTGTAGGACTATAAAGATTCTGGAAACATATCTTTTATGGGAATTCGGCTAAGCTAGGCCCAAGGGTTCCATAATAAAGCGCGTTATTATTAGTTATTCGTTATGTTAGCACTTATATGTGCATTTATACTTTAGTGGCTCAAAGCGAGGCAATTCTGAGAAGATTCGGAAGGGAAAAAAGATCGTTCAATAGAAGATTGGGCCCCAGACTTGAGGTAAGTAGTTTCATCCTATTCTTTGACTGCCATTGGCCTTATGGATGTTTTACCCACGTACTCCTTACGTGCGTAGCTGTCGTTAGGGCGTACTTATTATGTCGTAATTTTGATTGCATTGCATATGGTGTTATGTTGCTTTAGGCTTGGTATTAAGCTAAGAAAAAGAGTAATTTTTTGTTGTTATGAATATAGTTGTTAAGCTTTGAGTGTAAAATGTTATTTTGAGAATAAAGGTTCTGTAGTGATTATGGATATCAATTATGAATAAAGAAATTCTGTTAAGTTGTGAAACTGAAAGTGTCACCTGGTTGATGATGAGAGTCTCGTTCCAGTATTAATTATTTTTGTTGTATAAACCCCTGGCAGCGGATGTATCCCGCGCCAGTTTCCCCCGGTAGCAAAGGTAGTCCTAGACTAGTTTTTTCCCGACAGTTGAGGTAGTCCTGATGACAGTTTTCTTCGGATAGTCGATAGAGCCCCGATCCAGAGATAAACATATCATGTCATTGCACAGGTGGTTATGTGATGCGTGATTTTTTGTTCTAAGCTGCTCATGCACATGTTATATGTTTAGGTTGATGTCTACTTCTTGTTCTCCCTAGCTAGCCTATCTATTCTTCGAGGTTGCTAGCTAGCCCCCACTTATGTAGTCCTTTCGACTCATCCTCTGTCGTTTCTTGATGTTTATTTCGTTTCGGCAGATTTCGCTCCACAACCTAATGTGACATACGATTGAGGAGCGAAGACGTCTCCAGTTATTAGGTTGAGCCAGCTTTTGTCCAGGATGGCCACTGACCCATCATTTATGTTAGATCTATTTTGCTCACTTTAGAAGATATATATACACACACACACACACACACACACACACACATTCATTTGGTACTCATAGATGTCTAGTATGGATAGCCCGAAGGGTCTAGAGACGGATGTTGGGTGCTCGCACGGTCTAGCCAAAAATTCGGGTCCTGTCATGTTGGTAGTGGTGGTGTTTGTATGACAGATGTTTGGTAGTATGAAACAATTAGATGGTTGTGATGAATAGAATACAATTAAAAAGTCATCACCTTCACATTAATCTTATATGAATATCATCCTAATGATTTTAAAATAATATTTGAATGATTCAGGTCTACTAAGAGCAAATAAATTGTTATGAAAAAATAAATACACTTAATGTACCAAGATGTGAATTATTGTAATCAAGACATCTATTTAAGTGAAAATAAGGGTCCTGAATTCCTCGATATCAATCTATCATTTAGTATCTTATTTGTATTTAGTGTTTTATCAAGCCAATTAATCTAAAATATATCTTTTTATAATTGAATATTTATGACTTGATATTGATTTCTTGATAGACATTTTTACTTTAATTTGTAACTTTTATGTTAACTTATTTGGTTTAATGAAAATACAACGTCAGATTATATATTTTATTTATCTTTCTACACCTGAGTAATATGTATCACCTCATCCTTTAAGCTTTTTCTTGTTTTAATAAAAATGATATAATAATTATATTGCACTCCTGTTTAATCAATAATAGACCCTCATTAGCAAATAAATATTGTATTGGGTAAATTATTACATAATATCACAGCGTGACACATGACATAAGAGATTTACTCCCCAGTCATCATGGGTGCATGATTGAATCAGCCAGACTACAACTATTGCATCCGTGGACACAGTAAACAAATCCAAATGGCTACTAAACAATTATTAAAAGCAGATATTATGAGATAACCATTATCACCATTTATGTACACAATCATGGCACCAGCGGTTACGATTAAAAAAATAAAGGCAAATTCTGATTAAATGTACCTCATTAAGGCTCACAATTGTTGTATAAACCCCTTTCCCCTTTACATTCGGCACCATATGATAATCACTATCACTTGTACCACCCAAAAGCAATAATATATCTCTCCCTCTTCTCTCTTTTTCTGAAATGTCCTGAGTTGTTTATTATTAAGTTCTTTGGCCAGAAATTGTGCTCCCAGGGTACACAAATAAGTCATTTTATTTGATCGAGTTTGTTTGCTCTAATATTGTTGCATTCTTCTTACTATTCTTATGTAAGCCTTGATATGATTATATTATTTGTGGCCTAATAAACAAATTCAATTGCTTAATCTAGTAACTCAATAGTTAGATTAAATAATTTGGCGCCAATTGTGGGGGTCCCAAACAATTGCTAATTGTTCCAAGTCCTCATTAATTATTCACAAATTTTTTGTCAATTTTTTTCACCATGTCAGGAAATGTTGTACAGACTCCAGTCGAAAATGCTAGAATTGTTGATGTGACTCTTCCGGTAGACGAAAAACACCACCACATAGGATCATGAGCACGCGCAGAGTGGGGATCCTCAATCCAGTCGACCACCATCTCTGCCATGGGAGGCGGCATTTGCTTCTTTCATTGCTCATCAGCGAGAGTTGGTTGCACTAGTCTCAAATGGGACTCCAAGAACTCTAGCTTCGGTGAGAACGTGCGTGGAGAGAGATGTTCCAACCGATTTAGAGACTGAAGTGCAAGTGAATGGTGTAAGTCTTGGGGGAGGCATCAGGGGCTAAGTTACAGGCATTCTAGAGGGCTCTGGTGAACTAAATTCAGTTATCACTGTGGCAGCCCTCAAGGGGTTCCAAGAGTAGATGTGAAAAAAGCTTAGAGGGGAAACCAAATAAGAGTTAGATCAAATCAATCAGATACTGGGGGGCTTCACCCAACGACCTTCAAAACCAACTGCGACACCATTGCCACTCCTTAAGAAGTTCAAAATATGCAGCTTAGTCAAGTACGATAGAACGAAAATTCCTTGTGACCATGTGACATCATATTCAACAGGAGTGAAGGTAATTGACCTTACCAAAGAAGAGATCAAAATTGGTTTTAATAAAGAAGTTTCGGGAAACTCTGATGAAAGGAACGCTAACCTGGTATTCCCTTATACCCGAGAATTCTATTGATTCTTTCACGGAGATGGCAGAGGACTTTATTAAAGCTCATTCAGGGGCTCAGAAGGTAGAGTGCGGATGTAAGATATATTCAAGATCCAACAAAGGGATAAACTTCTCTAGGCGTTCATCGATAGGTTTCAACGTGAGCAGATATTGTTTCCCAAAGTGCCCGACAATTGGACAGTCATTGCATTTTCCAAAGGGCTTAATCCAAAAAGCTTTGAGGCTACTAGAAAATTACAAGAAAGACTCAAGAAACACCTAGCGAAAACTCACGATGAAGCATATTATTGATATTGTTCAAAGCTTCGAATTTAAAAAGATGGAGTATAAACAAGTAGTTATTCAAGAAAGGGAGAAAATGGAAGCAAGGCTAAAGCTTCTTCAAGGAGAGGTGAATGTGACTAGAGAGATTCGGGGAAACACTATGAGCCTTACTCTGGGTCTTCATGGTCAGAAATAAGAGGAGATGGAAACCAATCTAATAGAAGCTTAGGTCGAATGAGTGAGGCAGGTTCTTTGGATGCAAAGAAATCGTGGGACCTTCTTCGCTTGGCTGATTACAGTTTTAATGTCAATGCATCTGAATTGATTGACACCATATGCACCATGGGAGATAAGGTTACTTGGCCTCGAGATGTGAAGTCCAATCCAGATAAAATAAGACAAGAGTTTTGGTGTTAGCTCCACGAGGACCACAGGCCCTCGATAGAACATTGCAAGGCATTGAGATGCGAAGTGGTTCATTTGCTCAAAGAAGGATTGTTAGAGAACCTATTCAGAGGAAAGGGCAAGCAAACATACTTGATAAATAGAGGAGGAGATCAACTTGATGTAGATTAGCGCGGTGCAAATCAACCGCACAAGGCCTCAAGTCCTAAGCTAACACTGAACATGATCACATGAGGAGCATAAGTTAGCCAGTTCACATACATAAGTTAGCCAGTTCACATACATAAGATTTGCCAAAGTTTCGGTAACTCATGGTAAACAACAAAACACAATCAGGAAGAAGAGTCCAGGGACTGCATTGCATTCAGCGACTCAGATACTGATGGATTGTTATTCCTGTACCACGATGCTCTGGTAATCACATTACGAAAAATTGGTAACATTCCAAATATGCTTTAGTGGATATAGCTAGCTCGGTCAACATAAGTAGAGCCGGGGTTGTGGAGGAGATGCAGTTGTTAGGTAAAATTATGCAAAAATCCACAATGCTCTCTGGATTTAATAACTCAAATAAAACAAATGTCGATGAGATAGTGTCGTTGGTCTATGCTCAAGGAGTGATCAAGGAGACGCCTTTTCAAGTCTTTCCATGAGACATGGCCTACAACATTATTGGAGGGAGGATGTGGATCCATGTTGTGGACGTTGTTTGTTCAACACTCCATCAAATGATCAAACTCCCAACCAAGTGGGGAGTTCAGGATATCAGAAGAGAGTAGCGAAGGCCCACAATAACTCAATCAGATTGGATAGAATAGAGCTTGTAGAGTAAGAAGAAGGGCAATGCTTGGCACAAACTTGTCGGCAAAGGGAGAAGGGTTAAAGAATCCAAACTTTTCCTTGTCAATATTTTATTGTTGTGTTGGTAAAAATACGCCACCTATGATTACGGAGATATGAGTCCAGCTCACAAAGACTAAACTTACTCTATAAGTCACTGGGTTCCGAGATTACACGTCTGCTTCATAAGCCACGGCCGTCCAGCAGACACGTGCCTTGGAACGCAAGGTATACATCCCGCCCTCTTAGGGTTTATAGTCTCCCAGTTAGAGTTAATTTGTATCATCGCCTTGAGTAAATAGGCCCACAGGTTATGTTCTGTGTATTTCACCATAATTAGGACTGGGGTAAATCAAAACTATAAATGCCCCTCTCCCCTATTGTATTATACATCAAGTGATTATCCAAGAATCCGATTATTCTCAAGGAATAAGATCTCTTTATTTTTCGCTTTAATTTTCCTTAGTATTTACTGTATTGCTTGTGACCCTATATAAATTTTATATGTTTAACCTATTAAGCAATTTTTAGGCACAAACAGTTTGGTGCCCACCGTGAGGCCCAGGCAATTGTAAGTTTTTATCAAGGAGAAGCACGACCATGTCTAACGACAAAGATAATGTCTCAAAGAACACCACTAAGACAATTGAAGACTCCTCAAAGGATCACTGCTATCCTAACGAACAGCCGAAGTATACTCCCAAGGGTCTAATCTCTGTGGATAGTAATCGCGACGACGATCAACTGCGCAGAAGAAACATTAAACTTGAAAACTTCCTTGCCATTTTTCTCAAAGCTCATGAGGGACGAGCAGAATAGAACTCGACCAACATGGTCGAAAACATGGCCAAGAAACTAGAGGCAATTTTCATTGGTTCGTTATTGAGGCCAGCATCCTCACGAGGACCCGAGCCCATGAATAATTCACCAGCTTCTGTTACCAGACGGAGGATCAACATGGAGACTGCCCCAGGAAGCTCCATAGTGGACAGGAATCAAGGTATCAAAGGAGCACCTGTCATTCAAGATATCCTCAAGGAGTTAAAGGTAATTCATGATCGGATCGGTAACGTGTCGGGTGCTCCACCTAAGGTTATGGCCGTTGACGAGCAGAAGTTCTTTAAGCATGCATATAAGGCAAGGGCTGCACAAGTCCGCATGCCTAAGCACTTCCGCCTGCCGGATAACTTTAAGTATGATGGAACCACTGATCCAGATGAGTACATAGCTGCCTACTACATAATCGTCTAGAGCAATGAGATGAGTCTGCTCTGGTAAAGAGGTTCAGTTCTACCCTGACCAAGGGCCTGGTAAAGAGGTTCAGTTCTACCCTGACCAAGGGGGCCCTCACATAGTACACTAAGCTGACTTTGGGGTCAATCAAATCATTCACCCAAATCCAAGATTTGTTCAAGAAGGCGCACTTTGGTGTCCACAAGCAAGAAAAATAGATGGAGGATATTTTCGAGATCTGCCAGCATGACGAAGAGCTACTGAAGGATTACCTGAAGAGAGACTCCAGAGAGAGTGCATGGAGCTGAATGATTATCTGAAGAGAGACTTCAGAGAGAGCGCATGGAGCTTCCCCTAGTGCCCGACAGCATCGCCGTAGTAGCCTTCGAGAAGAGTATGAACTCTTGAGGTTCATTGGCCACACGAGAGCTGTAATGGAGCCTAATACAACACCTGGTGATAACATGGGATGCCCTACATCAGAGGTATAATGAAAAGCTTCATCTTGAGCTAGAAACATCCTAAATTCCCAATGACAATGCCCTATGATCCCTAAAGACAACACCCACCGGAGCAAAGCGCAAGCAGAGGATAGAGGAAAGTGAGGTAGGAGGGATTACAGGGCCGATCTCCAAGTTGAGAAACGAGAGGACATTCGAAAAGCAACTTCACATAGTCATTGCGGGTCCCTCAATATTGAAAGAGCTCCCGATAGGTTTGAAGGGTTAGGAATGCGCGTCAACATGGTGGAGTTTGTAAGGGATCATATGAGAAATACCACAGTACTCTGGCCCAAAAATATGAGAGCGGAGCCCGACAAGAGAGATTCAAACATCTTCTGCAAGTTCCACAGATATGATAGGCACGAGACTGCTGGTTGCAGGGCCCTAATACTAGAAGTGATGAACCAGCTCAACAAGGGATATCTGAAGAAACTGCTGACAGAGAGAGGGAAAAAAACTTATGCCAAAAATAGGAGCTCGGAGGGTCCCCCAGATCTGCCTAAGCCAAAAAGGTCCTTCAATGTCATATTAGGCAGCCCCATGCTACCTGATAGTTTCAAACAAAATGAGGCAAAGCTCGAAGGAGGCCACGCCCATGACGAAATAATCTTGTTTGGTGACGAAGACTTTGCCACTAACGATATTCCCCATCATGACGCCTTGGTCATAACACTAAGGATATGAGACACAGATGTTAAATGCGTCTTTGTCGATGCTGGCAGCGCCGTAATCCTGATCAAGTAGGAAACCATACAGGCCATGGGGATCAAAGATCAAGTGACTTCTAGCGCCTACACTTTGGCAGGATTCAACAACTCTTGTGAGAAATCCGTACGAGAAATGAATCCCACGGTTCATACACCAGGAGCTGATCATGCTACACCTTTCCAGGTCATGAAATGAGGCATCCCCTACAATCCTATCGTAGGATAGCCATAGATTCACCAAATGAAAACAATATCTTCCACCTTGTACCAAAAGCTCAAATACCTCATTGAATGGGGAATAAAAGAGATACTTGGAGAGCAAGAGATGATAAGGGAATGTTGCACAGTGGCCTTCCTTGGAGCGGCCAAACCCAGAATCAGGGAAAAATAAAGCCCCCATGATGATGGAGGAGACCCGAAACCTCAATCAACAAAGATGATTGTTCTAATCACTTGATTGATTGAAAGTGAGGGTGAGTAGGAGTGGACATATGGAAGTATAACTCCTTTTGGTTATTTACTTTAATTAGTTCCTTTGGTTTTCGAGTATTGGTTTTCGAAATTGCTATTTAATCTTAGTAACTTTCGTTTGTTTTTATTTATGTTGCGGATTCTGCACCCACAACAGTATGAGCCCAACGCTCACCTCTTTATTCATAGCCCTTAGCCATATTGAGTCGAAGTAAAACACTCACTCCTCACCACAGGATTAGAGTAAACTACTCGCTCAAACTAGATCAATTCTAACTAAGCCACCAGGAATTATCGTACATTGAAATCATCCATTTAACAATTGGACCACATGTCAGTGGGGAAGCCCGCTTGCATGGTATCATTAAAGACTTTAGCACTAGAGTGGACAAGCACATCCATTCTAGCTTGACCGAAAATAATGCCACGTAACACATAATGGGCTAAAGACGTCTGTCTATCACAGACGTACTTAAGCCTTCAACCGCTGGTGCAAACTGGCTATCAGCAGATGTATACGCCCACTCAGGCACTCAATAATTTGCTAACATTCTAAGAATTAAAATAAAGTAGGACGTCTGTTGCCAGCTTAACAAAAGCCGCCAACTCTCGCCGTATTTTTTTCCCCCCATAGGCACAACCTTATGCAATGGAAACTTAAGTCTTCCAAAACCACTAGTTAAAGTGCTTACAACTAAAAAGCTAAAATCGTCACAAACAAACAATAGATAATGGCAAAGACATGAATAGAAGTTAAAATTACCTCAAAATAGGCATTCTTCATTCAAATTCATTAAAACGCCCGTAAACATGGCCAGGAGTTCAAAACATTATCATAAAACAAGGAAGGGGGAATTAGTTCTCTCTTGGGGGACTTCCCTATGTGGCAACACTCCGCGAAGGTCCTACTTCATCTTCTACAGGCTCCTCGGTTGGAAGATTATCTTCTCCATCACAACTAGCTTTTCTAGAATCATCTTCAGGGTCTGACCCCAACTGAGCATTGGCCTCCGCCACTGGCCTGGTCATTTTGTTGATCTCAGAAAGCAGGTCCTGACCAAGGTTCTCATGGATTTTATGGAGAGTGACAAGCACGACAATCAAATTTATGCGGTCCACCTCAGCCACATGCCTGGCACGCAGGGCGCTCATTTGTTCAAATAACAGGTGGGAATCGTCACAAAGTTTGTCACAGACCTTTTCTAAGAATTAGACTTTGTTCCGCAGCCTATCGCTCTCAACCTGAAGGAAAGCAGAAAGGCTCCTAGCTTTAGAGGCTTCTTTCTTAGCGGCCTTAGCTCTATCTTCCATGACAGATATCTACTGTCTCAGAGCAACCTCATTTGCTTCTAGGTGGACCACTTGAGCTCGATACATTTTTCTGATGACTTTAGCTTCATGGAGAGACGAAGATAGCGCCGCTACTTCCTTCTTGTGCTTACGGATCTCAACATCTATCACATCACTAACTTGATCAGCCTGCATCTGCTGGAATCGATGGGTATTCTATGTAGCTTGGACCTCCTCATCCAACCTTTCTACCTCAGCAATAAGAGGTTGTAGACTAGCAACTTGACCCCGAAGGTCATCGTTCTCCTTCTTCAAGCATTCATCGACATTCCCATAACGAATAATCTCATGGTAGGTCATCAGCCCCCGAAAAAGCATCGTGAAGATATTCAGAGGAAGGTCATGATCCGACTTAAAATAGAGAAGCCAGGGAGAAAGAAGAGAATACCATAAGAGTATATCCTACATCGGCCTTCACCAAGTCAAGATAATTGCAGTCGAAGAGGCAACGTTGCTCGGAGGGGCCAATCAACTCGACAATGTGATCAATTGCAGCATCTAGGTTCTGGAATAGATTAATTCCTGTTGCAATGGGGATAACAATCTTATGAGATCCATCAACGGGCCCCTCGGTGGTGATACCAGCTTCAACAACCTCCTTCCTAGGACGACACTCAAAGGGAAACCAGTCGATTCAGGGCCAAGACCGCAACAACAGGTTCTGTGCATGTTCATAAGAAAGTAGTTAATAGCATGCACATAGTAACAAAGTGAAAAGAAAGGAGAAATGGTTAAGCTAACCTAAAGCCAGGGCCTCGAAGTAAGCTACCAGGATGACGATCTTGTCCTCCACCCGGCCTCTTATTCGACCTTAGAACCTTCATCAATAAGATGCCTGCGCTTTCACGACGAAGGGCCAGATTCCAGAGTGAACACATCAATAGAAGTGTTAACATCCTCAAATTCAGATACTCGGGGGACTTCATCACTGTCAAAGATAACCAGGGTTGCATCAACGACAACACTTTTCTCCAGCTTACCAGACCTTTTCCTCTTTAAGGAACGAGAACTACTGGCCCTCTTTGTGACTTATCGGTAAAGGCTAACACATCAGGTTGGGGAGCAATGTACGAGGAAGGAATTGGAAATTCCTTTAGTTCAGGCATTGGATGACGGGAGAACCTTGAAGGAAATCAAGCGCAGATAAGAAATAAGATTTCCGGACATTAAAAAAAATAAAGAGAAAATATACCATGATCTTTTGCCCACATACCATTCATATTGGCTAGGGCCGCAAAATTCATCGTTCGATCAAGATTCTTGGTGAAGATCGTGGTAACCCATGCAACCAAGGAATCAGAGGAAATTGAGAAATCAATCATAAGGTTTAGCGAAAGGAAGGAGGTTAGCACAAAAGATGGTAATCAAAATGAATAGAATCAGAGTACGGAGGCTTATGTTTCCTGTTGAAGACTTCTGGAAAAGGGGACGGACGAGACAATGCTTGGAGTCTGTACTGCTACGTACTGGTAGAACCAGCCAAGGTCCTTGGAATCTTTGCTGTTGCAGACAATACCCTTCCTTCCTCGCCTCTTATAGTTCAACATGCCTGACTTATGAAGACGAGAGGAGTAGAAGGCGTGAAGGTGCTAGAAAGTGAAGTCCAAATTTGCATGAGCAGCCAAGCGGTCGAGCATAGTGACCAGATGCCAGACAGAAGGCCTGACTTGGCCTAAACAGATGTCTTATTGACAACATACTTCCTTGATGACCGACACGGTGGGTTGATATCCTTTCTTCGGTGGTAGGAATAATGATGTCGACTATGGATGGCCAACCACATTCAATCCTGATATAAGAGATGTGATCAGGTTGGACGGCAGAAGGGTAACACTCGATAGAAACGTTATCGTTTTCACCCTCTTGTTTAGCCGTTTGTACTTGCATCTTGCCATTATTTTCATGATGCAGAGTCAAAGGAAGATACTCCTGAAACTGAAGCCTCTGGGTAAAAAGCTTGTTTCTTGAGCCATTGGGAGACAAATAAATTTGAAGATGGCAAATCTTTTTTGAAAAGGTTGAATTACAAAGGAGTATGAAGACTCTTTAGAACTACAATTTATACACGCAAAAAGAGTCCAAGAAGAAAAGTGGATCATTACAGACATGTGATCGTGATAAATATGGCTTAAGTGATAAATCCCTATAATTATGGGATATGGCGGAGCAGTTACAGGGTTGTACATCAGTGTACTCGAGTATTATTGTCAATGCAAGACATGGAATAAGACAAGGGATGAGTATCAGGCTTAGACAGGCCTCTATGTTTCTTATCACACCTCTTTCACTTGCTGAGTGCTTTCCTGATCGCTTAAGTTAGCACTCAGCAAGTGAGAGGACTGACTGTGTGGGTAAAAATACGCCACCTATAATTACAAGGATTACAAGTTCAGTTGGCGAAGAATAAAACTTACTATAAGTCATCGGGCGCTGAGTATACACACATGCTCCACAAGACACGACCGCTTAGCAGGCACGAGTCTTGGGATGCAAGGTATACATCCCGCCGCCTTAGAGTTTACAGTCTCCTAGTTAGGGTTAATTTGTATCACCGCCTTGAGTAAATAGGGTCACGATTTATAGTCTTTGTATTTTACCATAATTAGGACTAGGGTAAATCACAACTATAAATACCCCTCTCCCCTTTTGTATTATTCATCAAGCGATTCTCCAAGAATCTGACCATTCTCAAGGACTAAGATCTCTTTATTTTCCACATTATTTTTCCTTAGAATTTATTGTATTATTTGGGCCCCGTTATAAATTTAATCTATTTAACCTATTAAGCAATTTTTAGGCACAAATAGTTGTTTCTACATTTAGTTTCTTTTCTTATACTACTAGATGCTAACAAATTTAATGCAAGGCCTAGCTAGTATACATGATGACAAAATTTACCCATAGCCACTAAATAGAACTACAATCGTTCTAAGCCTATGTCCAAAAAGTCTGACCTTTCTAGCAATATCTTCATCCAAAAAACAATGACCCCCGCATTTTCACTTTGCTTAGCTCCTTTTCAGGAAGGATAAAGTCGAATCTCATAGGGAGCGTCATGACAAGCACTTGGGAACTGACGACATCTTCCAATCCATGACCTATCAGGCCTCAAGGTCAACTACTGGAGGGACTACACTACATAGAATCTAGAATGAAAGAAGAATAAAAGAAAGAAGCTAAAGCGGCTACTAAGCTCAAACGACTATCTTTGTTTTGCATTTACAGCCCAATAAACAGTTATTCTTACAATCTAATAAGCAGTTATTTCCTGAATATGAAGTTTTCCAAATATTTTACATCGTTGGTTACAACAACTATGTCGTTACGACCCATTATATCACGCATGAAAGCGGCTACTTACATAAGTAATGAAATTCAAGTTCAAACATTTTCACATTACTTTTTTACTCGGAAACTTAGCTTTCATTCGTGCTTTCATGAATATGAGATGTCATTCTTCATTGCACTTACATAGAGCTCGTGTTTCATTCAATCACTTACAACTCGACGATTCAAGTTTGAAAATGCCTCATTACGACAAAACATACAGATCTTAGGTTTGCCAAAAACATAGAAGGAAAATGACTTATTACAGTAAAAATATGCAAATTCTATGTTTGCTTAATACTTAAAAGAATAAAATCATTCAGAACACGATGTTTCGAAAAAAATTATTCTCAAAGCTCGAAGGCTCAAAACAATACACGGCAAGGGTACAAGTTATCATTCAACTGCATCTTTAGAATGAGCATTTGGATCAAGAGCATGAGTTAAAGAAGAAGAAGAAGAAGAAGAAGAAGAAGAAGAAGAAGAAGCTGGAGTTGTAGAACAAAGCAAAGTATCAGAAGGCTGAGGTGCAAGGACACCTTCGTGGACTTTGCTTTCTTCATCGAACAGGTAAATGGAAGATTTGGCATCTTCCTCAGAAAAGTCTTGTGGAAGACCGGAATCCAACATTTGGTACTCCTAAAATAACTCTTCCATTTTCTTAAACTCTTGATCCGAATTGAATCCCGGAGTCTTAACCTTTAATAGGGTGTCATAGCTGGTCTTCACGACAGCCTAACTAATGTTATTGCTCTTTGAGACCGAAGTTCCTTTAAATTCTTTTCGGAAGCTTCAAATCGCCTCTGCCATAGCATCCTCTTACTCTCATTGATGGGGGCAAAATCTGTTGTTTCTTTTAGCTGTGCCTCAAGTTCGGCTACTTGATGTTGGACGTACTTTCTTATATTTTGATGACAAATTCCTATAGTTTCTAATGTATTTAAAGTCGTTTTAGTGATTAAATATGTCCATCACTATATAATTATTTGATATTTCACTACTTGATTTTGTTTTGATGAAACATGTGACTTATAGCATTTTTTGGAGTGAAATGGAGCTTGTGGCGCAAAAGTTGAAGGAAGTTAATTTGATGTTTAGCATCCAGGGTGGCATCTAAGCAAGAATGTAATTTTGGTTCAATCTGAATGACTCCAAAGTAACGTGCAAATCTGGCTCTTCCTGGACAGCTCTATTCATGTGATTTAAACAAAAGCCAAAGCCAACTTGAAATAGAAATTCAACAGAAGAAGCAAAAGTTTGGGAAGTTCAAGTTCACAAGAATTGGGAAAAGAAAATCTCCTAAAGCAATATGAAGCTGGAACTACAAATTAGTATAGGTTTTCTAATTCCAAGTAAAGTACGAAAATTGTAATGTCTATATAAGCTCATAGTACATCAGATTTTTAGATATCAATTCATACAATTCAAGGTTAGGAGCAAGGAGCAAGTCAATAGGATTATACACAGGGTTCTTTTTCTTTTTCTTTCTTGCAATTTATGTTATTTAAAATTAATTACTGTATTTCTACCATCACTATGTGTAGATAAATTCTTTGTTTTGGGGTTATGAGTTTTCCATAAATATTGATATTTAAAAGTTAGTTTGATTTAATTAATTTATTACTTTGGGTTATCTATTCATGTCCTGTGCTTAATTATTTGATTGTTTGGCCAACAGTTAGATACTATTTACGAATCTTGAATTGAACTTGGGAAAGAGAATTTTTTATTGCAATAGGATTGAATAGGGCAAGTACTTGAACCTGGGCATCAAGGAAATGATTCACAACTAGGATAGGAATATACCTTTTTGCCTTGCTTAATCATTATACAGGAATTCTAAATGCGTTTTTGTTAATTCTAATTCCATAGGAATATAGGCGTTAGATTAACTTAAATAGACAAGAAGGAAATCGGAAGATTCCTATAAATAAATTAACCTTGTCGATTAGTAACCAAGATAAATTAATTATTTAAATTAACGGTAGTATTCAAAAGGATTGACAGATATTCCATAACCCTGAAATATTTTTTTCCCTTGATAAACAAAACTTTATTTGTGTATTTTGATCAAATTAGTTGCTTTAGATATAATTCTATTTTTAAAATTTAGTTTTTTAGTTACATCTTTAAACCACGAAACCAACTCTACTTGTTTAGATAATTCAAAATTGTTTAATTTAGTTAATAGTTACCATAAGCCTCTGTGGGAATGGTACTTGATCTTATCACTTTATTACTGTCGACCACGTATACTTGCGTGTGCGTTATTGCGCAACACTACTCTAGCTTCCAGCTGGGAGTATTCTTGAACTGTCGCAATCTCAACATCATTGGACCGGTCGACAAAGCCCTTAAGGCTTTGAATTTTTTTTTCAAGTTTAGTCTGCTCAGTGACAAAGGCAGCCTGCAGATCCTGATAGAGCTTCTTCAAACGCTCAAAGTCATTCAACACCATTTGACTCCTTCAACTCGTAGCACCAAAGTTTGTCATGAGTTGGGTAATCTCATCTACATGCGTATAATTGGTTGTCCAAAGACAGGAAATGGTGTCATCGACTTTTCTTGCTCTTTCCTTGGCCTCCACAATAACCAAGTTTACTGCCAAAAAACGAGGATGGAGTTCGTAAATTTGAACAAGGGAATAAGGAAATCATATGACTCAAGGGTAAATTATTCACCTGAAAATAAGTGGCGACAAGAAATCCATAAGCTTGCCGGTTCATCGCCTCTCGAACCACTCAACTTCAGGAGAGCTTATGAAGGAGTCGATTACAGAGGCGGAACGAAAGGTACTTTCCATCAAGTTTATCCCTACCGAAATGGAAATACTTACATGGCACACTGCATCTCCGGGAGTAAACAAAGGCCCAACTTCATATGGAGCCGACAGGACGGTTGGCAAAATTGCAGCAGCCACGTCAGCTTCTTTAACAGCCTCTTGAGGAGGAGAATCTTGTTTAAATTTATCTCTTTCCCCGATGTAGGGGCATCTGAAGGAACTACAAAGTCAACATAATTTGTGTTTTGAAGGGTTTTCTCTCAAACCTCTTTCTCATGAGAAAAATAACCCGTCTGTCCTCAGCTGGAGGGATATCTTTGTTGGTGCCCTTCTCAACAAAACAATCGTCCCCCAGGTCTACTATCTCTGTCATCTTTAGAAGATTCGCGGCTACTGGAGTGATCAACAACTGACCTCCTTGGGCCTCTTATCAAAGTCCTTTTTTTTCCTGGGGGGTCGACATATGGCATCTTGTCTTTTTCTTTAGAGATTCTCAAGACTGGCCTGAGCCTAGTTAGGAGTCGGGCTCCTCGGTTATGCAAATAATGAGGTTTTTTTCAGCCTCGTTATAGGAAGACCTAAAGACGAAGGAATTATACGTTAAAGGGGGAGAATTTCGTCATTACCATGGATGCTGGCTTTGATTTCCAAATCCGAGGAGATGACTTTGAACTTGCAGTCAGCTGCGATAGAGGTACCCAAGATCCTTTAAATCTAGGCTTCAAAATCCTCCACCTTGTGAGTATGTGGGGCTAAGATCATGCTGCCAAGATCTTAGGGTGCACAATTTTCTTCCTCTTTTTGGGCTTTTCTGCTGGTTCGACAAGGGCTTTGCCCTTACCTTTGCTCTTCTTAGTCAAGACAACGCTAAGTGGAGTTCTGTCAACTTTTGTCTCCTCAAAGTCGATCAATTTAGAGACAAAGGCCCCAAATCATCATAAGAAGGGCAATGTGAAAATTTTTTAGAGTCAGAACTTTGGCAAGCCATGGAATCAAAGAAAGAAAACAAAGTAAAGTAAAGTAATGAAGTTTAGGGATTGAAAGAACAAGAAAGGTTCTCAAGGAAAGTGTGCAAAGAGAGAATTCCTCAAATCGAGTTTGAAAAGGATACTTATAGGCAACAAAATCATTATTACCTCGATCAACACCTACGAACAGATGTATAGCAATCATCTATGTCAGCAAAAAGTAGAAGGCGAAAAGGCGGGAGCTTTTCCCAATTCAAAACCGAATGACAACGGCAGTCACATCCACCTTCCTTCCATAAAATCTTTCCACTTCCCAGCTGGTTCCCGAGATTCAGCTGGCAAGTGCGGGGACTATCTATATTGGGTAAAATATTATATATCACAGCGTGACATGTGACATACGAGATTCGGTGATTCACGAGGGCTAGCTGAATCTAAGGATCCACTCTTCGGTCATAATGGGTGCATGGTTGAATCAGCCAGACTACGGCTGCTACTTATCCGGACACAGGAAACCAATCCAAACGGCTATATACCCAACAATCATTAAAAGCAAAGATTATGAGACAACCGTTTGTCACCTTTATTACACAATCATGGCTGCATCGGTTACGATTAAAGGAAATAAAGGCAGATTCTCAATTAATGTTCGTCATTAAGGCTCACATGCAATATAACCTCCTTCCCCTTTACATTTGGCATCGGGTGATAATCACTATTGCTTGTACCACTCAAAAGCAATAATATATATAGCTCTCTGTTCTCTTTTTTTCTGAAATACTTTTAGCTGTTTATTATTAAGTTCCATTAGCTGAAAACTGTATCCCCAGCCACACACAGATAGGTCATTTATTTGTTTGAGTTCGATGCTCTAACATTGTTATGTTCGTCTTCCTATTCGTATATAAGTTTTGATACAATTATATTGTTTGTGACTTAATAACCAAATTCAATTGTTTAATCTATTAAGTTAATTTTTAGGTTAAACAAACGTATTGCTATTACACTTGTCAAACGAACAAATGACTCAAAATGGTTTATAACTTGATTTTAATGGGGGTAATTAAGTCAATATTCTTGAGTGAACACGGCTCTATCGCAATAGTTACCAAAGCCATATTAGGTCATTCATTTTGTCGATTAATAAACTTACGGATCTTAAGGAAATTGACAAAGAACTTTCACCGAAATAAGTGCCTGAACTAATCCAGATTCGAGCTTGTAAGGCCCATTTATGAGAAAACATTCCTTAACAGGATTTTCTCATTTCCAGAACTGATATCCAAGAATAACTGATTATGGATGGAGCGATTATATCTGTCCCATGACAAACCCTACGTGATAACAACATTAATAGTTGAGAAGCATGATATGACAAGGTGCAAATAAGAGGTCGTCATTGCTTCTTTATAAACCGGAAACATTAATTGTTAGATGTCCTTTCTTGTATCTGTTCATGGGAGGTTGATTGAACACAACAATAGAAAAGTTAACAATTATGTTTTTCTTTTACACTCAGTTATTTTACTCCTCCTAATTTAAATGTGGTATTAAATGATTGCCCGAGCTCAAATATGGGAACTCTAGCCATTGTTTGGTTTAATTAAGGTTGGTGGCTGATGTTGAGAAGGATCTAATAATTGAGAAGGCTAACTAATATTCCAAATGCACTTGCACTGATGTACCATCCTTTTTTCAGATCCTATTCTTCAACTATTTTATTGGTCTCCTTTCATAAATCAATTATGGTGGACATAAACTCCAAGAGTTGAATATTAATATGGCTTCTCCTAGGAGATGTATTTGGAGTCGGATAGCCGCCCCTTCAAAATTGGCAGGGAACAAAGGGGTTTAAATGGAAATGTTGTGTAAAAACTAAAAGAGAGTATTTCAATAATTTTCTTGGTTAGGAATCAATAACTGGAAATGGAATTTGAAATAAGTTACTCTTATTTTGGAACAACAAAAATAGGTGTGTGCATTATGGTTAGGAAAATGTTTAGCGATGTTTGATTGGAGAGTCAAAGAGATGTTTCAAAAATTAAAAGTTTATTAAAGATTGATAATGATATCTAAGTGTTAGGTTGAATCATAGCTATATAGTTTTTTTTTTGGGGGTACTCTATAGCTATAGAGTTAAACTCTGAGATAATTGAAAGATATTTCCAGTCAACAGTAACAAATAAATCATTTCCTTTATTTAGTGGAAGGTGTTGTCCTTTAAATGTTTGGTAACAAAAAACAGAATATGATTTAGTGGTCAAAATAACATTTTCCAAACTATATTTCCCATCTTACAAAACACACCAAATGAAAAAATAGCGAGTACTTATCAGCACGATGTATACATTAAACTATATCAATTTTCATGGTTATAGGTTTTATTGAGATGTGATTATATATTAATTAATTATAATTAAGTGATAAAAGTTTATTTCTAGACACATGTCAATATATTTATTCAATATTCGATGTAAATATAGTATGGGTAAACCTTTACCATGAAGAATTGGGGCAAAAGTAGTAACAACACGTCTATCTAGCCCTACTGTCACCTCTGCCTCCTTCTTCTTCTTCTTCTTCTTCTTTTTTTTTTTTCCAGTAGTTCTCCTTTAATTTGATGTCGGTGTCTCTTGTTAGTCAGCAATAATGCAGAGAATATCAAGTCTTTCACTTTACCAAAAAGAAGGAAAAAATCAAGGACAAGCAATCTTCTATGTTGCTTCTTTAAGTTGCTCCTCCACCCTTTCTCCCATGATCCAAGTGGGACAGTAAATTGATCAAGTTGAGCTAGCCACCCTCTTATATTTTGTGATTGACTTGTTTTTTTTTCAAAGCAAGAGTCTTAAATTAGAAAATTGTACTTCTATTGCTTGAATTTGTTTGGTTCACGCCGTAGTTATATAGTAAAAACTTTACTTGTTTATGCAGTAATGATGAATTATTGTTATTTAATTCTAGTTCTGCTCTCTCTTCTCACTCGTCCTACTATCCTAAAAATAAACGTTCCCAAATTTGAGCAGGAAAAGACCAATAAAAGGAAATAAGTTCTCCTCCAAAGATTCTTTAAGAGTAAATACTTTTTGCCAAAACTTTATATTCTTTATCACAGATCAAACTCGATATTTCTTATGAAGATGGAGAGATTCGTGAATAATATAAATAAACGACGTTAAAAAAGGTGTGTTGTAACTACAGTAGATCATTAGTGTCTTTCTCTGTTTTAAAAAACTCGCCCGGGGACTCGCCCCTGGGCGGGGCACTAGCAAAACGCCCTGAGACTCTCGGACGGGGCTTAGATCCGTGAGACTTACGCCTCAAGCGCCCGACGATGCGCCCAGAGCACGCCCAACGACCAACGCTCGGAACTCGCCTTATTGAACCTATGCAAAGATCGTCCAATTCCCTAATTAAGATTGTTCATCCACAATTTTCTTTAAAAATAAAGTTATATTCATCTATAGAAATTCAAAAATTGAGTATAACTCAATTAACGAGACATAATATTACATGTATAATAATTAAGAATATCATAAGGATGAATATCATCTGTATACTTAATCTAAAAAAGCATAGCCGCTGTTTATAGCATCACCACTTGTTGTTGGTCTTCATGTTTTATTTCAGTCACTCAAAATTGTTAGACTTCAATTATTTTACAATTTAGAAGAAATTTTATATTTATCAATGAAGAATTAATGTTTTAAATTATAATAGTAATAAATTTTTATTGTTTATTCACTTTCTATAGTAATAAATTTTTATTTTTAATTGTTTAAAAGTTAAGGCCTTATGGTTTATTTGTATCTCATAAAAACTGTAACATTATTCAATTTCTTACCATTCTTAAAAAGGTTAGATCTTTTGTTTCTATAATTTTTTTCTTATTTTTAATTTTTTTACACTTTTGATATTTTTTTGGCTCATTATGCTATTTTATTAATTTAAAATTAATTAAAAATAAGATCCATGGGACTTACGCCCCACGTCTCCGGACTTATGCCTCGCCTCATTATAGGTAAAACGCCTCGCCTTGCGCCCGCCTTTTAAAATATTGGTGTCTTTTCAATTGACAGTAACAATAGAGCAGCCATGAACATTTGGAAGTGTCCAAAAATGAGGATGTAAGATGGCTACCTTAGTGATCACGTGTTTTTCCAAGTTCTACTGAAAGTTTTACATATTTCCATGAGTTTTAAATTAGAGTATACAAAATTTTGTTAAGGGCAGCTAAGCTTGTTTCATGGCTTGTATGATCTGTTTATCATTAACCTGAAAACGCCTCCACTTTTACTTGTCTCACCTAAATTTGCTTTATCATCTCTCATTAACAGCAACTCACAAAATGATTATTGGCTTTGGCAGGTTGAATGTTATTTCAATAGGATAGATCTACAGACAAAAGAACATCAATATCGTAAAAAAGTTGCCCACTATATATACCAAATAAAATAAGTTTAACATCTAAGCGCGCGCGCTCTCTCTCCTTTGTTTTGGTTCTCTTTATATACCATGATCTCTTAGTGCACTTAATCAATATTTATAAATATAACACTTCAGACATAGTCTCATGCCACCATAGAATGTTATGGAATCCGAAGCATGTGCCTTAGCTTTATTAGACCAATCATTCCACATATATCAAAATTAGTTGCCAAAACTTCCTAGTTAAAAGATTAGTAACTGAAATTCGATTCATTATAGGAAAAGCAAAATCAAAATCATACTATATAGAGGAATCGCCTAGGCATACGAGAGATTGATTTATTAGGATGATGGAATCCGATGGATTGTAATTCGGACTATATATATATATATGCATACATAAAATAACTAATATATACACACACTAACTCTAGATTGGGATTCACGTTTTTATGCTATTATCACGTTTCGTAAATGCTCCATTGAGGTTAATTAGGTGGGCTGTGGAATATAACACAACTATTTGGATTTAACTCGATACCGTTTAGATTATAATAAATACTCCCTCGGTCCCATTTTAGTTGTCGCTTTAGGCTTTTTCATGTCCATTAAGAAAGACATTAAATAAGGTGTTTATTTTACTATCTTATCCCTATTTAATGTTTCACCATTAACTTTTTTAGAGAATTTTTTTAATTATTAGGGGTATAGTTGGAAAGAACTAATCAATTTAGCCTTGAAATCTTAAAGTGACAACTAATTTGGGATGGAGGGAGTATTTCCTTAGTTTCACAAAGAGTGACATAATATATAATTTGGCGAGTACTTTAAATATAAAGGCTATGCTCGAGAAAATAGTATAAGTAAATACAATATAGTACTCCCTCCGTTCCAAAATGATTGTCACTATTTCCTTATTAGTCCGTTCCAAAAAGAATGGCACAATTCTAAATTTGGAAACATTTTTTAGTTGAAACTACTACTTTACCCTTAATGAAATGCTTTATAGCCACATATTTATCTATGACTTATTTTGGACCACAAATTCCAAAAGTCATACCACATTTCTTAAACTCCGCTCCAAGTCAAACTATGACAATCATTTTGGAACGGAGGGAGTATAATTTAGACACTTGCAAGAGTTACCACATTTTGCAATTAATTTAACTTCATGAATAAATAAAATTTCAAATGTGTCAGCATCAGTACAGCTTAATCACAATCAAGACAGCTTAAACTCAACTGTTTCATCTCGTGAGAGAGACATCAACTTTCTGTACCCAACCAAATCAGGTACGTTTCTTTTGCTCCTTCAATTCATCCCTAAAAAAGTTGTTAATGCTTCCAACACATTGCTTTGTCACCATTTTCTGTCATTCTCTCTCCTCTCAGTTTTTTTTTTTTTTTTTTTTTCCGCGCGTTATATTTGCATTGAGGCCCCACTAATTAGAAATCTTTGTGCATACTACTCTCTCCGTCTCAAAATAAGTGTCTATCTTTCCTTTTTAGTTTGTTCCAAAAAGAGTGTCTTTTTTCATATTTGGTAACTTTTTAATTCCAAGATTTGTTTTGGAGTACAAGATTTAAAGGCACTGGCCCACATTACAACAACTTTAATTTTAAACCACAGATTCAAAAGTCATTCCTGTTTCTTAATCTCCACACCAAGTCAAATCCAGACACTCATTTTAAGATGAAGAGAGTAATAATTTATGAGAGCAGAGTTTGATATCGAGATTTTTTTATTTATAAAATTCAAATCCGTAACCTCTAATTAAGGTTATCACTACTTGATTGGTTTTCTTTCTGTTTCCTTGATGAAATTATTATAATTAGTTTTCTCTTCTTTCCTCACGTTCTATATCAACTAGCTGTTTAAAAACTACACTCTATAAATACCTCACCATATCTAGTTCTTGTCTTCAACATTTCTTCTAGCTTCCACCACTAACAGAAAAAGATTTGCTCCTCTTCTCCTCCCAACTAAACTTCAGGAACTTTTCTCTCTGTGCAATTTTGTGGCACATTATTCTCCTCTATAAGGTTCACCTTTTCAGAAAATTTCTCTGGTACAAAGAAATAATGGCGTGTTTAAACATTAACCAAATGGTTTGTACTCTTTCTTATCACTTCTATAGTTCCATTCTAAATTAAAGTACTCGCCAGCTTCATTTTGTGCAATCAATCTATCTTTGATGCTTATGCCAGTGCAATATAATTTGTTGTCATCTTTATTTTATTTTCATGATAATTTCGGTATATTATACTAGTATGGCTTCTGCTAAGATCGATGATTATTAAAGCACTCTAATCATTACTATTAAAATGTACAACTTAGTCACCTGTAATCTTCTTGATGTCTTACAAAAGGTCCAGCTTTTCTTTTGTTATCGACTCTTATTCTCTGATGGTCACGTATTGTTTTGTCTGCATGTGTACCTTCCAAAGGTATTAAAAAAGAGTTATGTAAATAATCTAATCTCAAATGATGCGCATGAGCTTCTATTTCATGTCCAATGTTGCAAGAATCACCAATATTTTACCCTGATGATATGCTCTTTTAATCATAAAAATATCATTTCATGTTAAAGACAACAAGTTTTACTAGTAGGAGTAATTTTTATATGTAATATAATTCTGTTTTTATTGAAACTTCCCATCCACTAGTCATAACATTTTTTTAGTTAAAATAAAACAGACGGGGTAACACATTTTAGCAGGTGGTACTTGCATGAGATTCTGTTTCAAATTAAACCATTCTACTATCTCTAGTCATTGTACAAAGTGTTGTGTGAGTTTATTTTCTTTCATTTTCATTTTGTCTCTAGTTTTAGTAAGCTTCACATGAGTCTTGTCATGGTTGACTTGCCGTGCAGGCTTTTCCTTACAAGAAACTAGAAATGCTAATATTAAGCTGATTGTATCATAGACTTTCCACCATGGTTTTAAATACGTATACATATGCTTACAAGGAGAACTCAATCACGTCAAGTAATTACAATATTGAGACTTCGAAAGATATCTTCAACAATAAACACTCCAGTATTGTTGCTTAATTGCTTTCTAAACCTTTTGTTTTCTTTACCTTTTTCTGATAAAAAACATCATGTTACTTTTTTAGCTGTGGAAAGACCTCATACTACGTCATCAAATTATATATACATGCATATATAAGGAGAGTCGTGATTTGAATTTTATGAGTTTGAAATGTCATTGAATTCATACTATTTGAGTTAGTAGGTTAAGAATTTAATATTTGTACTTATCTAGTTAACATATACTCCTATATATATATATATATATGGTCTAATATATGAGCTAAAAATGCTCGCCGAACTCATAACTTATATGCTAGCTCCACCTGCTGATACATGTTGTCTGTGCCATGCTATTAGTAGCAAAATCTATTAAGGCTTAATCTATATATGTATAGAGTATAGACTAAGGAGTATAATGTACGTAACTCGTTTGTTTTGCTTTCCCCTGTACAGTTGGATATAATGTAGACACCAAAAGAGTTAGAAACTGATTTCTCAATATAAGGATAACACATCTCATTCCTCGAAACCCAAGAAAACAAAAAGACTTGAGAAGAATTATTCCCACACGCGCCAAATGAATAATGTTAAAAGTTTTTTATTAGGACAGCATCTCGTGGGTAATAATATAAGTTAAACTCGTTCCAACTCGACAATGGCATGATAAACTCTTTCCTTTATATGAATCATCATTCATGAATATTTATGGAAACCCCCTGGATTCTTTTAGCTTCTCTGTTTTTACTTTTTTTTATTTTTTATTTTTTTTGGTTTATACTTGTGAGGATCTTCTAAAGGGGGATTTGCAAAAATATGACACGGAAAGCAATGGTTTGCCTTTTTGCCCCCGCTAAGAGATGGTTTGCAAAAATATCCCATTAAGATTTAATGAAAAAAATTCGAGGCCAAAGACTTCCCGTTATATTTTTCCGCTTTTCAACACTTATTCCTTCAAGTATTGACAATATAACAATACTTGCCGCACTGGGCCGTAACTTGCCATTGTCCCCTGCTCGATTTTCCAACACTTGCACGACAAGTATTGGCAATAGGCAACACTTGCTGCACTGCGTCCTAAGTCTTGGCAATTGTCAAGACTTGCCCCTTCCAGTTTTCCCTGCATTCTCGCCATATAACTTGAAGTATTGGCAAAACAGCACTTGCCCTTGAAGTATAGCCAATTGGCAAGACTTACACATTTTTTGCCTTGAAGTCTTGGCTTGCGGACTAAATAAGGGCATTTTGCTATAACATTCCTTAGAGCGGGTAATTTTGTAAAACACTCCTTATGGAGGGCATCCGGTGAAATTTTTTGCTTCTAGAGTCTCATGCTTAAGCTGTGAACACTGAACACCTTGGTAAAAATAAAGTGAATCCTATGTCCCATATAGTTTCACACATTATTAGGAGTACTATTTTCGAAGTCACGTATATTTTCTTCCATTAATTGGTTTAAACTACTACTTTTCACATTTGAAGATTAATGTCCGAATTCACCGTGAAAATATAAGTAGAAGTATTTTATCCTTGAACCCGTCATGCAATTGGAATTGAGACTGTTTTGCAGTAATGACTAACAGATGTTCAATTCCATGATATTTTTAAAGGATCAAATGAGAGAGAAGAAGCCAGAGAATCGAAAAGAAGAATGCACCCTAGATGGAACTGTGGATAAGCATGGTAAACCTGCCGTGCGTGCAAGGACTGGAAGGTGGTTTGCTGGTGTTCTCTTACTTGGTAAGTATATGAGTTTAGCTATATAAACTATAAGGAGTCGTTTGGTAGAGAATCAGTTATACATGGATTAACAATACATGGATTAGTAATACATGGATTAATAATGTAGGAATTAATAATACATGAATTGTTTTTAATTATGAGTTTGGTTCATTGTATTTAAACTTGGATAAACATTGTATAATTTAAACTTGTGTTTGGTATAAAATTGTATAAAATTTTGTTTCCAATTATACCCTTGAATTCTTATCCATATATTAAAAATAAGGGTTTGAGAGTGGACATTTTTATTATTTTATTCTTTATCCATGTATTAGTAAACATGGTACTACTAATACCATGATGAGCTAGGTATTAAGTTATACCACAATTGGAGTACTAAATAGTACATGGATTAATAGTACTTGTTTGATTTTGACTACTAAATAAGGGATAAAGCTTAATACATGTATTAAGTTAGCCAATACATCATACCAAACAACCTCTAAGTGTTAAAAAACTTTACACTATGAGGTCCCTGTTATCCATTTATTTTGTTACATATTAGTAACATGCATGATATTATAGTTTAATACATATAGTCAGACCTCTCTATAATGATGTCGTTTGTTCAAATATCTTTAGCTGCTGCTATAACGAGGTGTTGTTACAAAGAACACGTACTAATATAACAAAAATGAAAAATCGGTTCCAAAAAAAACTTGGTCGTTATAATGAAGTGTTGTTATAGAGAACGATATCATGACAACTATATATAGATATGCTTGACTGCATAATTATGAAATGAACTCGATATCAACCTTATTATATTGTACTCTACGTGACAAATTACAGAACGTTTTTTGATCTTTCAAATTTTGGTTAATTATATTAAACGTGTTCTTTGATCTTTCAATAAATTTCAGTGAATCAAGGTCTAGCTACGCTGGCATTTTTTGGAGTTGGGGTCAATCTAGTCCTATTTCTGACTAGAGTTATGGGTCAAGATAATGCTGAAGCAGCCAACAATGTGAGCAAATGGACAGGGACAGTTTATATCTTCTCCCTCTTAGGAGCTTTCCTTAGTGATTCCTACTGGGGAAGATACAAGACTTGTGCTATTTTCCAAGCCATTTTTGTGGCTGTAAGTGACTTCCAGTGTCAAATTTTGTCATTTTACAAACAAGTATCTTGAAAATTTAGGTACTAAGATTTGATGTTTTGTTTTGTTTTTGGCAGGGACTGGTTTCACTTTCACTAACTTCATACATTTTCTTAGTCAAGCCAAAAGGATGTGGGGACGAAAGTACCCCTTGTGGGTCCCACTCGAGTGTTCATATGGCGCTCTTTTATGTGTCGATTTACTTAATTGCCCTTGGAAATGGAGGGTATCAACCTACTATTGCAACATTTGGAGCAGACCAATTTGATGAAGATCACCCTCAAGAAAGTCTCTCAAAAGTGTCTTTTTTTAGCTACTTTTACTTGGCATTAAATCTTGGATCTTTGTTCTCAAACACTATCTTAGGCTACTTTGAAGATAAAGGAAATTGGCCTTTGGGATTTTGGGCATCAGCTGGCTCAGCTATTTTGGCATTAGTGCTTTTTCTTATTGGGACACCTAAGTATAGACACTTTAAACCAACAGGCAATCCTTTGTCAAGATTTTGTCAAGTAGTTGTAGCTGCAACAAGAAAATGGAAGGTGGAACAACCTTTAAGGGGAGATGAATTATATGAAGGTGATGGACAAGAGCTTCCTGATAATGGAAACAGAAGAATTCTACATACAGAAGGATTCACGTAAGTTAATTTAACGAAGTTTTGAACTTAATTGTACTGCTTTTGGATCATATATTTGTAAGCTGTGTGCATGGACAATGGATAAACTTTTACACCATCAGATTGACTTGACCTACAGAAATAGATAATTCTTCATAACAAGTTTGATAGTAACTAGGAACAGGAGGTAAAAACATGCTATAGTTAATTAATTTGCAGAGTTTAAAATTGTTTCGCACATATCAAAAGTGTCCTTAGAACATATGATCTTAAATATGTCATGACATTTCTATGACTATAAGAGCATGCCAGATACAAAGTAATTGAAATGTTTAGAAGTAAAGAGTTGCTATGTTTCTAAACACATACATATTGTGTGTTCTTTGTAGTAACTAAAAAGAAAAGAATTTCACATATAATGAAAGAGTATACATCAAAACAAAGACTAAGTGGATACCTATTTTTTTTCCTATTCTGTTTTGATATTACAGATTCTTGGATAAAGCAGCTATAATCACATCAAGGGATGGAGAAAACAACCCATGGCGCCTTTGTGCAGTGAGTCAAGTAGAAGAAGTGAAATGCATATTGAGACTCCTTCCAATTTGGCTTTGCACAATACTTTATTCAGTTGTCTTTACTCAAATGGCCTCTCTATTTGTGGAACAAGGTGCTGCAATGAAAACAACCATCTCAGGATTTCATATCCCTCCAGCAAGCATGTCCAGTTTCGATATCCTTAGTGTTGCAGCATTCATTTTCATATATAGACGAGTTCTTGATCCCCTTGTTGCGAGATTAAAGAAATCTTCACCCAGAGGATTAACTGAGCTCCAAAGAATGGGAGTTGGACTTATAATTGCTATAATGGCAATGGTAGCAGCAGGAATAGTTGAACATTTCAGGCTAAAATCAGCTGACAAAGATTGTTCACGTTGCGCGAATTCAAGTTCTTTAAGTATATTCTGGCAAGTTCCACAATATGTACTAGTTGGAGCATCAGAAGTGTTTATGTATGTTGGACAATTGGAGTTTTTCAATGGACAAGCACCTGATGGATTGAAAAGCTTTGGAAGTGCATTATGCATGACTTCAATTTCATTAGGAAATTATGTCAGCAGCTTGTTGGTTTCAGTTGTCATGAAAATTTCAACAACTGATAAAATGCCTGGATGGATACCTGGAAATCTCAACAAGGGTCATTTGGATAGATTTTACTTCCTTTTAGCAGCATTGACAACAGCTGATTTTGTGGTATACCTCATTTGTGCTAAGTGGTACAAGTACATTGAGTTTGAAGAAAGAAGCATCGGAAAGAAAAATGGAGAGAAGCAAGGAGATTTGAAAGTTTAGTGTTGGTGAGAGAAAATTAAAGACTCTCTATGATACCAACTATTTACTTCTAATAATGAGAATTAATTAGGAATAGAAGAGATATTGTATACTATGTAGTGCAAGGAGACTAGAGAAGTGCATTGTCACACATCTCTAAGTTGAGCACAACAAGTTGTTTTATTGGAAGTGTCCTATGTGTAAAGAAAATGGCTTGTATAAGCCAACTTAGACGATATGTACTTGATATTCTTTGCATTTGCAGATCTCCTTGCTGTGATTATCTTCGTCTTTTCTCCCTTCTATTGTGACAATGTTTGACTCAGTGTTTCGACACTGGATCTAAGAAAAAATTAAAGACTTTAGGAATTTGTTATCTTGAACCTATTATGATATATTTGTAGCTACAAAATTATGTCATTAAAAGTAAAAAAAGAAGAAAATAAAAATAAATTTGTTTTCAAATAAAAAAAAAAATCATTTTTTAAAAGTAAAATCCACTAAACCCCTCGCCCTTTATCATTTGGGAAACAATACTCCCTCCACCTATTGAATGGACATATTACCCCCTTGACTCAATATTTTCCTGTGAGCTTTTACTAGTCTTGTTAATTATTGAAACTTATATAAGAGGTTGATTGATGGAAATTACCATCACCACAATGGGTGGGTTAGTTTTGCAAAATTGATGAGAATGAATATTTCCGTGTTATTTCTAGCTTAGTGTCAACCGTACGTCATCATTCACCCACCATGGGCGTGCTAGCTTTGCTATTAAAAAAAATATCTGCACCTTCTTCGAGCCAGCATGAAGCTTGCACAACAGACAATCCCTACAAAAAAGCTCAGCATCTATGGTTGATCTAATTATTTCTAATTTAAATAGTTTTTGGAGCATATGAGTATTTGATCTTTTCTTCTTCTTTCTTATTCAGATAATTTTTGGAGCATAGGGGTATGATCTTTCCTGAACTTTAATTTTTACTCGCTCATGAGAAGCATTATGTACCATTACTTTTCGTCGCTAAAAAGTTCAATAAAAACTTTCATGTACCTTTAGAGTGGCAACTAAATTAAAAGTACACATCTGATCATTCTTTTTGAGAGCTTGTTTCTTTTAGAATGGTTTTCCCACCGAAGCCAAATATCACAATGTCAGTCAATTGGCCTCAGCATTCCTTTGACATCTCACATCGGCATTCAGTCACTAAATAAATCCCTATATTATACACCGAGTATCAAGCATTGGATACCACCCGCAATGGGTGTGCTAGCTTTACAAAACTTGGTCATACCAGAGTATTCTCTTACCACCCGCCATGGTGTGTTAGCCTTTCAATTACATGGTCATATATGGAGTTGGATCAGGTTTCAGCAGCCAGCAAGCTCGGGCACACGGCACTCCAGAAGACTGCTCATCCACTATGGATGAGAACTTTAGCTTTTTTAATATGATTTCCTTTTTAACTATTGTTATAACATGAGCATAATTCTTCTGGGCAATTTACAAAAGTATACAAGCTAACAATTTTTTTTACACAAAAATGTCAGTATTTTTCAATTTACAAAATATAGCAATATTTTTTTTCAAAACATAGCAAAATATATAAAAGAGTGCTAAAATCCAAAATCTTCCTCCTACCACTCCCCCCGCCGCCACCCACATCACTGCCACCGCCTCCGGCCACTGGCCGCTGATTTTTTTTTTTAAATTTTTTTTTTGTGGATCTGTGTGTATTTACACTGTATTTCCAGTGTATAGACAATGACACATTGTGCATACAGTAAAAATACAGTAGATACAAACACATACGATTATTGTATGTTTGTATATTTTCTGTATGGCTACTGTATGCACAATGTATGCGTGTTCATTCACCAGACATACACACCATATACAAACCGATAATTCAAAAGTACATGTTGTATATTTATTGTATAACAAATCTATATTCATTGTATGGCCTGTGTATATTCACTGTATATGCAGTGCATACACCGTACATACAATGAGAATACACATGTAACACACTCCCACAACCAACAAACACCAAACATTCACCACAAACTACCGAAGCTCTGCCATATCCCACCGGAAAATTCAAAAAACAAAAAAAAAAGTAGCAAATCAACGGCCGTATCTGCTGTCACACACCAGAACGGCGACTGTGACGTGGAGCAGCAGCGCCGCACAACAGAATCAACGCGCTGTGCAGCGGCGCACAACCAAAACAGCGGGGGAAAGAAAACGGCGCCTCATCGCCGGATCTGATCAGAAATGGGGGAATACAACAGGGAGAGAGGAAGACGACGGGGATGGGGGTGGGGAAGAGAGGAAGACGACAGAGATGAGGTGAGGGAGAGAGGAAGACGACGCTGGCGACAATGGAGCTTAGGGGACCGTCGTCGGTGACGGGGAGGGGCTAGGGCGGCAACGGAAAAGGCTGTTAAGGTTGTGTAGAGATAGAAGAGATGAGAGAGAAGAGAGGAGAGAGAAAAGGAGAGGAAAGTTAGGGTTAGGATTTTTTTTTGATATGCTATGTTTGGTAGCATTTGAAAAAGTATTGCTATGTATGGAAAAGGGTACAAATATCTGGATATTTTTTAAAAAAATTCTCTAAATTGACATAGAGTGTAATTTAACCTAATTCTTTTTACTAGGTGTATTATTTGCAGTGATTTATATATTCAATTTATATTTCATATGGAAACACATATCTGATCATTCTTTGGGAATACTTGTATATTTTAGAATTGGTTATCTTATAGAATATGCCAAATATCAGTAAATTGGCTTTAACAATTTTTTAATATCCCACATCGGCTCTTAGTAGATAAATAAACACAAAGGGACCTTTATCTTGCAAGTTGATAGAGCAAGATGACTTATACTTGTCTTGTTAAGTATTAAAACTGCTATATTATAAGAGGGTGCAAGGTGCAGTATGACTCAAACTTGCCAACATGTGTGCTTATTTGGAGCTGAATCGATTGGTTAAGTCTTTCAATTCATATTTATCTAGCCGACAAAAGAAATACCATGCCTAAATTTAATTGTTCCAAAACAATACGCACTGAATAAGTATAAGCACAAAAGAACATCAATCATCGTATAACCTAATTTCATAACTAGATCATCCATCACAATTTAGATTACTAATCAACCTAACATCCTAGATGCAAAATCAAGTACACTATCCCACTCCCTTGATTTTCGACATGTCGTCCAATTGTTGAAGCTTGAGTTGAGAATATAACATCTCCAAAAGGTGTTAATTTCCTGTGCAATTGAGATGTTGTAGATTGCGTAGCTAAAGAAGCAATTCGACTGGGTCTAGGTGGTCGAACCTTGAAAGCCATCAATTTAAATTAGCTAGCTAACATAGTTTATATAACACATGTAATTAACAAATATGACATAAATATTTTCTATTATTACCTATGAGGCCGGTACAAATAGATTTATGTTTGACATTTCAACTCCATTTCAATTTCCTATTTCACAATTAGGACTAAGTCTATTTTGCCTTCTCATTCGTCTTGCCCTTCCCATACTCCTAGTTTCTCCCCTACCTTGATTATTGGCAACATGTGTACTAGTAGCTGGTCTATCTATATATTCCCATTTCTCTTCCTCTACCTGCAGGATTAGTATATTTATTATGCTCACTACCACCATTATTGCCTCTTCCATTTTTCCAGTGAATACAAAAAAACAAAAAAAAAAAATGACCACATCAAATACACAAGTGTATATCTTATGACAAAGCTTAAAAACTTTTATAATAATAAAACAACCAGATAAATGAGCAGACTAATTGACTCCAGGATAGCTTATCCATTATTTATCTTCCAAAAAGTTTACCTCACATTCAGCTCAATATCTGTATATGTATCTTCATTAGAGAGTTTTAATCTGAAAACTTGTGATTTTTTTTTTCAATAGCTAGCATGAATTCTCCATCCATACTTTCTTTTACAATATGCAGTGACTCTATCACTTTCATTTTTTAAAACTCGAGTTCAAAACCTTTCTTTATTGTGTGTTGTCTACGAGCCCTCCTAAATTGCTGAGCTGAAGAAAAACCTAAACGCATGAATAATACTAGATCTTCCATAGGTCTCTTCATTAAACCATTCGATATCTTCATTAGGAGCTAATATCTTTGCCATATCATCAACATTAGGCTTTTTACGCGATCCACCGCATCATAATTACTAGCCTTCAAGTAGAAGGGGATATTTGTCACATGCAAACATTGTAGAGATGACAAATTCCTCGACCAGAGGATCGATCGAAAAGAAAAGGCTGATCATAAATGGATATGTGAGCACTAAGGAGTGATCCTTCGTGGTTGGAAAGAGTCGTAGAAGCCGATGGACATATGACCTCGACCTCTCCCTCCTTCCACTTACAGTCCTCCTGGATCCGTTCAATAGAGCCCGTTGTGACGGTGCATATCATAGTATTACCTAGGATATTTCTCTTGCTGTGGTTCTGACCCGTTGTCTGTGGACTTACGTTGCAGTCATCTTCAAGACTAAATTTATCTGGGAAGAAGTTCGAAGTAATATTTCTCTGAACCATACCCCTTGGTTTTCTTCTTTTGCCCTTGGGATTTAGAGATTCAGCGGCAACAACTTTGAGCTTTCCGCCCTAGCTCGCGGTGGCACCACGGCAGCGGAAACGATGGGCCTCTCTGTGCCGGCAACATTAACACCAGAATTTTAGGGAATTTAGGATTTTTTAGAAGCCATTTGAAGTGTGTGGGGAAATAAACGCCACATACTATTACGGGGATACGAGTACAGCTGGCGAGCGAGATTAGACTTAGCCTATAAGTCACCGGGCACAGAGGATACACACCTGCTCCCTAAGCCACGACCGCTAAGCCGATACAAGGGTAGGATGCAAGATATATATCTCGCCGCCTTAGGATTTACAGTATCCTAGTTAGGATTTTGTATATACCACCATCTTGAGTTTATAGGCCCATGAGCCTTATTAGTCTTTGTATTTTACTATAATTAGGACTGGGTAAATCTCAGCTATAAATACCTCTCCTTACATTATATTATACATCAAGCGATTCACACCGAATTCGGCTATTCTCAAGTAATAATATTATTACTTTCTTGCTTATTCTTTTCTCTCAATATTTACTTACTTTTCCTGCGTATTTACTGTATTACTTGTGACCCACTAACAAATTCAATTATTTTACCTAAACGGCCAAATTTAGGCCTAAACAGTTTGGCAGCTACTGTGGAGCCCATGCAATTGTAGGTTTCTAAAAAGGAAAAGGCGCAGTCATGTCAGACGACAACAATAATTTTCCAAAGAACACCACCAACTCGGCACACGATTCTACAAGGGATCCCATTGACGACGAGGACGATTAACCATGCGAAGGTAATTCTGAGTTAAGAGAATTCCTTGTTGATCTCTTCAAAACCCTGTCAGAATGGGCTGAGCAGAACTCGGCTAACATAGTCGAAGACATGACCCAAAAATTAAGAGTAATGTTTGATGGATCATCTTAGAGGCCATCATCCCCGCGAGGACCAGTGCCCGTAAACGAGTCACCAACATCCGTTCTTAATCGCAGGCTTAACATGGATGCCGCCCCTGGAGGCTCGACAAAAGTCAATAATCAAGATCTCAAGGGAACTCTTGTCATTCAGGACATCCTGAACGAGATAAAAGCCATTCACGATCGGATCGGTAACGTACCGGGTGCTCTACCCCAGGTTACCACTGTAGATGAGCAGAAGTTCTACAAGCATGTATACAAGGCGAGTGCTGCACCGGCCCGTGTACTAAAGTATTTTTGCCTGTCGGATAACCTTAAGTACGACGGAACCACTAATCTGGACGAGCATATTGCTGCATACTATACAGCCGTCAAAAGCTACGAGATTTCAAAAGAAGAGACCCAATCCTCTCTGGTGAAGAGATCGGTTCAAGCTTGACTAAAGGAGCCCTCGCGTGGTACACTCAGCTACCTATGGGTTCGATCGAGTTATTCACCCAGATGCAGGATCTGTTCAAGAAGGCACACTCTGGAGCTCGCAAGTGGGAGAAGCTCATGGAAGATATCTTCGAGATCCGACAGCGGGACGATGAGTTACTGAAGGACTACCTAGAAAGATTTCAAAGGGAAGGCATGGAGCTTCCTCCAGTTCCTGAAAATATTGTTGTAGTGGCCTTTGGCAAAATCTTGAATTCCATAAGTTTATTAGCCACTAGGGAATTGCAGTGGAGTTTAACTCAACAGCCCATGTCAACATAGAGTGCTTTACATCAGAGTTACACTGAAAAGCTCCCGTCAGTTTTTGTTTTCTCCATGGGTCTATGGTGCTTTTCCGCCTTGAGCCAGAGCACTCCCAAAACCCCGAAGCTGAATGACGGAAGCGAGAAAAAATTCCATCCCTAGAGGAAGAAGGAGATGGAAGAGGAACAAAAGGAAAAACTCAAAGTCAAGCAGGAACCAGGAAGCCAGGCAATTCCTGGGGGGCCAGACCTCAGGAGAAATATGCAGAGCCACGTAATTTGAGAGACTTTAGGCTGCTGGTCAATGCCGTAGAGCTAATTGCCAATCATTCTGGTAAACTAGGCCCAAAAGTACGGTGGCCGCCCACTATAAAAGGAGTGACCGGGAGGAACTCAATGGCTTATTGTGATTTTCATCGAAGCAACGGCCATGCCACGGTCAACTGTAAGGCCTTGATGTTGGAAATTGAGCATTTATTGAAGGAAGGGCACTTCAAGGATTTGATCGAAGGAGGAGCGAGACGATCGAGAGCACGGGACTCTAAAGGCAAGCGAAGCGTTAGCGCAATCTTCGCAATGCATGGATCAATTACAACTTGGGGGGGCTAAAGTGTCCAAACTACTTGATATCCTAATTTTGTTCAGCCTAGTAGAGGAGGAAGGGAAGCACCGATACGCATTCATTGTCCCAATCAAGGTGTTTGACCTCCAGATCAAGCAGGCTTTGATCAACCTAGGGAGCGACATTAATGTCATCTGAAGGGAGGTAGTAAAGAAGACAGTACAATACCACCAGATGATTCCGAGCCCCTACAAGATAACCAGCTTTAATGGCCCTTGTGAAAACCTGTCGAAGAACTAGTTTTACCGGTTCATATCCCGGGCGTGACGAGCATTACATCTTTTCAGGTACTAGCTTGCAGTCTTTCATATGATGTCATCATGGGACTGCCGTGGATATACAGCGTAAAAGGATTACCCTCAACACTTCATCAAGTCTTCAGATATCCAACCTCAAGCGGGATCAGCGACTTCCGGAGTGAGCGGTCCTTGTTTGAAAGCTACCTTGTACCCCACCAAAGCTTCCATCAAGGGCCCATAGCCAAAGTAAATATGATCGATGAAGAGTCATTCTGGGATGCGTCTATTGAATGGAAGGCCAGAATAGCAGTCGGGGAGTTGAGAGAACGTGTGTCGGAGATGAGCCATCTAATTCCCGAAGCAGCAGAATTACGGTACCAGCTCTCCGAAGTATTGGTAAAGCACGAGGAACCTTGGTGGCCGATACATTCTGCCAGGTGTTGGCCCAAGAAAAGATGCATCTCCTGTAGCTTCCGACGATAACCGAGCTAGTCTAGAGAGAGCATCTACTGCTGTACATCACAATCTCGAAAATAGCATGGAATGCGGTCCTGGCGCGAGAAGATGATAGGAGTTTGTTCCCCATAAAATATGCTAGTAAGGGACTTCTATGGGCATACATATGCCTCTCATTATCGGACCAGTTCGTGGCGGCCGTAATCATGGCAACACGGGAACTGCATCCGTATTTCCTCAATCATACGGTTAGTGTGATCTCGTCAATATCGCTACATAATGTTATGTCCAAGCCTGGACTCTTGAAGAGGTTGGTAGAATGGGTCGAGGAGCTAGCAGAATGAGATATCACCTATCAACCACGAGCGACCATCAGGTCACAGCCTCTGGAAGGTTTCAACGCAGATTTTGTGGACAAATTGGCGCCGAAGGTAGAGGAGGCGATCAAAAGTGCATAGGTGATCGAACCTGGACACTGGGCAATCCATACAGATGTGAACCTTGGAGGTAAAGAAACCAACCTTGATTTATGGATTATAATACCCATCGAAAAGGTCTTCTACAAGGCCGCAAAATATCTGAGCACTGAAGCAAAAAATGAAGCTGTAATTTAAGCTCTTGACTTAGCCTACATATGGGGGCCAGGGAGATCAATCTCTATAGCGGCTCCCAGTTAGTGGTCGATTGAGCAAATGAGGTTTTTACCACAGAGGACATATGTACGCCGGATCCATAGGCAAAAATTAAGACGCTTTTGAAAAACTTTCACAAGTGGGAGTTTGTTTATCAAGAGGAATGTTCAAATGACCAGCAAATACTGATTGAGCTAACCCCCGCAGACGTGATGAACCTTGAAGTTCCAAGTACAGGATCCGCTTCAGAGAAGCGTCACGCGTTGATTAACTACTTGGACAAGAATGCTCCCTGAAGACAAGGTAGAAAGCAGACAGTTGTGGAGGCAAGCGATTCATTATTGTTTGGTCAATGGTGAGTTTTACCATCGGATGGTCAGCGGCCCACATGTCACATCTTGGTGTTCTGCACCCTCTGACAAAGGAGCCCTATAGGATGCTTCCAGGCCTCCCGGAAATTGAATCTCTATCTAGCACAAAGAATCTTCCGAAGGAATGAAAGAAGCTGCAACCATTCGGCTTAGGAAGTACAGTTCTTTTCAGCATTTACTTTAATTAAGTCTTTACTTTCTTTTCGAATTTTGATTATAATATTTTCATATTTATTAATCATGTTACAGGTGTTCACCCACAACAATTCAGGCCCATCGGTCCTCTTCTATTCATAAAACTACTATTTTATTTAGTCACTTTTGCAATCAGATCTATCTACGATCCAAATATTTATAGTCCAGGCACAACTTAAGTTGAAGTAATACACTCACTTTTCGTGACAAAAGTAGGGTAAACTACTCGCGTAAAGCTAGACCACTTCTAGTTCACCCACCATGCATTAATTCGTCAGTTGAAATCGTCAATTCAAAAAAATTGCACCAACATGTCGGTGGGACACCTGCCCGTATAGTGCTAGAAAGTCTTATAATACTCGAGTTAACAAGCGCAGACGTTCATGTTTGGACGCAAAAATGCCACATTCTATATCACATGCTAAAGACGTCCCAGTGCACGCGCAAAAAAGCCATCTATCAGAGGCGCTATATAAGCCGTCGATTATTGATGCAAATGAAGCGCCTAATAGTGCCCACACCTGTCTTTAAAAGACACTAGCCCAGAAAGGCACACAAGCACATGTTGTTTGACTACACTACAAGTAACTATACAAGTACGCATAAAACATTGATGAACGACCGTTTCATTAATATCAATAGCCCATAGGCTCATAATATACAATTAAGTTCTTTCGAATACAATATTGTTCATTACAGATATTCTTAAGAAACTAAAAAGGCTAAAACAACAAGTTCCTCTCAAATTTGCACGGCCGAAGTTACTTCATCTAGATTGTAGCTACAAGCTGACAAGCAACGGAGAAGCTCTCTTAGGCATCAGGAGATATGCCAGCCCAAGCAATCTTCGATGCAAAGTCACTAAATATAACCAGGGCCACGTCCTGTCAGTAATAAAGGACCTCGAAAGCGTCTGAGCATAGGCAGAATCTTCTCCCATCCCATCAAGTAGACTCAAAGATCTGCTTCGACCCCCGCTAGTCAAACGGGAGTGCACAACCCCACAAATCTTAATGGTTTGAGTTGGGGACCTACCACAAGGGTGACTCTTCCCTTGGGTATCCTACAGCCAACAGCCGATGAGGCGCTGCAACAGCAATCTAGTAGAACCAGACGAGCAAGGTGAAAGCCATGAATGGTGAGCAGATTCAGAACTTGGTGACACCTTAATCGGCTGATGGCATGAAGCTATATCCTCTTGCTTGCCATGAAACGAGTCTAGGCACTTGAGCCTCGACCCAGTGTTATTGAAAGAGCTTCCTGAATACGACGTCCCAGAAGAGAAGCCTCACGACAGCTGAAAGGGTTAAGCCTCCTGACCCCGCATGACAAGAGGAATATCACTGCAACAGCTATTTTAGAATTTGAGCACACTGTAATCCATGCACATCTACATTGAAGACATTCTGAAAAACATCGTTAGGATCTCGATCAAATTTCATGACTCGAGGGACTCTTTTCATCTAATCATGGATGGAGAAACAAAAGAGAAGGGATGTAAAAATTCCCTCCTTTACAGTTTTCTCATACACCATCCATTCTGAACGAAAGAGTATTTCTGGGAATGTTGGATCGGGATCAAAGGCAAATATTTTTTAATATGAAGGAATTATTCTCTCATAAGAAAGCTTTGGAAGGGGTGAAATATTTTTCTGAAAAAGATTTGTGATTTCGCCACTATCATGAAGCCCCTATTTATAGATGGAATAAGATAAAGATGAAGTGTGAAACGGTCAAGCATAATTATGACCTGAAGATTAGAAACGATTCGGCGCAGTATAAAGTATTCTTAAAAAGGTGCATGGAATCGACATTAACCAATCAAATGAAGACAGGTAGAGTTCTCGAAGAAATCAAGTGTTAGTCTTGTTCAAGGAGACTGCGAGTTTCAAGGAGCCAGTGAAATATCTTTTCACATCCTTTTTGCATACTTCTTTCACTTCCTGACTGCTTACGAAAGCACTCAGCAAGTGGGGGGAACTGACTGTGTGGGAAAAATACGTCACCTACTATTACGGGATATGAGTCTAGCTGGCGAGATTAGATTTAGCCTATAAGTAACCAGGCACAGAGGATACACGCCTGCTTCCTAAGCCACGGCTGCTAAGCCGGTACCGGCATAGGATGCAAGGTATACATCCCGCTGCCTTAGGGTTTACAGTCTTCTAGTTAGGGTTTTGTATATACCAGCACCTTGAGTTTATAGGCCCATGAACCTTAATGGTCTTTGTATTTTACCATAATTAGGACTGGGTAAATATTAGCTATAAATACCTCTCTTTACATTGTATTGTACATCAAACGATTCACACCGAATCCGGTTATTCTCAAGGAATAAGATTATTACTTTGTTGCTTATTACTTTCTCTCAATTACTTTTCCTGTGTATTTACTGTATTGCTACTGACCCGTTAAGAAATTCAATTATTTTACCTACCAAATTTAGGCCTAAACATTAAGTAGGTTGAAGAAAAAAGGAAGTTTATCAGCAAAATTCCAGTAAAAAATCATGCCGACGACGGATAACCAAATTGCTCTATAGATTTTGGGAGTAGTTGGGAACAGAAGAAACTACAGTGTGAGAAGGAAGCAAAACGTTGCCTTATAAAAGAAGGAGTCATCATTACCTCGTTAAATGCGAGTAATGATGACTGCATGTAGGCACGTGGCCACGATAGGAAGTTGATATGAAAACCTTCGTTTTGAAATACTTAGTAGAGATGCGGCCACGTCTTTTCTGGCTTAAAGTTTCAGCCACTTCCCGAGCACGTCCGGATACTCACGCGACAAGTAGGGGGGCTATGTGGGGGGACTATCTATATTGGTCAAAATCAGATCAGACGCGTATTGCCAAGGGTTCGACGATATGGGGGGCTTACAGTAAATTCTTGTAGACAGGTCACGACTCAGCTCAAAGCGATAAGTTCATCCAGACACCATTTATTGGAGACTGAATGAATTTAGCCTAGCTCGGCCGCATGATTGATTACAATCGGATTCAACTCATCGAGTTCCCATCTGGACACTCAGAATCTGGGGGAGGATATTGACACCCAATTTTGTCCCTCTTTTTTTTTTTTTTTTTTATAATTAGTTATATTTAACTTGAAGGTGAAATATTGACTATTTGAGAAAAATTTGCATTAGTAAGCATGCATTTATTTGTGTTATCCCCTATTTATATATTATTTAATTTAATTGCGGATATATTATGTAATTTGCATCATTTAGACTATTTGTTAAATGCATATTGAAACTGTGATTATCCATGCAATCTAGTGCATAAATAATATTTTTAGTAATTATGTGTGGCTATCATATATTTAATTTAATGTGACACCAATTTGTTGATTATACATATTTTTCTTTTCTATATATAATTTATGTACTTATATTTTTCGTTTAACTCAGCACCTTTAAATTAAATATCATGCTTAATAAATATAGCAAATCAAATTTTTTACTCTATATTCATTCGAAATTCAAATTCAACCGAATTTTCCTAAATTTTATCGTATTATATTGCCTATCTTCCTAAGAAATCTTTAACTTTTTGAACCTAGACAAGAGCTCTACACAAATACATTTTCTATATGTAAAATTAAGTTTGCAACATATTTTTGTCCTTAACTTACTCCCATCAGACCCCAAAAAGGAATGGTAGGGGTCCATTCCCGAACGTTCCTCTCCCTTTGATCACTCTTCTCAATCTCTCCATAATCTTCCCCTCAATCCCAAAGAATCAGCTGCTTTCTCAATCTCCCCCAATTTCTCCAACGACTCTTTTCCTCTCCACTTCTCTATATATGGATTGAGCTTTATCGTTACAAAAGGACAGCAGTAGAATACAAAAATAAAAAACCACGGACAGATACATACACAAAACCCCTCACCTTTTCACACACACCTGCTGCTATTCATTTTTTTCAATCTTTCTGTGAAATAACAACAAGGAAATACACTACAAACTAACAGACAAACACCATTTTTTTTATACACCATCGGCAGATCGAAAATGGGGAGATCGATACAGGGGGTTAAGAAAAACAGGCAGTGGCGCTATAAAAAAAACCACCGGAGACAGGGTGACACACAGATCGGAAAAAGAAGATTCATCTCCTTCTTGACCCACTGATTTCATTTCAATATCCCATAATTTCCAGACCAACAGAAAGAAAAAGAGAGAGGGTACATCGTAAGGGTGTCGGGTCAAGAGATCTGACCGAAAATTATGAACGTCGGCGTTGGTCGACTCCTCTGTGTTCGTTTCCATCCACTGGTTATTCAAAATTAAAAAAGGAAAGGGGGTTGGGGTGGTAGCGACGCCGTCTGGCTGTCGCTCCTCCTCCTCCTCCTCCCTATTCTGTTGTTGCCCTGTTCGTTGGCGCTACTGTGACTTTGCCATGAATCTGGCCGGAATTCTGGCCGGCAGTGTTACTTCAACTGTCGACACTGCTTGTGTTCTGCAATTAATTTCGTTTGATTCTTCTGCCGCTTTGACAAATATTGAGCTATTGTTATCATGTTTGACTGGTTTTTTGTTTATTTGGACCATTATTTTGAGGTTCTATTTCTACTAACGAACTATTGATTTTGGGACAGATATTACATTGATTTCTGAATAGAGTGGGGATCTTTTTTAGCAAATATTGCACCGTTTGCCCGCCTATGAAAAATATTGATTTTGAGGCATTTGGAACTGATTTTGAACGGATACTACATAGACCAATGAAGTTTGGAGGCCAAACAGTCCCGTTCCACTAGATACTTGCAGCCCTGTATCCTCAAAAATAAAAGGTGATGATGATAAGTATTCACTTTGCAAAATGAGCATAGAGTGTGTGAGATCGGTACCTGGCATGGCAACCGGCTGGCCACCGTTGTTTGCAGCCGTATCGATAACCGATACTCTACACTAATTTGAGCCTATACGTTTAAAATTTTATTTCCCCCTTTTTGTTTTCTTTAATCTATTATTATTATTATTATTATTATTATTATTATTATTATTATTATTATTATTATTATTATTTTTACTATACTTATTATTTATTATTTTACTTTAGTAATTGTCGTACGTACTAATTCATTTTCATATTTTTTACGAGGTACTCCTCGACGAAATTCACTAAAGGCGGCATCATTGGAGGAGACAAATGTTTCAAAATATTTACTATTGTGTTTTTGGCTTATCATTCAATTTTATTATTTTCGGCACGTTAACCAATTTATTTTATTTTGCAAGGTTTATTTATTTGAGGTTTGTTAAGGAAGAAAGCAACTCGAGAAGACGAATCCTTTATTTTAAATGCAATTTTGTGTATCTAATTTGTGTATTATAGCAAAAATTGTTCAATTTTATTTAGTTTAATTTATTTTAAATCCCAGTTATCTAGTCCGGTCGGGAACCACACTTAGTGGAATCTGAGAGGTGCCTAACACTTTTCTCTTGGGTTAATTTGAACCGTTACTTAGAATTCTCGGTTCGTAGATCAAGTTTCGAAGTTAACTGTGAAAATTGGCTAGACACAAAGTAGGTGCCCTAATACGCCTAGTTAAAAAATATGTTAGGTGGCGACTCCAAGTTTTACGTGTGAGTTTCAATAAATCGAATCCTGCTTTGAACTCTAACTGGTTCGGAAAAAAAAGGGTGTCGACAAAAGACAAAACGGACGATCAAGCAGACAAGGTCTCAGCTCCAATAGCCTCCAAGATTTAAGGGGATAAAAGTCACATCTAACAACACTATCCATCTATTGAGAGATGTGGAAAAATGGATTTTTGCACTAGACTAGGACTCTATAGCTATAAATACATCATCACCCCTCATTTGTACCCCTTAGACTCTCCTGTAACTCAACATTACTTATGATTCATATTACCTGTATTGCTTCGGCGACTGCTACAGCTTGGCTTAGCTCTTGTGGTAGCTTTAACCTTCAACACCATTGGAGCATACCTTCGGCTACACCAATAAGATTATTCTTACCTTTAATTAACATTTTCTTTATATTATAATTGCTGCTATCTATTTAGTTAAGCATATTTTATAATGTAGATTTGGATTTAGTACGCCTAACAGCTTAATATAAAAGAATCGCTTGTGCCCTAAACTACAAATTTAATTGTTTCATCTAAAGGCAAGTTTTGGAGAATGTAAAAGCACAGGGGGTGGACATGAACGATGGTACACTACTATAAAATATTTGAATACCGAAGGAGAGGTAGCGAGGGGCAGCCCTTGGTGAAAACGTACCGAGGGACTTCCCTCGATGCTTTTAATGAAATTTTTTTATTATTTTACTCTAACTCACCGAGGGACACCCCTTGGTGAAATTAATAAAAAATAAAGAAAAAATAATATATATAAAACAACATCCAAATATATTATATCAATCTTGGTTAAAAAATATTTTATAATGACTGCCCTTGGTGGCTTTTATAAATTAATTAAAATATAAAATGGTGAAGGTTTTCAGCGAGGGGCTTTCCTCGTTGACTTAATTAATTAAATAAAAAGGAAAAGCCTACGAGGGGAGTCCTTTAGTGGGATTAAATTATTTTTTGTTTGAAATTAAAGAAGCCTTTTCAGCGAGGGACTTCTCTTGCAGGCTTTTGAATTAACCCCTCCCCCTCTTTTCTCTCACTTTATTTTTTGTTTCTCTTCCTTTCACCCCACCCCACAGTCCCCCCGCTGACCTGCCATATTACTCCACCACTCTAGTCCGGCCAAAATTAAAGTGATTATTCCCAACCCCCTCCCATTATCCCTAGCCCTGTTGCCCTTTTTTTTAAATTTCCTAACCCCTCTCCCGTTTCCAATCCCCTTCCCGTTCCCAATCCCTCTCTCCCATTCCTATTTTTTTTCATATTTCCGTGTCACCGACGCTGCTCCAGTCACCGGCGACCCGACATTAAGGTAAGTTTTTTTTAATTTTTAGTTTATTTAATTTTATTTATTTTTTTTTTTGATATTTTTGAGGCAAATTGTTTGTATATATTTGTTATAGTATAGTTTTATAGAAAATAGTTATGTGGTCCTATAACATTTGTGCATATAATAATTGATTTTTCAAAATTGAATTGAGTAGAGTGGAATTGAAACATTGTTTGATAGGTTGTCGATGCTCGAAATTATTGTTGTTGCTAGCATTGGCTATTAAGTGAAGTTGTTGTTGCAATTATATACATAAAGCAGAACAAAATGTGCAATTAGGAGTAAACAAGTTAATATTCAATTTGAAAGATAGGAAACTTGGTAAACTTATTGCAGTTGAAGTGTTTTATTCCTAAACTTAAGAAAATTAGCTAATTTTTTCAATATTTGCTGAACTAGTTTACAAAAGTATTTTAGTGTAAAAATGCTATACTCTCTTGCATTGTTCCAAATATACCCGTTTGTAATATTTGTGTAGATGGAACGTGATGAAAATCGTAGTTGGATGTATAATAGGTTTTATGAAATTCGAGGTTTGAGGAAAACTTTTTTGGATGGGGTTGACCGATTTATTGCTAAAGCTAAAATGCTTCCTGAATATATAAGAGAGGATAAAATCAAATGTCCTTGTGTGAAATACAAGTGCAACTCCTAGATGTCGCTATACTCCATATTTATAATAAAAGATTTATGCCAAATTATTTTGTGTGGACTGCACATGGAGAGTTTAATCCTAGTGTTGATGAAGTCAACTTACAAAAAGAATATACCGGGAGCGGACTAGGGAAAGGAACTGGTTCAGAATTGGGGAATATCATGGATGTTAAAGTGAGCAAGCAACAAGGCAAGGCGATGCGAGTTTCCTTCTCTTTCACGCTCTAGCTCTGCATCCAGCCTTGTGTTTTCAGCACTCATCCAGGCCAGCTCATCATTTTGCCTTTCAAGCTGCCTCCTGAACCCCTCAATTCTCCTGTCCATTCTATTATTCCTCCTTTCATCTGCATCCTCCTCCACCTGCTCTGGTTCATCAGCAAGTTCACCATCCAACACATAGTCACAGGATTTAAGAATGTTACTCCCGAACAAGTCATTGTGGTCCGGCTCAGTCCATTTACCAACAGGCACCCCAAAGAAATCATATACCTTCCCCAGAAGAAACCCATAGACCAGCGCATATTTGCCTAAACCCATATCAGCTACCCTACCTATGCACTTGATCATTAATTCAGGCAGATTAATACGAACCTCTCGATCTAGCAGGTCCATATAGGTCATATCCAGAAAGTTGGCCTCACTCCTCTTTTCAGACCTCTGCAGTAGGTTCTTCAGCACAAATTCAAAGAGCAACTGGTAGAAGGGTTGCATTGCCTTCTTCTTTAACTTGTGTAGCCCTTGCCAGTCTTGGTCTCCCTGCAAATTTTTTGGTCACCTCCAAAGCAGACACACCATCTCCTCTAGCCGGCCACGAGTTCCTCATTGTAGCCCTGAGAGGGAACACCCAAAATCTCACCCAGTTCCACACTATCAAACTGGATCACCAGCCCCTTGACTATGGTTGTCACAATACCTTCACTCACTGTGCTATTGCAATAAAATTCTTGAACTTCTTGCTACCTGAGCGGTCTAGCATGATCACTGAATAGGTTCAACCAACCCTGAGCTCTCAACTTAGCGTCAAGCTGAGTCAGTCTCTCTAGCTCAAGATCAGTAAGAATTTTACCCTTCACCAGTGGTAACCCTTTAAAGTAGGCCACTCTCCTTTTCTTGTCTTCCTTGTCATCACCAATCACCTGCCTCAGGTTCTTCCACAATCCTCTCCTACGAACCTCAGGTTCCTCCACTATCCTCTCCTGCTGCTCTCTCACAGAACCTCGAGTAGCAGGTCTCCTAGCATGACTCACTGTGTTTCTTCTGCTTTCTCCCATACCCTCTGCATCTCCAGAACTTCCAATCTTGGAACCATCCACAAATTCTCCTCCCTTCACTAACCTTCGTTTCTTCATAGTTTGTTTTTGTTCCTGAATCACAGGCCTCTTTCCCAATCTCCTCTGTTCCTCCACCACCACAACATCAGTCTCACTGGAGGAACCTTTACTAGCTTGAGGAGTGGGATTGGCCTCAGGCAACACAGCATCTAAAGGTTCAGTAAAACCTACATCTTCTACATTCTCTTCCACATAATCATCAATATCTCTCAGATCTGCATCATCACCTGCCACAGTCTTTTCTACCATAGGAACTGTCTCAGGAACAGGTTCCTCAACAGTGTTCTCAGTTTCTTTAGCAACAACAACAACAACAACCTCTGTTTCAACGACCTTCTAAATATTTTCTACAACTACCTCCTCTTTTTCTCCTTCTTTGTTCACAACAGGCTCTACTAAATCTACAGGCATAGAAGGTAAACTAGTATCGATGACTATAGTACCAGTAGGAGAGCTACGGTTTACCTTTTCAGTTTCTTGAACGATTTCTTGAGTCGTTTCAATGATCCCTTCCTCCGTACCAGTTTCTGGAACACTTTCCCCCTTACTAGTTGCTTCCTCCGACAACTTCTTCTGTCTCAGTTTTGCAAACTTCCTCGCCATAGCCACAAAACGACTTGCTCCTAGTTGCTTAGCCTTTTGATTTAGTTTTAACATTTTGAGTTTGGGAGAAGAGAGTTGAGAATCGATTTTAGAACTGGTCGACATGTTTACAAAGTGTTGAGTTTCTAGAGAGAGAAGAAAATTGTTTTGAGAGAGTTTTAACTGCTTTACCGATAGAAACAATGTTTCTTTAATCAAGTAGTAGAATAGGGAAGGGTTTAGGTTTATCGGGAAGGGGAACGGGTTGATGGGATTGGAAAAAGTTGCTACTACTTATGACGCATAGGAGCTGACGCCATCACGGTTCAAAGTATTTGAATTTTAAAAGCTTACACTAATCCGGCGCCAAGTAAGGGTGATTGGTAACAATTAGGCCACGTAAGACAAACATTATACTCAGTAAGTAACATAGAATGTGTACCTGAATGTCCTTGCACCAGTTTCTTCAATGATATCCTTTATTTCAAAATTGCCAGTATCTCAGTCATAAAAACAGGTTCCAAATAGGTTAGCAAGCAAAACAATTAAGTTTTCATATGTAGAGTCAACTAAGCAAAGTTAAGCTAAGTAAAACAAGGAAACTTCACTAGCCAATCATTGGGAGAACCAGGTGCTGCTTCGTTCATTGTATCTTGGTCATCCCTAGCTCAAGCCTGTTCTTTTCAAATTGTACCCTGTTCAATGCCTTAGTGAAGATATCAGCAATTTGATCCTCAGTCCTTCAAAAGTTCATTGTAATTAGGCCTTTCTCAACATTGCCTCTTAAAAAGTGATGCCTGATATCAATATGCTTTGTTCTCTTGTGCTGGACCGGGTTCTTGGCAATATTGACTGCACTGGTGTTGTCACAAAAGATTGAAACTGGTCCACACTTGATTTCAAAGTCCTCCAACTGCTGCTTGATCCATAATAACTGTGAACAACATAAAGCAGCTGCTACATATTCAGCTTCAGCTGTGGATAATGCCACTGAATTTTGCTTCTTTGTAGCCCATAACACGAAACAAGGACCTAGGAAGTGTTTCATCCAGATATACTTTTCCTATCAACCAAGTGATCAGCATAGTCAGCATCACCATACCCAATTAGATCAAAACTTCCACCTTTTGGGTACCATAAACCAAGATCTTGAGTTCCTTTCAAATATCTCAAGATTCTCTTGACTGTAGTTAAGTGTGACTCCTTTGGTTTTGACTGGAACCTCGCACACAACCCCACACTACAAACAATATCTAGACGACTTGCAGTTAAATACAGTAAGGAACCAATCATTCCTCTGTACTTAGTTTCATCAATTGCACCACCACTTTCATTCAGATCTATCTTTGCTCCAAGAGCAATGAGTGTGTTCATTTCCTTAGCAGACTTCATATCGTACTTCCTTAACAGCTCTTTGATGTACTTCTGCTGGTGGATCATTGTACCTTCCTGAGATTGCTTGATTTGTAAGCCTAAGAAGAAATTTAGCTCACCCATCATACTCATCTCAAATTCACTTCCCATCAGGTCGGCAAACTCCTTGCAGAGGTTCTCATTTGTAGCACCAAAGATGATGTCGTCTACATACACTTGAACAATTAGCAGGTCCTTGGATTTCTTCCTTAAAACAAAGTATTGTCTATTTTACCTCTTGTAAACCCATTCTTCAATAAGAACCCAAACAATCTTTCATACCAAGCCCTAGGAGCCTGTTTCAACCCATACAGTGCTTTGTCAAGTTTGTAGACATGATCAGGAAACTCTGTACGTTCAAAGCCAGGTGGTTGAATCACATACACCTCTTCATTCAAATAACCATTAAGGAATGCACTCTTCACGTCCATCTGGTACAGTTTAAACTCCATGTAAGCTGCAAAAACAATAAGCATCCTAATGGCCTCCATTCTAGCAACAGGTGGAAAGGTTTCATCATAATCGATTCCTTCTTCTTGACGATAACCTTGAACCACCAGTCTTGCCTTGTTCCTTGTCACTATGCCATGTTCATCCAGTTCGTTTCTAAATACCTATTTAGTACCAATGATGGACCTGTCCGTTGGTCGAGGGACCAGGTGCCATACCTTACTTCGTTCAAACTGATGAAGTTCCTCTTGCATCACAATCACCCAGTCTGGATCCACAAGTGCTTCACGTACATTCTTTGGTTCTATTGAGGACAGAAACGCAAAGAATGCACAGAAATTCTTCAAAGCTCTTCTGGTAACAACCCCAGTTTTTAGATCAGACATGAGGTTCTCCAGTGGATGAGAACTTTGATATCTCCAAGGTTTAGGCTGAATCTGCTGAGTATCGTTTCCAGGAGGATCTGAGCCATCTAAATCTTCATCATCTTGCTCTTCAGTTCCCCCTATCTGATTGCCTTCCAGTTCCCCCTGAGTTTGATCCTTATCATCCTGATTACTTTTAACTCCATTCGAATTCTCAGGGTCTTCAGCAGGTTCATCTCTTGCAAGACCAATCTCCTGATCATCATCTTCTTGTCTGTTTGTGACACTTTCAGATTCATCAAATACAACATGCACACTTTCTTCTACAGTCATGGTTCTCTTGTTGAACACTTTATAAGCTTTGCTTTGTGAAGAATATCCCAAGAAGATGACTTCATCACTTCTAGCATCAAAATTCCCTAGAGGTTCTTTCCCATTGTTATGCACGAAACACTTGCACCCAAAAGCTTTGAGATGTGCAATATTAGGTTTCCTGCCTCCAATCAGCTTGTAGGGAGTTTTCTCTAACAAAGGACGGATAGAACAGCGATTTAGCAAGTAGCAAGTGGAGTTGACTGCTTCAGCCCAAAAATTCTTCGATAGACCGCTTGACAACAGTATAGTTCTAGTCATGTCCTCCAAGGACCTGTTCTTTCTTTCAACTACACCGTTCTGCTGAGGGGTCCTAGGTGCAGAGAAGTTGTGATCCAAATCATGTTTGCTACAATATTCAGCAAACTTAGTATTCTCAAATTCTGTACCATAGTTGGACCTTATACTCACTAGTTGAAGCCCCAGTTTTTTCTGATTGACTCTGACCCAGTCCTCGAACATATCATATGCTTCATCTTTAGACCTGAGGAACAAGGTCCATGTGTATCTGGAGTAGTCATCAACTATTATCATTACGAACCTCTTACCTCCTCTGCTCCTTACCCTCATTGGTCCACACAAGTCCATGGGAACCAACCCAAGTGGTTTAGACGTACTAACCACTTTCTTTGACTTGAATGAAGATCTTACATGTTTCCCCCTCATACAAGCATCACAAATCTTGATGTCATTGAACCTCTTACTTGGCATTCCACGAACCAGGTCCTTTGACACCAACTTAGTCAATTGAGTCAGGCTTGCATGTCCTAGTCTCTTGTGCCACAACTGACTATCATTCTCCAGCACATTCAGACAAGTCAAATTATTCTCAGGAAGAGAACCTAATGTAGCCTTGTACACATTATTGGCTCGTTTCCCTTCCATTATCACTTCACCAGTCTGCATGTTCTTTACAGTGCAACCTACAGATGTGAAACTCACTGAATTTCCTCTATCACATAGTTGAGAGATACTTAGTAGATTGTGCCTCAATCCATCCACACAGAGTACATTGTTAATAGCATGATTAAGGGATCTCCCAACTTTTCCAATACCAACAATTTCACCGCTCTTGCCTCCTCCAAACGCCACACTACCCCTTGAAACGCTGCGAGTGAGAGAAAGTTTCTTCTATCTCCTGTCATGTGCCTGGAACACCCACTATCAAGAATCCAGCTTGGGTTGTTCCATCTCACTCCAGCCTGCAAAAGAAAATCAAGGGTTAGTAATAGGAACCCAGACAAGCTTGGGTCCCTTTTTGTTATCGAATGGATGAATTAAATCTTTTCTAACCCAATAAGGTAAAACTGATTTTTTATTCTTTTTCACTGCTCCTTTTGCAACACTGCATTCATTCTTGATATGTCCAGTCTTACCACACAAGAAGCCGAGTTTGTTGCAAGGAAGTCCTACATATTTGCTATTAGGGTTCCAAGCAGGTAAAGGTTTCCTATGTCTTAATCGAGTTTTACCTTTATTATGATTTTCATGCAACCAATTCAAAGCTTCAAAAGACTTGTTCCATTTAGTGAGTCTGGTGAGCTCAGAGTTAGCTTTTTCAACCTTTTCCTGAAGAGCCCGGTTCTTCTCAGTTTCTTGAAGTAGAACATGGTTTTCTTTTTAAGCACAGCTTCAAGGTTGATTTGAGCCTCACTAACTCCTTGTTTACGAGACCATTCTTTCAATTTTTGATTTTCAAGTTCAAGTGCAGAAACTAGCTTTTTCTCACAAAGCACCTGTTCTTTTAATTGAAGATTTTCTAATTCAAGGTCTGAGACTTTCTGTTTTAGTTCAAAAACTTGAGTTTCACTAGCAGTTAATTCCTTTTAAAGAACAGATTTAGCTTTTTCCAAGTTTTTATTTCTCATTGAAAAATCAGACACAACTGACATTAGTTGGTCCTTCTCAGAAAGTGGTTGTTCCTTCTCAGACCTCAAATTTTCAATCTCTTCAATTAAAGTCAGGGCAAGCAAATTCAATTCCCTAGAAGAATAAGTATGAAGTCTAGTTTTCAGTTCATCGAGACTTACCTCAGGTGCATCATCAATCGAAGGTTCATTATCAGCCATCAGTTCCAAAGGAGAGTCGTCTTCTGGTTCTTCTTCTTCATCACTTTCGCTTTCAGAAGGTCCCCATATTGCATAGAACGCCTCTTTCTTATTTCTCCTTAATGCTCTGAAGTTGGGAGGATGTTTTGTCTTCTTAGGTTCATTGTCCTTTGAAGCTCCAGACCTTTTCCACTCAATATCCCACAATGGGCAGTCCTTTATAGCACGATCCTTCTTGTTACACTTAAAACACCCTGAGTAGTCAGGATTTTCAATTATGTTATTCTTGGCAGGAGTGGCTTTGGTTCTTCTTCTTTCGAAGCCTACGGATTTTCGTACTGCATTGACTAAAGCCATCTCGTGCTCAGATACTTCATACTTAGAACCTCCAGTTGCCTCTAGAGCTAGGTTCTTCTCCTTCTTGGGTTCCACCTTCATCCTTGACTGTTTCATAAGCTCATGGGTTTTCAGACTACCAACGAGTTCATCTAGTTCAATCTTGTCCGGTTCCTTGGATTCAATGATAGCTGTAACCTTTGATTCCCATGAATAAGGTAGAGTCCTGATCACTTTTTCAACCAAATCTTCATTAGTTAGAACCATACCTAGTGACTTCACCTCATTTGTTATGATTGTGAACCTGGTCATCATATCCTGGATGGACTCAGATTCACCCATAGCAAACAACTCAAACTTTCTTTTCAGCATCTGGATCTTTGACTTCTTTACGCGTGAAGTTCCTTCCTGAGAAATTTGTAGAGCATCCCAAATTTCTTTGGCAATTTTGTATGAAGATACTCTGTTGTATTCATCAAAACCAAGTCCACATATGATGAGCCTCTTAGTTTTTGCATTCTTCTCCACTATCTTGAAATCAGCATTAGTATACTCAGATATCTCTTTGGGAACAGTTTGCTGATTGGGTGGCTGTCCAACAGTTTTGTTTGGAATAAGAGGTCAATCCTTGGTAATGTTCCATAGCTGGAAGTCTTCAGCTTGAATAAAGTCTTCCATTCTGCCTTTCCACCATCCATAGTATTGGCCATTGAATTAAGGAGGCCTGTTGACATATTGTCCTTCGGTGATTATCGGTGGTGCACTCATTGTTCAGATCCTTCTCAAGATGTTAATCTTTCTTCGAGAGAACCTGCTCTGATAACACTTGTTGCACTTGGTGCACCTTCGTAAGACGCTAGGGGGGTGAATAGTGTCCTTACCCGATTTTCGAATACTAAAACTTGCCTTTAAACTTTGTCGCTCAACTTACAAAGAACAAGGTTCCTTGTAAGGTTCACATATCTCTGAAACTAAACAAATTGCGGAAACGTAAAGAACACAGAGATTTTTACGTGGAAAAATCCTTGCTCAAGGGATAAAAAACCACGACCCAAACTCTTGGAATTTAACTCTTCCACTAAAGAAAAACCCGAGCAAGTTTCAGACTACAACGTAATGTAATCAAGGAACTAGAACCCCCTAGTACCTAGAACCTTCACAGCCACACGTTAGCTGGTAAGGTTACCTCTACTTAACCTCAAAAAATAATCTCTACTTAATGCTTCTAACAAGCTGATAGATTACAACTCAATAGCCTATAACAAAGAAACTAAAACAACAGACTTAACTATGAAACTGCTCCTTCGTAAGGTTCTGCTGCTCAGCCTTTGTTCTTTCACACAAAGCTTCTCACGATCTGATTGTACTTGATATGCTCTGTTGAGATGTCTTTTGTGCGTTGTGATTCTGGCCAAATTAACTTGTATTTATAGGAGCTAGACTTAGCCGGATCCAACTAAGTTTAGGAATCCTTTTCCTCTTTGAAATCAGTTTTAAACAAGGTTACCCATATTTTCTTATTTAAAATCTAAGTTAATTTGCCTTAGTTCCCAATCCATTTACGTTTAGGAACCGCGTCCCTCTCAGCACCGCTTCTTGCTTCTTCTATTTCCGGTAGGATTGGAACTTTGACCCCAGCTGTTCTATTCTTTCCTTCTTCAACTCTGACTAGATTAACTCGTTGAACAGCTGGTTTTCTCACTTCGACTGTGAACCTTTTCGCGGTCCACTTAGCACCAGGTCCTTTGTCATCTTCAAAACTTCTCGTTCAACAGGAACCATCCCAACAAAATGTTGAGGAGTTTCCCAATGATGAGGAGAAGCTCTTCTATGAACAGTTGGAAGAAGCTAGTCGCCCATTTTATGAGGGGTCAACGCATTCGAAGTTGTCAGTTGCAGTTAGGATGCTTAGTATAAAATCATATTATAATATATCTCAAGGAGGCATGGATGAGATCATTGGGCTTATGAATGAACTAAACCCAACTAACTTGCGGTTACCTACTTCGTACTATGATACAAAGAAATTGGTTTCCAAGTTAGGGCTCTCTTAAAAAATAATTCACTGTTATAAAAGAGATTGCATGTTATTCTATAATGAAGATGCGAGATTGGAATTTTGTAAAATTGGTGGTGAGGCTCGTTTTAAGCCAGTGAGAAATGCTAAACAGAAGTTGGTCCCAGTTAAAGCGATGCATTACTTACCCCTTATACCAAGGTTAAAGAGGTTGTATGCGTCAATGAGCTCTGCTCCTCATATGAGATGACACCATGAACGTACAAAACAACCGGATATTTTATGTCATCCGTCTGATGGAGAAGCATGGAATCATTTTGATAGGATGTATCGGGGATTTTCTAGTGAACCTAGAAACATTAGGTTGGCTTTAAGTTCTGATGGGTGCACTCCATTTGTTGTCTCTGCTGCACCATATTCTTGCTGGCCTCTATTTGTTACACCGTATAATCTTCTAGGAAATGTCTATGACAAGTCCATATTTTTTCTCACTTGCATTATCCTCAGTCCAAGTAACCCAAAAAGCTCGATTGATATATTCTTGCAGCCTTTGATTGATGAGTTAAAAATATTGTGGCATGAAGGTGTGGAAACATATGATTGTTCAAGTACACATAATTTTAGATTACATGCTTCTTTGATGTGGACAATAAATGAATTTCTTTCTTATAGAATGTTGTCTTGTTGGTCCACAGCTGGTAAGTTTTATTGCCCTTGTTCTATGGAAGATACAAAAGCATTCTAAAAATTAGCGTAAACACACATGGTTTGACTGTCAATATCGATTTTTGCCAGATGATCATCAGTTTAGGAAAAACACAGGTGCATTTATGAAGAATCAGCATGATTTTGATGACCCTCTACGAAGGTTGAATGGCTATGAAATTTGGGACAGAGTGAAGGGGGTATCCAAAGGTAACTGAGCAACAACCTTTACCTAGAATACCTGGTTTTGGTGTTACACATAACGTGACTAAGCAAAGCATATTCCGGGAATTGTCTTATTGGAAGGATAATCTTCTTCGACATATTCTGGATGTGAAGCACATTGAGAAGAATTTTTTTAATGTTGTACTTCACACTGTGATGGATGTCAAGAACAAAACAAAGGATAACTTGAAGGCTAGGTTGGATGTTCAGGCATATTGAGGCGACCTGAATTGAACCTACAGTCAGATGGCAACAAGGTTCAAATGCCCACAGCCAACTACACCTTTTACTTGGATGAGAGAAGAATGATTTGTGAGTGGTTATAAAATTTGAGGTTTCTTGATGGTTGCGCATCGAATATATCTAGATGTGTTGACATGACAGAAGGTAAGTTAACTGCTATGAAAAGCCATGATTGTCATGTTTTCATGAAAAACTTGGTCCCAGTTGCATTCATTGGATTGTCTGATACAATTTGGAAACCCCTAACTGAAATAAGTGTATTTTTCAAATACTTGTGTTCTAATACATTAAGGGAAGACAATTTTGAAATGATGGAAAGTGATATTCCCGTGATCTTAACCAAATTGACCAAGATCTTTCCCCCTTATTTCTTTAATGTGATGGAACATCTTCCTATACACCTTGTGAAAGAAGCTTGAAGGCCCGGTTCAGCGGAGATGGATGTATCCTTACGAAAGGTAATGAGAATCAATGATTTGATCCCTAACCTTTTTTAATAATTATTTAATAATTACATAATTAAATGTGATATGCAGGACTATTGGCAAGTGTAAGTGGATTGTGAAAAATAGAAATAGGATTGAGGGGTGTCGATATGTGAGGCTTATCTTGTTAGGAAAACTTCTCGTTCCTGTTCGTATTATTTTGAAGAGGAGGTGTAATCTCTAAGAAGTAGGCCGAATCGGCATGACGATGGCGGGAGCGGTAATGCATTATTTCCACAATTTTTCATATTCAATTATCTAGGTAAAGGATCAAAAAAGGGTTCCATGAAGGCATTTCGTGACATCGATAGAAAAGTCGCTACTATACATGTATTGATGAATTGCTCGAAAGTTCATCTATTTTATAGGTAATTTTCAATTGATACAATGAACGTAAATGCTATATACAAATATGATTTTGACCAATGGAATTTTGTATTGTGTCGAGCCATGATGCTGTTACTGAAAAATCTTCAGACTGGTTTAGAGAATACATAAGTATTTCTTTATTAAATCATATCTTAATACTATCTTACATATTATCCCAAGTATTGTCTAATTTATAAATTTTCTTGAATGACATATAGGTAAACAATCATATTAATGGAACCAATCATCCACTATTTTGTGATTTAGCTTTGGGACCTGTTTATAAGTACAGACGGATGTCTAAGCTTCATCAACGGCTTTAAATTTCATACTAAAGAATGGTCCATGGGGAAAAAACCTTATAATTGCGGAGTGTGGGTGAATGCAGATACTGGTGAAGGAGAATTTGATTATTATACGTAATCCAGGAAATATTAGAGCTAGATTTTAATGGTTCGCCCAGGAAAAAGTTGGTTCTCTTTCGGTGTAAGTGGTCTGATCAAACACCACATAAAGGTACGAGGGTGAATCCGCTATATAAAATAGTTAAAGTCAATCACAATAGAACTGTATGGACATTATGATCCATTAATCATTGCTCAAAATACGAAACAAATGTACTACGTTCCTTATCCACCGTGCAAAAATAAAGTCTAGAACAAGGTTGATGCTAATTGGTGGGTTGTTTTAAAAGCCAACCCGGTTGAAAGAGTGGATGTGAATGATGGATTGGAGGAAGCATACCAAAATGATATTTCCACTGTTCAAGAGATAGTGGATGAAGAATTACCCGATGAGTTGCATCAGGGTATGGATTATTATGAAGAATTTGATATGTCGATGTTCACCTAGACTGTGGAAACATCTGTGGCAAACGAAGAGGAAGAGTTTATAGATGAAAATGAAACAGGTGAGGATGAATTAATTGATGAAACAGAAGCAAGCGATGAAGTCAAGAACAAGACTAAAGCTAATTGGTGGGTTGTTTTAAAAGTCAAGCCGGTTGGAAGAGTGGAGGTGGATGATGGATTGGAAGAAGCATGCCAAAATAACATTTCTACTGTTAAGGAGATAGTGGATGAAAAATTACCCCATGAGTTTCATCAGGGTGTGGATTATTATGAAGAACTTGATATGTCGGTGTTCACCTAAACTGTGGAAACATTTGTGGCAAACAAAGAGGAAGAGTTTATTAATGAAAATGAAACAAGTGAGGATAAATTAATTGATGAAACAGAAGCAAGCGATGATGATTGATGTCATTGATAGCAATATTTATTTTACATTTTATTTTTGTTTAATAGTTGATTAAAGTAATGCATAGTTTTGTATTTTGTATTCCTATTTTATTATACACTTGAGTTTTTATTGATTTTTTTTTTCAGAAATGGCAACGAAAAAAACCGTGGGGGTCGTGCTATGAGTTATACTGCATCATCTTCCGCTAGTCATACTTCATCTCCTATTCCAGTATTGACCCCACTAATGAGCTTCTTGCCTAGCTAGGTACATATCTGCCTAAATTTTTCAACGGTCCCCCCATGTGTGCCCCCGACACATCTTTTCAGTCGGTGCCACCACGGGGCCCCCATTATCAATATGCCCAGCCTGCTGCTCCCTCCTTCCAGTCCATGCCTCCACTAGGAAACTCCCCTCAATCTGTGCGTGTACGAGGCCCTTCATTTCAATCATTCCCAAAACCGGGCACTTCTCAGATGATGATGATACCTACTCCTAACATGCATCCCAAAGTGTTCCATCTGCATCACCTTTTACATGTCCGAGTATGTCTACTCCCCCTAGGTAATGGGTTCAAGATACTCAGTCACCATCTTCTCCATCTGTCAGCACTACAGTACGGAAAGGTAAAAAGAAACGTACTACAAATCTTACTCCTGCTCTGGTGGGGTTGGATCGCTCGATGACAGTGAAAGATTGATTATCAAGCCCGATGGCCAATTTGGGTAAGCAATGTTCTATATTTTTAAATGATCAACGTCGATGATATTATATTTATATATTTAGTTATGTTAAATGGAATGCAGGTTTCTTCGATCAGAGAAAGCTACGCCTCTCGTTGTGGCCTCTATGACTCCACACTTTACAGATGGTTGGCCATCATGGGAAAAAGTACCATCTCGCATTAGAGATAACATGTTTGAAGAGTTTAAGATATAAACTTTGGTATTTTGGTATTTTATTAGTAGTTTAGTATAAGTTTTCATTTATATTATTAAGTTTTTCAGAACAAGTGTTCGTGGAATTCGATATATGAGGATCGTGTCGGGGATAATTTTGAGAGAAAAGCTGCACAAAGGCTTGGTGATGATTTTCCAAATTCAGAAAGCATAGTGATGTTCCGGGCTGGATTTATCCTAAAAATTGGAAAAAGCTCCAAATTTTGTAGGATTCACCGGAATTCATAGCCAAGACTGAGCAAGCAAAGAAAAAACGAGCATCGACAAAGAGTGGCTCGTTGTACACATGTGGTTCTGTTAGTCTGGCGACCCATCGGATGAGATATGTAAGTCTGTATTAATTTTCTTTTAATTATAACTAACCGCCTATTTTATTTTTCCCAACTCCATTTTCATTTTGTAGTAAATGAAACACGGACCTGAAAGCGATATTGATTTTTTCTGTATGTTCCATTATTTATATGACGAATATGGAAATGAGCTAAGATGGGTCGAGCCACGTGCACAACAACTAGATGTAAGATACCAATTACAATATTATTTTATTTAAGATATTTGTTAAAGTAATTATACTATCTTCTATTTTGTTTTAGAAAATTTATAGAGTTGCTTTCCAAGAATCGGTTGAAAGTCAAGGATCGGAGGTCGATGTTGGCCCTCTTAAACCCACTCCGGAAGAAGAAACTGCAATGTTCATTCAGGCGGGTGGTGGCCACAACAAAAATGGAGCATATGGCCTTGGTCCAGTGCGTTACAAAGAGCCTTCCCGAATAGATTTATTAATGCTTGCTCTTCTTCTTCTTCTTCTTCTTCTTCTTCTTCTTCTTCTTCTTCTTCTTCTTCTTCTTCTCTTCTTCTTCTTCTTCCCGTGCTCTAGAGAATGTGGATCATGAATTGCGTGCTGAAATGGAAACGGTGAAGAAAAGGATAGCAGACCAAGAGTTGGAACGCCAAGTTGACCGTGCAGAAATAAGGAACTTACATGCTATGGTGCAGAAGTTTATGATGGGTAAGGGACTTGGCAATCACTCCAGAACACCGAGTAGATTCATGGTTAGTTAAACATTTGTCAAATTAGACTTGGATATGGCAAGTGTTAAGTACTTTTATTATTGATGTATTTATTTTTGTTGTTGCTCGTGGAATTTGAAACCATCGTAGTTATGTTATGTGTGTGTTAAACACTTTTTATGGAACAAGCATGTAGAATGGTTTAAAAGCCCATTTGTGGCTTTGTTGTTATGTTAGACAGGTTTAGATTATTGTTTGAATGCCATTATAATGGCTAATTGGGTTTGTTAGGTGGTGTATATCTTGTTTATAACTATTTATTGTGCAGGATTTACAGTGATATCCCTCGCTAAATTATCAAAAAAAATTCTCAGAAACCCTTAGCACCTAGGGGATTCTCTCGCTAAGAATAAAAAAAAATAAAATAAAATTACTACCGAGGAAATTGCCTCACTGAAATATATAATTTTTTTAATATATTTCTTTTTTAGCGAGGAAATTCCCTCGATGAAAACCCTGTAATATAATTTTCCTGAAATTTATTGCCAAGGAAGATCTCTCGGTGGTGTGCACAACTAGGGGGTAAATTTTGAGGAACGCGTACCGAGTGCAATTCCTTGGTATGACGTGTTTTCAGAGGAATTTCCTCAGTATGCTCCCTCGGGAAACGCACTTTTTCTAGAAGCGGTAAAGGGAAGGCAAAGTGAAAAACAATATATGAAATTTTTAAAATTGACTATGTTAACTTTGTCTCTTTTGGGCATATACACGGAATTGAACAAAAGGCCTACATTTAATGATAAATACACATTGATATTTGTCGAAAAATACAATAATATTGACATGGAGCAATAGTAAAAGAGCTAGTACATAAAAACTTTTACTTTTTTGTCCTTTTTTTCTATGAATGTCATTTTCCTCGATTCCGATGTTGCTAATCCATGTTTTCTAGTCAAATAAACCCTACATTGTGATTTGTTGTTTAAAATAAGATGAACAAATAGATAAATAGGACTCTATTTACGTAAAAACGTCCCTCCAAAAAAGAGTTATTATTGTCTTTTTGTATTTTTCAACGATATTTCTTCCGGTCATTGCCTTTTGAGTCAAGGGGAGTAACATGTCTCATTCAATAGGTGGATGGATGTATAGTTTCCCAAATGGTAAAAGTCAAGGGGGGTTTAGTAGATTTTAAAATGAGACAGTGGGAGAAATTCCCTAGGCATAAGTGAAAAGAGAGTAAGAACAATTAACATGTTGAAGCCGCATCATACTGTTAATTCACCAATACCAAACCAGAATGTAAGATTTCTTATCTTCACTTTAAAACCTTATCTTGCCATCACACTTTTTGAAAGAAATATCTTGATAGCAAAGATTACTTTCGAATCTACTCCTCAAGAAAGTCAACAACGGAGACTGATCCTAATGAAACAATTGCACTATAGAAGCTCTTGAATAAGCTAAAATTTATCTATCAATTTTGACATATTAGCTACACAACTGTTGCATTCCATGTGGTCTAGCTTTATAATCAATTTCTCCAGATTTATTGCATTCTCAAGCAAAGACTTCAAGAATTGAGGAAGAGCTCTTGTGCCAGCTCTGTAGATTGGACGAAAAATTTTAAAATATCCTTTACATTCTTCAAATTTTGTACGGAACCTTTGAATAATTTTTGTTGCAAGGAGAGGTACTAGTCTCCCGACAAATCAATGTCTTCATCCCAGTACTTTACGAAATTGTTGACAAGTTTAACACCAAAATACTCCTAAAAGTAAATAAGTATTCAAAATGAAATATTATAGTACTAGAATTGAGAAACATGCACATAATATGACAACGACATATAACAACACTATTTTCGACAATAGACAAGCAAATGAAAATGCATTTCAGATGTAAAATTTGGTAGACAAAATCTTTTCTTCAGGGAATTTGTAACATTCTAATGAGAAATATGTTGTGAGAATACGTAAAATAAGGAGAAAAATCACTGATATATACTTCTCATAAAGTTATTAAATGTTGCAGTTGAAGGTGTAGGAGATCATTACGTGTAATAGTAATATTTCTTGCAAGCCCAGTACCAAAAGGGATTGTACATTAGACAGCCTGAAATCCAAGTCTATGTAATGTCTCAACAGGTGATGAGTATTGGTGGTTATAGAATTTTCTAATAAATGAAGACAATTAAATAAAGGATGGAACCTATATTATGAAACATAACTACCTCTATCTAAATTGAACAAACACCATATAAGTTAAAGAATGAAAAAATTATCTTAAAGCAAAAAATCAATGGAAAACATACTGATTCAGGAAGTATCCTCATATTCTCATATAAGGAGTTGACCTTAAGAGGCGGGCTATACTAGAAGGAAAATTTTGTAATCCAAGAATTTATTGTCAACCGTTTGCACTCCAACAATGGTAAACAAGTCTCTTCCTTTCTGAACATCAACTAGGAAATCACTTAAATAGGAGACAGAGTAGAAGGTAATTACACTGAGTATCACAACATCAAATTTATAATGCTTGAAGACATCCAAAACTTGTGCTTTAAACTTCCACCATTTACACCCTCCTCCCCATTCAAAGAATGTTAAAGACATGATCTTCCTTTGACCTTTAGCAAATCTCTTGACTTTTAAATAGCTTCTAAGTTGTATTAAAGAACACGCATATTTAACGGAAACTCCACTTAGCACAATGTTATAACCAACAATTAAACCACTCGAGATGGGGTGTATTAGCCTTTTTTCAAGGGAAATTTTGTAAAATAGGCAGCCCACTACCCAAAATTACAAACAAGAGGCCATATATATTTTTTCATGTATAGCACTCACCCCTAAAATTACAAATTTTAGCACTCTTTCATAAAAAACACCCTAACAACCAAATCTCCCCCTCTCTAGCAACTAAGTCGCCTACAGACACCCTCTCCCACCAGTGGTGTCGTTACTTTTTTGTATTTTACTGAATTTATGTCTTTTATTGCGTTTAAATCATTGCTTTGGACAAGTTTATACACACAAATCTCCCCCCAAAAAATAAATTATACATGAATATACATAGATAAATGCGTACCAATGAGAGAAATACAAAAATATACACAAAAAAAATAAAAATTCATATAAACATCCTTAATATAAAGATTTATTCACTCGCATATACACATTTATACAAATTTATACAATTTTATGCATGTGTATAAATTTGTATAAAATTGTATAAACTTGCGGCGACTGCTATCTCGGGAAAAGGGTGACAGCTTGGGTAAGATTTGAAAATATGGGTCATTTTTGGTAATTTTCTTCTTTTGCTTGTCTTTTAGTGTAATTATCCCTTTTGGGGTTTTTACATGGGCTGCCCACAAAACATAAATATTTATGTTTTTATGCCCTTTGAAGTTAGTTTGCACTCAATACTCATTCAGTCTACTTTATTTACATTGTATGCCCATCCGGCCCATTTTATTTACCCATCAAGCCATTAACCCACCTTTATAAGCCCCAAAGTCTCCTCACTTCTCTCATTTTAAACCCTAGCCATAGGCTGCTCTGCCCAATTTTTATCCCACCACTAAGAATCTCCTCCACCGTGCACCGCCACATCTCTGCCACCGTACCATCACCGACCACCACCGAAAGTACGAAAAAACACCCTCCAAACTCTCCTGACCCTCCTCTGTCTGTTTCTATGGTTGTTTTCTCCAAAAGCTTGCTAATTTGGCGTAGATCTGAGTTGATAGTTGCAGCGAGACCCCAACTCGACGACCACTTGTCCTTTTCCGGTGAAGTTTTACCTGGACACACTCCTCTAACCCCCCTCTCCTTTCACATCTCATTTTATTTTTGTTATGCTATATATGGAGGGGACAAAAAAATAAAGCTGTAACAAGTTTCTATGAAGAAAGGTGCTAGAAAAGCAAATTGTCATACTCCCATCTCTTCCCCATGCAAATGGATTATGTTAAAGTTAGGCTACTCATCACTTCATAGATGCTAGAATTTGTCAGTTGAGCTTTGCTCATTAAACATCGTGACCATTTCTAGTTATCTGTTGATCAAATATTAATCTTTTCATTTTATTCTAATTATGGAAATGATTTAATTTGGATTGTAAGATTCGTCATTTGGCCCCAACTACAAACGGTCCCCCATGTTGGACTGTGTCTTAATTAATTAAAAAAAATAAATGTATGCATATGTTGTTTGCGCCTATAGTTCCATGGCAGTCACTTGATTGAAAGATAAGATTTTGTTTTGTATACTTTTCTAGTATATGATATATCTTAATGATATACTTCTTTAATTTGTTCAATAACTTAAAAGAAAATATTTTCTTATGTATATTTTTCTAATATACAGTACACACCAAAGGTATACTTGTGTCACTTGGCTTAGCTGTTATTATTTAACAGAAAATTAAAACACTAATATATTTGAACAACAAACTACGAATGATGTAATTAACAAGCAAGTCAACACTACTCAAACAGTTAATGTATGTGTTGCATTCTTAAAAATAAATTTTAACAAACTTTCAATTGTACTGTGCATATTCAAATGAAATGAAATGATACGACTCTAACTGAATTGAAAATTGGAAGAAACAATTTTATTTTGTATACTTTTCTAGTATACATTATACCCCTATGGTATATCATTTTGGAATACTGTATACTTTTTGGTATACCATTTTACATTTGGATTAAAGTGTGCTATGCTACCGAACAAATAAATATTTCAATATTTATTGTTTTGAACAAAGTATACCCTTTTGGTATAATGTATACTCTTTTGGGTATACTCTTTTGTGTTGGCATCAAAGTAATTGATATCGAGCAAATTAATATTTTAGTTTTTGTTGTTTTAAACAAAGTATACCCTTTTTGTATATTGTATACTCTTCTGGTATATCCTTTTGTGTTTGGATCAAAGTGTGCGATGCTACCGAGCAAATAAATATTTCAGTTTTTGTTGTTTACTTTATACTCTTCTGGTATACCCTTTTGTGTTTGGATCCAAGTGTGCGATGCTAGCGAGCGAATAAATATTTCAATTTTTGTTGTAACAAAGTATACCCTTTTGGTATACTGTATACTCTTCTGGTATATCCTTTTGTGTTTGGATCCAAGTGTGCGATGCTACCGAGCGAATAAATATTTCAGTTTTTGTTGTTTTGAATAAAGTATACCCTTTTGGTATACTGTATACTTTTCTGGTATACCCTTTTGTGTTTGGATCCAAGTGTGCGATATTACCAAGCGAATAAATATTTCAGTTTTTATTGTTTTGAACAAAGTATACCCTTTTGGTATACTGTATACTCGTTTGGTATACCCTTTTGTGTTTGGATCCAAGTATGCGATGCTACCGAGGGAATAAATATTTTAGTTTTTGTCATTTTGAACAAAGTATACCCTTTTGGTATACTGTATACTCGTATACCCTTTTGTGTTCGAATTGAAATGCAAAATATTTTAGAAGACATATATATTTTAATTTTTATTATTTTAAAAGAAGTATACCTTTTTGGTATATTATATTCTCTCTTGGTATACCCTTTTGTATTTGGATCAAAGTGTGCGATGCTATCGAGCAAATGAGTATTTCAATTATTGTTATTCTGAACAAAATATATCTTTTTGGTATACTGTATACTCTTTCGGTATACCTTCTTATGTTTGGATAAAAGTGTGAGATACTATCGAGCAAATAAAATATTTCAATTTTTTGTGTTTGTGAACAAAGTATACCTTTTTTGTGAAAGAAAAAAAATTTAGTATAATAAGATTAGGGAGAAAGAAAATAAATTAAAAAATAAAAATATGGGGAGTCATGAATAGTGCTAGAAACATGAGAAAGAAAATAGAAAGAAAAAATAAATAAAAAACGAAAAAAGAAAAAAAAACAAGAATAGTGAAAACGGAGAAGGAAAAAAGAATAATAAAAGAATGACAAAAAAAAGGAGAAAAAAATAATACAAGACATGGGAAGAGAGAGGAACTTGAGTTCCTTGTTTTATGCCTCAAAATAAGAAGGTAATTAGCTAATGGATATAGAGTGTAAATAAGTTATGAGCATAAATATAATGGGTTGAACCATGTAAATATAATAGGATGTATGTGTATTTTTGTGAATCCCCCTTTTTCAAAGAGGAAATTGCAGGGCATAGCTCGTCAACCATGGGTGGGCTCCCGTTTTTACGATTGATTTTCTTTTTAAAAAAAGTGCACTTACTAGTTACAGTGTGATAATAATATCCAACCAAATTTATTTTAAGCCCAGACAAGTTTGCTAAAGAGTCTGCCACGTTGTTGTTTTCTCTAAATATATAGACGATTTTGAAATGGCTAGCCCAGAATTTGAGTTGTTTCACTGCTCACCAAAAACTGTGAATTTTGACACTCTCAAAATTGCATTTAGCAGGGTAACCTTTAGAATACATTAAATTGAGGAAATAAAAAATAATTTATTAAAGAAAGAGTTTAGTTCGACGGCTGAAGGAGTAATTAAAGGTGTATTGGATAAAAACTGAAGTCACCTAAAGAGTGACACATATCTGCCACGTGGCAAGGGCAGAGGCCTCCCCGGACAGACATCTAGCGGACAGACAAATAGCCAGGCGGCTACCACGAGCAGACCCAGAGCAGTAACGTAACGCTTCCCAGGTCAGCACGATCTGAATGAGCAGTTATTAGCCTAATCATGCACGATTGCTTAATAAATGGTCTTAAAGGCAATAATTACATAATCCAGCGGTTACATATCCAACGGATACGTGCCCAGCGGTTACGAACCCAACGGACGCCTATCATACCTGTAAATAGCAGTCATCCCAAATTATTGTAACACACAATTTATTCTCGGTCTACAATATCAATAATAACACTCTCTCTTACTCTTGCTCGAATACTATTCTTCACTTATATTGGTTGGATACTTTGCTCTCAAGTCTTCAAGCATAGTCAGTAACGAAGAGTCCTCACCGGGGCCAAGTGATCCAATACGGTTCTCTCAATATATTTTATTCGCGCTTTAATTTGGTTTACTTTCGATTATATCCTAATATCGTCAATTATCGTCATTGGAAATCGTACATACATTGATAATCTAGTAATTTACGCAACTCTGTATCTAATTTGGCTAAACTCTTAATCTAAACTATTGATCGTGACTCCGCAGATACAAATTTAATTGTTAATTGGCCTAACACCGGACTTAGGTTAAACAATTTTGTGACCACAGTGGGAGCCGGTCAATAGCTTCTATAGGTTAATAGTTTATCTTTCTCCTGCATTACATTCCTTTCTGTCGATCTTTTTGCTTTGCAACTAACATGGAAGAAAGTAGTTAACAACGAACCATAGTGGGCGGAAGTCAGGTATGTACTCCTTCGTCAAGCCCTAATTATTCTCAAGATTACTCGTCCGATGGGCAGGAACTTTCTTCCCAAGGACCGATCAGGCAACGAAACAGGCGTGGACGCTCTCAGAGCGAGACCCCACCTAGTAGACGGCGCCATCGGAGTTTTTCCCCTGACCAAGGGAACCTCCAGGAGACGATCTATGAATTTATGCAGCAGCAGGCGGAGGTCAACAGGGGGATAAACGAGGCGATCAACTCTCTCCGGGGACAAATCCCTCCAATTGCGAGAACTGATCCTGCAGCCCGAGGTCGAGGTGTTCTTTCTTCCCACACTTCAAGGCAAAGTGGAGAACAAAATGCGGCCAACAATGGAGGAACCTTGGACCCAGCAACCCAAGTCAACCAGAATCAAAACGGAGAGTCTATGGTGTCCAAGGAAAGCCAAGAAGCGCTTCAAAAGTCTCTCCACGAGAGGATCGATCAGATACAGGGCGGCCCACCCACACTGAAGAAAGTTGATGTTCAACGCTATTCTCAGCGGCCTTAGAAGAAGGAAGCAGCTCCAAAGGCGATACTGAAGACGCTCAAGATGCCAAACATTCCGAGATATCGTGGGACATCTGATCCCAATGATCATCTCATGATGTTCAGCAACTTTATGAAAGCAAGCGACCTTACCGACGAGGAGATCGAATCTGTCCAACTGAAGAAGTTCGTGGAGACCCTAGCGGACGGAGCTCCACGATGGTACTCAATGTTGCCGCCAAACTCCATCGGATCCTTCGCGGAGATGGCGGAATTGTTCATAAAAGCCCATACAGGCGCTCAGAAGACGGAAACTCGCGTGGAAGATATCTTTGAGATCAAGCAGAAGCCCGGCGAGTCTCTCCGTAGATATGTGGATCGTTTCCAACGGGAGCGTATAATGCTGCCTAAGGTACCGGACAGATGGGCAGCGATTGCGTTCACCAACAGCTTGGATATCAGGAGCTCGGAGGCTACGCGCAGGCTATACGAATCCCTTCGCGAATTCCCAGCAGCCGACTGGTCGGATGTCTACAACCGCTACAACTCAAAGGTAAGTATTGATGAAGATAAATTGATTGGAACAGATACCCGAGGAAAGACTCAGTCGCAAAGCGGTGGTTATGGCGGAAAGACGGAGTAGGAAAGGTCAAATGTGTGTTACGAGCCGTACCTTGACCACGCAACAACTCCAAAGGACGCAGCCGCAACAACAGAGGGCTATCCCGAAGAGACGACTAAGAGTCGAGCCCCCGTGGAACCCCAAGTCTGTCGAGCTTCAACGTAGAAATGTCTGAGATAGTGGCGACGCTCAAAGATATGGGCGAAAATGTCAAATGGTCAAAGGACATGAAGACAGATCCGAGCAAATGAAACCAGGACCTTTGGTGTGAGTTCCATCGCGACCACGGTCACACTACCGAGGACTGCAAAGCCTTAAGGTACGAAGTTGCACATTTATTGAAACGAGGATTCTTGAAGGAGTTCTTGACCGAGAAGGGAAAGCAAACCCACGCGAAGGCTCAGCAGATTAAATCTGGCCCTCCACGAGCATCCTCTCTGAAGAGGACAGTCAATGTTATCTTGGGTGGGATCGAAGTGGATTCCGTCTTTTTCACGGCGAAAAAGTATGCAAAGGTCTCTACACAAAGACCAAGCGTCCACGGCCAGAGGAGACGATAACATTTGAAGATTCAGACACAGATGGCTTGCAATTCCCACACACTGACGCGTTAGTCATAACGTTACGCGTGGCAGAATTTGACGTCAAGAGAGTGCTCATCGATGCGGGCAGCTCTGCGAATATTATTCAATCACGAGTTGTAAGGGAGATGCAGCTGTCGGAGAAGATCGTGCCGATATCTCGAGTTCTCTCATGTTTCAACAACTCAAGTAAGAAAACTCTTGGCGAGGTTACTCTCACGACTCTTGTCGAGGGAGTAGCAAAGGAGACGACGTTCCATGTTGTTGACGCAGACCTAGCTTATAACATTATCCTTGGGAGACCTTGGATCCATGATATGCAAGTTGTACCCTCCACCTATCATCAGGTATTAAAATTCCCGTCAGAGTGGGGAGTACGTGAGGTTCGGCTCGAGACTGCTATTCGATGGCCCTCAAGCTACCGGAAGAAAGCAAATAGCAATTACAGCAACCGGGACCAGACGTGGCAAAAGCAAAGTACGAGGTCCCGGAATTCATCAGAAAGCTGGAGGCACAGGAAAGTCACATGCCGACCGTGGAAGCTTTGGAGCCCGAAGAATTGTTCGCAGACAAGCCGGAGCGGAAGGTCTACTTGGGGACTAAATTGAGCCAGCGCTTACGAGGAGATATCCTCCGGTTCCTCAAGGAGCGGCACGCAACGTTCGCCTGGTCCCATGCAGATATGACAGGTATTTCTCCAGATATTATCTCTCACAGGTTGAACGTCGACCCGTACTACCGTCTGGTAAAGCAGAAGAAGCGCCAACAAGGAGCTTTTCGGAATCAGGTCATCAATGATGAGGTCGATCGCCTTTTGAAGATTGGATCTGTATGTGAAGTCAAGTATCCAGACTGGCTAGCCAACGTGGTCGTTGTGCCCAAGAAAAACGGCAAATGGCGAGTCTGCATCGACTTCACGGATCTGAACAAAGCATGTCCAAAGGACTCATATCCTCTTCCCAGGATAGATCAACTAATTGACGCAACAGCCGGCCACGAGGTGCTCACTTTCGTCGACGTGTACTCCGGGTACAATCAGATATTGATGGACCCCGACGACCAAGAGAAAACATCGTTCATAACTTGCAGAGGTACGTATTGTTATAAAGTTATGCCATTTGGATTGAAAAATGCAGGTGCGACGTATCAACGCCTAGTCAATCGAATGTTCCATGACCATATCGGTAAGACCATGGAAGTATACATCGATGACATGTTGATAAAGTCCAAACGGGCAGAAGATCATCTAGCGCACTTAGATGAAGCCTTCCGAATACTCGACCAGTACAACATGAAGTCCAACCCGGAGAAGTGTGCATTCGGGGTCGGGTCGGGAAAGTTCCTGGGCTTCATCGTATCTCAGCACGGAATTGAAGTCAATCCCGCTCAGATCAAAGCGATCGAGTCAATTCCAGACGTACTCCACAACCGGAAAGACGTCATGAAATTGACTGGACGGGTGGCAGCCCTGCAAAGGTTCATATCTCGCTCATCAGACCAGTGCAAAAGCTTCTTCGATGTCCTAAAGCAGAACAAGGAGTTCGATTGGACTCCCGAGTGTCAGCAAGCGCTGAGGGATATGAAGAAATATCTGTCCAATCCGCCACTACTCTCTACACCTCAGCCCGGGGAGCAGTTGCTGATCTATCTGGCAGTTTCAGAATCTTCGGTAAGCACAGTCTTAGTTCGAGAAGAAAAGGGTCAACAACTTCCTATCTATTACATTAGTAAAGCTCTAGTTGATGCGGAAACGCGCTACCAACCTTTAGAAAAAGTGGCTTTAGCACTCGTAACTGCTGCTCGTAAGTTGCGTCGTTATTTTCAAGGTCACTCGATAGCTGTAGTAACGACCTTCCCCCTACGCAATGTTTTGCATAAACCCAAATTTTCGGGAAGGCTAGTTAAATGGGCTATAGAATTAAGTGAATTTGATATCACCTATCAACCTAGAGTAGCAATAAAATCACAAGCTCTAGCAGATTTTGTAGTGGATTTTAGCGCTAATATATACCCTGAGGCAGAAAAAGATGCAATTCTTTATGCTGGGCAGGCCCCTGGTAAGTGGACCCTATTCACTGATGGTTCCTCGAGCGTCAAAGGGTCCGGTCTTGGACTGGTTCTTGTCACCCCATCCGGAGAGACCATCAGGCAGGCCATCAAGTGCCCGTTTATTACTAACAATGAGGCCGAGTATGAGGCCGTAATTGCAGGATTGGAGTTAGCCAAGCTACGGAGCGAATATCATCAAACTCAAGAGTGATTCTCAACTGGTAGTCAATCAGGTGACCGGAGGTTTTATTGCACGAGAATCTAGAATGCAAGTATACCTTGCCCGTGTAAAGGAACTCCTGGCCCAGTTCGACAAATGAGAAGCACTCCAAATTCCACGAGAAGAGAATCACGAAGCAGACGCCTTGGCAAATCTGCGGTCAGTAGCAGAAATGGGTGCAGTCAGCTCCTCGGCTGTCGTTCAACTCCTCTGCACAACCGTAGATCGGGAAAAGTTGGAAGTCAATGCCATAAATGCAACTTGGGACTGGCGAAATGAAATCATGAACTATATTATTCATGGAACCCTGCCCGATGACACGAAGGCCGCTCGCAAACTCAGAATAAAAGCTGCTCGGTATACAATCCTCAACGGTGGTCTTTATCGCAGGACGTTCGCAGGACCCCTTGCCAAATGCCTAGGGCCCAACCAAATCAGTTACGTAATGCGGGAGGTTCATGAAGGCTGCTGTGGTAATCATTCTAGGGGCAAAGCATTGGCGCGCAAGTTGATCCGGGCAGGATATTATTGGGATAGAATGGAAAAAGACACAAACGAGTTTGTCAAAAAATGCAATAAATGCCAAAGGTTCGCATACCTTCTTCACCAACCGGCAGAACCGTTACATTCAATCATCTCCTCGTGGCCGTTCTTGAAATGGGGGATGGACATAGTTGGCCCTCTCCCCACCGCACCAAGAGGAGTGTGTTTCTTGTTAATTATCACCGATTACTTCACCAAATGGGTCGAAGCGGCAGCATACGCAAAGATACGACAAACAGAGGTAATTGACTTCCTTTGGCGATATGTCGTATGCCGCTTTGGAGCGCCTAAAGAAATAGTCATGGATAACGGCCCACAATTCATCGGCCAGAAAGTAACTAGGTTCCTCGACGACTTGCACATCAAAAGGATCACATCTTCCCTATACCATCTGGTTGCCAACGGACAGGCAGAGTCGACAAACAAAATCATCGTTGAGTCACTCAAAAAGCGCCTCGAGCGGGCCAAAGGATGTTGGGTAGAAGAGCTGCCCGGTGTGCTATGGGCCTACCGAACGACAATAAAGATGAGTACAGGTGAGACGCCGTATTCATTGGTGTACGGAACAAATGCCCTAATCCCAGTCGAAATCGGAGAGCCCAGCCTACGGTATGCACATGCTACTGAAGAATCCAACTCGGTCAATCTCTCCGAAGAATTGAATTTCCTCGAAGAACGAAGGGAACTAGCACTTGTACGAGTAGTCGCCCAGAAGGAACGGATTGAACAATATTATAATCGGGGACTGCGCGTACGGAGTTTCCAGGTTGGAAATTTTGTATTGAGGAAAGTATCACAAAACACGCAAGAAGCAAATTCGGGGAAGCTAGGCCCTAATTGGGAAGGCCCCTACAAGGTAGCTGCATCGGTCGGCAAGGGATCTTACCGTTTGGCACGACCAGATGGCTCAATCGTCCCAAACAGTTGGAACATAATTCACCTCAAAAGGTATCACTTCTGAGTGGTAAAACGGTCAGTTATTCTCTTCTTACCTTTTTACTTTTGTGATAATTCCTATTCCTATTATATTTCTTCTAAATAGTACTAACGACCTGAACAAGGTCAGATCCGTTTAGCTCAACTGATAGAGCTCGAAGTTCTTCAACTTCGTGGCTGTGGGTTCGAATCCCACAACGGACACACTCCTCATTGGGTTATATGTGTTCTTTTATCTACGACCAGCCTTAACTCTTTTTATGTTATTACTTCCCGTGTTCCAACATAAAAATAGGGAGGGTGGTGAGAGGCCCCTATAGGCCAGGCAAGACCTTCATAAAGGCAAAAGACCTTGTGAAAAGGCGAGTTTTTCAAACCTATAAGCCAGGTAAGACCTTCATAAAGGCAAAAGACCTTGTGAAAAGGTAGACCTTCATAAAGGCAAAAGACCTTGTGTAAAGGCGAGTTTTTCAAACCTATAGGTCAGGTAAGACCTTCATAAAGGCAAAAGACCATGTGAAAAGGCGAGTTTTTCAAAAACTTTTTATGTGACAAGCTTCCGCGAAAATAAGAGAAGTCGTTCACAAGGCCAATGACTCGACCAGAATTAAGTTACGAATTTCCTGCGACAACTTTCAACTATCAAGGCGATAAGCAGAGTTGTTCGCAAAGGTCAACGATTCGGCCAATATCTATCGACCACGACTCGGTCAGAACAAAACATCTGTACAAATTACTCACGACTTATGTTCACATCCCTGAGAGGGGCTAAGTTAAAACATTCGGGCAGACTTTTGGAGACCAGAACTTAGTAAAGTTCAAACTTCTAAAAAGCTCCTAAACATACGGCACGAATGCCACAACGCATACAAACGAAAGATCAAAAATTCAGGCTATAAATAGTCATTGAATTAAAAAAAAAAGATCTGAAATTATACACATGATCCTGACAAAATGATAAAATGCCGAAAACGGCTGATAGAAATTTTGCAGAGTGATCAAGGCCAATGGAACCGGCCGAACAAGGATCAGAGAGTCCCTAAGAGACCTCTATCCACAATCAACTATCCGGCTCTCGCCAGATGTACAAACTTACAGCCTAACTAAATCAGGAAGGGGGGCATCAATTTTGGGGACTACGACCAGAACCCGATGCACTAGCTCCATCGGTTTTGTCCTCGTCACCCGAGCTCTCTTCATCGTCTTCATCTTCATCTGCTTCAGACTCTTCGGGAGAAAGGTTTAGCATTTGCCTCACTTCACGGACAGCGCACTTTGTTTTCTGCATCGTCTCCTCGACGTTGATCTGACCGGCGTGGACCTGCTCGAGCAGTGTACGCTTGGCTTCGAGTACAGCAAGCTTCACCTTGATCTCAAATTGATCACGCAGGTTGGCCAAGTCCTTGGATAACGCGCCTTGAGCGCTCATCGACTGGGCAACTTGATCTTTGGCAGCTTGCAGCTCAGCTCGGGCTTTAGTAGACTCTTCTGTAGCCCTCAGCAGGTCCATCTCAAAAGATCTACGCTCGTCGAGTGCCTTGTTCAGCGAAGATTTGCATTCTTCAAGCAAACCCCCCAGGTTCGGAGCAGATCGTGCGAACCCTTCTTTCTCTTCAGACAGAAGGTCCTTTTCCTTGGTAAGCCTAGTGATCCGTTCAAAGTATTGGTTATTAGCCTCAGCCAACCGGTTAGCTTCACCACCAAGGAAACCACATTTTTCTGCCAGATCCTTATTCTCCTTCAGAGCCTCTAGCAGTTCTTTCTTCACTTCGAGCACCTGATAGGGGTTGTTGATCCTAGAGAGGAACATCAACTCGGAAGCCATCAAGCTCGAATGAAATAAACAAAAGAGATAAAACGTTTAGAAGTATAAAATCACAACTACTTCTGGCCCAAAAAATGATAAAGAAACACGTACCCGGGCAGAATCAGCAACGATAGCAAAAGCCAACTCCTCATCGCTCATTTCCCTCATTGTCCACTCCTCTCGGGGACCAATGAGCGACAAAATTGCCTTGGCCAAACTGCCCGGCCGGGTCACAAAGTCGACGTCAGGGGTTAGCTTCATAGTGCACTTCCTCTCGCAGTACTTGGGTTCCTTAGCCTGCTCAGAGGGGTAGTTCGGACCGAATTTATAGCGCACGCCCCTGATGTCCCTTAGCCCAGTTTGACCGCTGATGATAGTCCGACGAGTGAGCCTTGTCTTTGACATGTCGGAATCACCCTCCACTCCAGGATCTTTTGTGTCGCACTCGTGTAAACCGACTGGCGCCACCCCCTCAGTAGCCACATTCTCCAAGTCCTCAAAATGAAAAACACGAGGACCCTGGCCACCCTCTTGGGGAATTTCTTCTCCTCCTTTTTCTTCTTCTTCTTCTTCTTCGCCAACTTTCCTTTTCCCCTTATCTGCCCGAGAAGGAGTCGCCTACACCCCGTCATCAACTTGGGGACTCCCCTTCGGAGTCCGGGCAGACTCCTCTTCAACCTTCCTCTTGTCACTTCGAAGAAAGGGTTTCCGCACAAGGGGTTCATTAGCTTCAGTCTCAGCATATGAAATGTTAATAACCTCCTTGTCTAAACCTTCTCCCCAAACAGACTCGGGGACTTCAGTAGGAGTCTTGGCACTCTCTTCCTCAGACATACTAGCAGCAGGCGGGGTCGCACCTCCAACGGCTTAGGTTTGCCCGGCAGCAGCGGAAGCCTTACGAGCAGATTTCTTCCGTGCTCCGCCCTCACCTTGACCTTTCTTCTTCCTTTTCAAGGAACCAAGACCGCTGGACAGAAGCTCCTCGCTGCCTTCCCTCCCGCGCAGCGCCTCCGCTGAAGCCCTTATAGATGCAACCTCAGCCTCAGGGTCAACAGCGGGCCCAGACGGCGCAGCCAGAGGGGGAGGAGCAGGAAAGAAGTCTCCTTGGGTGCCTAGACCTGCAGAAGACGGGACGGTCAGATACAGCAGAACCCCGGAGAGAAGAAATAACCATAGAAAGCGAGAAGTTCTCACCATGAGTCTTTACGGTCAGACTCTTTTTCACAGCACAGTACGCCAATTCCCTCTGCTCAGCAGGGAATTTTTCCAAAATAGCCTCGACCCACGCCGTCAGCTCTTCAACCGATATGAGCTTGTCGTAGGGCCGCATGGCATCTGAAAAACAGAATCAAAAGAGTAAATACTTGGAAAGGGTAAAAATATGAAAATTCCAAGAGAAAACTCGGGGACTTACGCTTCTTGTTCCAGATCTCGGAAAGAGGAGCCTTGGAGTTGAAGGACAACGACTGGGTGCGCACGAACACATACCGGTGCAACCAACCCCGGTCGCTTGTATCCTCAGAACTGCACACCAAGCCCTTGCTCCCGCGTATCCTAACATTGACAAAGCCATCCTTGAAGATCTGTACACTATACAGAGAAATAAAATGCTCATACTCAAAAAAATTCTCGATTTCCTCCGCAAACTAATCCATAAGCATCACTATCCTGTACACACTGGGGCACAGTTGCCCCTGGCAGAGTAAGTACTCCCTGCAGAGCCTCTCGAGCACGGGGTGCAGGGGTAATGTGCAACCAACCGTAAATGGGTAAGTGCACATGGCCGTCCATCCAGCCCTATGTGAAGTGATGTTCTCCGCTTCAGATACCAACAAGAGAGGAACACTCGCGTCCCAGTTACAGTCCACTCTAACTTGTGGGATCACCTCCGACGTGATCCCAGACTTAAATCTATACGCCGGCCATACGCGTATATCTCCGTAATTATTGGAGGATTTGATATTGCAGTCTTTTTCCAATTCACCCCATTTTTTGGGGATAATCTCCGCAGCAGTAGCCTGGGCGGCCTTAGGCCTGGCAGCAGCAGTGGAAGAATTACCAGCAGCAGCATCCATGTTTAAGTTTCTTCTAGCTTTTGGAGACATGGTTCGGAAAAGAATTGAGAAGGTTAGAAAGAAGATTGAAGGGTATTCAAAAGTTTTCTCAAAGATTTAGGAGTTGTAAGATGAAAGCGAGTAAAAGGGTTAAAATTCAGCAAACCCCTATTTATAGGTGTAGAAATCCGGCCCGTCAAATTCCCATAGGACGCATGGAGATCATCAAAGAAGCCACGATCAGATCCAACCGTCAAGAGAGAAAGTGGTTTTCGCCGGGTTTCGAAGTATCATCATTACCCTGAAGTGCAACGGTCACCTCGCAACTGACAGCGGGCGAGTACACGTGACTGAGGCGGTTAAAATCATTGTTTTTACCCTTGGGACGCGCAATAATCACTTCGAAGCTGACGGCGGACGTGCAGACGTGACAACTGCAGTTACTTTTTCACATCGCACATTTAATGCGCACGTCATGAAGATTTGTCATGTAGCTGGTGAAGTATGTACGTCATCCAGTTTCGTCATATAAAGATTGGATTTTGCAAGATGAAACTTCCCGCCAAAATTCACATCCACTCCTCGAGCAGAAACTCTGCCCGAGAAGTGCGGGGACTATCTGTATTGGATAAAAACTGACATCACCTAAAGAGTGACACGTGTCTGCTACGTGGCACGGGCAGAGGCCTCTCCAGACAGACATCTAGCGGACAGACAACTAGCCAGGCGGCTACCACGAGCAGACCCAGAGCAGTAACGTAACGCTTCCCAGGTCAGCACGATCTGAATGAGCAGTTATTAGCCTATGCACGATTGCTTAATGAATGGTCTTAAAGGCAATAATTACATAATCCAGCGGTTACATATCCAACGGATACGTGCCCAGCAGTTACGAACCCAACGGACGCCTATCATACCTGTAAATAGCAGTCATCCTAAATCATTGTAACACACAATTTATTCTCGGTCTACAGTATCAATAATAACACTCTCTCTTACTCTTGCTCGAATACTGTTCTTCACTTAAATTGGTTGGATACTTTGCTCTCAAGTCTTCAAGCATAGTCAGTAACGAAGAGTCTTCACCGGGGCCAAGTGATCCAATATGGTTCTCTCAATATATTTTATTCGCGCTTTAATTTGGTTTACTTTCGATTATATCCTAATATCGCCAATTATCGTCATTGGAAATCGTACATACATTGATAATCTAGTAATTTACGCAACTCCGTATCTAATTTGACTAAACTCTTAATCTAAACTATTGATCGTGACTCTTCAAATACAAATTTAAGTGTTAATTGGCCTAAGACCGGAATTAGGTTAAACAAAAGGTTAGCTCGCTAAATGAGCACCATGCTACAACAATATACTTTTCTTTTTCAAATTCTTTTAGCTATGTAGGTTCTAAGCTTGACGAGAAGCATGAGATGTATGTTCTCAAGAAAACGGACATGCATCTCTTCGCTCATCAACATTTGTTGGTTGCATTTTTAACCCAAAGAATTCATAATTTGATAGACGTTGCTAACTTTAGAGATGTGGCAATAAAGAAATATTACCCATCATTGATTGGTCAAAGAAAATAGCGACCACGACTAATCAACAGAAGATCATTCATTAAAGCGCCATCTTTAAGCAGGATTGGGCTTACACTGTGTCATGTAAAGAGCGAATATTGACAACGGCCAAAAAGAATGGCTAAAGTGTTTGACTTGAAAAAAAGCAAAGACCACCTCTAGAGCATGAGAGCGCTTTTTTTGAGTTAGAACTTGTTCTTCCTCTACATGGCTATTGGTCTAGTTTTCATAAACATATTTTGTCAGTCTATTCATTTTGTAATATGCTTAGAAAAATTGCAGTTCAAATCTTTTACAAAAGATGCTAGATTTTCTGTGACTTCAAAATTAGTGCGGAAAAGAATTACAGCTGGTTGTATTGTTTTTATAAAATCTCTTGTTTGAGTGCTATATTCTTTTGCAAATTTTATGAGCTAATCCACATCTTAAAAGAAAAAAAAAAATGCTCGATATTGCAGCATTCTCCCTCTTAGTTTTTAGTTTCTCACTTGTCTTTTTCTCGTTTCTAAATCAGCGTGACCTTCAGCCCATTTTATTTTTTTATTCTTGTAAGAACTTTAAGATGCCAAATTAAAACCAATATTTAGCCTCTCATACATGACCAAATCTATATGAGTTAAATAGGTTAAAGAAACAAAGGAAAATTCATCAAGTTCGTGACTTTAGTTGACAGACCTATCATCCCTATCGTTGATCACTAAGGTTTTATCAATTTCTTCATCTAGTCTACGGAGGCTGTCATAGCTACTGAAAGTAAGATCAACATAGACCAAAGACAATTAGTCCTCAAGCCTAATTTCCACACCATCAAAATCCCTCGAAATCTTTAAATATATATGGAACAACTATTCCGAAGTAACAACCACTTCCAAATGACCACAAATCTCCGGTAAAATGCCAGTGATCAATCAATTCCAATCTCCTACATGTTCAAGTCCATCTATTATGGGTACTAGAGAAAAAAATTGGGAAATAAGAGTAAGGTAACTCACTGTCCTCCATGGTTGTCAGCATGAGAGAGTGAAGAGTAGCAATAATGAGGTAAATGATAGATAAATAATGAGAAATTGGGGTGATCATTAGAGAGTGCTTAGCACTGAGACGAAAGTGTATGAGTAGCGCCAGGATGTAGTGTACTATTTTGTAAATCACGGAAGAACTTTGGCCACGCTGCAAAAAATTGTTTATTTTGTAAAGCACTACTGTTAAAAGTAGGGAAAATTTGATACGTAGTCATTTGTTAACGCGCTAAGTGAGAATTATCCACCATTTCAAAATTAATTGACAAATAGCCAAAAATCCGCGCGCGCACACTTACACTCCACTAGCATTGGCAAACAAATCAGATTAGTCCCAGATTTTTATACTTGGACTTTGAATTCAAAGTCCCATTATTTTATAATGGGATTCATGTTTATAGTCCCTGGAGCTTTATATATATAAAGTCCCAGTACTGGGACTTTGAACTTACTGTATTTTATACTGGGATTAGTGTTTAACTGATTCCAATATTTTATACTGGGACTTTGAACTAACATGTTCACAGCCTCAGTATAAAATACTGGAACTTGTCTGGAGGTGGCTATTTCTCAGCGAATTTATTTTTGGTGGCTACGGATCAATTAGCTCGTGCCAAACAGGCTCCACGCGAAATTTTTATTTAAAAGCACTTTTGAAAAATAAGCAGTTTGCGTTTGACATTTAAAAAAAAAAAAGAAATCTTCATTTTAGAATTATTTTTTTTATTTCAATTGTGTTTGGATAATCTTTACAAAAAATAATTTTGAGCAAATGACGGAAAAATACAGTATTACGATTTATTTTGCGACTAATACTATTTAAACGTAGAAAAGACTTAATTACTTTTAATGAAAGACTTCACATAATTTTTTATTTTCATTTAGCTTAAATGTAAAATAAAAAGAATTGTGGTTTGAATCAGTATGAATAACGCTAATTCAAAATGGGGAACTGGAGAGCAAAATATAATTTATACTTGAGAGATATATTGGTTAAAATAGTTAAAATTAGTATGGTAAATAAATATTTATGGTAAGGATATACTTGTTTTAAAAAATTAATAAACTGTTTATGCTTCTAAAAAGAAGTAGAAATTTGCAGCTTCTCATCAACAGCAGCGAATGCTTTAGCTCGTCTCAAAAATACTTTTTTTTTTTTAGCCAAACACCTCAAATTTCTTCAAAAATACTTTTTTTCTCAGAAACTTGGTCAAACGGGCTATTGGTTTTAGCCTACTATTTTCTGTTATGTCAGTCTACTTTATAAGAATTATTATCCAACCATTACAAAAATGGAAAAGTTACATTTAGTATAACTTTATAAGTTTTATTTGCCAAATATAGACATATTTTTCTCACTTTACAAAAAATAATAATATTTTTTAAATATACAACAAAACATAGCCAAAAAAAATATAGATAATCCTAATATCTCCTTCTCTCTTTCTAGCCGCTAGCACCCCTCTGTCTGCCACCTCCGTCTAGCCTTGGTTCAACTAGCCCAAGCCCTTATCATGTCCACCAATCTCCAACTGTTATGTCCGCGCTGTAGGTCTCGCCACCGACGGTCGTATCTTCCTCATCGTTAACCTCGAGTTTCCTGGCTTACCCTTCATCACTATGTTCATGCCAAGCAGTTTCTCTTTACAAATCTCATTGTCCACCGGTTATCCGTCTTGTGGCACTCGTGGTCTCTGCTGCTCCTTGCAGCCACTGTCGACAGTCTCATCTCCGACATTTTCTTCGTTAAGCGAATATAATACGAAGAAGGCGGGAGTACCAATCAGAGCGACCATTGTTGCTTGTGTTGTACGTCTTGGTGCTTTGATTTATTTTTCTTCAGTGTTTCACAACTTTTGGCATTTTAGATCTGCTCCAGATTTGAAAATGTTCAAATATAGGTTAATTGTATCTCAACTACGTCTTAATTGTATGCCATGTGTATCAATTCTATCACTTATATATCTCTTATACTTCGCTTGTATATTTCTATGTAATAAAACACATATATTAATTCTTACGTTACAATTCATGTATTATTAATCAATATTTCACTACATTACGGGCATTGCATTATGTATCCCTACATTATAATCTCCACATTACTAATACTCGCATTATTAATATCAGCATTATTAATAGTCATATTATTAATACCCATATTATTAATTTTTACATTGCTAATGCATGCATAACTTAGCATATTTTTGAAGCGAATGACCCATAGGTTCTAAATATTTTTTTTTTCTAATATTTTTTTTTCTTTTTTTTACCGTTTGTCCTAATTTTATGTTTATTTTCATTATTTGACATTGCTGTTGTCTATTATGTAAAATTGCATATTTTGTTTAAAAGAAAAATTAACTCTATATATATATTTATTTTTATTTACGAATTCTTTTCAACGAAATCGTGTCGAATAACACCTAATTTTAATTTGTAGAAGGATGTTGTCGTCAACACATATAAGCAAAACCATAAGGATGTCCTATTAGCACGAGACCATTTAAATTACGATAGAATCTTCTACGCATGAAGATCAACGAAGGTGCACCACGCTGGATTCAACTGAATATATTATTTTCAAATAGAGTGATAATTGCACGTGAAAAGTAGTAAATGTCAACTTATAAACTCATAATTTTAAAAATACAATAAATTCAATAATAAATCTTAAAAGTTGATCATATCAAGTTTAAATTGTAAGTTCTCTTACGATGAAGATTACATTTATTATTTCTCTCACTAAGCCAAAGTTTTATTGTACTTATATATATGTCTCACTAAGCTAATACTCAAAGTTCGTATAATAGACAAATGCAATCACAATGTTCTCAGTAGTCAGAATTATAGGAATTAAGTGCTTGGCTGGGTTCAGTGGCAAAATTAGCTTCTTTTTTTTTTTTTTTTTTTGGGGTAAGAAAAGGTGGGATAAACCCACAAATACAAAGACTAACACATATAAGAGACTCCTATGGAATCATGGAGCAACCAAGTGTAATCACCTAATTTTGGCACAAATTTCAAAAATTGCTCAAAATAGCCGTATTAAATTCTTAGGATTTTTGCCGAAATTTTTCCTAAAGTTAGTCTTTAATTCTAACTAAATTTGTCTTTAGTTAGGATAGAAAATATGAAAAATTGCCAAAAATTGCTTGTTATGTGTTTAATTGTAATTCCATATTTAATTGCGATGTTTAGTGTGAATTATGTGATTTTATGTTGTCTAACATTGTATGCAGTGCCTTTTAAATGGTCATTTGTAAAAAAAATGCAGCCCATAACTAATGACCCAGCCCATATCCTTTTAGTATATAGTGATTTTTATTGCCATTTTTGGCATTTGAGACAAAATCACACAAAAGAGGCAAACTCTTGCCAAAATTCTCTTTGACCCGCGGGAAATCGCCTCCAAGGCGGAACCACCGGTCGGCCGCCGTCAACCACCACCGGCCGGCCACCGGAAAAAACACAAAATACACCAATCGACTCCTCTTGACCCCCTCTTTCCATTTCCACTACCGTTTTCTTCAAAAAGTGAATCGATTCGCGTAGATCGGAGGTCAAAGTTCGGTCAAACTTCGAATCCGGTGAGTTTTTGTTTCTTTCTCTTCCCTTACCCTTTCCCCTCGCCTGTTTCACCCTCATCTCCCAATACCCCGTCCCCCGCTTCCCCGTTTCCCCTCCGTCCCGTTTCTGTTTCTTCTTCTTTTTACTTATTATTTTTTTTCTTTCTTTCCTTTTCTGTTTCTGGCATGATGAATTGATGACGAGACTGTGATGATGATGTTTGTTTGGAGGGGGTTGTGGAGATTATTCGATTATGTAGGGGGCTGTTATGGAGAAGCTTTTGATTTTGGCGGGGATAAAATATTGATGGCGTTTTTTGGGATAGGTTAGGCAGCGATGAAGGGGGGCTGTTTGTACTGATTCCATGGAGGAAACGATGCAGTTTTGGCGTAGAAATAGTAGCAGTAGTGGAGATGGGAAGACTGTGATTCAGGGAGGCTAGTTTGTTAATGTCGGAGTTTGTTTGCTCGTGTTGGATTAATTCGAGGCGACGCAGCAGTGGCGTTGCAGTTTTGGCTCCGACGGCGAGGCAGGATGAGGCTGCCTGTGATTAGCTCGACGGTTAGAGCCTTAGCCTCTTTTTTTTTTTTTAGTTTAATTACTTCGTCTTTATTTTCGGGTAGGATAGTAATTGTGTATACAAAACGTGTCTATGAATTGTACATGTATATATGAATTAATAGAAATGGTCTTGTTCTCAGTCACGAGTCCTTCTTCAATGAAAACTGAATGTTGTGATTTGAGAAGCGTTATCATAGTTCGCCTATAATGCAATGAATGATTTGCTTGATGTTTAGCCCTGGAGTTTTGTTTATGAATCACATGGTTCTGTTTAGTATTTCCCTTGCAATTTAGTCTTGTCGAGCATTGAACTTGGTTATCGGTGCCTTAGAAAAGAACCGTTGTTTGCTTGTTTCCATTTTCTGATTGTAATATGCCATGTCATTGTTAAAAATGAGTTTGCTTTGGACTCGACTAAATCTATGTGAATGTAATTGTAAGTTGAATGCATAATCACATGAAAAGCTCAGTTTGAAATACTTGGTTCTGTTTGATGAGCTCTCCGGTAAGCTTATGAGGAAATTGAATTTGAAAAGCATGTTTAAATGTTCAGGAAACTTGTTAACTAGCTTAGTTTGTTTTGTTTCTTGCCTTTGAACTGAGGTTGGAATCCGGTTATAGTCTAGTTAGCTTTGGACTTGAATCCTTGTGAGTTTTGGTTTAAGTTTATGCTGAGAATGAACTTGTCCAATTCATGTAGTCCATTTATAGTTAAGTTTGACAGTGTAACACTCATGTCTGCCTGTTTGTTCCCCTTAAAGCATTAAAGAGCATCATTAGTTATCAGAATGGTTAAAGATTGAGTTTTTAGTTTAGCATAGTCATCAATTCAAAATCTGGTTGCATCTAGTATAGTTTAGTTAGTTTAGGGGGCTGCTTTTTAGTTTGGTTTAGTTTAGTCAATTTAGTTAGAATTTGGTTGCTCTCTAGTCTAATTTAGTTAGTTTGGGGCTGATTTAGTTTGTACAGTTGAGTCCTAGACCCTTAGTTAGTATAATGAGTGTTTGGTTGTCCTTGTAAAGGACACAATTTCAGCTTTTTTGGACTGTTTAGGGGGCTGAAATAGTCCTCTATAGCTGCTGTATTTATGATGAATATAGGACTAGAAGACACTTAAGTGTAGGGGTGTGGGCTTGTACTTTTGTACAAGTCCATACCCCACCTTTAGGCCTCAATTTTCAGCTATAAAGAGGTCATTTATTGCCCTCTTTCACCACACATCTACCTGCTAAAAACAAAGAAGAACAGATCTGAAATTTTGTGGGAAGAAAGGGAAAATAGTGAGTTTTTTTAATGGAAAAGAATTTAGGACTAAAAAAGCACTACTTTAGGGGTCTTTTAGGATATAAATTCTTGAGTTCAAATCATAGTTCAAGGGTGTCAAAGAAGCTTTAGCTGCTGGTTCTGGAGTTTAAAGAGCTGCTTGGTCTTTGGTTGTGTTTCTCTATTGTTTCATTTCTAGTTGGCTAGGGACTTTGGCTTCAAAGGTAAACACAATTTTACTTTGCATTTATTTTTGTACATCTGTGTGAATGATATCAACTTCAGCACACTTGAAAGCCTCAATATCATCTTTGCTTTTTTTGTATAAATATATGATGTCTTAGTTGATCTTTGTTAAAAAATGGTTGAAAAAAAAAATTGAAGATGTTTGTTGTTCTGGCACGTTTGTTTTCTAAGCCATGCATATACTTTTGAGTTTGTGCATAAAAGCAGTATGGACAAAAACTTTAAAAGTGTAAATTTGCAAACCCAGGCCCGTTATGGCAGTAAGTTATGAAATCTGGATGGTATTTAAGAAATGGCCATATATAGGGGTGGGCGTTCGGTTGTTCGGTTCGGTTTTTAGAAGTAGGAGTCCGTTACTTCGGTCTTCGGTTCGGTTTGAAGTGTAGAAAAATCCGTAATTTTTATACTTCGGTTTGGTTCGGTTTTTTAGTTCGGTACTTCGGTTCGGTGCATCGGTGTTTCGGTTTAAACCAAAGTTTATAGTTAAAGAAAAAATCAGCATATTTGCACCAGAAAATCAGCCCCAAAACAGCATTAAAATAGAAGCAAAATAGCATCGAAACAGCCCCCTAAAATGCAGTAATATTAAAGCACAAAAACAGCAGCGAAACAGCTGCGTTTCAGCATGAAAACAGCTGCGGAACAGCCCCAAAACAGCAGTAAATAGCCGCGAAACAGCCCCTAAAATGCAGTAATATTACAGCGCAAAAACAGCAGTGAAACAGCTGCGTTTCAGCATGAAAACAGCTGCGAAACAGCCCCCAAAACAGCAGCGAAACAGCCCCTAAAATGCAGTAACATTACAGTACAAAAACAGCAGTGAAACAGCTGCGTTTCAGCATGAAAACAGCTGCGAAACAGCAGCGAAACAGGCCCCAAAACACCAGCGAAACAGCCCCTAAAATGCAGCAATATTACAGCGCAAAAACAGCAGTGAAACAGCTGCGTTTCAGCATGAAAACAGCTGCGAAACAGCCCCCAAAACAGCTGCGAAATAGTAGCAAAACAGCCCCTAAACTGCAGTAACATTACAACACAAAAACAGCAGCGGAACAGCTGCGTTTCAACAAGAAAAGAGCAGCGAAACAGCCCCAAAACAACAGCAAAATAGCAGCAAAAACAACCCCAAAAAAGCACTAAAAAAACACCGAATTTAACAAGTTCAAACAACTTTAAATAAGCGGGACAATCCATACAAAAGTGAGTACGATATGAGCATTTAACAAGCTCAATACTTGACAACAAGTCAATAACAAGTAGCCACACGGACCACACAAAGTCAAGTCCTAAATAAATAAGTACCAACACAATATAACAAAATGCGGATTACTCCTTCATTTTCTTCAATCACTTCAAGATAGAACCAAAGCGATGATCGACATTTAGTTGCACGACGCCTGTTGGTTGAACTTGAACTTGGACCTAATTACCAACAAGTTAGAATACAATAAATAATAAACTACCAAATTATATATTTAATTACTTACCACAAGAAAATGATGCAACTATACATCAATAATGCAAGAATCTCGTGCATAGTCGGCCATTTCTAAATATAATAGCAAATTAACAACAATTACTCATACAACTCAAAACCAAGTAAACTTAATATAATAAACTAACAAGGCACCATAACCTTACCGAGTTCAATTTGCTCAAGATAATCCAAATCTTCATCAATGCTAATCGGAATAGGCTCACTTCTTAGCCAATCTTGAACACAAATAACGGTTTGCACACATTTAGGAGTCAATGAACTCCTAAATGAATCAAGAATGCGGCCACCCGTACTAAATGCACACTCGGATGCTACACTAGAGATAGGAATAGCCAAGACATCACGAGCCAACTCTGAAAGAATAAGAAATCTAGGGGCATTCATTTTCCACCAACGTAAAACATCAAAATTCTCAACAGCGGGCTCTTGATCTTTACTAAGATACTTCTCAAGCTCTGATTTAGCACCTACACTTCCACTATCTTCTTTTTGTCTCTTCAAGTGAAGCTTATTTCTCACTACATTTCCACTAAGTGAATCAGTCGAAAGCTCACTAGATGAAGTGGATGATGAAGGAGAATGTGAACCCACTGTTCCACTTGAATATTTTCCGGCATAATCAGCATACAAAGAAGTCAAATAAGTTTTAACTTCAGCTTCAATTTTATCACCTATGATCTTTCCATACATCTCCTCAAGTGCAAAATCAACATACACAAACTTGTTACGAGGATCCAACACAGATGCAATAAAAATCATTTTGTTCATGTTGAAAGGATTACCCCAGTGCTTCTCAAATTTCTTTTTCATTTCATCAGCCATCGTAGAAAGCTCTAAGTCATCACTAAGTACACACATTTTCAAATACACATGAAGCTCACATATCTCCTCAAAATGTGAATTAGCAGTGACATAAAGAGAACCCGAAACTTTAACAGTGAGGTCATAAAATCTAGCAAGAAACTTTATCACATTCCTCACATTCACCCAATCTTTACTTTCTAGTCCACCTGCAACACTTCCATCTTCACAAACATGAGAAGAAAGATAAGTAGACAATACCTTTTCAGGGCCTGCATCAAACCTGTCAAAAGCCGACTCATAATGTTGTGTTACTTCCAACATCAAGTAGGTGGAATTCCACCTAGTCGGAACATCTAAAACCAATGCTCTATTATAGTCGATCTTTTGACGCTCCTTGAACTTTCTAAGCCTGGCAGGAGATTGCCTAACATACCTCACAACCTGTCTAACACGTTTCACAGAAGGGCCAATTTCTTTCAAACCATCTTGCACAATGAGATTAAGAATGTGAGCAGTACATCTAACATGAAGGTGTTTACCTTCCATCAAATTAGTTCCCCAGTCAGTCAATTGTTTAGACACTTCTCTAACTGTGACATCATTTGAACCAGCATTATCCACAGTAAGAGTGAACACCTTCTCCAAGCGCCAATCAAGCAAACAATTACTTATCACTTCTGCCATATCCTCCCCATTATGACTAGTGATTGGACAAAAGTTAAGAATTCTTCTATGCAACACCCAATCTCTATCAATAAAGTGGGCCGTCAAACACATATAATTAATTCTTTGGACAGAAGTCTAAGTATCAGTAGTAAGGCAAACCTTTGGTCCTACTTCTCTAAAACACTTCTTCAAATTATTTTTATGTTCATTATAAATTTTATAACAATCTCTTGTCACAGTCCTACGAGAAGGAATATGAAACATAGGTTGTGCCACACTCAAAAACTTCTTAAAGCCTTCTTTCTCGACAAAACTAAAGGGTAATTCATCTACAATTATCATCTCAACTAAAGTCCTTCTAACTTCCTCTTGATCAAATTTCCAATCAGATCTATCCGATGGGATAGCTTTAAAGGGTAATTTTGATTGAGAACTATCAGGTTTCTTAATAGGTGCATATACAGTGCACCTACCTAAATGACCATTCAATCCAGATGTTCCACCACTAGTTTGAGCAGCATAAAGTCTCTTACAATAATTACATTTTGCCTTTGAAAGTACTCCATTCTCAAACACTTTTTCAAAATGATCCCAAACCTTTGATCTATATTGAATGGCTTTTCTTTTTTTCGTACCTTGAGTGTCGATAGACATATCTTCACTTTTAGATTCAGGTTCAGGTACACCATCAGTCGAGGCAACTTCAGCACTAACTCTACTTTCATCCTCCATCTATGAACAAATACAAATACACAATATTTTAGACAAGAGATATATACTAAATTGCAAGAAAGAACAAGCCAAGCAATTGCAATATAGAAGGAGGCAGCAATCAGAAATGCAGCAATCAGCAATCAGAAATGCAGCAATCAGCATTCAGCAATCAGAAATGCAGCAATAATAAGCTGAATTTACCATCTTAATTCTTAACTATTTTACAGTGACCTTTCGGCTTTCACAGTGACCTTCTTCTTCCAGATCATATATAGATTCACATACTTACAAACAAATAATATCACTAAACTTTCAAGGCTAAGCAGCATAGAGGCAACATGGTAACATATTGACAAGCTACTGATGAACAAAGAATTTAAAAAGAATACTCTACAAACATAGATACAATGGTCGGGATCAGAAATGGGACTTGACAAAGAATTTCAACATGACCAAATGGAACTAGGGTACTGTAAGTAATGGGACTTGCGAGTTGCGGGATCGGGATCAGAAATGGGAACATCATAAACTGATCGGGATCGGGATATGGAAACTAACCTTGCGAGTTGCGGGATCGGGCCGATCGGCCGATTGGAAACTAACCTTCAGTTCTCAGTTGCGACTCCGACTTGCGAGTTTTGCATTCAATCTCAGTTTTCACTTTTCTATGTTTGTGTTATGTGTTATTTGCAATTGCGGCTGCTGGGCGCTGGCTAGGGACTAGGGTATTGTAAGTAAGTGTAAAGTTAAAGTCAAAGTGTAACAGTGGGGTAATTTTCGGATTTTTACATAAGGTTTAAAATTTCGGGTTTTTCGGGCCCCGAAGTTTTGGGTTGCCCGAAACCGAAGACCGAACCGAAAACCAAAATTTCAAATTTTTCAAGACCGAACCCGAACCGAAAAACTGAAGTACCGAACCGAAAAAATCGAACTAATTCGGTTCGGTTAAGTTTTTCGGTTTTTTCGGTTTTATGCCCACCCCTACCATATAGTGAGTTTTGTTTTTCTTTTCTGCAAATTGAAACAGATCTGATATGAAGCAAGTAAATCTTTGTAGAATTACTGTTAAAAGAGGCGAGTTATAGTTTGAATTTAGTCCAAATACTTCAAAATTACAAATGATGACAAAGGTACAAATCGACTGAATTAGGAAGCTAATCTCGTAAATATAGTAGCACTGTAAACAACGAAACTGCTCCTATTCTTTGTTGACAAATAGCCCTCACCTTTGATTATACAATCACCATATTTTTCAGCCCACATCTCAGTCTAAACAGCGAATAGTTTGTAAGCTTTCTTTTCAAAGATGGTCTACGAAGCTATTCCAATTTAACAAACAGCCCACTTTACAAATAGTTTTTTTTAAAAATGAAGACAAACTTGGGAGTCCCAATTTGTCACTTATAAAGTTAGCGGTTATGTTTTAATTAAATCGATTAGGCAAATTAAATAGGACTGAAAAGATTTACTCGATTAGGCATAACGATAAGTGTGATTTGTGATCCACTTATTACGCAAAAGATAAGATAAATCAATTCTAATTTATTATTTCGAAGTTGATTAAATTATTTTAAAATAGACCAATCCTTTGTGAGGTTGGAAATGCGTGATATATTTTATTAAAAATATTTATTTATTTATTTATTTACTATAAATCAAAGTGTAAATTCGCCCTATCCTCTGTAAGGTTGGAAATGAATGATACGGTTTTAATCAAAGTACAAATTCAAATTAACGGCATTAATATAACAACCATATTTAATAAACTAAAATTGCGACAATAAAGCAACTGTGCTCGGCACAGGACTCGAGGGTGCCTAATACCTTCCCGAGAGTCAACTGAGAACCTTACCCGAATCTCTAAAGGCAGACCATTAGACGAGTCAAAGGTGTTCCAAGGTACCTTCTGGTGACTTGGCACACCTTAAACTATGTCAAGTGGCGACTCCGAGTTTTCTCTGAAATAATTTTGTACCTTTTGAATACCAGTCACGAGCCTTTAAATAATAAACACCTCAGCGCAGGATCAAATAATTAATTTTTTAGGGCGTGACACCAAGCACCTAAACCATCAGGGAGTTCAGTAAGAAAGTGTATATCGGGGCCAAAGGAGTAAGCCAAGTGAGATAAAAAATCTGCTGCAAAATTAGCTTCCCGATGCACATGAGAAACAAAAATTTGATCAAATGAGCTCATTGCTTGAGCGATGCTTCGAATGAGCCCAGAACACGAGGCATTGAGATTGCACTTTTTGTTGATCATATCAACAGCCACCTTATTATCACATTCTACCAGCAAATGCTTAATACCCATAGACAGAGCCAGGTTTATACCATGTAATACACACCAGATTTCAGCATGAAGGATAGAACAACCACCGATGTTAACAACAAAGCCTTGCTGCCAGACTCCACGTGCATCACACACCAACCCCTCTCCAAAAGCATGACCTGGATTCTCTTTAATTGAAGCATCAGAATTCATCTTAAAAAATATTTCGGGATGGCATTTCCAGAATACCGAAATATGATTCCTCCTCAAGGTGCAGCGAAACTCAAGCTTCTTCGTAGCATCAACTAAATCCTCCCGTTTATATTGTGTGATAGGATAAAAATTATTTTTATTTATACAAGTTGTTCAATCTCCTTCAAATGAGGAAATTTTTAGTAATGTGGCAATAAAGTTCAAAGATTGCTTTAGTTTACCGATTGAAAATTTCAAGTATATCATTTTTGAATCAACTTAGCATAAAATTCTAGCTCCTCCCCGGTGATGGTACTTGTGTCACCAATGAATGTTCTCATCCCTGGTGGTGGTACTTGTGTCACCAATGAATGTTCTCAGGGAGTATGAAAAATGAATAGAGATAATTATACTAGGCTAGCGTTTGGACATAGATTTCTAAATTTTATTTCAAAATATTTGATTTGGGTAAAGTTTGATTTGAAGATGAAATTGTGTTTGGACATAAAATTTGGAAACAATGTTTACTACTAATTTGAAAAGTATCTAAACATGAGTTATATAAAATTTGGTACAATAATTAGAATTTGGGCCAAATTCAGCTATTATGCAAGATTTGAAATTTCAAGTTTTAGATTTCAAATTCTGTTAAAAATTTGACAAATTGTACAAACAAACAATAATTTTAAATTTTTTTTATTTCAAATACTACTCTCAAATGTTATGGACAAAAGGATCCTAGATCACATATGGATAGTGGATACTTTATTCAAGGATTGGTTAAGATAAGAATTGAGAATATGATATAAAACTTACATTACTTTCTTTGCAATTTGAATTTTGGACTAATATACTGACATTTCTTGTGATTTGTTATGTTACATGTTTTTCCTACATTTGTAGTAACAAATATTATCAAAATGACAGCTAATGAGACAATAGTCAATTTGCATATGAGACGAGTAGCCCACAGTATCCAAAATGGATTACGATCCCTGAATTGGTGCCGAAACTCTTACTTACCCCCTTTTGTTTTTTTCTAATCGTTTTACTAAAAAAGACTACTCGTGTTCGCAAAATTATATGATGATTAAAAAGAAACAGAAAACTGCAAATACTGCAAGCACACATGCTAGAAGCTTAGGATCCAAGTGGATAGAGATGGAAACATGACCAAGTTTTGGTTTCTAATAAAGTACTACTCCGTCCGTTTCAATTTATGTAGCAGCATATTTTTGTTCGTCTATTTCAAAAAGAATGACATCATTCTAAATTTGGTACTTATAAATTTAACTTCAAAATTACAGTTTTGTCATTACTGAAATGATTTACAACCACACAAATATCTTTGCTTTATTTTACACTACAAATTTCAAAAATCTTCTTTTATTGCTTAAACTTTGTGCCGAGTCAAACGTGTTAATATATACTCCACTTGTATAGCTTTTACTTAATTTTATTGTTCATAAAGAACAAAATATTGACCATAACATGACACTACAATTAACTAACAATGAATTTAGCGTAAAGAGAATAGTACAACTAAAATGCCAATGCCGAAATAATCAACTGTTTGGTTGTGTTTATAGGGTCCTTTTCGTCATGAAATCAGAGATATATATGTATGTTGGTGTCTACTATAGTGATATTTAATCCCTATGTTGCAAGTTGATCATTCTTAGCTTGTACTTTTAGGAGTAAGGAAGGTCTAGAGAAGGGAGTAGGAGCATAGAACTTTCAACGACAAAAATTCAAGTTGCTTGTAAGTGTGAATGTCGTGTTGATCCAACTTGAGACGAACATAGTTGGACCAAACTTGCTACTTCTCCGTTTCACTTTATCATATGATAAAGTTTGAATTGATACGAAATTTAAAAAAAAAAAATTAAAACTTATAATTTAACATAAGGCATAGATACTTAAATAGCTATAAATCATTTTTATTATGAGCAAATTGATAATTTTGAAGTTGAATAATTTTTAAAAAAAAAAAAATTAGAAAGCTTCCAAGTTCCATTCTTTTTTGAATGAACCAATAAGGAAATATTATCACATAAACTGAAACCTAAGGAGTATAAATGTACAATACACAACTTAACCGGATTGTGCTTAAAGCCTAATTGAGCTTCTACACCATTATGTTAAGTCAAGTCAAGTCAAGCTGAATCAAGTTTATTTCAACTCTTTTTTTCTTTTCGTATAATCTTTTAGTATATGATATTTGTTGGTCCGATTAATTCAAATTTACGTCACTTAAAGTCCAATAAATATGAAAACTTTCCCTACATAAATTTCTCTATTCACATAACTCAAAATCGAAATCTCTAATATAAATAAAAGATCTCATCCATATATACCTCATGTCAAGTCATCTCTTGATTGTGTTCCTTACAATTTGGCCATACCTTTAGGAACTATAATATTTTAAAAAAATATTTAGAATAATTGTCAATTTAAGACTTGAACATAATTGGGAGGAAACAACCTTATAAAAATAGAACGGAAAAGGGTCAAATATACCCTCAAACTATGGGATTTAGGTCAAATATGCCCTCCATCTTAAAACGGTGTCGAAAATGTCCTTGTCATCCAAGGATGAGGCCAAACCTACCCTTCTTCTAACAGCAAAAGCAACATCAGATATTCACCCAAACAAATTTGTTGACATGGCTTGCCACATCGGCTTTACACGTCAGCCACCCTTTGTTCTCCCTTATTAAAGTGCCGATTTTGGGATCTTCTTCACCAACACTACTAGTTTCTCTTGTTCCAAAATCAGTAAGGTTCTAGAGTGAAGATTCAGTTTTCAAATTCACCATCAAATTTGGATGGTTATGCTGCCTCCTGTTAGTAAATTGACTTGATTGGTATTCAATCTCTGATTTTTGCGAACTTATTTGATCTCTTATCTTTGATTTTTGTGACTGATTGGCTTGCGTAATTTGCATTGAAAAAAATTTTGGGTGAAAATTTGCGACAACAGAAACAAATATGAGGTGTATTGGTATAATCTCTCCATGAATAGTATCTTTTCTGTTTACTATTCTGTTGAAAATGTTCACTTGCATAATTTTGCTACTATGTTGCCTTGATCCACTTGTGTTTGACATTTGCAGTTTATCTTGTTGGAGCAATGCATATAGAGCTAAATGTAAATAACTTGTGAATTTTCATGGTCAATTGGTCAAGAAACGACATGAACCAATTAGTCTCCATGTACTTGGCTATGCATTATATCTCCTGATGTACATCTTATCTATTTTATCAAAGAACAATTGAATTAGCCATCTAGAATTAAGTCAAAAAGAGAAAAATAAACTAAAATGAGAAAAATTTGTCTAACTAAACTGAAGATAAACACATGAACCAAATAAAGTAATGTTATTTTACCAGTGTGGAGAACTTGCTCTTAGAAATCAACTGATACTATGCACCCAAAGGAGGAACAAAATATTTGCCCTTCCCATAAGAAAAGATACTAACAACTTTTGACCCTTGAGTGCTTATACTAGATCTATTTTCGGGTTATTTTAGTTGGGTTGGGCGGGTCACTGGGTCAGGTCATACAGTTAATGGGGTTTAGTTTCCACCTAGGATATGTATATTTGGGTGAATATATGATGTGGCTTTTGTTATTAGAAGAAGGGTAGGTTTAGCCCCATATTTGGATGGCAAGGACATTTTTGACACCATTTTGAAACTGAGGGCATATTTGACTCAAATTCTACAGTTTGAGGGTATATTTGACCCTCTTCCGAAAATAGAACCTACACTCACCAATTGGTAAGTAGAATATTATAGTAACAAACAAGTTGTAAAATAAGGACAAAAGCTTAGCTCTTAAGACAATTATGAAAATGACATGCTTACGTGTTTCCAACTCCTAATATCTCACTGTTTTTATAAAAGGAAGGTTAGCTATGAATGAAACAGCCAACGCTGAATTCAAGCACTTCAACAATTTGACTCGGTAAAACCCTTCTTTCTCTTTTTTGTTTTTTGTTTTTTTTTTTTTTGTTTTTTTGAATTATCTCAATTGAAATTTATGTTGGAAATACTTATCTTAATGTGGGAATTCAAGAATAAAAAATGGTTAACTCTAATTATGATGATTGGTTTTTTGATGAGGTTTCTTGAGTCGAATGTCTATCGGAAACAGTCTCATTACCTCACACAAGGTAGGAGTAAGGTCGTTGTATAGGCCACCCTCCTCAGACCCCAAATGGGGGACCATAGTTGTTGGTCTTTTGTGGGGTTTTAAGGAATCCCTTTTTGCTAGGGGCCGATATACATTGTTAGTTACTGTTCGACTGAACCTAGTTGCTTTGGTTCAGACCATATATATGTGTTAAACTACAAATATTACAACGGTCAGTCGGTTTAGTTGCATTCCCGACTGATAAAGTTCAAATCCTGAATTCGTCTTCTGCTTGTTGCTGCACTACAGAGTCTTGGTAATTGTTCGCTGATAATGTTAGGAAATGTAAGGTGTAGAAAGGATAAATGATGAATTAACAGAATTATGGTATAGTCCCAAATAGTCAATGAGTGGGAAGACTACATGTATATTTTTATGGATAAGAAATATTTCTTAGAGCATGGAGTAGGAATCTTTGACATATGTATATCTATCATTCCAATAGTTGTATGACAGTAGTTCCCCCATTGGCTTTGGCTTTAGTAATGACTAAAGTGGGTTTGTTGGAACCAGTATTATTGCTAGCATTTGCTGCTGCAGAATAGACTAATTTCAGAATGGGATAACATGTCCGATAGGATGAATTGCCATCTTTGTGTATCATCTTGAGAGAAGTATGAGCTGGAGTAGCTAATACAAACCCCTACTGTTAAAAAAGAACAACCCCCATGTTCAACCTTGTTACTTGTATTGCCGACCTGAACTAGTTTAGGATTGTAGCATAGTAGCAGTAGTAGTGGTAGTTGTTGTTGTTAGTGTTCTTATTTCCAGTATTGTGGTTTTATGACCACTATTACGAAGATAATTTGTCTCCTTACTGGGGGATAGTTTGTCTATTGTTCTGTTAAGCTTTTCGATGTGTTCAGCAAGTTGGTTCTAAGGCATAAGGTCTTCATATAATTGGGGGTGATCTAACCGAAGGGAAGGTCTGATCAGTTCCAAAGGCATCTTTCTGCCTTTTTTTAGTTGAGGGGGTTGTTCATTTTGCAGCTTTTCTTTTGTTGAAATTGTAAAGACTTTGCCTGCCCCTCTTCTCTCTCATATCCAACTTGCTTCCTTTGGCTCTTTACTGCAATACTGTATATCTGGTGACCCCTAAATTTCTTTAGTTCTATGCTTGCCCCATGGGGTTGAATGTAGCACTCCACCCATCTCTTCTAAGCACTTAAAATGTTGTGTAACAATGTTCACTAGCATTATCTTATGCTTCTCTACTAGTATTGTTTAGTGTGCACTCTAGCTATGTTTTCCAAGTACCTAGGATGTTATTCACTCATTATACCCACTAAAAGTTGTTTCAGATTACTTATGGATGCTGAATAATTTGGTTGTCCTGTCAGTTACTTTTTTTTAGAATTTACCCTCAAAAATACCACTGATCTAATAATTTGGTACCTTGGCTGTATCGTGGCAATATCAGGGAAGGAAGAAATGGGAGGGCATTTGTAGCAGATTGTACATATTAGATGATCTATTTTGTTTCTTAAACTTTTGGACTGCCCATGTGCCTGCAAACATTTGGTATCCTTCAACACATAAAATCAGAATTTTATCTAGATTCTCTTCTTTTTGTTATACCTCTTGTATTCGGAATATGTCCCAAAATATCAATAATATCCGTCACAGTATTATACGTCAAGCTCAACTAAGAAGGTTGGTTATATGAGCTTCTAACTGAGTTTCTATGTGCTTGGTCTAATGTTGGATAAGGTACTCGGGTACTAGAAACTAATTTTGTGGCAAAGCAAATATCACTCAGCTGATTTAGTTCTTCCCTTTTTTTTTTTTGGGTTATTTCTATTAGTTTCCAGAATTGAAGTGTTGGTTTGCATGTGGAAACACACTCTTCCATGTTTCCCAAACTTAAGTTCCTCCTGTTATCATATAGCCAAATTTGGGGCCTTAAGATTCATACTTCTATCTAAATTTTACTGCTGTTATAGTAGCCCACCTCTATTTAATCTGCTTATCTGCGGACAATGAAGTAGAACAATCTGTTTTAGTCAAAATAGATATTTTGGTATATTCAAAATAGAAAGCAAGAGATTGCATGTCTAATCGGGGCATGCAGAACCTAAGCACATGTTAGCTCATGTCTTCCCAGCTGTATCTGTATGCATATGTAGAGTGCTCAAAGCTAGTGAACCTGTTCATATCTATTGATAAACACAAGCTTTACTTTGTTTTATAGTTCAAAATTTATTTTCTTCATATCTCATTCAATTATCCAATATACAGGAGGAAAATAGCCATTATATGGATAAGAAAGAATATCACAAGGAAATTTCCGAGGAAGTGACTCGAGAGTCGCTAATTGCCTTATCTTACTCTGAACCAGAGAAGGATCTTTCTGTTCGATCTAGACCTGAAAACTCCAACAGTGAGAATGTTGTTAAAGCTGTAAATGGTGACGGAGATGATAAATACAGGTCTAAGCTGATTTCAATTTCCTACGCAGATTCACCAGACGCTAAAGTTGAACCAATTTTACCTGGAGTGCTCAAGGCCTAAATAAGAAATTCCAGCTATGTAAAATGCTTCGTTTGCAACTAGTTGTGTGTTACAGATAAAGAACTGGATTTCACTTGGATTTGCAGTGTTCCACTTGAACACACTACCCTTAACACTTTTGCTGTACTCAACCTAAATCAAAATCAAGCAGACAATTACATCACTAGGCTTTTGATTTGCTTTGTATTTAGTTTTGGTTTACTTCTTCTCAAGCTTGAACTGCAGAACTTTTGTCAAGAGTCACTCATGTGGAATCTCCTCTTATTTTTTCCCTTTCTTTGACAAATTAAAGTATAGCTATTTTGTGGTGAATTTATATTTTTGGTTCCGTTGTCCAAGTCATATAATTGACATCTGTGTAAATACTGTACTCAGTACATTTAACCGCGATCAATGTTACTCAGCTGCAGAACCTAGTTCGTACGACATGTGAAAGCATCTATAATTTACTTATTCGTTACTGTTGAGTAAAGATTGGGGTTTGTCAATAGAGGTAGGGCAAGAGAAGACGGTAAAAGAACAAGTCTGTTCCATCCATGAAGTTGGAGATGCTTGTTATATGGTTGAAGTGTGCGACTTTGTTGATAGGCGTAATAGTTGGCGAAGCTGCAGGGAGCTTCATTTAAAGCGTCGACATCCCACCCCTTATTTAAACTTGAAGTGACAGAAAGTTTTATGTCAACTATTGTAAGAGCAGGCAGAATTATGTAATGCACCCATCCCAGCACGATAAAAGTTTTAAGTAGTGCCAAGTAAGATTTGGTGCAACAGGCTGCTTACATAAAACTGCAACACCACAATTACATGAAGTTCTTTTTTTATTCTATTTCATTCACTTGGTATCTGAAACCTACTAGCATGGCTAATATGTAAGTTCGAGTCACTAAAGGAAAACCCACTCTCACTTGAAGAATTATGTTCATCCCAGCATATTCCTTTGTGGCACATGTACATTTCTCATCTAGTGTTGGGTTGTACAGTAGAAACAATACATTTCTCATCTAGTGTTGGGTTGTACAGTAGAAACAAGATGGAGAAGTTTACATAAATATCCGCCCATTAACAAATATTTATTTTTAGTTGTCCATAACTTTTTCTATTCAAAAACTTAATACATAAATATATATCCGAAATATTTAAAATATATTAAATATTATATCTGAAATACATAATATTAAATATATATCCGAAATATTTAAAATATATTTTAAAAAGAAAAAATAATTATGAAACGAAAGAAACAATAAAAGGTGGACAAAAACAGTAACTATTCTTTCCCAACGGTTATGTGGCGTAATTTTCCCAAAATTGATTCTAATGCATGGCCCTTTGGGATGGTATTGTTTAAGTTTTATCATCTTCTGAAGTTTGTGCACGAATAGCCCGATTTTCAAGTTTTTATGGGTGCGCCAAAACTTCACACAATCTTTTAAACGGATCTTGTCGAAGGTTGGTTTGCTGACAACTTTGAATAGATGAACTTTCAACTGAGTCGTTAAAACTTGTTATAACATTGTTTACAATTTTTGATGGACCCATTGATGCTTCAAAATTAGGATTACTCTTGCCAAAATTTTAAAAACTCGGATAATACTAAATATTGTGATGAAAGAGCTTCTCCATGAAAATCACGTGTTTCTTTAATGGGTTATTTACAAATATATACAACCCTAACACCAAAATTATAAAAAATACCAATATTATTCCATTTTACAAAAAATACCAATATTTTTTTATAAATTATATATAAAATCAACAAAAATAACAAATTAGGGTTCCTTCTTCCTACTGCCCTCCCACTGCTACCACCCCAGGCGGCGGCGCCGCCTAGTCACCGCCGGCCGCCGCCATCCACCACCGGATTTTTTTTTTTTTTTTTTTGTGTTTTTGAATCTAAAAAATGAAACACATAAATACACATATAAACATTGATTTTTTTTTTTTTTGGAATTAAAGTTGAAAAATACATATAAACAAAAATACATGTAAATACACAAAAAAATTGTGTTATACATACACTAAACACACACATACATACACGAATCTACAGATCTACAAACGAAACATACAAATTTATGTGTGTGACATTTATTACTTGACATACACACAAAAATACATACAAAAAATACAAATAGATGCTCAGATATACACATTCATACAGTGCTATACACGTGCATACACTTGTGTGCTGAAAAATATTATATTTATATACACGAACATACCGATACATATACTTGTATTTGAATGTGTATATTCAAATGCAAAAAAGAAGAAGGAGAAGCAGATCTGAATTTGTATTTACAAAATACATATGTATACATAAAAATACACACATATACACATACAAAATGAAGAAAATAAGAAAAAAAAAGAGGAGAAGATCGGAAAAGAGAGGAGCAGATCTGCTCCAGTTCGCCGCGGTGGAGCAACGCAGCGGCAGCGGCCGGTGAGGGGGGTCGGGAACGGCCGGGAGGGTGGGGTGGGTGGAGGAGAGGAGAGAAAGAGAGGGGGATAAGTTAGGGTTTTGGGTAGAGATGGAAGAAAGGAAATGAAAAAATTATATATTTTGTAAAATGTGAAAAGTGTTGGTATTTAGGGTAATTATTTAAAAGTATCGGTATTTTCTGTAATTAAGTGGTTTAGTATGTCAATTAGCGTAAAAATGTCTTCTTTAATTATGTCTAGTATCATTGTAGGGAAGATTTTTTAAAAACATAACAATATTTTACACATTCACCAAACGTAGCAATACTATTTAAAATTCTACCAAACATAACATTTTTTGAAAAACCCTTTCTCCATCTTCTCTCCCCACACCCCACCCCCATTGTTTTACCGCTGCTGCCACCTCCTTTCCCGTCGCCGGCGTCACCTACCTCTCCCCCGATCGTCGGCGTCCCCTCCCTATGCCCCATTGTCGCCGGCGATATCACTGGCCGTCTCTGTGTGTCCCGTCGCTGTTGTGTTTGTTTGGTCTGTGCTGGTGATGCTGTTAGCTGGCAACGAAGCTCCGACAGCTCCGTCGTCGGCTTTCAAAATATATGCCTAGATCTGTTCGTCATTTCTCTTCTCCTAACACCGGTGCTGCTCATTTCACCGGTGCATCGTTTGTTTTTTTTTTCCCATTTTTCCGACGGCTTCTCCGGTGGCATATCTGATTTCGTCCAGATCTGACTTCCCACTTGTATAGAACTTGTATGGATATTTCTGTCATGTCTATTGTCTTTGTATGACTGGTGTATATCCTATGTATTTTTGTATATACAAGGGACATACAACAGGCATACAAAGCGTATACACTTGACATACAATAATCACGAGTGTAGGTGTTTGTTTATCCAATGTATGAATGTTGTATGCACGAGTTATATTTGAATACATACAAACATATACATATGATATACAATAATATCATTCATATATGATTATTACACTTTCATTGTATGTATATTGTATTTGCACGATACATACAAAGAATATACACATAACATACAATGAAAATACAATTATAGGGGCATTAAACTACTCAGCCACACTATGAAAATCTGGGAGAGGGTGGTGGAGATGAGGATGAGGAGGGATGTGCATATCTCCGAGAATCAGTTTGGCTTCATACCTGGGAGATCGATTACGGAAGCGATTCATCTGTTGAGGAGGCTGTCGAGCAATATAGGGACAAGAAAAGAGACCTGCATATGGTGTTCATTGACCTAGAAAAAACGTATGACAAGGTCCCTAGGGAGGTTATGTGGAGATGCCTGGAATCTAAAGGGGTTCCGGTGGCATACATCAGGGTGATTAATGATATGTATGAAGAAGCTAAGACCCGAGTGAGAACAGTGGGAGGAGACTCAGACTACTTCCCGGTCGAGATGGGGCTCCATCAGGGTTCAGCGCTTAGCCCATTCTTATTTGCGTTGGTGATGGATGAATTGACTCAGAGTATTCAAGGAGAGGTGTCGTGGTGTATGTTATTTGCAGATAATATAGTGTTGGTGGATGAAACACGCAGAGGCGTCAATGAGAAGTTGGAGGTGTGGAGGCAGACTCTAGAATCTAAAGGCTTTAGACTAAGCAGGACAAAAACAGAATATATGGAATACAAGTTTAGTGACGCGCATGAGGAGCCGGAGGTGGAAGTGAGGCTTGATTCTCAAGTCATTCCTCAGAAAAGGAGCTTCAAATATCTTGGCTCAATTATCCAAGGTGATGGTGAGATTGATGATGATGTCACTCACCGTATATGAGTAGGTTGGATGAAGTGGAGGCTCGCTTCCGGTATGCTATGTGATAAGAGAGTGCCACTTAGGCTTAAAGGCAAATTCTATAGAGTGGTTGTTAGACCAGCCATGTTATATGGTGCAGAGTGTTGGCCAGTCAAGAAGTCTCATACCCAGAAGATGAGTGTGGCGGAGATGCGAATGCTCAGGTGGATGTGTGGGCATACTAAGATGGATAAGATTAGGAATGAAGTCATTCGAGATAAGGTGGGAGTAGCCCCAGTGGCCGAAAAGATGCGAGAAGCGAGGTTGCGATGGTTCGGTCACGTGAGAATGAGGAGTGAAGATGCTCCAGTTAGGAGGTGCGAGAGATTAGCAGTACTGGGTCTGCGAAGAGGTAGGGATAGACCGAAGAAGAATTGGGCCGAGGTGATTAGGCAGGATATGACCCAGCTCCAGATCACCGAGGACATGACCATAGATAGGCGAGTGTGGAGGTCGAGGATTAGATTAGAAGGTAGATTATAGTCGAGTATCTTTCCATTATTAGAGATAATATTATGCTTGTATAGATGATATTCATCTTAGTCGTCGCCTTTACATCTATTGCTATTATCTGTTTGTTGTGAACTTTCTCTTTAGTACGATAATTCTGGTTTGATTTTGTTTTTATTTGCTAATATGTTTCTTTTCCTAGCTGAGGGTCTATCGAAAACAGCCTCTCTATTCCGGTGGGGGTAAGGTCTGCGTACATCTCACCCTCCCCAGACCCTACTTGTGTGATTCACTGGGTTTGTTGTTGTTGTATACAATGAAAATACACAACACATTCAAATACACAAAAAATACATTCAAAAGACTTTCCGGCGATCGGCGGCCGGTGGCGAGAGATGGTGGTAGTGATTGGGGTGGCGGCTGGGGGGTGGTAGGAGAAAGATCTACAGTTTTTAGCACCCTTTTATGTATTTTTGCAATGTTTTGAAAAAAAAAAAAATTGCTATGTTTTGTAAATGGCAAAATATTGATATTTTTGTATAAAAAGTTTGTTAGCTTGTATACTTTTATTAATTGCCCAAGATTTTTAGGGGAAGTGTGAAGAGCCTATTTTAGGTGCATCACTTAAGTTTTAATCAGTTTTTAAAAATTATTTACTTTTTAACCGCTCGTTGAAATTCAGGCATTCGTGTCTTGACCTCATATTGAAAGTTTAAAATTAAACTTCAGATCTTAAGGATATTTGATATTCATACTAGTGGCTAAAAACTAAATAATTTTTAAAAATTGGCTAAAATATAAATGGCTAGAAATTCTCTGCATCTATATGTTTGCACTCAATGGACATTTTTGGCGCCACTCTAACAATTCCAGCTTCTAAGCCAAAACTTTTTTATTATTAGCCCCATCGCCAGGGAAGGGTATTTTCTTGGAAATCCACCAGTACTTTGCCAAGAGACATTAAAACTGTATTCATGGAAAAGTCCTTGTGACCCACCAGACCTTGCTTCGTGTTCTGGTGTGGGCCTCAATGTTCTGACAATAGAGGGTAAACTTGAAAAAAAATTGAGAGAAAAAATAAGTTTTTGTGCGAAATAGACACTTTCAGCACTGCTGCTACAATATAGACCCTCATAAGAAGCGTAAAAAAATGTCTCCCGTTAGGAAAGCTGTTGGCGACACCAGAGAAAAACTCTTGGTGATCGCCAAATCTATGCTAATAGAAAGATATATCTAGGAATTTGCTTACAGGAGCTATTTTTATAAGATTTTTCTATCTGTGATGAAGTGCCAAAAACGTTCTATTCAAGTAAATCACCCAGCAAAAAATGTGTGTGTGACGTGCTCTTGTCGCATTTCTATCATGGAAAACCGGAGTCACTCTACGCCCAACGCTGATTGGTTCTAACTCCTCTTATGGGCTTATGTAGTGGTTGTTGTCGAGTAGTCTAGTCCCTTCAACTTCTTGAATTATATCCAAATAGAACAAAACATAAAGAGCTGTCAAGAAAATAACCTATACTAAAATTTCGAACAAGAAAACAAGCCCCGCTTTCACAAAAAAATCGTAAAAATTTAGTGCAGGGGCCTGATTGGCGTGCGTTAATTGATTTGTAGCCGTCAAAAATAAATTCGCTGAGAAATAGCCACCTCCGGACAAATCCCAGTATAAATACTGGGGCTTTGAACAAGTAACCCCAGTTTTGTTCAAAGCCCCAGTATTTATACTGGGAAGCTTCAGCAAACTAACCCCAGTATTTATACTGGGGCTTTGAACAAGTTTTGTTCAAGGCCCCAGTATTTTGTTATGGGACTTTGTATAAAGCTTCAGTCCCATAACAAAATGCTGGGGCTGTGAACAAAACTTGTTCAAAGCCCCAGCATTGTTATGGGACTGAAGCTTTATATATAAAGTCCCATAACCCATTACAAAATGCTGGGGCTGTGAACAAAACTTGTTCAAAGCCCCATCATTTTGTTATGGGACTGAAGCTTTATATCTAAAGTCCCATAACAAAATACTGGGGCTTTGAACATTCAAAGCCCCAATATTTTGTTATGGGACTAGTCTGGGGTGTTTTTCCAACGCTAATGGAGCTTAAGTGTGCACGCGAATTTTTTGCTATTCTTCAATGAATTTTGAAATAGTAGATAGTCCCCATTGAACGCGTCCAAAAATGGCTAGTGATCAAAATTTCCCAAAAAAATCGTCTCAATCAAAGTTACTAAATATAATTCTTTATCACTGTTACATCATATCATGATAGCCAATTATAATTGATATATTTTGCAACAAACGTCGCCACTGGATTGAACAGCTATATAATCAAAGTAGCTATCTTAAAATATTTCTTTTTAACAAAATGCTGATTAATGCTTAAATCTTTTGTAAAACTGGATCAAATTTTAGTGGACTCTAATTTTGAACCGACGTCATACATGGTATATGAATACACATTTTATTAGTCTAGATTCTAGAATCATCTGCCTTAAGTATTTTTCAAAGTTATCTATATATATATTAAAAGGTGTGTAGTATCCAATCATATTAAGCCAAGTGTCATAGCAGGATTGGAACACCTATTGTTAGTTAAGACAAAATGAAACTAAATGCGGATAGAACAAAACTAAACCTAACAGAATTCTAACTTCCAACTTTATAATTAGAAAGAAAAATCTGAAAATCTTAATCCGACAAAAAAAGGCCCTTACCTTTGGTAGTTGTGTTTACACATAACACGTTCATCAGTGAGCACGCACGTTTTATAACCTTTCGCATTCCCAGTATTTTCATTCAAAAAAAAAAACCGCACAATGTCAAAACTGCTGCAGTTTCCTCCTACAAATTCTCTTATCAGCAGTACGTGATCATAAACCAGTCTACTATTAAGAAGGGAAATGTTTTGGACAGGGAACATACTCAGAAAAAAAATATCAAACTATCGCACCAGTGGTTTGAAATATGACTTCGCGTTTCAATTTCATCAAAGAAATAAACAACAAATCGATGCAATGGACTCTTAAGGTCCGCGTTACAAGACTCTGGCACGTTCCTGATCGCACAAACCCGGACAATCCGTATTCGATCGACATGATTCTTCAAGACGAGAAGGTATGTACAATTGATCGTTCAGTGCTCTGATTGCAGTACTTAAACAATCGTGTTGTGCAAACTGTTCAGAAGAAAGAAAATTTATGATTCTAAACTATGCTTAGGATCACTTTCTCTGTTCCAACTGCTTAAATATATAATTTTAAAGAATTGGAAAAATTCATCGATCACTTTCTCTGTCATTGTTTGAACTGCTGTCTTCTACAAAGCCATTATGTAATTCCTCCCTTCACACCAGTTTTCCGGTTTAAGCAACGAGCCAATGGTTTTCTGTAACTTTTAATTAAAAGTCTGCAAGAATACATAGCTCTGTTAAAGACTTTCTTAGCCAAATAAAGTGATTAAAATTATTTAGTACCCGTCTATATGTGAACAGATTAAGCCGTTATGAAATTGTTCAAGTCACTTCACTTACATGCCTTTAGAAATCGTGTCTCCACAGGACTTGAGTTTAACTTAAAATAAGGCAACATAGCGTTACCTTTATCTGCGTACAACTCATTTTGATATAAGATATTGACGAGTGACTTAGATTCATGTGGCTTCGCTTACTCGAGTTACAACCAACTTACATCACGCTGATCTTCTGTTTTTTGTAATGGACCTTATTACAACAACTTAAGATATGAAGTAACGTTAAGTTTTTATTGAATCAAGAACTGCATAGTACTTTGATTGGTAAAATCTCAAAATAAATGTTGTTATTGCGTCGCTATATGTTATGCTGATTGTTTTATAACATGTTCATCCTAAAATCTTACAAACTAATTTTTGGTTCAAAGGGAGATCGAATCCAAGCTTCGATAGGAAGGCAGGTTATGCGTCTATTTAAATCCAAAGTTACTGAGCTTGGTCTGTACGTCATGAAAAACTTTTTGGTCGCTCACAATAATGTGAGGCTTAAGACCAATAAACACAGTTTCAAGTTGGGATTTACTCAAAGGACTACTGTTGAAGAAAGTAATGATCCACAATTTGACCTGAGTATTTTCCATTTTCGGCCTTACAATCAGTTGATTAATGGAGAAGATGTCGACATGAACGAACTTTTTGGTAAGTATACATAAATAGCAAACTTAAGACTTATCAATAGCTAATAATAAACATTTGAATTCTTAATTCTTACATTTGTCTCACATGTCACTTTAATATCTCACAGATGTTATTGGAGAAGTAACAAGTTATGGTCAAGTGAAGACAATTAAGCAAGGTGGTAGCCGGTTGATTGATATTGAGTTGCAGGATCATGAGTAAGTTTACCAAATTACTTATATCATTTTAACTTTCCCAATATTAACTAGCAACTTTTTCACCCAAAGGAACACCAAAATTATGGCTACTTTTTGGGGGGATTTTGTCGATCAGATATTGCCGTTTTTAGATGCAAGTGCCGAAAAACCAGTCATCGTGGTGATGCAATTAATAAAGGCTCACAAATTCCAGGGTATGCCATGAATTACATCAGCCATAATTAATTTATTTTATGTTATACCTCTGTTCATGATTATTAATACCACCAATCTGTAATGCAAGTAGATAAATATTCAGTGGAGAATACTTGGAATGCATCGAAATTGTGGATCAACACAGATCTCCCTCAAGTGAACATGTTTAGATCGAGGTATGTGAATTACTGTTTCTCAAGTGCATACTCAATATAGATAGTTGAAAATTTGAGAATTACAGGTTGATTGAAATGCGAGGACATGCCTGTATTGGAATTAGTCAAATGTCTTCTCAACATAATTCAGCGGCTGATGATGACCTATCTTCTGGAAATTTAAAAATCATTACTATTGCAGAATTAGTTGACTGTCAGCAAGTACGTATACTAATTTTTCTGCTTGTGTAACCAAAATTAATTTTGGTTTATTACAAAACTTAAGTGCTTATACATTAATTTCATTTTTTAGGAAGGTAGCTTTTGGATTATCGCAACCATAATACTGTTAGATATTGAAAAGGGCTGGTCGTATTTGGGATGCAAGAAATGCACAAAGAAGGTTGACAAACTGGGGTCTAAACTATATTGCACTAAGTGTGACCAAACAGATCCTTCCGTTGATCATAGGTTTGCTTACAATCTATGATTTCATAAAAATTATAATATCTTACATCTCCGAGTATGCATTTTTTATCATACATTTATTTCAGGTTTAGAATTTCGGTGAGAGTGTTCGATGAATCTGGCTTTATTGGGCTATTGCTGTGGGATAGAGAAGCAAAAAAACTAATAGGAAGGTCAGCTCATGAATTAACTGAAGGTTTAGTGGAGGTATGTTGACTACTCACTACTTATGTCAATTTCATTACACAGCTCATACTAATATATCCCAGACTTCCTCTGCTGCTGCTGATTTATCCTATCCATTGGAGCTGGATTACATACTCGAACGAAAGCTGTTGTTCAAGGTTTATGTTAAAAGTGAGAACATCGCCAAACAGAAAGAAATCTACAATGTTATGAAGATTTGCGATGATCCGGACCTTATAAAGGAATTCAGTGCACCATCCCCTAGAGAAAAATTGACTGTAAGTCAAAATACTTACTATAATTAGTTTATACTATTTAATTTTACTTAAGACCAAATAAAGTTTTATGCGACAAGGTGGAATTTAAGCTATTAGCTGTATAATTTTCTGAAATTTTAGAACCAAAATGAATTGTACTTAAGATGCTAATATATACTTCAAATAGCCAACTGTACATGACTTAACCTGAGTAACAACATTTTATAATACTTAATTGATCTAGCATGTTAAAATTCTGATGTGTTTGTCGCTTGAAATACTGCACCAGTCCACTCTGTCTCAAGATAATAGTAACCTGTTGGGGCTTATGGTTTTACAAAATCATTCTAACCTTCTATGCCCTTGCACGGCCTTTTCCATATAAACAAAAAGATCACTTTCAAGGGCTACGAGATAATCTAAGGCAGCAAGACGATTTTGATAATGCCTAAAAGCTTCCCGTTCATCCTTTGTTGTAAGAGTTGAGTGAGAAAATCCTTTGTTGTACTTAAGATGCTAATATATACTTCAAATAGCCAACTGTACATGACTTAACCTGATTTACAACATTTTATAATACTTAATTGATCTAGCTTACTGCACTACAATATGTGTTAATATATTGAATTAATAGGATCCTGACTTCAACAATGATGGGGCAGCGGCTGAAGATAAGGAGTTCACTGTAAGTATAACTTACACTATGGCTATATGAATTAAAGTTTAATATTTCACATGATGTGTAATAACCAATATCTTATGTCACTTGCACTCGTCTGACTCAAACGAATGATGATCCTCCATTAACATTATGATTGGTGAAGTTGTAAAATATCGACAATATTATTTTATACTTTCTTAATACCATTGTTTCAAAAATTACGTCTTATCATTTGTAGGACTCTATGGCTGATACTGATGAGATATCTCCTACAAAAACACCTGCTAAGAGAACTAGACTGGAGAATAGATCCTCTATAATAGATGTGCTGATGATAACAATGCACAACTCTCAAGCAACAGGGTGAAACGAGTTATTAAGAAGGAGAAAAAATAAAATGTGCTGTTAAATTTCCTGGATGTTTCATCTATCTTTCAATTAAGATACTTCTGCATCTAATTTTCGTTTTTTAAGAGATACTCTTTACTGTAATTTGCACTTTCCTTTTATGTTTTATAAAAGTTTGTTGCTTGCTATGCAAAATAGTATCCTTTCCAAGAATATAGAAATCAACTATTAGCGATAACTTTAAGACCAATCATTTGACATAATTTAACATTCTATGTTTTGGTTAGATATAGTTTGCCTAAACAGGTGAAATAAACAGCTTCTTCTGCATAGGAAGGACGTCTTCGTTTCAGATTCTCCTATGTATATAAGTCCCAGCGATGAAATTAACAACTCAGCCATTCTGCTGTTGATAGGCACTTGGTTTTCAAGATTAATTTTGATGGCCAATCTTCAGCTGAGCAACTCCTAGACTGTTGAGGCATTCTGTTTTTGCTGGCCACTTGGCCAGTTGCATATATATACTGAGCCCGAGCAGCTTTTCCATTTGTAGTGATATCTAAATATTCTGAAAAATAGATGCTGCTATTTGCATTTAATCGGTTAGTGTTACAGGAATGGGGTAGGTTCAATTCTGTGATGCAAACTAATTGCTAAAGCTTAGGCTGCTTTGCGTTTTTACCAGCAAGTGCAGATGAAGCACTCTCCTATGAGACTGCAGACAAATCGGACTCACAATCAAAGCGGACAGATTTGTTCATTTGGGCGCTTGAAGCAAAGGTTGGTGAAGCTTCTGAAACTGTCTCTAATTTAGCCTGATTAGGACTAAACTAAACACATGTCGATGTCTTAGAAGTCCCAGTACCATGAATAGAGCTATTGGAAATACTACGAGCGTTTTGTCCATCCGTCACGCAGCTACATAGAAATTAAAAGTCTGATGTGTTTGTCGCTTGAAATACTGCACCAGTCCACTCTGTCTCAAGATAATAGTAACCTGTTGGGGCTTATGGTTTTTCAAAATCCTTCTAACCTTCTATGCCCTTGCACGGCCTTTGCCATATAAACAAAGACATCACTTTCAAGGGCTACGAGATAATCTAAGGCAGCAAGACGATTTTGATAATGCCTAAAAGCTTCCAGTTCATCCTTTGTTGTAAAAGTTGAGTGAGAGAAAACATTGGGGTACTCTGACCGGAATGCATTCATACTGTTGTTGCCATAAATTTCCCCAGCGACAATATATATCTGGTGGTAGTATTCTGCAGCCCCCTTGCAGTCACTTCTCCTTGCCATCTATCTCCTTCTCTTTGCAGTGCTTCACTTGATACCTCATAATACGAAATTCTTCAGCCTCTTCAGCAGTCAAATTGTTGCTGCAGCCAGTAAAGGATAGCTCGTCATTTTTCATACCTGAGAAATGCTAAGTAGTTATTCAAAGATGAATGGTTGAGAAATTGATCAAGGGATGCCATGTTAGAAGCATTACCTTAAGTGGAGAGCAATGAATGGTTCACCATTGTCTCTAAGTCTATTTACCAAGTTCTTTCAAAGCTCCTCAATCTCATATGTGTACCGTAGAGCCTCATAATCTGCTCGACAGCAAAGCCTCGGAATGGACGATGCCAGACCATTGTTAGAGAGCCTCGAATCAGTATGGGTTAATTCTATCAACTTGTGCTTCTATAGTAAATGAAGAATCTCTCCTCTATAGTACCATTTCTGCAGAAAACTACAAATTTTACCTACCAGCAAGCAAAAAGCTATAGCTCCCTAATTGTAGTTCATATTAAGACCTTTCACCAAGACACAGGTGCTTTATGAAGAGGTGTCACAGCTGCATATTTAGGTGGCAAAGATTCAACAATCTCAATGTCATCTTTTAAAACATCAATGAAGTGTCTCCAGTCAAAAATATCTTTAAAGTCACTGCATTAAAAGGAAAGGATTAGAACTAAAACAAACAGGTTCTGGAGATGTCATACTCAGATCTGAACTGATTAAAAGAACTACCAAATTATTGTACCTCGGATCTGTCCAAAAGAATTCATGATCAAGAGAAGGAAGAATCAGTGTGGCATTCAAAAATTTTGCTATAGCCACCAAGTCACATATCTGCAGTAATCCAACAACATTTCTCATAATAAATTACAGCAATGAGATGACAATTTTGGAATAAACAGCTTTTAAAGCTTCACTCACGCCAGTTCTCATTTGGTTTAATCCTCCATTGGCATGAACCAACATATATCCATTGGTCGATGAACAAGTTCCTAAAATAATTCCAAGAATAAGTATATTAAACAGGAATGGCAAATCCAACCGCTTTGCTTATGAGTGCTGTAAACATGCTACGTCGTCTGGAGCTTCATGATAAAGCTGATCGTATCCAAGATGCAATCTTAAAGACAATTGCAGAGGGGAAGTACAGAACAGGGGACCTTGGTGGTACTGCATCAACAACTAAGTTCACAAAGGCCATCTATGATCATCTTTAAAGATGCTGGTCCATGTCTATATTCAATTTTTGCCATGATTTGACATAATGTATGTTTGTTTAAAATGTGCAAGTGAAATAATTCATATTTCCTTTTAGGACCCAAACAACACTCCCTTGGCTGTCATAGAAAACGGCATGTTAAGACTGGAATTCATTGAATAGCATCCACACCAGAAATGGGTGGCTCATATTAATTTGCAAGGAATAAGAGTTTTTAAAATGCTTCTTGCTGTCCAACTCCTGATGTCTTGTTTTTTCCACGATCATATTTGTAAGTTTGGCTCTCTTCAGTATCTATAGAAAAATGGCAGACATGTTCTTTTCTTTCGTTTATACTATTATGATAGGAGTTTGGAATTCTCTTAAGCATGCTTCCTTTTTTAAAGTTAGTTTAAACAAGTCTATTTGATGCACAGTTCACAAGAAGTATACTGCAATGTAATACTAATTATGATCGATTGTTTTAGCTTTATGGATAGTCTTTCATGTCTAACTTCAATCCGTATGGGCTTATTACTTGCCTAATTTAAGTTTTCATGTATCATTTGTGCATGGAAGTTATAAGACACATCTGAACATCCAATCAATAATAATGAAAATGAAATAAGTATTCTGTTGTGTCATTTCATTACTTATGGCAGGGAATAGATAAAGGATTGGCCTTTACCGATGCTTCCCTTTGTTAATGCTGGAGTAGCTTTTCAGTGTTTGCACAGTTGAAAAACTTTTCGTCTGGGAGATATTTAATGTGTTTGTAAAGAACCATCGTTTATTTTTCGCAAAGAAACTTTCTCAATAGTTTAGCCAAACGTCACCCAAGATTTCTTCTTACTCGCGTAATATAAATAGACAGATAAAGTATTGAACTCTCTCTGAGAAGATGACATCTTAGGTGACCTGATGCTTTTACGTGCAAAATGGAAGTCACAGTATGGCTGGCGTTCTCTTTTGCATTGCAAGGTACTTTCATAAAAACGGTGTTGTTTGGTCTGCAATTTTGCTGCCTAATGAATTTGCTGATTAGCTAACAATTCAAGATCAGTTACCTGTAAAAATGTAGTGAGAAAACAGAGAAGAACTGGCTGGTAAAACCCCCGAGACAATTTGGACAATGTTGAGGAAATGATGTGTTAATGCATTGATAAAATGTTACTATAAAAAGGTTGGGTAAACTTTTGGAGGACAAACTATTTGAGATGTTGCTTAAATACCATCTATCTCCTTCTCTTTCCAGTTCTTCACTTGATACCTCATAATACGAAGTTCTTCAGCCTCTTCAGCAGTCAAATTGTTGCTGCAGCCAGTAAAGGATAGCATGTCATTTTTCATACCTGAGAAATGCTAAGTAGTTATTCAAAGAATGGTTGAGAAATTGATCGACGGATGCCATGTTAGAAGCATTACCTTAAGTGGAGAGAAATGAATGGTTCACCATTGTCTGTAAGTCTATTTACCAAGTTCTTTCAAAGCTCCTCAATCTCATATGTGTACCGTAGAGCCTCATAATCTGCTCGACGGCGAAGCCTTGGATTGGACGATACCAGGCCATTGTTAGAGAGCCTCGAATCAGTATGGGTTAATTCTATCAACTTGTGCTTCTATAGTAAATGAAGAATCTCTCCTCTATAGTACCATTTCTGCAGAAAAATACAAATTTTACCTACCAGCAAGCAAAAAGCTATAGCTCCCTAATTGTAGTTCATATTTAGACCTTTCACCAAGACACAGGTGCTTTATGAAGAGGTGTCACAGCTGCATATTTAAGTGGCAAAGATTCAACAATCTCAATGTCATCTTTTAAAACATCAATGAAGTGTCTCCAGTCAAAAATATCTTTAAAGTCACTGCATTAAAAGGAAGGGATTAGAACTAAAACAAACAGGTTCAGGAGATGTCATACTCAGATCTGAACTGATTAAAAGAACTACCAAATTATTGTACCTCGGATCTGTCCAAAACGATTCATGATCAAGAGAAGGAAGAATCAGTGTGGCATTCAAAATTTTTGCTATAGCCACCAAATCACATATCTGCAGTAATCCAACAACATTTCTCATAATAAATTACAGCAATGAGATGACAATTTTGGAATAAACAGCTTTTAAAGCTTCACTCACGCCAGTTCTCATTTGGTTTAATCCTCCATTGGCATGAACCAAGATATATCCATTGGTCGATGAACAAGTTCCTAAAATAATTCCAACAATAAGTATATTAAACAGGAATGGAACATGTCCAAAGTTAATGGAATGAATTAGATATCGAGGATTCAAAGCCTAAAAGCTTCCCATACTTATTCGATTCCTAGGCCGAGCGATACATTTGTAATAATTATCACTAGGTCGCTTCATCCATATTTCTGGTACCCGTCCAAACAACCAACATAGTACTTATGCTTTAGTAAATTAACATCAAGCAAGAAATTGCCAGCATCAAAGGCAGAAACCACATTTCGTCATATCAAAGCATTGTCCTAAAGCAAACAACTGGAAAAAGATTAGTATTGAAAATTCTGTATTCAGTAAATTTACTGGAAAACTAAGTAAAAAACAGCAACTTGAATACAAAAGTCAATATCTCATTTGACTATCCAAAAACTAAAGGAATATCCAATATCCTTAGGACAAAAACAGTCACCAAATCATTGCAAAGCCACAGTTGCAGTCAATATTCCTCAAAGCTATTGCTGCCCACTACTTCAATCCTTCAGGGTCAAAAGATGTTCAGAATGTGTGCCACAGCTAATGTAACTTAGTTAAAGTTATATACACCGTCTATATAAAAATATTAGTACTATCACGGCACCTTTACCTTTTATGCTAGGCAACACATCTCACTTTTTATGGATACTTACCATAAACAGAAATGATATATGTAACTTAAACTCTTTCACAAAATCACTTTTGTAAGAAATTCATATCAAGCTATATGGTAAACCTACACAGTAAAAAGATGGATTACATGAACACCAAAATGAGGCTATTCTAACTTTAAGAAAAAAAAAAAACATCAGACGTTTCCTCACATCATCAGAAAAAGCAGACGACTCAGTTTCAGAAACAACGCCCTATTTCCCTGCACTAAACCACAACTATCCATAACATACATTGAATCTTCATGATAAAATTGCAGCCTTCAAACTATATAAAAAAAAAAAACAAACAGAAAAATACAGGACCTGGACCTCACTTGCAATGAACACCCTTGAACCTCTTCTTACCTGTTCTAACACTTACAAACAGAACCTGCAAATCAAACTAAGCGCTACATCATTATCACATGAAACAAACTGGGACAAAACATACACACGCACACACACCCCGAATAAAAACCACTTGGAGTTTAAACTTATAATTAGTTGGCTGACAAAGACATCCGCAGAATTACACAAGAGTACGACCTACTGTAAATACGAGTTAATGAAGAAATTACAGGTTACCAGTTATAATCACCTTAAAAAATATTAATAATTACAGAAAAATGCAAGAACAAGTTCTGAATGAATAATAAGAGTAAGAGAAAGTGGCATCAGAACAATACAAACTTTACGTGATTTAGAAAAGATCAAGCTCTCCGTAAAAGTGAATCCATTCCGAAAAGTATTAGATTGAGACCATGGTCCAAGTAGTCCTCTAGATATCTTAAATGCCTCATTATATGCATATTCTACCTCTTCTATTGCTCTTTCTTCTTTTGATGACTAATGAAATTCTTTCTCAGTTTCATATTCTGGTCCGCTAGAAGGCATCAACGTGCAGGGTAGCATTGTATATTTAGAACTTTTTAAAGTACAAAAGCAACAGCTACAAAGTGAAAAAGTTTGACATCAAGAAACATTAAATACAATTAATGAAGGAACTAACCACAACAAAAACAATTTATAAAAAAAGGAAAAATAAAATAAAAATATTCAAAAAAGTAGTTGAGGAAGTCAAAGAGCCAAAACAACAAAAAAGAAAAATAAACTGCTACAGGACAAAAAAATTGGAACCGTCAGTCTTGAATCAGAGCAAAAGATTGAAGATTCTGCATCTATTCTAAGCAAAACACTTTATTCTAAGCAAAACACTTTTCTACGTAAATCAAAAATCATATGATCTATGACCAATGGAAAATCAAAGAAGAAAGCATGGAAGAATCGACCAGATATACTTGGGAAATAAGAAAAAAACAAGATCTTTCATCGATAGAAATGGTAAGAACTTCTTCACTACCTTCAAAAATAATGTATGTAACCATACTCAGTTATAGATTATCTAAAATCAACTTAATTTCTAAACGCGTTACATGTATATTACTGTATAAATAAACACTTGAATTTCTCCAAACTTTGTTGATTGAACAACTTTTGATAAAGTTATTTAAAATACTTTTGTGCAATACTGATGTTTAATTATATTATATCTAAAGATAGTACAACTATTTCTACAGAAAGTAGTGATCAAGCAAATGCGAAAGAGATTACGGATACGGTCTACACAAAACAAACAATAAATCCTTTGCGCGATATAACAAATGGTAAGTTTTCGTCTTCATCTTGCTTTATTTGTATCTTTATGTATGAAAAATATAAAAGTTTAACCAATTCGATTATCTTAGTACCAAAACTTGCAAATACATATCAGAAAAGGGGGAAGGAAATTTCACTTCCTGATTTAAATGAAGATCCGGACGTCCAAGGTAATGATAAATTTTATTATTGTATTATATGGTTTGCTTCTATTTGTTGGTTAACTTTGTTGATTCAGCAGCCTTTGGTAAAGTAGTTTAAATTCTCTATTTCAACAGTTTATTCTGTGATATTAATTGTAAAGAGAATGTGATTCATTCTACAGAGAATCGCGATGATAGAAATGCAAGAGGAATTAAGATCTGCACAAAAGAAACAATTAATCCTACGCGTCGTATAAGAAATGGTTAGTTTTCTTATTTACATTAGTTATTGTATTATATATTTATATAAAATATAAGGTTTATTCAATTTGATCATCTAACACTTTTGTTAATACCAGACTTTGAAGGTACACAACAAAAAAGGGGAAATGGAAATAGACTTCTTGATTTAAATGAAGATTCATCCACACGTATTGAAGATAAGCTCATTGATTTAAATGATAATCCAGACGATCAAGGTAATGAAACTGTCTGCTTACAATTAGACATCCAATTAGATGGTCTGATCAACCTGTTTCTTCATTATCCAATGTCGATGTCATGGTTATTTATTTTCATGAGCTATATCAACTTATTGTAGGTATTCAAACTGTTAACCAAGATATGCAAAAACATCGTAATTTGCCTGATCTAAACTATCCTTATTATGATCATGGTTAGTATCTTAATTTACTTATATATTGGAATCAGTTGACATGTTATGAAGAACTATACATACACAATAGAGTAAAAATTATTTCTATATGTTGCCTAACAGATCATGGAAAGCAACCAATGGTAGACGATGAAAGTGAAAACGTATATGAAAATGAGAATGACTGTGAAGGTATATGAATTAAAGATTTCATAATGTATTATTAATGCATAACTAAATCGCAGCGATAACAATACTAATCATACACTAAAAATTTATCATCCTTTTTTTTTTCCTTAGAGGATGACGTCGAATGTGCAGACATTTGCAGTGAAGGTATGTTTGATGTGCCTTTATATTATATATAGATATATAGGTATATATAATGTTGTATATCTCTTAAAATTGATTTAAAATTATTAGGATATTGGGATATTGGAGATGCTACTTATGCGTGTGAACATTGTGGAGCACTTTTTTGGTACGAAGAAAGAATTGAAAAGCGTTATAAGCCTAAACAGCCAAAGTTCTCTTTATGTTGCCAAGGTGGAAAGATAAAGCTACAGAGTGTGAAAGAGCCTCCAGAAATTTTAAAACAATTGCTATTTGGTTCAGGTTTGAGGAAACATCTTTTTTAGTGTAATAATTATATATATTACAATCAATATTCCATTTAAGTATAGAAATATGTCCATATATATATTCATCAGTCCATTACATTTATTATACGCAGGACCTAAGAGTGACCATTTTCGAGAAAATATTCGGAGTTATAATTCTATGTTCTCATTTACATCTATGGGGGGAAAGATTGATGTCTCCATCAACAACACAAAAGGTCCTAGAACTTTCAGGTTGCGTGGGCAGAATTACCATCAAATTGGAAGTTTATTGCCTCCTGAGGGATCCGATCCAAAGTTCTCTCAATTATATATTTACGATACAGAAAATGAAGTGGAAAATAGAATTAATGCCGTAAGGTTAGTATTGCATACTTCATATCTGTTACACTTACTGATTTGGAATGTCAACATCCCAGTCTTTTTTCATCAGCTGCATCCAGTTATAGGCCTGAAAGTATGTTGGATCCTTCATCTATTGCAGACGTTTCACTACTTCTAAAAGTGTTCAGTATTTCCATATGTCGTATACCTACTATACACATGATGAAAGACTTCAATTTGGCCACCACTTACCATGTCACTGATTTGGATTAAAAATTATATGTTCTTGAATTGTTTGAATTAAACTGTAGGTTTTTCCACATCAAATACTACACATCATGAGTTTACATCATTCACCTATAATTTTCTTCCACTTTAAAATTCACAATCAAGTTCTGTGATGGGTATTTGCGGATGGTTTTTTAAATGCGATTAGGATATAGTGCTGTCACTAACAATCATTCTATACTATAGTTTTGTTTGAGGTTCTATTGAGTAATTTTGTCAAATGTCTTTGTAAGCCAACTAATTATAAGTTGCGACTCCAAGAGATGTTTATTCGGCCTGTGTGTGTATGTTTTCTTCCACTTTATAATACATAACTATGTTCTGACATGGATATTTGTAGATAGTTTTTTAGACAAGGTCTACGTATAGTATTGTCACTAACAATCGTTCTAAGCTATAGTTCTATTTGAGGTTCTATTTGTTTGTTTATTTTTTTTCCTTCTTTTTGGCTCCTAAATTAAGCGAATCGAAGCTTGTATATATGTAATATATTGTTGTTCAACAACATTGGTAAATTTGATTTGCTCAATGCTCAATAACGTAAAATCAGCTTTCTATACTCAGCCTATTTGTACTGTTTGTACTGTTTTATTGATACAACATAATGATAAATTTTTATAGTGACAAGTTCTTTGATGGGTATTTGTGGATGGTTTTTTAAATGCGATTAGGATATAGTGTTGTCACTAACAATCATTCTATACTATAGTTTTGTTTGAGGTTCTATTGAGTAACTTTGTCAAATGTCTTTGTAAGCCAACTAATTATAAGTTGCGACTCCAAGAGGTGTTTATTCGGGCTGTATGCGTGTGTATATGTTTTGTCCGAGTTTGTTTCATGTGATAATGATGTAGCGTTTTGAGTGAATTGCAGTTTCTGTTTGTAAGTGTTAGAACAGTTAAGAAGAGGTTCGAGGGTGTTCATTACAACATTCACTTATACTTTTCTTCCACTTTAGAATACACTATCAAGTTCTGAGATGAGTATTTGTGGATGGTTTTTAAAATGAGGTCAGGGTATAGTATTGTCACTAACAACCATTCTAAACTATCGTACTGTTTGAGGTTCTATTGGTAATTCTATCGGATGTCTTTGTCAGCCAACTTATTATAAGTTGCAAATCCAAACGCTGTTTATAAGGTGTGTGTCTGTATGTTTTGTCCGAGTTTATTTACAGTTATAATGATGTAGTGTTTAGGGTGATTTGCAGGTTATGGTTGTAAGTGTTAGGAAAGGTAGGAAGAACTTCAAGGGTGTTCATTACATCATTCAATTATACTTTTCTTCCACTTTATAATACACAACCAGGTTCTGACATGGATATTTGTAGATAGTTTTTTAAACGAGGTCTACGTATAGTATTGTCACTAACAATCGTTCTAAGCTATAGTTCTGTTTGAGGTTCTATTTGTTTGTTTATTTTTTTTCCTTCTTTTTGGCTCCTAAATTAAGCGAATCGAAGCTTGTATATATGTAATATATTGTTGTTCAACAATATTGCTAAATTTGATTTGCTCAATGCTCAATAACAAAAAATCAGCTTTCTATACTCAGCCTATTTGTACTGTTTTAACGATACAACATAACGATAAATTTTTATAGTAACAACTGTAGTCTTCTTTTCGCAGTGATGGTCAAAGAGTGAACAAACTTCATGCTGAAATTGTTTCCAATCTGAAGCAAATGCTTGATAGCCACAATGTTTTAGCAAAAACATTTAGGATGGTCAGAGATAGATTTCAAGAAGATAATGGCTCCAATGTAAGACTCAGGTTGATAGGCAAAAGAAGCACCGATGGAAGAAGATACAACTTACCTATGGCTTCAGAGGTAGCTGCTTTGGTGGTGGGAGATTTTGAACCATCTAGAGAAGATAGAGATATCATTATTGAAAAAAAAATGGAAAGTTACAAAGGATTAATGAATTGAATGCTGCATATTTAGGTTTACAATATCCTTTATTATTTCCATATGGTGAAGATGGATACAGAGAGGACATATCTTTGAATGGGGATAAGAATGGAGGAAGGCAAGCTTTGAGCATGCGAGAATATTTCGCTTACAAAATTCAAGAAAGGAAGAATGAATTTCCAACAATTGTGTTTGCTGGTAGATTATTTCAACAGTTCTTAGTTGATGGATATACAATGATCGAATCTTCTCGGTTGAAATATATTAGAACTCATCAAACACAATTGAGAGTTGCTATGTATAGAGGCTTAGCAGATGCTGTTTTGCGTGGAGAGACAGATCCTTCTTCTATAGGGCAAAGGGTAATTATTGGTTCTAGCTTTGTTGGGGGTGCACGATACATGATCCAAAATTACCAAGATGCTATGGAAATATGCAAATGGGCTGGATACCCTGATCTTTTTATCACTTTTACCTGCAACCCAAAGTGGCCTGAGATTGAAAGATTTGTAAAGCAAAGGGGATTAAAGCCCGAGGATCGACCAGACATTCTATCAAGGGTTTTCAAAATAAAATTGGATCACTTAATAAAGGACTTGCGAGAAAATCAAGTTTTTGGAGCTGTAAAAGCAGGTATCAGAATCATCTTCTTAAATAGATATTTAGTTAAAAATTATTAGTATACAGACGCTAAAAGATTAGTTATCTAATTCTTTATTTACTTTTTAATGCAGCGATTTATACGATTGAATTTCAAAAACGAGGATTGCCTCATGCTCATATCTTGCTTTTCCTACATCAACATAACAAATATCCAGCAGCTTCAGATATTGATCAAATAATTTCAGCTGAAATACCTGATGAGTTTGAAGATAAGCATTATTACTGTGCTGTTCAAAATTTTATGGTACATGGTCCATGTGGTACTGCTAGAAAATCTTCTCCGTGCATGCAAAACGGGAAATGTTCAAAGCACTTCCCAAAAAAATTTGTTGATTCAACAACGATAGATGAAGATGGATATCCTGTTTATAGAAGAAGGGATAATGGCAGAACTATAAAGAAGAATGGTATTGACTTGGATAACAGGTTTGTGGTGCCGCACAATCGATTCTTATTATTAAAATATGGTGCCCATATTAATGTTGAATGGTGCAATCAATCTAGATCAATAAAGTACTTATTTAAGTATGTCAATAAAGGACATGATCGTGTCACCGCTGCATTTACTCAAAGCTTGCAGGATGAAGGGTCTTCAAAAGTAGATGAAATCAATTTGTATTATGATTGTCGATATATTTCATCTTGTGAAGCTGCTTGGAGAATATTCAAATTTCCAATCCACCATAGAGAACCTCCCGTGGAAAGACTAGCATTTCATCTAAAAGATGAACAAAAAGTTATTTTTGCTGATAATGATCCCATCGATCATGTTGCCAACAGACCAACTATAAGAGAATCAATGTTTCAGAAATGGTTTGACGCAAACAGTGAGTATCATGAAGCCAGAGAATTAACTTATGCAGAATTTCCTCTTAAGTTTGTTTGGAAACCAAAAAAGAAAATATGGGAGCGGAGGAAAACATCTCAATTTTCTATTGGAAGGATATTCTTTGTCCCACCTGGAAGCGGAGAGCTCTATTATCTCAGATTGCTATTGAATGTTGTTAAAGGTCCGACACAGTATGAGGACCTGAGAACAATCGACAACATTGTGTATCCCACTTTTAGAGATGCATGTTATGCACTTGGATTGCTAGATGATGATAAAGAGTATGTGGACGCCATAAAGGAGGCAAGTCACTGGGGAATGCCATCGTATCTTAGGCAATTATTTGCTATGCTGTTGTTATCCAACTCAATGTCACGTCCAGAAAAAGTTTGGCAAGAAACATGGGTATTGTTATCAGAAGATATCCTCCATGAAGTAAGAGTGCTATTGACTAATCCAGGTATTGCGATAAATCTTAACTTTCTTTTTATGATATTTTGTCTATTTTAAAAAATCCATGTGCCTTGAAGAATGCAAATTAATATTCTAACTTTAACAAAATTCTAATACAACTATCCTTCACTGTTACTTTAAGTGATTCTCACAATAATACTTTGGTTGATAATAATATTCTCATTAACAAGGACTCCTGCTATGATTATCAAGAATTAAAGTAAACAAGCTGGACCTTATAGTTAATGAAAGTAATTATTCTCGAAGGAGAGCTGTTTGGAAAATTTATTTGAAGAATAAATACCATGTAGTTTTGACTACATTTTTCTTTAATCTGCTATAAATAAGTATTACATGGTGTGCATATTAGTATTAAGGACAAAAAAATTAAGAAACTGATACCTACAACGCTACAAAATTATACAATTTGTCACACTAACAACAAATAGATTATGTTGTAGTCTTTTATTGTATATATTAATAGAACACTATTAAAACGCTATAAAATTGAAGTAATCAAACTTAATTTGTTTCGTTTAGTTTTTAGAAAGAGTAATCTATGTCGCAATATGAAAGATACTAGAGGCGAAGTTTGGTTTAAAAGTTGAAGCCCTTTTTTTTAATTTGGTTATGTATTCTTTTTCCTTTTATTTATTTAGTTTGTGTAGTCATAAAAATATAAACTTGATGCATATGGAAACAGATTATGGAATTGTTGAAAAAAGGTCGCAAAAATACAAGTAATGAATATGTTAGTTTAAAAAAAATATAACAGCTAAAACACCATCCTACATTGTAAAATTGCCTAAACGATATAGCATGGCTAGCTCATTTACAGACTGTATAAAGTAAAGGTAAGCGATGGACATCAGGCAGTTTTGGAATGAAATGAAGCTTTTGGACTTCAAATTTACTTGCGATTTATAATTACATAAAATAGACATGCACACGATTCCAATAAAAAATAGCTGCTATATAGAAAGAACTGCAAATTTAAAGCAAATACATAAGTCTTTTTATAGTTTAATTGCTGTTGAATTTATAACTTCAAAACTTTTTTTAGAGGCAGAGCTAACAGAAGATGAAGTAAAAAATCGTTGCTTGCAAAAGGTGGAAATAATTTTAAAAGGATGTGGAAAAACTTTACTGGATTTTCCAACAATGCCAAGACCTGTATACCATGAGGATGAAGTTGACAATAGCAATCGATTGATCCACGACGAGTTGCATTATAATAAGAGATCTTTAAGAGAGGAACATCAGCTGTTGTTAAAAAACTTGACAACTGAACAAAGGTCAGTTTATAATAGAATCATCTCGGCTATGGATAAAAATAAAGGTGGGTTGTTCTTTTTATATGGTTATGGAGGAACAGGAAAGACATATATTTGGAGGACTCTATCATCGATGCTTCGATCAAGAGGAAATATTGTCTTAACTGTTGCATCAAGTGGTATCGCTTCTCTTTTGTTACCAGGTGGTCGAACAGCTCATTCAAGATTTGCAATTCCTCTCACTCCTAATGAAGATTCAACGTGCAATATCAAACAAGGTAGTCCTCTTGCAAATTTAATTATCAAGACAAAGTTGATTATTTGGGATGAGGCACCAATGATGCATAGATATTGTTTTGAAGCCCTTGACAAAACACTAAGAGATATTCTTAGATTTGATGTTGCATCCAGCTTAGACCAACCATTTGGAGGTAAGACAGTTGTTCTTGGTGGGGACTTCAGATAAATTTTGCCTGTTATTCCAAAAGGTAGCAGGCAAGATATTGTAAATGCGACCATAAATTCTTCATATTTATGGTCCCACTGTCAAGTTCTACAGCTTACAAGAAACATGAGGTTGCAAGGAAATCAATTAGGTAAACATTCAGATGAGGTAAGAGATTTTTCTGAATGGATTTTGGCAATTGGTGATGGAAGGATTGAAAACTCAATTGATGGCATTGAAAGAGTTGAAATCCCAGATGATCTTCTCATTAATAACTGTGATGATCCAATAGCTGCCATTGTACAAAGTACATACCCTAATTATTTAACCCACTCAACTGACATTGAATACCTACAGCAGCGAGCTATTCTTGCACCAACACTTGACATGGTAGAATCAGTTAATGAGTATATGGTATCGCTCAACAACAATCCAGAAAAGGTATACCTGAGTTCTGACACAATATGTATGTCTGATGGATCTTTTACAGGTTCACAACACATATACACACCAGAATTCTTGAATAGTATAAAATGTTCAGGAATTCCAAACCACGCTATTAGTTTAAAAGTTGGTGTTCCAGTGATGTTGTTGAGAAATATTGACCAGTCGTCCGGATTGTGTAATGGTACCAGATTGATTATTACAAGACTTGGAAATAGGGTTATTGAATCAAAGGTTTTATCGGGCAAAATGGCTGGAGAAAGAGTGTTTATACCAAGAATGACACTAACTCCTTCCGATACAAGAATACCTTTTAAGTTCCAACGAAGACAATTTCCGATTGTGGTATCTTTTGCAATGACCATTAACAAAAGTCAAGGTCAATCATTATCTAATGTGGGAATATTTTTGAAGAAACCAGTGTTTACACATGGGCAACTGTACGTGGCGCTATCACGGGTGACAAGTAGAAAAGGGCTTAAAATTTTAGTTTATGATGTGAATGGAAAAATAACAACTGAAGCAAAAAATGTAGTGTATAAAGAAGTGTTTCGTAATTTAATTTGAGACTTACAATCTATTTTAGTACTGTAATAATCTTTAAAATATAAATGGAGTTGAATTTCCTAGATGTTTTATCTATCTTTCGCTTAAGTTACTTCAGTTGAATTTCCTACATGTTTCATATTTTAAATAAACTGCTTCTGCTGCATAGGAATGACTGTTCTTTTCAGATTCTCCTATGTATTATAAGTTCCGCTGATGAAACTAACAACTGAGTAATTCTGACTTTTTTTGGCACTTGGTTTTGAAGATTAATTCCAATGGGCAATCTTCAATTGTGCTACTCCTACACAACTGAAGCATTATGTTTTTATTGGCCAATTGACCGCTTGGAGATACATACTGAAATCTGAACAAACTGTTTTTCCATTAATAATGTTATCTGAATAGGCGGTAAAAAAGATGCTCCTGTTTGCATTTCATCTGTTAGTTTTAGAGGGATGTGGTAGTTTGAATTTTTTGATGCATACTAATTGCTAGAAGCTTAGGCTGCTTTGAGTTTTGATCAGCAAGTGCATTTTGTGCACTTGGTTTACAAAATTAATTCCGATGCCCAATCTTCAGTTGTGCTACTGCTAATAACTAACACATTCTGTTTTTGTTCGCCAATTGGCCGCTGGGATTTACATACTGAAATCTGATCCGAGCAGTTTTTCCATTTGTAATGTTATCTAAGTATGCTGGAAAATAGTTGATACTATTTGCATTTCATCGGTTAGTTTTAGAGGGATGGGGTAGAGTGAATTCTATGATGCATAGTAATTGCCATAAGCTTAGGCTGCTTTGAGTTTTGAACAACAAGTCCAGATGAAGCACTCTCCAATGAGTCTGCAGACAAATCGGACTCGCAGTAAAAACGGACTGATATGTACATTCAGGAAATGGAAGTAAAGGTTAGTGAAACTTCTGAAACTCTTTGTCTGTTTTAGACTGATTAGAAATAACCTCACCAGATGTCGGAGTCTTAGAAGTCCAAGTTCCAAGAATAGAACTTTTTGAAAAACTTTGAGCGTTTTGTCCTTCCAACATGACCTGATTTAATTTCTATACATTCAAAATGGTGCCGAAGTGCTGAGGTTTTCAAATATCAGTATCTTTAAGGGACTCACCCTGCTTATAGATTTCTATTCTTTAACCCACAGATCAGCCTGCCAGAACAGATGGTGTTACAGCTTCAAAGAGAAACAACGAATAACAACAGAAACAGGCGCGGAACAAAGTCTTACTATCAGAGGCACTGTTCTCCGCCTTTATATGTGACATAACTGTACAGCTCTAATGCAGGTCAGGTATTCCTCTCATTCAAATACATGGACTGGGAAAAAATAGGTAAATCTCAAAGTGCTGACTTCTCCACCCATCCTTCATTCAGCAGAAAATTATCAGGAGATTGAACCACCTCAATTCGAGCAGTCGAGGCACAACTACTAAAACTATATACTTCTCATTATATATTTCAGAATAACATTTAAATAGGATTATCCGTAAAAAAAAAATTAGATTTGGCCATTTACATGTAAGTTTTCAGCTATTCACAGTTTTCTCAGCTTTTTCAGCTCTTCACAGTTTGAGCAATATACCTTTGTTGACGAATTATCTATATCTTCATTTTGCAAATCTATGCAGGATATTTGTTTTTGGATAACGTGGTACTTTCTCTGAAATGTTGTTGTTTTTGCAGTAAAACGCACTCAATAGTTCCTGTATGTTCGCCCTACTAATCAATCTTATTAAGTGATTAATTTTTCCCAGGGAGATAACATCCGTACTGCTTATGGAAGTGAAAGCCTTTAGAATGCCTACAGAACTGGTATGCTATTTGCTTGAAAGTGTAGAGTTCTACTTTCCTTCGTTACTTATATAAGAATGGTCCATTGAGACTAATAAATGAATTACACGAACAAACTAATGCCATAGGTTCCTGTGAAGAAAGTAACAACTGAGAATTCTATTTTTTTGTGCATTTGGTTTTCAAGATTAATTCCGATGCGCACTCTTCAGTTGTGCTACTGCTAACAACTGTGGCATTCTGTTTTTGTTGGCCAATTGGCCGCTTGGATTTACTGTTGAGATCTGATAGGAGCAATTTTTCAATTTCTAATGTTATCTAAATATGCTGAAAAATAGTTGCTACTGTTTGGATTTCATCAGTTAGTTTTAGAGGGATGGGGTAGCGTGATTTCTTTGATGCATAGTAATTACAAGAAGCTTAGGCTGCTTTGAGTTTTGACCAGAAAGTGCAGAAGAAAACTCTCCAATGAGTCTGCAGACAAATCAGAGACACAGTCAAAGCGGACTGATTTGTACATTCAGGCACTGGAAGCAAAGGTTAGTGAAACTTGTCATGAAATTGTGTCTCTTTTAGACTGATAGAAATAACATCACCGGGTGTCGGAGTCTTAGATGTCCAAGTACAGTGAATAGAACTCTTTGAAAAACTTTGAACGTTTTGTCCATCCATCATGCAGCTTCATAGAAAATAAGTGAGCATGATATGTAAAAATAACTAGCTACAACTACTAAAACAATATACTTCACAGTATATATTTCAAGAGAACATTTAATTAGGTACCTGGCTAAATTTGTAGTTACAATGGGGACTTTTTACTTTTATCGTTTTTGATTTTTTCAAAATAAGCTGAAAATATAGAGATTGACCGGTCTTCACTTGCCTGCTGCTATTGTGTGGTTGCTTGATATGATTTTGCACCCCTTTAGCTAACAAAAATATGTATACTTATTGGATGTAGGTCCGATTAAAGTTTGCTTTAGAAGTCTGTTAATCACTACTAACTATACACATGATGATTATCTCTGAACTAAAATACAGATAATGGAGAAGTCAGGAATGCAAAATTGTGCAAGTTGTCAATCTTCTTAAACATACAAGTCCTATTGGTTACTTAGAGGTGTATACATAAGATAAAGAAAAGCCATTTCTTTGAGATAATGAAAGATGATCTAACTACTTTTACCTCCGAAACTAACATAGATGTAGTAGTGTTTTATTAAATTGCTTCGTAGAAGTTTTTAGTACAGAATTGCAAAGACAATTGCTTCGTTGAAGTTTTTGACTTTAAAGTGTTATTACAAAAATCAGTTCAGATCTGAGTATGACATCTCCAGAACCTGTTTGTTTTAGTTCTAATCCTTTCCTTTTAATGCAGTGACTTTAAAGATATTTTTGACTGGAGACACTTCATTGATGTTTTAAAAGATGACATTGAGATTGTTGAATCTTTGCCACCTAAATATGCAGCTGTGACACCTCTTCATAAAGCACATGTGTCTTGGTGAAAGGTCTAAATATGAACTACAATTAGGGAGCTATAGCTTTTTGCTTGCTGGTAGGTAAAATTTGTAGTTTACTGCATAAATGGTACTATAGAGGAGAGATTCTTCATTTACTATAGAAGCACAAGTTGATAGAATTAACCCATACTGATTCGAGGCTCTCTAACAATGGCCTGGCATCGTCCATTCCGAGGCTTCGCTGTCGAGCAGATTATGAGGCTCTACGGTACACATATGAGATTGAGGAGCTTTGAAAGAACTTGGTAAATAGACTTAGAGACAATGGTGAACCATTCATTGCTCTCCACTTAAGGTAATGCTTCCCTCAGGAGATTGAACCACCTCAATTTGAGCAGTCGAGGCACAACTACTAAAACTATATACTTCCCATTATATATTTCAAAAGAACATTTACATAGGATTATTATAAGATTTTTTATCAGATTTGGCCATTTACATGTAAGTTTTCAGCTATTCACAGTTTTATCAACTTATTCAGCTCTTCACAGTTTGAGCAATATGCCTTTGTTGACGAATTGTCTAAATCTTCATTTTGCACATCTATGCCGGATAATTGTTTTTTGATGATGTGGTACTTTCTCTGAAATGTTGTTGTTTTTGCAGTAAAAAGCACTCGATAGTTTCTGTATGTTCGCCCTCCTAATCAATGTTATTAAGTGATTAATTTTACCCAGTGATATTACGTCCATACAGCTTATAGAAGTGAAAGCCTTTGGAATGCCTCCTGATCTGGTATGCTATTTGCTTGAAAGTAGAGTTCTACTTTCCTTCGTCACTTATATAAGAATGGTCCATTGAGACTAATAAGTGAATTCCACAAACAAACTAATGCCATAAGTTCTAAACATATTACACTATTAGATAAGTATGATATTTTATCAGTTATACATTGTGTTTCTCTTTTTTAACTTTTTTTTCTTAGTAGGTAGTAATGTTTTAGTAATCTAACATGTCAATTGCAATGCCATTATTTATGTACTAAAATGGTCAGATTATTGATATATGTTATACAATGGCAGCAGCGAAATCTTAAAAAGCTTGATTCTCTTAACAATAAACGATTGAATCTAAGAATTTTTCCTGCGATTGCCTGCAACCAGAACAGACGAATGACTCTAACATTGGTTTTGAAGAGAAGTTGCAAGCCATGTTGGATCTCCTTATAATGGTGAGGATGAAACAGTAATGATTGGCAGTATACATTTATATATGAGTTTTGTGATCGATTCATTACACCAGAAAAAGCCTAAAGAATCGTAATTCTAAGTCTCGCTTTAATGAATCTTTATATTTCAAGACTAAACTTTATCAAGATATATTATGTGTTTACATCATTTTATGTGATTCGTGTATGTATGGGTAGACAAACAAAAAGCAACTATGAAGAATTGATTATTTCATAATCTCAGAAGAACCTATTTTTACTCGATCAAGTATAAGTAAGTTTTTGATACCTCTCAATATAGTCAATTAATATGTGGTTATATCAATAATATACACAAATTATTGAAAATTCATTTTAAGTTTAGAAAATTTGTTCAGTTTTGTTGCGTGAAGCACACCATCCTATTACATCTGCCTGAAAGCTAATTATTGTGCTATGTTCTGTGTCTCTGTAATATTGTATAATATCTAAAACGAAGCATTCCGATTAGGTGATTTTAGCTGGAGAAAGGTCGTTCGTAAATGCTTTAAATGGCTCATATAACCATATCATTGTGCACGAAATTCTTGAAAATATACTTGGGACACCAACAATTTTTAGTAGCCTTCATTAAACCAAAGATTATTTTTAACCGATATCACTTTGTGAGTACCGTGAACAATTCATTTCTGTAAAGAACATCTATTTGTAAGTGCGAGGACTGGTCTCCTAAATTATTTATAATTTAAGTACAGTTTTATTTCCGCTGAATTAATGACTTGCATTTATTTCTTCTTTGTCTTTTCTTTTATATTTTAAGCCTCATTTTAAGCTCGGGCTTTTCCCATCTGCTTTATTTGTTGAAGCATTTTCCAACTACTAGAGCCGAATAGTTGCAAGCTTTAAGACTCGATAATGAAAATTTACATATTTACTACTTACATAAATTCTATTTTAATTTCTTTTGATATTCGCCGCGCATCGCGCGGGTTTTATACTAGTTTTTTTAAAAGATACGTTTAGTTAAAGTTCTTAAGAATGTAGTTCTTAAAAAATTCTTTTGACTGTAGAGATGCCTTGAGACTTTTTTTTCTTAACAAAAATGTGGATGTCAACAAATTAAATATCATTAAAAGTGATGAGAAGAACAAATTCTTAAGGCGATATTATCTTGTTCTTTATATTTAAGGCACAATACCATAAGACCCAAATGAATTCTCAACTGTTGTGAATAAATTGATGGAGTGTCGTAAAAGCAATTGGCTACCCATGCTGCATGAACAGTGGAGGCCATTCCTTCAACTATTCAAGACTATTTATTTTCTTTTTCTATCTATAAATAGTATAGCAAATGCCAATGTAAACTAGACTTCTTCCGAGCAATAAAGATACTCTCCCTCCTCTCTCGTTTATTTAAGTTATTATCTTTTATAATTTTAGTTAATTACTTTAATTTTATAACACGTTATCAGCACGAGGCTCTAATTATCTCCAAGTTGGGTTTAAATCTCTACTGCAGGTATGATGCAACTTAATAAACACAACAAAAAATAATGAATATTGGTGTGATAATCCTTATTTACCTGCAGTATAAATTTTGTTCATTTTAATTTACTTAACAAGTATTTATTAACATTCTGTTGGTATATTGTATCTTCTCTAAGTTAAAACAATCCACATGCAGTAACATATCATAGTTATTAAATAGAGTTCTAATATTAAAATAATATAAACTTTAGCTTTCAAATTGTCAGAACTTGCAAAAAGTGTAAAGGAAATAGAATAATAATAAAGTAATGTGACCCACACATTTTATATGTTGCCACTACTTGAAATCTTCACGTCATTGTAAACTTTTGCATTGTTCTAAATTCTTTCTCTAACTAATTCTCTACTTGAGTTCTCACAATGTTGAATTTATCCAAACTTGAATTTGTGGCACTGGACATCAGCGGAAATAATTATATGTCATGGGTACTTGACGCTGAAATCCATTTAGATGCAAAAGGTCTTGGAAATACTATTATTGAAGGCAATGAATCAATTAATCAAGATAAAGCGAAGGCCATGATTTTCCTTCGTCATCATCTTCATGAAGGGTTAAAAACAGAATATTTAACTGTAAAAGATCCACTTGAATTGTGGAATAATTTGAAGGAACGGTATGACCACTTGAAACTTACCGTACTGCCGAAAGCTCGACATGAATGGATGCATTTACGGTTTCAAGATTTTAAAACCGTAAGTGACTATAATTCTGCTGTTTTCAGAATAACTTCTCAATTAAAACTGTGTGGAGAACCAATTAGTGATGATAATATATTGGAAAAGACTCTCTCCACTTTTCATGCCTCAAATATGGTGTTACAACAACAATACCGTGAAAGGGGTTTTAAGAAGTATTCTGAACTAATAACATGCCTACTTGTGGCTGAGCAGAATAATACCATGCTGATGAAAAATCATGAATCTCGTCCCACTGGATCTGCTCCATTCCCCGAAGTGAATGTAGTAGCAGCATATGATAAGTCTGAATAAAGACTAAACAATTACCGTGGTCGTGGCCATGGTCGCGGACGTGGACGTGGTAAGGGACTAAAATATTATCGTCACCCTGGAATAAAAATACATGAAAACAACAGGGGTTCTCAGAATTATCCTTCAAAGGCTAAAGATAATATTTGTCACAGATGTGGCATGAAAGGTCATTGAGCACGTGTTTGTCGTACGCCTGAACATTTTGTCAAGCTTTATCAATCCACCATTAAAAGAAAACAAAATGATGTGGAGACAAACTTGACCTTTCAGAATAATAGTAATGAAACGGATCTTGCGAATAACCTTGCTGGTAATGAGGCAGATGCCTATATAAATGATGATTTTGAAGGCCTCACAAATTTGACTCATTTAGAAGCTGAAGACTTCTTTGAGGATAATAACTGAAGAATGATCATCTTACTGGGGATGCAATTATGTTATTTTATGTTTTCACCTAGTTTGATCTTCATGTGTTTAATTTTCATAAATAAGCATGTATTGTTAATCTCTACACTCCTAGCTTAGTTTCTTATTATGTTGTTAATCTTTCGTATTTCTTATAATGTACCCTTTATTTCTTTATGAAGAATAATGGAAAATACTCAGTCTTCAGTTGGATCCAAGATCAATAAAGATGATATATGTCTTCTGGATAGTGCCACAACACACACAATTTTAAGAGATAAAAAATATTTCTCTTATTTGATATTGAAAGAAGCCAATGTTAATACAATATCTGGTAGTACAAAATTAATTGAAGGCTCAGGAAAAGCCAATTTATTATTACCCGGAGGAACACATTTAACTATTGATAAAGCCTTATATTGTAGTAGGTCTCAAAGAAACTTACTAAGTTTCAAAGACATTCGCCAAAATGGTTATCATATTGAGACTACAAATGATGGAAAGATTGAATTTCTTTATATTACTGCAATAAAATTGGGTAAGAAATATGTCCATGAAAAGTTACCCTCATTTTCCTTCGGCTTGTACTACACAAGTATTAGCATGGCTGAATCACATGCGATTGTAAACAAGAAGTTTACTAATCCAAATGATTTTAATATTTGGCATGACCGGTTGGGCCATCCCGGTTCTAATATGATGCGCAAAATAATTGAGAGTTCACATGGACATTCATTAAAGAACAAGAAGATTCTTCAATTTAAGGAATTCTCTTGTGTTGCATGTTCTCAAGGCAAATTAATTACTAGACCATCAGCAACTAAAGTAGGGATTGAATCCCCTGCATTTCTGGAACGTATACAAGGTGATATATGTGGGCCTATTCACCCACCATGTGGACCATTTAGATATTATATGGTTTTAATAGATGCATCAACAAGGTGGTCACATGTATGTTTATTATCAACTCGCAACTTGGCATTTGCAAGATTGCTTGCTCAAATAATAAGATTAAGAGCACAGTTTCCAGATTATGCAATTAAGACAATTTGTCTTGATAATGCTGGTGAGTTCACAACTTAAGCCTTTAATGACTACTGTATGTCAACTGGAATAACAGTGGAATATCCTGTTGCTCATGTTCATACACAAAATGGTCTAGCAGAATCATTTATCAAACGCCTCCAATTAATAGCTAGACCATTACTTATGAGAACAAAACTTCCCATTTCAGTATGGGGACATGCTATTTTTCATGCAGCAGCACTTGTGCGCATCAAGCCAATAAGTTATCATAAAACTTCCCCATTGCAGTTGGCTTTTGGTCAGGAGCCAAACATTTCCCATCTTAGAATTTTTGGATGTGCGGTATATGTTCCAATTGCTCCACCACAACGCACAAAGATGGGTCCTCAAAGAAGGTTGGGAATATACATTGGCTACGAATCTCCTTCTATTATTAAATATCTTGAACCCATGACGGGAGATTTATTTACTGCAAGATTTGCAGATTGCCATTTTGATGAATCAGTTTTCCCAACATTAGGGGGAGAGAAAAATCAGTTAGAAAAGGAGATAGATTGGAATGCATTATCATTATCTCATTTAGATCCTCGTACAAATCAATGTGAACTGGAAGTTCAAAAGATAATCTATTTGCAAAATATTGCAAATCAACTTCCAGATGCATTCACCGACCTACCAAGGATTACTAAATCTCATATACCAGCTGCAAATACTCCAATTCAAGTTGATGTTCCGGTAGGACAATCTACCTGTGCAAATGAGTCTAAGGCACGCCTGAAGCGTGGTAAACCCCTCGGTTCTAAAGATAAAAATCCTCGAAAAAGAAAAGGAGCAAATGAAAAAGATGGTCATGACATGGAGGTGGTTGCTCAAGTAGCATCCCAAGACATAACAATTGATAATATCTTAAAGGAGGTTCAGGTACCTGAAAATGATGAAAATCAAGAGATCTCAATAAATTATGTCTTGACAGGAAAAAGGTGGAACCGAAATAATATTGTTGTAAATAATACTTTTGCATATAATGTTGCTATTGAAGTAATGCAACAAGATGAGGATCTTGAACCAAAATCTGTCGGTGAATGTAGACAGAGAAATGATTGGCCAAAATGGAAAGACGCAATTCAAGCAGAATTGGCTTCACTTGAGAAACGTGAAGTTTTCGGACCTATTGTTCGAACACCCGAAGGTATAAAGCCAGTTGGATATAAATGGGTTTTTGTGCGAAAACGAAATGAGAAAAATGAAGTCACAAGATACAAAGCACGACTTGTGGCACAAGGATTTTCGCAAAGACCTGGAATTGATTATATGGAGACATACTCTCCTGTGGTGGATGCAATAACCTTCAGATATCTTATAAGTCTGGCAGTGCGTGAAAAACTTGATATGCGTCTGATGGATGTTGTCACAGCCTATTTATATGGCTCATTGGACAACGAAATATTTATGAAAATCCCTGAAGGATTCAAAATGCCTGAAGCATTTAAAGGTTCCCGAGAAACTTGTTCAATAAAACTTCAAAAATCCTTATACGGATTGAAACAATCGGGTCGTATGTGGTACAACCGCCTTAGCGAGTACTTATTGAAAGAAGAGTATAGAAATGATCCAGTTTGTCGTTGTGTCTTTATAAAAGGGTCTGGATCTGAGTTTGTTATAATTGCTGTGTATGTTGATGAGTTGAATATTATTGGAACTCCCACAGAGATTCCAAAGGCAGTAGACTATTTGAAGAAAGAGTTAGAAATGAAAGATCTTGGAAAGATAAATTTTTGTCTTGGTCTTCAAATTGAGCATTTGATAAATGGAATTTTTATCCATCAATCAACATACACTGAAAAGATTTTAAAGAGATTTTATATGGATAAATCTCATCCATTGAGTACTCCGATGGTCGTGAGATCGCTTGACATAAATAAAGATCCATTTCGCCCTCATGAAGATGATGAAAAGATTCTTGGTACTGAAACACCATATCTTAGTGCAATTGGGGCATTAATGTATCTTTCTAGTAATACCCGACCAGACATTGCTTTTTCTGTAAACTTATTAGCAAGATTTAGTTCTTCCCCGACACAAAGACACTGGAATGGTATCAAACATTTATTCAGATACCTCCGAGGAACAATCGACAAAGGTTTGTTTTATTCAAGTGAATCCAACTTGCCACTAATTGGTTATGCAGATGCAGGATATTTATCAGATCCACATAAAAGTCGATCCCAAACAAGCTATTTATTTACTTGTGGAGGTACAGCTATATCATGGCGCTCAACAAAACAGACTTTAGTTGCTACTTCCTCAAATCACGCAGAAATAATAGCTATTCATGAAGCAAGTCGGGAATGTGTTTGGCTGAGGTAATTACTCAACACATTCAGGAAATGTGTGGATTTCTGAAAAAGGAAATTCCGACAATATTGTTTGAAGATAATACTGCATGTATAGAACAATTGAAAGAAGGATACATTAAAGGAGACAGAACGAAACATATCTCACCAAAATTCTTTTTCACTCATGATCTTCAAAAGAATGGTCAAATAAAGGTTCAACAAATTCGTTCAAGTGACAACTTGGCTGATCTGTTCACAAAGTCATTGCCAACCTCAACATTCGAGAGGCTTGTGTACAAGATTGGAATGCGCCGTCTTCGAGATATTAAGTGATGTTTTCATCAGGGGGAGTAAATACGCGCTGTACTCTTTTTTCCTTAACCTAGGTTTTGTCCCAATGGGTTTTCCTAGTAAGGTTTTTAATGAGGCAGCTAACAATGCGTATTACAAGTATTTACATGGGTACCCAAGGGGGAGTGTTGTGAATAAATTGATGGAGTGTCGTAAAAGCAATTGGCTACCCATGCTGCATGAACAGTGGAGGCCATTCCTTCAACTATTCAAGACTATTCATTTTCTTTTTCTATCTATAAATAGCATAGCAAATGCCAATGTAAACTAGACTTCTTCCGAGCAATAAAGATACTCTCCCTCCTCTCTCATTTATTTAAGTTATTATCTTTTATAATTTTAGTTAATTACTTTAATTTTATAACATCAACAAGTTATTGAGTCTAAAATTCCACATTCCTTTGAAAAGATATACGTGCTTAGAAAATTTGATCGTTCTCACAACAAGATCTTTTACGTGCGCATACTATTTTTCATACATTGTACAAGAAAAGACAAATATTTCTGCAAAATCTTTTTTCTCCAGAAGTACCTGTCCAAATGCAATAAAAAATTTCACTGGGTGTACCCGCATATCACTGGTTATGGCTTTTTGTCCGCAATTCAAATTATAAATTGATAAGTATTGTCTCTACGAAAATATAAAGGACAAGTGCTGCCTGCGAATAAATTGAAGGGGCAAGTGATGCCGAGACAACACATTCAAGTTATCTGGGAGAATTGTTGACACCCAATTTCGTTCCGAGGTTTAATTAATGACTAATTATTTAAATGAAAATCAATTATTTAAAATAAAATTTAAATTTAAATTAATTAATTAAAATTAGTTATAGTAAATTAATTAATTTTAAAAGAAAGGGCTAAGTGTGCAATGTGCAACCCCAATTTCAGTCTATCTATGCAATTTTCCACTTAATTTAAATCCTAATAGAAAGGGAGGGGGCTATATTCGTTTTCGAGCTTAAAATGCGGCCCACTTCTGCAACCCATAAAATAATATTACATACACATGCGCATACCCAGCCCAAACACTCATTTCATTTCCCCCTAATCAGTTTTCTCCCTAACCCGAAAATCCTAATCCCCTAATCCCTAATCGATTCCCCAATTCCTTTTCCCCCCAAAATCCATCACAAACAGCCAAGAATCCGTACCATGGGTCCCCCCCCCACGTTTCCCTCTCTCACCAGTACAACGAGCAAGTAATCTGGTCCGTTCATTTTGAAATTTCAATCAATCCGAGCCTTCGGATCATTTCTGTGAAGATTAGGACGAGAAGGGTGTAATTTTTACCCTTCTCACCCTTATCTCACGAGAAATAGATCAAAAAAAGAGAAGGGTATTCTGATTTTTCAACCAAGGTAAAAACCCAAAATTTTCTTGCTATATATTGTTATTTTCAGAGTTTTAGAAAGGGTTCTAGGTTTTTTCCTATCATAGAAACGACAGCATTACTATAAGAAATATTTTCTATCAGTTTTCAAAAGAAAATATTACAGATATAGTTTCATTATTTCGTTTGGAGTGTACTACTGTTTTCCTAATCTTCATCATCGTCAAAGTATCGAGTCGATCACTTCCTTTCGTCGCCTCATTTCACTGCTTTCAAAAAGGTAAAATCGAAGCCTTGTTATTATGTTCTTGATGTTTCACTGTTTTTCTTAGTTTTCTTTGTGTTATTACATTTAAAATATGATAAATAACTGTAGTTAAACTTTGATAAATTTGTGACCTTACCCCATTCAAATGTGAACCTGCAGTTAGTTTAAGGGCTAAAGTGACCGTCGAGCTTAACAAAAATGCTTTTTTTGGGTTAAAATCAATAGATTTATGGATGTCTAAAAACTGGTTAACTTAAATCTGAACCTTTTTTCTTGCTTTGTATGTTAATCACCTCTCTGTTCAATGGTTATTTAAAGAAGTCATTTTGAAACTGATTTTAGAGTTCAAAAGTTGTGAGGGTTTGTGCTGTAATGGTTATGTGCTGCAGTTTGGAGGAGTTTTGCGGTGTGTATATGTTTGGCTGTTAAGAGAGGTATAGAGATGATGTTGGTTCTGTTGGTCAGTGAGCCTGTTTCTGTATTATTTGAGTGATGCAGGGAGAAAGTTCTAGGTTTATTTTGGTTGTTGGAAAGAGCAGAGGTGAGAACTTAGTGTCTAGAAGAGGTCTGTGAGTTCAGGGAGTATGAAAGTGTGTTGCAGACAGTTAGTTTAGTTTCTGGGTAATTTCAGGGGTTTTTATGTGTGAGAGAGGGAGTTTGAATAGAAGTAGGCAAGTTGATAGGAAGTGGTAGTGTTGCTGTGAGTTAGGAGTGTTCAGGTTCAGTTCTAGGAGGCCTAAGTTGTTCAAAAGGGTCTGGTTTTGTCAGCAGTGTTTTAGATAGTTCATGAGGGTGTTGTGATGTATGTAGAGCTTGCAGATGCTTAGAGAGAGTCAGTTTGCTTGCAGATTATTGTATGCAGAAGTTCAACAAGTTTATGTTGGGATATAATAATTTTAAAACCTTTAGAATTGTTAAGTCATTCAGGTCTGACTAAAGTTTGCATTGAATATAAAAATGTACTCTTGATGTTCTTGTATACTTGTTCCATTCCAACTTCTTTAGAAAGCATCATGGGATGTTTGGATTTACTCACTGGTTATAATTTTAAATTCTTTATCCCTGTCAGTAAGAGTTTAAGCTAAAATCAGCTTAAGTTGATATATATGTGTGCAATCTTTTTTAATAGTAGGAAGTTTCCTCTAAATAAAATCCTATCTTAATAATAGAGTCAGGCATGTTTCTGTTGAGTAAGATGACCAAATATGTCTAATTGTTCAAGGTCAGAAATGAAATGTTGTTATCTTTAAAAGTTCATGCTTTGTAATTGGTAGTTGTGAATGAATGACATTGTGAAGTATAAGGGAGGTTAAGGGTCTGCGGGAGATTCCAGGGGCCTAGAGTTTGCTGCAGGTTTCTTGGAAATTTGTTAGGAGTATAGGAGTTGTTTCTGGTTGGGATGAGGCTGTTTAGGGTAGTGAAGGGTTCAGGTTAGTGTAGCAGGGTTTCAGGGGTTGCTTTGGAGTCTGTTTCTGGAGATGTTAGTCAACGAGGGAGCCCTGAAGAAGGGAAGCTGGTAGGGCTATTCTCTGTTGAAAGACTCAAAGAGACAGGTTAGTTTTCTGGTATTTGCAGGGGCTGTTTTGGTGTTTTAGTGGAGTTGTTGTTTTGCCTGCAGATGGGTAAATGGGTCAGGTTGTTTGAGAGAGTTTGAGAAGAGAGTATAGATGCAGTAGTGCAGGGTGTTAGTGGGATACAGGGATGAATCAGGATATGATTGGAGTATGCAAGTTGCGTACTAGGAGGTGAAGCCCTTGGGATCTTTTAAAAGATCAGTGGGGTCCCTCTCGGGAATGGCTTTGCGTGTGTGCAGGCCTATGTTGACTATCCAGTTGCAGTTATGATAATTGAAGTATGCTTGTCGCATATTAGGAGAGTGAAGCCCTATGTCATTAAACGACCAGTGGAGCCCCTCCTTGGAGACCAGTGCGGTCTCGGCTACCTAGGAAACTGAGAGGCTTGATTAAAGCCGGGGACCAGTGAGGAGCCCTATGAGCAAGGTCTGTGAGCCTTGCAAAAACTTAGGAAACTGAGAAGCTTGACTAAAGCCGAGGACCAGTGAGGTTTTATTTGTGAAAGGCCAATTGGCGCCTTTCATGATTTGCAGCCTGGTATTGTAAAGACAATTGAATCTTCATCTCTGGATACTTTGAAGATAATTGGGAGTTCTGTTCGGAGTAGTTGGAGGTTGGTAAAGGTGTGGAAGTTCGTTTGGGCATAGGAGCTAGTCCTGGGGTTGTCTTATTATTTTAGGTGATGGGATATAATAGTGTGGAAAGTCTCTAGTAAAATGTGTTGTGATTTGTGCGTGATATTGCATTTATCTACAATTGTTCTTGAATGAATGCTAATCTTTTACTTCTTGTTTTTCTTTTGTAACAGCCTAGCTCGCTATTGATATTGTCCGCTTTGGGCCTAGGCCTGCACGGCTTTAAAACGCGTCACTAGGGTCTAAGGCCAGTTAACTTATATACCCAGCATCTCTCCTGTGTTATGACGATGCGGGACACTTAACTTTTAGCTAGAGTATTACATACATCCCTCTTATGGACTCAGCGTCCTCGCTGAGGTTTGCGCCACGTACCGAGATTCGCCTAGACTCACCAAGGAGGTTTGCCCAGCGTACCGGTATTCGCCTAGACTCAGCCCTGAACTCTGTCCTGCATCGACAAGGCTGACACAGAGTGGCTCTGATACCATTTGTAATAGCCCAAGCCCGCTAGTGATACTGTCCACTTTGGGCCTAGGCCCGCACGACTTTAAAACGCGTCATTAGGGTTTAAGGCATGTATACTTATATACCCAAGATCACTCCTGTGTTATGCCGATGTGGGATACTTAATCCTTAACAGAGGTATCACATCTTTGCCATGTACACTTTCTTGGGGCGAGTTGATTAAAACTCACAAACGGGGATGGCTACGTGCATTTGGAGTTATTTGATCAGCTTCGCATTTTCGGGACTTGAGATCCCCGAAAAATGCAAAAATAAAAAAAATGAAAATTTATAAAATTCAAGGCTCAATGATTGAGTTTGCTAAAATTCGGGTTCTACCTTCTAAACTCCTTCTCTCCCGTCCCCTTTAGAAAAGCATGTTATAGGAACCCTGAAACCGGACTAGGACTTTGCATGTTAGAAGCTGGGTAGGATAGCCGCTCTTTTAAAGTTATTATCTTATCGCATGTTTAGAACTGTTTACATAATTGCTTATCCCGTTTCTTTGGGACGCGCCAATTGGTTTAAGGTAATAAGAACCTTTTGTTAATTATTGAGTGCAAAAGAATCAAAATTTATTTAAAATTATGCAATCTTCATTTATTATCTATATTTAAATTAATTATTTACCTATTTAGTATTTATTATTTATTTACTTATTTATTCATTAATTAAATTAATTAAGTAGCATTTATTATTAATTTGTTTGATTAATCAATTTAGTTATTTAATTTTAACTAATCATTTATTGTTTAATCAATAATTATTTAGTTAATTAATAAATCCATTATTATCCATTATTCCTTATCTAATTGAATTCATATAAATATTTATTTATTTAATTAAGTTATTATCTATTTATTATTTATCTATCCAATCAAATCAATTAGTCAATTATTATTTATCTAATCATTTATTTTATTCATTTACTTAATTTTATTTAGTCTTTGTTTTTAATTAACTAATTAATCAATCAACCATTTTTTTATTATTCATTTAACTAATTGTAAAGTTGGTTATTTATTTATCTAAGTATTGGCATAACCGAAATCTTATCTTATTTATATTATCCTCATTCAAAATTAATCCTATATTTATTATCCTTAACAAATTCGTGGAAACCGTCGGATTAACTACTTTTAGCGGATTTTCGAAAGTGCTCTCGCAAAGGACCTTCTTTCGAATTTAATAGAACCACTTACCTACGAATCTCTGAATTTAATTTTCTTTAAAATAAGGAAATAATTGCACTCTTTAATTAACGTTTGGTTCCTAATAATCCTTAAACTAGGTGGCGACTCCAAAGAAGCCCTTTGGAGTCTCCATATTGTTGAAAATAATTCCCGATGCATACTTGTGTGCATTTTTTAGAGGGTTCAACAAGAATGAGAGAAGAGATAAAAAGGCAAGTGTTGCCTATGCAAGAGGGGGTCCAAGTCAAGTGCAATACTTACGAGAAAGGAAGGGCGGGGCAGCACTTCAAGTTATCTGAGAGAATGTGGAAAAAAGATAAAAGGTCAAGTCCTGCCTAAACGGCAGCACTTACTAGAATGGGAGGGCGGGATGCAGGCGTCAATATAAGATTTCTTAGGGGTATTTCCGTTCGGAATTTATTTATTAAAGTTAGCGGAAATCATTCTTGCAAAACCGCTTTAAACGGGGCCAATAAGGCAAACTACTGCCTATGGTGTCCTAGTTTTGTAAATTGCCCCAAATGCAATGTTTGGAACTTGAAAAAAAAAATTCAATGCTCGAGTTTTATAAGCTTGTCCAAATGGAACTTTTATCAATTTTAAAAATACAATGAAGTAGTGAAGCCATTTTTCCAACTTCCAAGTTGAAACTAGAATACAATTTTCCACTAACAAAATGACAACACAAAGGTACCAGCTAGATTCAAAGCCCTGCAATCATTCCCCTACATTTTTTTATTCTTAATGTGA